>CM033319.1:60691951-61410784 GCA_019359835.1 Pharus latifolius | reverse complement strand
ATATGGCAATTAATTCGCCTTGGAGTTCCATAACTCAGCCCAGGACTGGAGACTAACTAGGGCGGCAAAAGGGAAAATAATACAAAAAGAAAGACATGCATAAATTACTTCCTGAACTGTTCAGAAATATTTTCTATCGGTAAACACATGAGCTGCCGATAGACCATAACAATTACCTCCACAGAAGACAATTTTTCTATCGGCAAACCCGTGAGATACAGATAGAACATAACAATGTTCTCTACATATGGAATTTTGTTGACAAGCCACCATTCACTGTCATCACATAACATTCTCGATGATTTGCTATACTAATATTCATGGGCCAGCATTATTATTTCACACGTAAATATGCACACAAGCATCTAAGTGCCAGCATAATCTTTAGCCTAGCCTGTATGTGAGTCATCAGGACTTCACATCTATTAGGTTGGGAAAAGTCATGTATAGGCATTTGAAACATATACATCGAAGACCCATCCACATTGCCA
This sequence comes from Pharus latifolius, assembly GCA_019359835.1. Taxonomy (NCBI): domain Eukaryota; kingdom Viridiplantae; phylum Streptophyta; class Magnoliopsida; order Poales; family Poaceae; genus Pharus; species Pharus latifolius. The sequence goes on along the minus strand of CM033319.1, from coordinate 61,410,293 downwards.
TATATTCATACGAAGTGAGTAAAAATTCCCAACCAAACTAGTACATTGCATGGCTCATGTCCTTCCAGATCCAAATTAAGTTTTACTACTTGTGCAGAAATATTTTCTATCGGTAAACACATGAGCTGCCGATAGAATATGTGTAAGAACATCTCCAACATATAATCTGCATTACATGGCAGTTGGATACAATTGATCACACATACAGCAGTATAGATAAGTTAAAATCTCAAAACAGGTTCATTACAGCACTGGAACATATTATGTAAACCCTAATTTAAATCAACATTGCCTGCGGAATGTACATAAGCCAACACAATAGGGAACCCTAGTATAATTGTAAAACTCGAAGAATCAGTACGTGCAAAACACTAGGATCAAATAAAGAAGATGCTGGAAATAGAACGACGAATTAGGGTATTTACGGCGGCGATCAGTTTTGGTGATGGAGAGGCGGTGTAGAACGCAGCGGCGGCCGGCGAAGGACGAAAATAAGAACCGGTGGCAGTGGCGAACCAGTGTCCAGCCGGCGATCGTCGTGTGGGAGAGAGGAAGTGAGTGGTCACGGCGGAGGTTGTGGTTTTCTTCGCTCTCGAAGAGACGCAGTGCTCTAAGGTGGAACTGTTCGAGTGGAGGGAAACTAAAGGGCCGTGTACGAGTAATAAAGTAGTGGAGGAACTTTTCTATCGGTATAACAAAATGATACCGATAGACTTATGTACTTTCCTATCGGTACAACAAAATAATACTGATAGAACAAGTAAATTTCCCGGAAAAATATTTGAAGTAGTGGATGCCTTTTTCTATCGGTATAAACAATAAAATCCCGTGAGACCAATTTTCCACAGAAAATTTTTTTAAAGTGCTTGAGATTATAGTATTGGGTGCCATTTTTCTATCGGTAAAAACAACAAAATACCGTGAGAGTAATGAAAAGATGCCCTTTTCTATCGGTATAAAAAATAAAATCCCGTTAGACCAATTTTCCCCAGAAATTTTTTTTAAAGTGCTTGAGATAATAGTTTCTATCGGTAAAAACAACAAAATACCGTCAGAGTAATGAAAAGGTGCCTTTTTGTATCAGTATAAACAATAAAATCCCGTGAGACCAATTTTCCCCAGAAAAATTTTTTGATTAAGTGCTTGAGATTATAGTATTGTGTGCCCTTTTTCTATCGGTAAAAACAACAAAATACCGTCCGAGTAATGAAAAGGTACACACAATTTAACATCAAACAGACTGTGGTTGAAAGCTGCAGAATGATAAAGAAAGAGGGAAGATAGCCGGAAAATTAGAAAATTGACATAAAAAGAAATTGTTCATTCATTGTTGTTTTATCACTTACAAAAAAAAATAAAACCCAAAATGCTAGGTCAAGGGGTGGTCTTAGCCCTGGCTGCATGTAGAATAGAGTCAGTTAGACTTGCAGCCAGGACGCAGGACTCCTCTAGCGACAAGTTGTCCCTAGGATCAACTACTACCGCGTCGAGAAGGCCTGCGACCTCCCTCAGCTTCGCTATGGTATCCTTCATAGTCAAACCGCAGCCAGTGATGGTCATATCCGCGACTTTCTTCTCCTCGCGAAGACGCCTCGTCCTCGCCCTAGCATTGTCACCATCCGTCTTCATGCGCTTAATGCGCTGGAAGAGATCGTCAAGGTCAAGCCGTAGCTGAGTGTGCTTGTCTGTAAGGAGCTTGTGCTCCTCCTGGAGGGCCCTCAGGTCGGCCTTCACTTTGGCAGTGTCTTCCACGGCTACCATTCCCTGTGCAAATCAACAGGTCAAGAATGAACTGAACATGGATTAACAATACAGGGGTAAACCGAGGAGATTTAGAGTTCTTACCGGGGAGGGCATGGATGACGATCCCATGGAGGTTGCCATTGTGAAAGAGAAGATGAGGAGTCGAACCGTTCGAGAATTAGAAAAACAACAAAATACCGCGACGCATGGCGAGGTACTTATAGAGTTTCCAAGGCGACGCATGGTGACACGGTTGAGAATTCAAAGCGGCAGAGTATTCTTCTATCAGTAAAAACAGGAAAAAACCGTCAGACAACAAATACCGTGAGACTAACGAATTTATTCTAACGGTAAAATAGAACAATACCGATAGAAAAAGTTTTGAAGTGCCTGAGAGAAGATGTCCTTTTCTATTGGTATAAATAACAAAATACCGTCAGAAAAAGGGATTTTTGCAGAACTTAATTTGAAGAAGCAAGAGGCTGCGATGAGATTTTTGCAAGTGCTATTTGAAGGGAAGAATTAAGTATTTACAGGATAAAGGTACTGTACATGTTAGAACTCATGCTGTGGAGTAAAATTGAGATGTATTAATGCTGTGAACTAGCTTATCATTAAATTCTAAAGAAAAATGTACTACCTGATGTACAGTAAACCCGTAACTGTCAACTTGAACACCTCGAGGGATTTCGACCCATTGGCATCGAAACAGGGGAATCTTAAGTAATCCGTAATCGAGCTCCCATATTTCGTCAATAACACCGTAATATGAGTTCAGCGCCCTTACTGACCTGGCATCCTCGGAAATAGCAAACAGTGTCACTCCGCTACATTGCGTGCTACTCTTGGCGTCTTGAGCTCTTGTGTAAAATGAATACCCATTGATGTCGTAGCCCTGCCAAGTCCCTACAGTGAATCTTGGGCCTCTAGCCAACCATGTCACAGTTTCACTTACGGAGCCCTCGGTAGCTCGCGTGACTCTTTCTTGGATCCACTCAGCAAATTTCCTGTTATGTTCTCTGCTGACCCAAACGTCTGACTTCGAAGGATTCTGTGACCGTAACATTACCTTGTGCTCGTGTATGTATGGCTCGACCTCCGTCATGTGTTGTAAGACCCAAAAATGTGATTTTGCGTACACATCACGAGCGGGGACGATAGCTTTGAATCCAATCGTTCCGATTCCCTCAAGCCTACCCTCGTGTCGGGACCTAGGAACACCAATTGGGTCAACCCCGGCCATATAATCTGTGCAAAATTCAGTCACCTCCTCGGCGGCATAACCTTCCATGATACTCCCCTCGGGTCGACGACGAGTCCTTACGTATCCCTTCAATACACCCATAAATCTCTCAAATGGATACATGTAGCGCAGGCACACGGGTCCACAAAACTTAATTTCTCTGATAAGGTGAACAATTAGATGGACCATAACATCAAAAAAGGATGGAGGGAAATACATCTCGAGCTGACAAAGAGTTGTAACCACGTCGCGTTGCAAAGCGTCTAGTCCATCGGGATCAATTACCTACGAGGACACAGTTGCGCCAAATATTCATATCAGAAAAATCTTCTAATTAAGCTCCACAAATGGAGGTAGTGAACTTATAGTACGAGTGCACGTACTTACCTTGCAAGATATTGCGTTGAAGAAATAACATAGGTTTGTGATTGTCTCTCTGACTTTAACTGGGAGAATGCCTCTGATAGCAATGGGAAGCATCTGTGACATCAAGACATGACAGTCGTGGGACTTCATGCCAACCAGTCTTAGGTCGTTCATAGACACAAGTTTTTTCAAGTTCGCGGAGTACCCACATGGAACTTTAACACCGTGCAGGCACCGACAGAGTTCTGTTTTTTCGCTCTTGGACAACGTATAGCAGGCCGGGGGGAGGTATGTACGCTTTCCATTCTCTAAAGGTGCAAGCTCAGTCCTTATCCCCATTTCCACCATGTCACGACGAGCTTTCACACCATCCTTTGTCTTTCCCGGAATGTTCAACAACAAACCAATCAAACTGTCACAGACATTTTTCTCTACATGCATGACGTCAATGCAATGTCGAACTTGTAAGTGCTCCCAGTACGGTAGATCCCAGAGAATCGATCTCTTCTTCCAAACATTTTTTTCTCGAGGTTTAGCATGCTTACCGAACTCAACTTTGATGTCGTTCACGCGCGAGTAAATCTCCTTACCGGTCAGAAACACTGGAGCTGATCCCTTCTCAGGCTTCCCGTTAAATGATTTCCTCTTCTTACGGTACGTGTGATGCACCGGAAGAAACCTGCGGTGACCCATGTACACTGTTTTCCGGCAGTTTCGCAGCCACATGCTCTCAGTTTCATCTAGGCAAATAGGGCAAGCCTTGGCTCCTTTCGTACTATACCCCGACAAATTGCCGTAGGCCGGAAAATCATTTATGGTGCAAAATATCAAGGCCCGCAAGATGAAATTCTCTTTCTTGTATGCATCCCACACCTGCACACCCTCGCTCCACAATTTCTGTAAGTCCTCGATTAAAGGCGCTAGAAACACGTCAATATCATTTCCGGGTTGTCTGGGTCCTGAGATTAGTAACGCCATCATGATGTACTTGCGCTTCATGCATAACCAAGGAGGAAGATTGTAGATGCATAAAAGAACCGGCCAAGTGCTGTGCCGGCTGCTCATATTACCATGTGGGTTCATACCATCTGTACTCAGCCCAAACCTTACATTCCTAAGTTCGCCGCCGAACTCAGGAAATGTTCTGTTGATGTTTCTCCATTGAATAGAATCAGCTGGGTGTCTCAGTTTTCCGTCTTGTTTCCGGGCTTCAGCATGCCAACGCAAGTGCTTCGCGACTTTCGGATTTGCAAACAGCCGCTTCAATCTAGGTATCACAGGCAAGTACCACATAGTTTTTGCTGGGGGCCCTTTCCTTACCTCGTGACGTTCACTGTCAATCCGGTCCCTACGCGTATACCTCGATGCGCCGCATCTTGGACAAACATGCAAACTGGAGTACTCGTTACGGTACAACACACAATCATTTGGGCATGCGTGTATTCTTTCGATTTCCATTCCCAACGGACACAACAGTTTTTTGGCTTGGTAAGTAGATCTTGGCAACTCATTTCCCTCTGGAAGCATGTCCGCTAGAAGATCTAATAGTGCCGTGAAACTCTTATCACTTCAACCGTTTCATGCCTTCAAGTTATATAATCTCAGCACAGAAGACAGTTTTGTAAATGTTGCACATCCAGGGAACAGAGGCTTCTCAGAGTCAGCAATCAGTTTCTCAAATTCACAGAAGTCATTTTCGTTGTAATCTTCCTCTACATCACATAACATCTCATCTAGATTGTCATCATCATCATCTACGTGCACATTGGAATGAACATTACCAAAATTGGGATGATCATCGATATTATTGCAATCCACATCCGAGTCGTGCTGATTGGTAGTAGTGGTGCTTGTTTCCTCAAGATCTTTGCCATGCCATATCCAACGGGTGTATCGCGCGTTAAAACCACGACGAATCAAATGACTCTTAATTTGATCAGAGTTGCTAAACCTCTTCAAGTTCATACAATCTGTACAAGGACAGAGCATATTTTTCTCTCCCTTCCTCTCCTTTTGTTGCTCAGCAAATTTAATAAACTCATTCACACCATCCAAATATTCAAGAGTAGTACGTTTTATTCCATACATCCAATATTTCCTGTCCATCTACAATTAACAAAATTTAACGAGTAAGCCATGCATGAAACCTGCCTGATTAAGTTATGTATATGTACATGTACAGCCTCTTACAACAGATACATGTGTTGAACCCTAGCCTGACGAAATTAACACTAATTAACCTAGCTAACTACACAATACAAGCTAGTTAGCTCCTAAAACATGACGCATTTCCAGCTACCAAGCTCCCAAGCTTAGAGCTACAAACTTGGAACTACACAATACAGCTAGCTTGCAAGTAGAGAGGAAGGGAGATCTAGAGGGAGAGAGAGATAAGTGTCGACGATTAAGCGTACCTTAAAGAGAGGGGCGCAATCAACTTCCCTCCAGCCTGCGCTGATCACCCTAGCAGTGTAGCTGGAACTTTCGTCACAAACAGAGGGACACAGAGTGCAACAGAACAAATTAAAGAGCAGCTCAGCAATGGTCGAGTGGGGTTTTCCCTATAATGGACATTTTTCTAACGGTAAATACATGAAATAACCGTCAGACTAACTTAGGTAATTTGCCGCTCACATATTCTATCGGTAACTACACACACATACCGTTAGATAATGTGCATTACCGAGCAAGTACATGACTTCTTCTTTCGGTAAATATGTGTATTGACCGTTAGATCATACATGACACAACACGCACATGAGTTTTTCTATCGGTAGATATGTGTACGAACCGTTAGATGATGCATGACACTCGAGCATGAGTTTTTCTATCGGTAAATATGTGTACTTACCGTTAGAATATGCATGACTGAGCAAATATATGTGTTTTCCTATCGGTAAATATGTGTACTTACCGTTAGAGGAGGTACTGGTACCAAACTGGGACAAACATGCACATGCCATTTCTCACATTCAAGGAATCATATCAATGTAACATCAAACAGATCTTACATCAAACGGATCTTAACTAGAAGATAAAGCAATATATTTGAAGAAATGCTAATTTGTGGATTAACTAGGAGACACAAAAATACTTTTCGTAGGTACTTGGGACTTCATCTTGCCAAAGAAATTACAGATGCCAGTTCACAAATTCAGGTACAAACATACACATGCCAGTTCACCAATACAAATTCAGGTACAAACATACACATGCCAGTTCACAAATTCAAGTGCATGTCTGAAACAGCAGTACAAATACACACCTACCTACCAATACAATTAAATACACAAATACTCCCTGCACATTCAAGTTCATGTCCCAATTAGCAATACATGATACACAAATATACAACAATATACAAATACAACAATTCACACATTCGATGTATATTACAAAAGCCACGTCTGAAATTAACAACAGATCACGACGAGGACCCAATGGCCCATACATGCATTTTACATAAAAGGGAACCTTTGCAGGTTGCCACAATGCAACTACCGACTACAAGTTAGACCTGATACATCACAAATCCATTCATCCAAAACAGCAAATGTCTGAACCACATTGGACTTAACCATAGGAGTTCAGTTCGAAGACGCCCGAGGAGCTGGAACTGTCGTCGACATACATTTGTACGTATTGGTAATTTCCTCGGACTCAAACTCGATCAACTCAACTCAACTCAACTCAACTCCATTAACAAAAAGAACCTACCTTCCAAGATGTTGTTCTGTGTAGTGATGGTGTAGAATGGCTGTGCAAATAACAACAATTCTTCTTCTCCAAGCAGGTAAGCATCTGGCCACAAGCTGGTGCATGCAAAAAAATGTAAGATGCTTTCTATAGATCCTGATTTGAGAAACACGCCGGGCTTAAGCATCTTCTCGACCGAGCCAACCAAGATCTCGCCCTTCACGTCCTTCCAGCTCTCGACGGTGATCTTCACCATTTCTTTCGCCAACAAGCCAACGTAGACAGCGTACTGCGATGAAGAACCGTGAAATACGTTGCCCCTCACGAGCATCATCCAAGGACCTGAACAGATCATAATCATATTGAAAAGAAGACACATCAAAATGAAGGATACAAAAAAAGCAGAATTATTGCCATAATCGGATTAGAATAATCTAACAATATTGCAGAAATTTTACGTACCTTCCTTGGGATGCCAACGTCTAGAGGGCGTCGATGGAGGTGTGGAGGTGCAGCGGTCCCCTGTAGAGGTGCGCCGGCCGTCCATGGAGCTTACGGGTTAGGACTACGAGCCCCAGATGAACTGTGAGAATGAAAGAGACATACCCGTGTATTTATACAAATATATATTTTCTATCGGTACGAAAACAGAATACCGTTAGTAATAAAAACATCTGTAGAAGGCGAATGGTTCTATCGGCACAATAAATATTACCGATAGGAATTTTTGTACATATTCTATCGGTGTGTACGTACATTGCCTATAGAATATTACTAGTTGTAGAAGGCCAACAGTTCTAAGATATTTTTTGCAATATTCTACCGGTATAAACATTCATTACCGATACAATAAAACTATTTGAAGACGAACAGTTCTAAGGAATTTTCTATATATTCTAACGGTAAAAGAATCCATTACCGATAGAATAAAAATATTTGTAGAAGGCCAACGATTCTATCGGCGCACTACATATTGCCGATAGGAATTTTTAACATACTCTGTCGGTATATTCATACAGTACCGATAGAATAAGTCTAGTTGTTGAAGTCGACCAGTCCTATCGGCGCACAACATTCTTCCGTCAGTACTTATGCATCTCTTCTAACGGCAAATATGTTCATCACCGCTAGAGTAAATCATACTATTTATTCTATCGGTAAGTTTCTTATAAACCGATAGGGAAAATACATCCGTCGGGCTTTTATGACTGCGAGGCACATTTTCTATTGGTTTTCTGCTGTATCGCTAATAACCGATAGAAGATAGGGGTTAGTAGACTGCATTTCTGTACTAGTGGATCAAGTTTTGGTGCCGTTGTCGGGGAACAACGGTAATTCATCTTTTTACATTAATTTTCGTTGATATAAATCAATCTCACTTCTCAATCTTGCTTCTATTTTTCTTTTTCTTCTTTTCTTTGCACCACTAACCTTTATGGGACAGTAGTGCAAAGCTGGATAGCTCGGACAAACCTGTCAAAACCGCGCGCCAACTTCGGTACGAGGCAAGATAGGTAAGATCACTACCATAAAAATGCTTTCTTCTAACGGTTCAAAACACACTTTTACTAATGGTTTTCATACCGTTAGTGATAGGCACGATACAGCAATACAAGCACTACTCTAACGGTTCTGAACCATTAGAAAATAGTATAATACTCTAACGGTTTTTTCCAAGAGAACCATTAGAAAAGCCCTACATAGTCTAACAGTTAACTAGTACTATCCGTTAGAACATTTTACTCTTTTCTGAAGGTCCCTCGCACTATACCGTTAGAAGATATTTCTATCTTCTAACGGCCAATATTAGTTAACCGTGAGAAGAGTATAAAAATATTCTAACGATAACTAGTATTGTCCCGTTAGAACAGAATACATTCTTCTAACGGTATGTATTCTATCAGATAGTTGTAGTGAATCGTTAAAAAATTTGTCTTCTAACTTTCTTTGTTATTTAGCCGTTAGAATAAGCTTGGATACACAATACAGTACAGATACAAAAAAGGTACATTCACAGTTATACATTAAACAGATTGACACACTGGATAGTTATATTCACGTTTATTCACACATTCAATTTATTCACATACTACACTAACCAACACAAATACAAAAAACCCCAATTCACAGAGAGTAGACGAGAAGAAAAAATTTGTTGACCGCTACTTCGTCCATCACATACTGAGGCCAAATTTGTTGCAGCTCTCTAACCTTTGCATTGTTGTATTTGTCTTTGGACATGGCGCTCTACATGCATGTGTGAATAGTCAGTAATTAACTTCCTAGTTTTGAACGTGACATCCAATTTTCAAATTTGAGTTAGCTAAAATGCTTACATGAGGGAATTCGACAAAGTTTGTCCTGACTAGGTCATACATATACCGCAACACATAAAACCCACATTCCCACAATGATGGCTATTGACGGCACTGAGATAATTACATATGCCAAGACATATTAGCTATTCTTTCCATAAACTAATTAAACATAAACTAAAAGACTCATTAATAGTTTGATCCTTACTAATTACCTCACATTCTTTCCAAGAAATTCGAGAGCCCTTCGGTGCTTCATCCCTCCCTCAAGTGGACACATAATTTTTGAAAGCCCTGCATTTAAGTTAGCATTGCCGGTTAATATGTTATCATTAGCTAGTGAGGTCAAAATTTAAGTCAAACATGTTACTTACTCGTCCATATTCTCCTTGATCACATATTCGTTCTGTAACCTGTCGCGCATCAAATCGAGGTAGTACACCTCATTCCTCCACGGATAGATCACGAGGAGGACCCAGTGGCCCCTACATTGTACATAAAAGGGAACTGCTAGCTTAAAGTATATCTCAGGTGTAACATACAAGAATGAGTTAAATTAGTAGGAGATGCACTAACCTTTGGTGGTACGGCGCTAGAATGAACTCCCCATTCTGTTGTGCCATCAATGCCCTAATATGTACTGCTCCACGTGTGCGGCGTCATGCTCTAGCATCGTGAGGCTTATTTTCTCTAGGTTGAGAAAACCCACCTTGTCACACGCCCTCGTTGACGCTAGCTTGTACATGCACCTGCATGCAAAGGAAGACATTAGTATTGCACAGAAAGTTACTACATTTTAAATGAACTATAGAAATATATAGGATCAGCAAACTCACAGGACTCCAGTCCGTATGATGGACATATCAAGTTCCCGCCAGTTAAAGAGGTCGAACAGATCCTCGTGTGCCACGGATATGCTCCCGGGCTCACGGTGGAACTGCCCAGGCCTGAAGGGAACTAGGAAGTTCAAGTTGCACCGGGCCCGGTGTATGTACCACTCATGGAGGTCTTTGGTTGTGCGATCCAATTTATTGCCTCCGCCACTAGTGGGAACCTGTTCCTGAACCTTTGCGGCTGTCCCTTTTCCTCTTTGCCTTTGCCCTTGCCTTTTGCCGGGGAGTGAGCGCGTACCTTCGAAGGTAAGGGTGTGGTGCTGGCGGCTTTCTTTGCAGGTGAAGGGGCTTTACTGGGAGGCGTTGATCCTCTGGCTGGGGTCGGGGTCATCTTTGGAGTGTTGAGGTCCAGAGGAGATCCCCCATGCCCTGCACTGGGGTTGGGGTCCCCAGGTAGTACGCCGGCAGGCCACTTCATTTTATAAACATATATGTTAGATTTTGCAAGTTGAGTGTACTAAGTAGGTTGTAAACTAAAATGTGTAGGATTTACCTGCTATATTATAACACACTTCTTGGGCCACTGTAGTAGGAGCCCACTGCCTCAGCAAGTGTCCGCATTTCCTCCGTTGGGACTGGCAACGAAAAAGCGTTGTAGACCGGGATGGCCATGTCCACCTGTACCTTTGCGAACCCCAACTCCAGAGATACGCAGTGGACTCGGACATCCTCCTCAGATGGATATACGAACCCGTGGGCAACCACTACATGCCGGTCGCCTAGGTAGTCACTAGGCTGCAGCTCTCCGGCTTCTGCAAATTTGTAACAATTAAAACAGGTTAGCAAAACAACTCTAATAGAATGGGAGTGGCATCAACTTAAGTGCAGAGCTCAAGGCTTGCAATACCTCAAGAAGATCCACTAGATCCCTGAGGACCTTCGAAGAGCAACTGCTTGGCCGACCTCGCGGGGTACCGTCGCCCTCGGGTGCTGGATCTACACTCTTGGACAGCATCATTTGTTTCAGCTGTACAAACTCTTCCCTCATCTGTGTGAACATGGCCTTGACCTCAGCCCGTACCTCTGTCCGGACCTCTGCCCGTATCTTCTCAAACAGCTCCGATTCCTTCTCCTTCTAGGAGTGGGCCTTCTTCCTCAATGGAGCCAGATCTTCAAAGCCGACCTTCCATGGCACAATGACTCCCACGGTCCACGTCCGCCCGGGATGCTCCTTATTTCCTAGAGCTAGGGTGAGGATGTCGTTCTCTCTCTGCGGGGTAAACAATCCCTGCATTGCCTCCTTATCCGGAAAGATCTATTACATTTAAAGCTACATTGTGAGACAAGTACATATATACACTTGTGCACACACAGTTTACGAGGTTAGCCAACTTGCCATTCACTACACGACCTCGGCGTCCTTAGGGTTTGGGAACTCCACACACCCCGTGGACGACACGGACCCTCTCCCCTACCACCACCGCTTGCACCTCGCATCGCGGATCTTGGAGAGCGGCAACTCGGAGTCGACGAGAGAATTTTCCTCGTCTTCCTTCCTCCACTGCTCCTCCATCCCTACATAGCCCCGGGATCCGAGCCGGTGCGGGTGCTCGTTCCTCTTTTGGATCACCTTGTTCTTCTCGCTAAGGGCCTTGAACTCGTCGGTCCCCTTCTGCTTGGTGAATTTCTCCCATACCTCCTCCGATATGAAGGGGTACTTCTCGCAACGAGATTTCCCCGTAGCGAGGAAGGTACTGACGAGCCAGCTCTTGATGGTTTTCCATGTTCTGTTCATGTCCTTCAAGTAGGCCATCTTAGGTCCATCGTTGAGGATGTTCCACTTAGCCTGTTTTCAAACAATGCATATAAGCAGGAGTTAGTTAAACTTTAGGATGAGCTAAGGGAAGGTGATTATGAAAGAGTTTAGGGATTTCGATTAATTTTACCTTCACTTCCACCCACAACCTATCCCTCTCATCTGCCGTCACCTCCTTCCAGCTCTGGGTGGTGATCTTCACCCTATTTTTTGCCAACAGCCCAACTGTAACACCCCTGTTTTTGCCAAACCCTAAAATAGCCAAAATCCACATCTGGACCCCAAACCCTAAACTGCTTCAGCCATTCCCTTCTAAATGTTGTTCAGAGCATTTTTCCCTTCGGGACCATCTCCAAAATCTAACCCTAAAGCTGAGTTTCAAGCCTTGCCATTTTAAAACCCTAATTACCCTATTTTACCCTAAACTGTTTTCCCCAATTTTGTCGAAACCCTTCAGATCTTGCCTGATCTTACCAAACTTTGGCCAGATAAGTTCTATTAATCTTTTGCAACTTAGCTGCGAAATCAGATTTCAGATCGAACCCTCAGATCTCCAGATGTGCAATCAAGTCCATTTCCTATTCAAACTTTCCTCACAGAACAGCCCCTGGAATAAGTTTCAGAAATTACAGAACGGCCCAAACTTCTTTTCAGGTCCATTCGACCAGCCCCTGGTCGTTGCCACGACCAGTGCACGAGCCACCGTTGCCGCGCCGTGTTCTCGCCGTGTTTGTTCGCCGCCGGCCACCGCCTCTTGTCACCTGTGTTGTGAACAACCGAGCCACCTCCCGCGCACGTGCCAGCACAGTTGCATCGCCTCGCCCAGCGGATAAACGGCCGCGCTCCAGTAGCGTTTCACGCGCGCGCTCCCGTTGCCGTGGCATTTGCATGCGTGTACGTGTCATCGCCGGAGCCTTGCTGTTGCCTCCGCATCTGCGCCGTTCCAGGTGAAGTCCCAATGCAACTGGCAAAGCTGCAGCACCGCCTGAAGCAAATCACGTCGCCGTCCCCGTCGTTGCGCCTGCGCCCGACAAGTTTCTCCCCGGCCCAAGCAACCGTTGTCGCGTTCTCCCTCGCAAGCTCCGTCCCCGTGCCTATTTAAACCCCCTCAGTGCTGTGAAGAAGCACAACTTCAAGACTTAGCCAAATTCCCAGTTAATTTCTCACCGCCGTCGAGTTTGCTTTCTTCTCCGGCGAGCAACCTCTGGAGCTCACGGTGCCAGCCTAATCCACTGCACCATTCTTCAAACCAAAGCCACCAGTGAGTTCCCCTCTTCCCCCTGTTCGTGTCATAGCACCCAATTGCACCCCGGCGAACCTTAACGCCGGTGATCACCGGAAAAGCTCAAAACCCCTGTTCCTGCAATGCTACCTGATTTAGTCCAAATTAGCCTTAGTACCAGTAGAAGAAATTGATCAGCATACTCTTTTTAGCAAGCCTACCAATCTGGTTTTCAAAATCGAGCTAAGATCATAGCTCTCCCCAAATCGCGCGCCACCAGTAAACTGGCTCTCGTCGCCAGGCCACGCCGGCGATCATCCGGTCAAATTGACCCCTCCAGTAGCTTTGTTGTGCCCTAGAGATCATTCCCAAGCTTGGAATTGAGCTCATTCGCCCTGAATCGAAAACCCCCTTTGTCCAGTGTCGTCTTCTCCAGCGCCGGTCGCCGGAATTATTTCCCGGCCGATCTAGCGCCTGAAACCTTGTCCCTTAGATAGATTCCAGTACCCTGAGCAATATTGTCCACTAGCTCGACACCTGGATCTGCCTAGATTGTGAGTTATGCCTATGCCAAGATCACTGTCCAGTAGCTCAGTTCATGTCCAGGCCACCGTAGTTCATCGCCGGATTTGGCCGCCCTCCGGCCACTTTCAGCCCTTGTGCCTGTTGAGTATATTGTTCCTGTTAGTAATGCCTACCTCCCAGACAAAGTGGTGCATCAATTGGAGCCCTGGATCAAAAGTTAAGCCATGCCCTAGTTTCTGGCCATGTCCAGCACTATGTCAGTGCATGTCAGCCACTGGCATTAGCCTGGTTTGACCCCTTCTGGTTGAGCAATTGAAATGCCACCTTGTCCTTTAGATTTCTGGAGTTGTGTTCTACAACTTTCTCTACTATCACCTCTCCAGAAAACCATCCTAAGATCAGTTTGAAGTTATGCCAAAGCCATGAACTGAATGTCGACCCTTCGACGTTCAATCCTTTTTAGCCGTTTCTTCGACCAGAGCCCTTGTGACCTTGCCCTAACCTTTTCCCCTGCATACATGACTTATTTACTTAATACTTTCTATAGAAACTATTTTCAGTATGCTTATGTGGTGTGTGTTTGTGTGTTATTTGATTGCCGCAGAGTCAGAAGCCGAAGGAGCGGAAGAAGTCTTTGAAGATCCGTCTGAGTATTTAGACCCAACATCGCAAGGCAAGCCTCATTCCTTTGATCATGTCTCACCCAATATTTTCATATGAAGTATATTCACTGTTTCTTACTATGCATGCTTAGTTGAAATACAAGTTATGTTTGAATGACATGAGTAGATATTCCCTAATGAATCATGAAACCCCTTTTGTTATTGAACCTTCTTATGTATGCTTTTGTCACCCTAGGACTCATATACTGAATATCCACATTAAACTTGAAATGGTCAAATACATGAGAAGTTATAATGAAAACCATTTTGTCAAGAAAACTGATAAAAGGGATCAGTAGTGAGGATTGGATTGTATGGAGAGGGTGCGGTGCGCACCAGGGAATGTGAATGTTCCTCACTATTGGTTCATAAGGACAAGAACCTTGTGCTGTGTCTCTATACGAATTGTAAACGTACCAACCACTTGCCTGGTATGGGACAGGCACAACTCAGTAGCTTTTTGGTATTAGCAGTTCCCTGCATGGTTTGACGATCTGGTTTCTCGCGTGGAAACTGGAAGGCCAAGGTTCGGCCACGAGTGATGTGAGTTCAGAAAAATGATGAGAGGAAAAGGCGTAAAAGAAGGAAGGCGCCCTAGACCTGATTAAGCCGTGAGCGGTTGTAATCTTAAATGGTCGTATGTCTCGCGTGGACATAGACCAAGGCTATGTGTCCTGAGGGAACATAGACCAGAGAGGATAGGAAGTAAGGCAGTGGGGAAGACCCACAACGGTACTTGAGACTTAACTGTCTATTTACCCGGCAGGGATACTGTTAATACTGAACTGTAAAAGCGTTGTGTGATCTCGGCCTTGTCACATGTGTATAAGTCACATGGAGCTGATCCGACTTGAAAGCCGAGTGAACCAGTGGATTTAAAAAGAGGTACACCTTTGCAAAGTGTAAAAGAAGTATCAGATACTCTGTACTCCCAGGTTCAGGAGTCTTTTCGTAGTGGATGTTATCCATGGGTTATAGCACAAGTAATGTTTTGGAATGTTTTCATAATGCGGTTAACAAAGTAGTGACTCATGGGAGACCACTACATCTAACGTTTTTATTGAAAACCTGTTTAATGTTTAAAGTATTATTTTCATGACAAAGTACTGTTTTACTGAACAAATGACTTGGAAATCTATATATCTCTACCCATATGAAACTAAAACCCCTGAATCATATGTTTCACCCTCATATAAGTACAATTACAATAATCCCCGGAATGAGCGTTGCTGAGCACCAAGTGCTCACCCTTGCATTTACATCCAACTGTAGAAGAGGGATTCGAGGATCCCGATTCCTTCAGTTATGAGTTCCCGGCAGAAGATGGAAGTGCCCCAGACGAGCCCACGTTCTAGAAGGATTGCGCACCAAGTCAAGTCAGATATGGGAGGAGCCACTCCAACCCCGCTGCGGATGGAAGTCAAGCTTTTTGTTGTTTCTTTGTGCTTTATGTTGTGTGTTCGGTACTTGGATACCGATTCTGGTTCTGATAAACTAGTTATTTTCTTAGCAACTCTACTTAGCGCCATTTTCGGTGCTTTGGCTATGTAATATTGGCCATGTTGGCCTGATACTTGTTTAATGTTATTACCATGCTTGTGTGGTTTGGAGCTCATGTGACATCCTGCTGTGTGTAACCTACCTGGGCGGTTACCAAGGTGATCCTCAAATGGGGGTCTCACAGCGAATGGTATCAGAGCATGAAGCTTGACTGTAGGTCGTGACCCTTACTAGAATGGGCGTCCCTAAAGTAGAGAATCGCTAGATTATTTGGTAAAAATCTAATTGTGAAAAACCTAATTTGTTTAAGAAAAGCATAATGAGTATTATTTGAAAATTTTCAAAACCGTTTTCCTACTTTTAAGTGTTCCGTGTCTCATCATCGCAGATGGCCCCTGGTAAGAAGCTAATTCACGGAGACGAGTTGGGATCATGGGCTTTGATGCTTTGGATGATGTTACAATTTCTGGGAGCAAGAGACAATCAGCGACCCGTATACTACGTCCGTCGAGAAGAAGTCGATGGTAGACCTTTTGGTTTCCGTGCCTCGGTGATTGTGTACGAGATTCCAGAGATCGGGAGAGGATCAACAAGAAAGGAAGCTCGTAGAGAAGAAGAAGAAGATGCTATCCAAGACGCTGCTCGTCGTGCTATAGGTACCATCCGCCAGCTGTACGATGACTTTCTTATAGGTTCTCCTTTCTGTTTTGTACCCTACCAAGTTCCCGGATCGGATCGTCGAACTATTCATCCCTCCACCAACCAGAGAGACGCCATCCTGACCAAAACCAGAGATGAGGTCCAAGTCTTGGAGTCAAGCTACACTCGGTTGCTGCGTGAGCATGAAAATGCTCGGGATGACCGTCACTATCTCGAAGGAGCGCTTGCAAAGGTTCGCTCAGAACTCCAAGAGAAAGAGAAACAGATTCAAGAGTTGGCTGAACCTAGCAGAGCACGAGAAGTCGAAGACGAAGGATCGGTGAACAAAAAGAACCGCTTGAAGATAAGACTCACAGCCCGCAAGAGTGTGGGAAGACCTAGGGATTACCTGGGTTATTTCACGCCTGCTTCGCGTGGCATTGTGATCAACACCCCTGCACCAGAATATCCTACTCTCGCGAAAAGGAAGGAAGTTCCTGAAGGCAAAGGAAAAGAGATTGCTACATGCAACACCAACGATTCATCTGAGGAAGAAGAGGACAATGATATGCAATGGGACCCTATGGATGCCGACGAAGATCAAGAAGAGGAAGACCCTGAAGAAGTGGAACCTTGCAGTTCTTCCAAGACCGACAGGAGATCCTAGTTTTTCTCTTCAGCTTGACCCTTCTGCTCTAGCCCTTGGAATCGTTAGTTTTTAGCTCTTGGTGTGGTAGTTGCTTTGTTTGTATTGTTTGTTGGTAACTCTAAAGCTGTAAAGGTGAAAACCTTGTATCTTTTGAAAACCTTTGAAAATAGCAATCGCATGTTCCAATCCAATCTCTTGGGTTGATCTTTCATTTCAGCTTGTGTTCAATCTGTGCTCTCTTGAATTAGTAGTCTTTTCTCAATTATCTTGTCAGAACAGAATGGTGAACACCAGAGGTAGAATCCAAGGCTCGGAAGAAGCCCCAAGGAACACATCAATGAGAAGGACTAGAGATGACTCAGATCAGCCAAATTCATCAGCCTCAGTACCGCAAGGAGGAAATCTGACGGAAATATTAATATGGATGGAGCAAAACCGACAGAGATCCGCAGAGGTACAGAGTCAAATTCTGGAACAGTTGATGCAAAACTCCGCAACACGCCGCGAGGAAGGCTCGAACATTGGAGCAAGACTGACAAACTTTCAAAAGACGCGTCCTCCAACTTTCTCCTGCACTGAAGACCCGATTGTGGCAGATGATTGGTTAAGAGAAATTGAAAGGAAATTGGATACTGTCAGGTGTAACGATGAAGAGAAGTTGCTGTATGGACCCCATCAGCTCACAGGATCGGCAGCAGCATGGTGGGAAAATTACAAGACGGTACACCCTAATCAGAATTCCATTACCTGGAATGAATTTAAGGAACAGTTCCATAAGTACCATGTCCCCAAAGGAGCTATTCAAGCCAAACGCAGAGAATTCTTGAATTTAAGGCAAGGAGGAAGGACAGTGAAGCAGTATTTGCATGATTTCATCAAGTTGGCCAGGTATGCACCTGAAGATATCATGACAGAAGAGCGGAAGATCGACAGATTTTGTGAAGGTCTACAAAACTCATATCAGTATCACTTGTCAACGCACGAATTCACGGACTTCCAAGTCCTTGTGAATCGAGTGCTTAAAATGGAGGAGAAAAGAGGCATAGTAGAAGAAGACCGCAAGAGGAAAAGTATAGCATACCCTTTTCAAGGAAATTCTAGCCGAGGAAGAACAGCGCCATATGCCAGAGCCGCTTTCAGAGAACCCACACCTCCAAGACCCCAGAGGACTTCATCACCAACAACTCTAACATGTCCCGGATGCAAAGGGAGTCACCTCTATAGAGATTGTACACTGAAGAATGCAGAATGTTTCCATTGTGGCAGAAGAGGACACCACAGAGAGACTTGTCCATTTCGGCATTTACCTCCCAGCGTTGCTAAAGCTCAGGCAGCCAAATCCCCTGCACCTGCACGGACTATTGCCAGAGGAGCACCACAAGCCAGAGGAGGAAGATTCCAAACCAACAGAGGGAGAGGAACACCAACCACCGGAGGAAGACTCAACTTCGTGACTGCTGCAGAAGCAGGAGAGGCAACTGACGTCGTGATCGGTAGACTCTTGATCTCCTCTCAGATTTCAGTTGTTTTATTTGATCCCGGTGCAACTCATTCATTCATGTCAAAAGATTGCTTGTTGAGTAATAACTTGCCTGTGATTGCTTTAGAGCATCCTATCATCATTCAGTCACCTGGTGCTAGGATGATTGTTAATTCTATCTGTAGAAATGTTGCCTTCTGTATCGGCAATCTAGAATTCCTGGCAGACATGCTAGTTCTAAACCTTCAAGGATCGGATGTCATTCTTGGAATGGATTGGCTGGCCAAGCATAAGGGATTGATGGATTGTGAGAAGAAAACAATCACCCTGACAAATGCCAGTGGAAAGCAAATTACATTCCATGCAGACAGAACTCCAATCTGCGACCACCTGCAGAGATTGAACTACGTTGAAGAAGTGAAGCTTGAAGAGGTACCGATTGTCAACGAGTACCCGGAAGTCTTTCCAGAAGAACTTCCCGGATTGCCACCAGATAGAGATATAGAGTTCACTATTGAACTAAAACCTGGATCTGCGCCGTATGCTAGAAAGTTGTTTCGGATGACAGGCCATGAGCAAGAGGAATTGAAGAAGCAGATAGCTGAATTGGAAGAAAAAGGATTCATCAGATCAAGCTCATCACCATGGGGAGCCCCAGTGCTCTTTGTTAAGAAGAAAGATGGTAGCATGCGACTTTGCATAGACTACCGCAAGCTAAATGACATGACAATTAAGAACAAATACCCCTTACCAAGGATAGATGACCTTTTTGACCAGCTCAGAGAAGCAAAAGTGTTCTCAAGAATAGACCTGAGATCGGGATACCACCAGTTAAGGATCCGAGAACAGGACATTCCTAAAACTGCTTTCGTGACCAGATATGGGTTGCATGAGTTTACAGTGATGCCCTTTGGATTAACTAATGCACCCGCGGTATTTATGAATCTAATGAACAAGATCCTCATGGAATTCCTGGATAAGTGCATCATTGTATTTGTAGATGATATCCTCGTCTATTCCAAGACGGAGGAGGAGCACGCACATCACCTGAGGACAGTGCTACAGAAACTAGCAGACCACCAGCTATATGCCAAGTTTAGCAAATGTGCTTTTTGGCTGAAGAAGATCTCTTTCTTAGGACATATCATCTCGGGCGAAGGAATATTTATGGACCCGTTGAAGATACAAGCTGTTACTGAGTGGAAACAACCTGAAACCGCAACAGAAGTTAGAAGTTTCTTGGGATTAGCGGGATATTATCGAAGATTCGTAGAAGGATTCTCGAAGATCACCAAACCGCTGACCCAACTACTGAAGAAGAATGCCCCTTTTAATTGGACTGAGGAGTGCGAAGGAAGTTTTGAGGAATTGAAGAAAAGACTGACAACGGCACCAATCCTGATACTGCCAGACGTCAAAAAGGATTTTCAAGTCTACTGTGACGCCTCCAAACAAGGACTAGGATGTGTGTTGATGCAAGAAGGGAAGGTGATAGCTTATGCTTCTAGACAGCTACGACCTCATGAGGAGAATTATCCAACACATGATTTGGAGCTAGCTGCGGTCGTACATGCACTGAAGATATGGAGACACTACTTACTAGGCAGTAAGTGCGAAATTTATACGGGTCATAAGAGCCTGAAGTATATCTTCACGCAACAGGAGTTGAATATGAGGCAGAGAAGATGGCTAGAACTGATCAAAGATTATGATCTAGAGATCCACTATCACCCGGGAAAAGCCAATGTAGTAGCTGATGCTTTGAGCAGGAAGTCTCGTTGCAACCAGATAACCCAGCTAGAAGTACCGACACAACTGATCAAGGACTTCGAAAGGTTGCAATTGGAAGTAGTGGACCAAGGAACCATCACTACCCTGAAGATGGAATGTGAGTTGAAGGATAAAATCCGACAAGCTCAAGCGATTGACCCAGACCTTCAAGAGATGAAGGAGGACATGAAGAGCAAAGATACAACCAACCTTCGAGAAGATGAACAGGGAATTCTATGGTACAATGACCGTATCTGCATTCCAAATGACAACGAGATCAAAGGCCTGATCATGCAAGAGGCTCATCAAACCCCATATTCCATACACCCAGGCAGCACCAAAATGTACAAGGACTTGAAGAAAAATTTTTGGTGGAAAGGAATGAAGAGAGAAATTGCCAAGTTTGTCGCAACTTGTGACACATGCCAAAGAGTGAAAGCAGAACATCAAAAGCCTGCGGGACCGCTACAACCTCTACAAATCCCAGAGTGGAAGTGGGATGAAATCGGAATGGATTTTATTGTGGGACTGCCAAGGACGAGAAAAGGATTCGATTCTATATGGGTCATAGTAGATAGATTAACCAAGGTAGCACATTTTCTCCCAGTAAAGACCCTATATACAGCTAAGGACTTAGCAGAGCTGTATCTCAGCAGAATAGTCGTACTGCACGGAGTGCCGAAGGCTATCATTTCCGACAGAGGAGCCTAGTTCATTTCAAGATTTTGGCAAGAATTGCAGAAAGCCCTGGGCACAAAGTTAAAATTCAGTACCGCTTACCACCCTCAAACTGGAGGTCAGACTGAAAGGGTAAACCAAGTTTTGGAAGATATGTTGAGGGCTTGTGTTTTGGATTATGGAGACTCTTGGGAGTTATTTCTACCGTATGCAGAATTCACATATAACAACAGTTTCCAAGCAAGCCTACAAATGGCACCATATGAAGCTCTATATGGAAGAAGATGCCGCACGCCTCTGTATTGGACAGAAATAGGTCAAAAGCAACATCTAGGACCCCAGTTGATAGAACAAGCCATAGCCCATGTCAGGATCATACAAGAAAAACTGAAAACAGCTCAATCTAGACAGAAAAGCTATGCAGATAATCGTAGAAGAGAGCTATCATTTGAAGAGGGCGATTATGTGTATCTCAAGGTTATGCCATACAAAGGAGTTCGAAGATTCCAGATGAAGGGAAAGTTAAAACCTAGATATGTGGGACCATATCGAATTCTGGAAAAGCGAGGTGAAATGGCATACAAGTTGGAATTACCACTAGAACTAACTGGAATTCATGACGTATTTCATGTGTCTCAGCTGAAGAAATGCTTGAGAAAACCAACGGAACAGATATCTCCTGCAGAGATTGAGATTCAACCAGACTTATCTTGTCAAGAATACCCTGTTAGAATTCTGGAAACCAGAGAGAAAGTGCTGAAGTCAAGAACCCTCCAATTCTGCAGAGTCCAGTGGAATAATCACTCAGAGGAGGAGTCAACTTGGGAAAAAGAAGAAGATCTCCGACGAGAATTTCCCTTCCTATTCTCCGACCTGCCCTAATCTCGAGGACGAGATTGTTTCTAAGGTGGGTAGATTTGTAACACCCCTATTTTTGCCAAACCCTAAAATAGCCAAAATCCACATATGGACCCCAAACCCTAAACTGCTTCAGCCATTCCCTTCTAAATGTTGTTCAGAGCATTTTTCCCTTCGGGACCATCTCCAAAATATCACCCTAAAGCTGAGTTTCAAGCCTTGCCATTTTAAAACCCTAATTACCCTATTTTACCCTAAACTGTTTTCCCCAATTTTGTCGAAACCCTTCAGATCTTGCCTGATCTTACCAAACTTTGGCCAGATAAGTTCTATTAATCTTTTGCAACTTAGCTGCGAAATCAGATTTCAGATCGAACCCTCAGATCTCCAGATGTGCAATCAAGTCCATTTCCTATTCAAACTTTCCTCACAGAACAGCCCCTGGAATAAGTTTCAGAAATTACAGAACGGCCCAAACTTCTTTTCAGGTCCATTCGACCAGCCCCTGGTCGTTGCCACGACCAGTGCACGAGCCACCGTTGCCGCGCCGTGTTCTCGCCGTGTTTGTTCGCCGCCGGCCACCGCCTCTTGTCGCCTGTGTTGTGAACAACCGAGCCACCTCCCGCGCACGTGCCAGCACAGTTGCATCGCCTCGCCCAGCGGATAAACGGCCACGCTCCAGTAGCGTTTCGCGCGCGCGCTCCCATTGCCGTGGCATTTGCATGCGTGTACGTGTCATCGCCGGAGCCTTGCTGTTGCCTCCGCATCTGCGCCGTTCCAGGTGAAGTCCCAATGCAACTGGCAAAGCTGCAGCACCGCCTGAAGCAAATCACGTCGCCGTCGCCGTCGTTGCGCCTGCGCCCGACAAGTTTCTCCCCGGCGCAAGCAACCGTTGTCGCGTTCTCCCTCGCAAGCTCCGTCCCCGTGCCTATTTAAACCCCCTCAGTGCTGTGAAGAAGCACAACTTCAAGACTTAGCCAAATTCCCAGTTAATTTCTCACCGCCGTCGAGTTTGCTTTCTTCTCCGGCGAGCAACCTCTGGAGCTCACGGTGCCAGCCTAATCCACTGCACCATTCTTCAAACCAAAGCCACCAGTGAGTTCCCCTCTTCCCCCTGTTCGTGTCATAGCACCCAATTGCACCCCGGCGAACCTTAACGCCGGTGATCACCGGAAAAGCTCAAAACCCCTGTTCCTGCAATGCTACCTGATTTAGTCCAAATTAGCCTTAGTACCAGTAGAAGAAATTGATCAGCATACTCTTTTTAGCAAGCCTACCAATCTGGTTTTCAAAATCGAGCTAAGATCATAGCTCTCCCCAAATCGCGCGCCACCAGTAAACTGGCTCTCGTCGCCAGGCCACGCCGGCGATCATCCGGTCAAATTGACCCCTCCAGTAGCTTTGTTGTGCCCTAGAGATCATTCCCAAGCTTGGAATTGAGCTCATTCGCCCTGAATCGAAAACCCCCTTTGTCCAGTGTCGTCTTCTCCAGCGCCGGTCGCCGGAATTATTTCCCAGCCGATCTAGCGCCTGAAACCTTGTCCCTTAGATAGATTCCAGTACCCTGAGCAATATTGTCCACTAGCTCGACACCTGGATCTGCCTAGATTGTGAGTTATGCCTATGCCAAGATCACTGTCCAGTAGCTCAGTTCATGTCCAGGCCACCGTAGTTCATCGCTGGATTTGGCCGCCCTCCGGCCACTTTCAGCCCTTGTGCCTGTTGAGTATATTGTTCCTGTTAGTAATGCCTACCTCCCAGACAAAGTGGTGCATCAATTGGAGCCCTGGATCAAAAGTTAAGCCATGCCCTAGTTTCTGGCCATGTCCAGCACTATGTCAGTGCATGTCAGCCACTGGCATTAGCCTGGTTTGACCCCTTCTGGTTGAGCAATTGAAATGCCACCTTGTCCTTTAGATTCCTGGAGTTGTGTTCTACAACTTTCTCTACTATCACCTCTCCAGAAAACCATCCTAAGATCAGTTTGAAGTTATGCCAAAGCCATGAACTGAATGTCGACCCTTCGACGTTCAATCCTTTTTAGCCGTTTCTTCGACCAGAGCCCTTGTAACCTTGCCCTAACCTTTTCCCCTGCATACATGACTTATTTACTTAATACTTTCTATAGAAACTATTTTCAGTATGCTTATGTGGTGTGTGTTTGTGTGTTATTTGATTGCCGCAAAATCAGAAGCCGAAGGAGCGGAAGAAGTCTTTGAAGATCCGTCTGAGTATTTAGACCCAACATCGCAAGGCAAGCCTCATTCCTTTGATCATGTCTCACCCAATATTTTCAGATGAAGTATATTCACTGTTTCTTACTATGCATGCTTAGTTGAAATACAAGTTATGTTTGAATGACATGAGTAGATATTCCCTAATGAATCATGAAACCCCTTTTGTTATTGAACCTTCTTATGTATGCTTTTGTCACCCTAGGACTCATATACTGAATATCCACATTAAACTTGAAATGGTCAAATACATGAGAAGTTATAATGAAAACTATTTTGTCAAGAAAACTGATAAAAGGGATCAGTAGTAAGGATTGGATTGTATGGAGAGGGTGCGGTGCGCACCAGGGAATGTGAATGTTCCTCACTATTGGTTCATAAGGACAAGAATCTTGTGCTGTGTCTCTATACGAATTGTAAACGTACCAACCACTTGCCTGGTATGGGACAGGCACAACTCAGTAGCTTTTTGGTATTAGCAGTTCCCTGCATGGTTTGATGATCTGGTTTCTCACGTGGAAACTGGAAGGCCAAGGTTCGGCCACGAGTGATGTGAGTTCAGAAAAATGATGAGAGGAAAAGGCGTAAAAGAAGGAAGGCGCCCTAGACCTGATTAAGCCGTGAGCGGTTGTAATCTTAAATGGTCGTATGTCTCGCGTGGACATAGACCAAGGCTATGTGTCCTGAGGGAACATAGACCAGAGAGGCTAGGAAGTAAGGCAGTGGGGAAGACCCACAACGGTACTTGAGACTTAACTGTCTATTTACCGGGCAGGGATACTATTAATACTGAACTGTAAAAGCGTTGTGTGATATCGGCCTTGTCACATGTGTATAAGTCACATGGAGCTGATCCGACTTGAAAGCCGAGTGAACCAGTGGATTTAAAAAGAGGTACACCTTTGCAAAGTGTAAAAGAAGTATCAGATACTCTGTACTCCCAGGTTCAGGAGTCTTTTCGTAGTGGATGTTATCCATGGGTTATAGCACAAGTAATGTTTTGGAATGTTTTCATAATGCGGTTAACAAAGTAGTGACTCATGGGAGACCACTACATCTAACGTTTTTATTGAAAACCTGTTTAATGTTTAAAGTATTATTTTCATGACAAAGTACTGTTTTACTGAACAAATGACTTGGAAATCTATATATCTCTACCCATATGAAACTAAAACCCCTGAATCATATGTTTCACCCTCATATAAGTACAATTACAATAATCCCCGGAATGAGCGTTGCTGAGCACCAAGTGCTCACCCTTGCATTTACATCCAACTGTAGAAGAGGGATTCGAGGATCCCGATTCCTTCAGTTATGAGTTCCCGGCAGAAGATGGAAGTGCCCCAGACGAGCCCACGTTCTAGAAGGATTGCGCACCAAGTCAAGTCAGATATGGGAGGAGCCACTCCAACCCCGCTGCGGATGGAAGTCAAGCTTTTTGTTGTTGCTTTGTGCTTTATGTTGTGTGTTCGGTACTTGGATACCGATTCTGGTTCTGATAAACTAGTTATTTTTTTAGCAACTCTACTTAGCGCCATTTTCGGTGCTTTGGCTATGTAATATTGGCCATGTTGGCCTGATACTTGTTTAATGTTATTACCATGCTTGTGTGGTTTGGAGCTCATGTGACATCCTGCTGTGTGTAACCTACCTGGGCGGTTACCAAGGTGATCCTCAAATGGGGGTCTCACACCAACGTAGGCAGCGTACTTCCCAGCGTTCTTTCCGATCAGCTTCCCAAACTGGTTGAACTCACAAGAAAGTTTGGTGTGTTTCGCCAAACGGCCCAACGTCGTCGCGCCTCGCACCGTCCTCTTGTGCAGGCATGAAGCAACATCAGTTACGTTGCCCCTCATTGAACCACTGCTATCAGTCGAGGAAGACATGCCATGGCTTTCCCTTGTTACGTTGTACACTGACATGGCTTTCCCTAAAATTCCATCAACAAAACATCAAATATTGAATGGAAAGAGAAAGTAAGAAAACATACCATCTAAGGAATAACAGCACAAAATAACACACTGAATGGAAAGAGAAAGCAAAAAAACATAGAAGGATAAGAAATTGTTGCAGATAAAGAGTTCTGGAATCAGCAATTTTTTCTAACGGTAAACACATGAACTACTGATAGATGATATGATTTCTTCTAACGATAAACATAAGCACTACCGATAGAAGAAAGCATTTCTTCTAACGATTAATACATGAACTACCGTTAGAAGACAACTACGGCAACATATAACTACAGTATATGGCAGTTCAATACACCAATTCACACATACTTCTCAATAGATAGATTCAAATCTCAAAATAGGTTCATGGAATCACTGAAACATATTTTGTAAACCCTAGTTTAAATCCTATTCTCAACAGTGCCTGCGGAGTTTATTAAAACCTACACAATAGCGAAATCTAGTTTAAGTCCAAAACAAGAGCGGGGAAAAATAGCAAACCCTAGTGTAAAAAATGCAAAGATCAAATTAGGAAGATACTGGAAAAAGAACTACGCACTAGGGATAGGGCATGGGTACTTTACGGCAAACAGTTGTGGCCGGCGGTGGTGTAGAACGGAGCGGTGGCCGGCGATGGAGCAAAAGAGTGCCAGTGGCGATGGCGAACCGTAATCCAAGCGACGATGGCGAACCGATTGTGGGGACCCTCATTTGAGGAATCCGGTGGCAACCCCCAGGTGGATTGCACTCAGAAAGGTACATCACAAGCTCACAACAACGGGATTTACATTAAACTGCAATGCAGGTAATTAAAGCAAGTACAAGGTCATGAGGACCAATATTACAGTATCATAACGCCAAGAAGGGCGCTAATTAAAGTTGATACAAAAATAACAAGTTTCTCAATACAAGAGTCGGCACTACAGTACCAAACACATAGGACAACACACAAAGCAACTACCAAGATCTTCACTTCCTTTGGTAGCAGCTCAGCATGGGCTTCCACCACATCGGACTCCACTGGGCGCAGGACCCTCCTAGAAGGCTGGATGATGAGGACATCCCTAGCACTAGTAGCACTAGTGCTCGACTAAAGGAACATACAGGACCAATCTAGAGAGCCCAACAACTACATCAACAGGTGACTTTGTTCTTTAAAGAATTAAATTATGATGAGAATATGTTGCTACCTAATAGCTCTTGTTTAATATTGATTAGATATAAAGACGAAGAGCATAACAGGAAGGACATAGCCACGTATGGGCTAAATAACTTCATCAAATCTGATCGTACACCTACTAAGTGGAAAGAGAATTTCCTAATCTTTCCAACAAACCCAAGATCACTCGATTCCGTCAAGAATTGCAACCGCTACAACCAAAAGAATTCTGCTCGGCCTGCAGTCTGCCGACCAACGTTCGACTAGCCACTTAGACCAAGAACCATTCTCAGCACAGATGTCCAATTGGATTGCATGACTACTTGTTGGAAAGGTATTGAAAAGAGCTTTCCAAAACATCAATAATCATTAAATTCTGACATCGTATAAAACCAGGAGACCCAAAAGAGTAACGACTGCACAGAAGGAAAAAGTCCAGTCCGAGTCCGAATCCGAATCGGAGAAGATTAATTCCGGACTTTTTTATCTTTATAGTATGTTAGGATTTTTATTCCGCTTTGAATTAGATTCAGATTGAAAGTCTAGTTTAAACCCTCTATCTTTTGTAAATACCACCCTCTATAAAAGAGAGGCATGGACATAGTTTTGAGACAACCACGAATTGAATACACAAATATTTTCAGAGAAGCTTTTGCTCTTGTTCTAGGGTTTGTGCTCAAAAGCCGCCGCCTAGAATTGAGAGTTATTCTCTTTACCATTGTTCTTATAATTTCTTCGTTGATTACAGGAACAGTGTGTCTACATTTGCGTGGTCAAGTAGACAACGATCAAATTGTGTGGTTGGGCGAATTCTTTTGTCGCAGATTGCTGTATTGACAGTGGTTGGTGCCATCAGTTCATCAGGTTACACGAATCAACGAGTTATCAACGATCCTACGTTGTGAAGATCGAGCACCCCGCATCACTGAGTCATCTGGAATGGTTCCTTCCTCTTCTTGTTGCTCGAAACCAAAAGAATCGGAGTGAACGAATCCTTCTTCTGGGTTTGTGTGCAAAGGAAAGGGTGAGCACGTTGTCCACACGATGCTCAACAAGTCTCATTTAATGAATGACAATACATAGATGCAGTTCTCAAGGAATGAGGTCTTTGTTTTATAGATAAGAATAGGTTAGCTTCTTACTCTAAAGTTTTGAAGAAAGGTTTTACTTTAAAAAGCGAGAGTTTGAAAATCCTAAACTAGGTTTTAGAAAATGTTATGTGTGGCGGTCTTTCATGAGTCACCACTTTTTTAACCAACATTATGAAAATCTTCCAAATACTACTTGTGCTGAAGTGACGTAGATAGAATCCACCGCGAGCAGACTCCAGAACCTGGGAGCTAAGAGTATCCGATACTTTTTAAAACTTTGCAAAGGTGTACCGCTTTTAATTCACTTCTTCACTCAGCTTTCAAGTCGGTACCTCTCCATGCGAATTTTACACATGTGACAAGGCCGAGCTCACACAACAGTTTTGCAGTCCTAGTATTAACAATTCCCTGCCCGGTAAATAGACATTTAAGTGTAAGATACTGTTGTGGGTCCTCCCTACTACCAATTCTACCTAGCCTCGGTCTATGGTCCTGCGAGACACATAGCATGTGGATTCAGCCGCGCACGACTCAGAATCCAGGCGTAGGCCGACTTCCTTCTAACACCTGATCCTCTCATTAACTCACATCACTCGTAGCTCTCTGTGGCCCACCAGTTTCCCTCGAGAAACCGGACCGACAAACCATGCAGGGAACAGCTAATACCGAGAAAGCTACTGTGTTGTGCCTGTCTCATACCGGGCAAGTGGTTAGTACATTTTTCAAGTCGCATAGAAGTACAACACAAGGTTCTTGTCCTTATGAACCATTAGTGAGGAGCCATTCATATTCCTATTACGCACACAGCACCGACCATACAAACCATCCTCACTATCAATTCTAACTCATATTTCTTTCACAAAAGAGGTTTTAAGCACATTTTTCATGTAAATGACCATTTAGCATTTAACGCATACATTCAAGCATAAGCATAACTTAAGCATAATATCCTAGGGTGACAAAGGGTGCATGAGACATACAAATATGAAGGGCTTTACTAGAGATTAGGTCATATCTATTCATATTCTTCCAACATAGCACTTAATTTGAAGATAAAGCATGCATATATTTAAAACAGCAATTAACTTAATTTATTTTAAAAAATTGGGAGAAACATGGTCAAGGGGAGAGACTTGCCTTGCAACGCGGGGTCTGATTGCTCTATTGGGTCTTCGAAGACTTCTTCCACACCTTGTACTTCTGGCTCCGCTCTCGTACGCAAACAACGAAACAACACAACACATAAGCATGCAGAAATTACTTGCTATAGGAAAATTATATGTAAAGTATAAACATGCATGCAAACGAGGTGATCTAATCGAAGATGATACAACAGGGGAGAAGATACTTGGGCTTGGCTTACAAGATTTGGCTCGAATGCGACGAATGTCTGCAGGCTGACATTCGGTTCACGGCCTGACAACATCAAAGAATGGCACAGGGTAGATTTGGAGCTTCTAAAAGTCAAGATGAGTACAAATTGGGGCATTAGGTGCCAAACACAGTAAGGAAACTAATTGACAAATTGGATTTAGCAGAAAAGTCCAGGAAATCAAAGAATTTGCAGCTCAATCCCTGGCACAGAGAAAAATGAACGCCAGTGTACTGCAGCGCACTAGGGCTTGCGCGTCTGGACAATCCACGCATGCGCTGCTTTGCCAACTTTGTCAAATGTGTAGGCAAGATAGAAAGGGTGCTGTTGACAAGGTTAATTGGAAAATGGTGGCTTGACGGCAGTGAATGGCGAGGTTTAAGTCATCGGCCGCTAGAATCAAAGACGGGCTATGGTGACAGAGAACTGGGGTTGAAGAAACTTGAAATTGATTGAGGGGTTTTGCTACTGGGGAGTTGCTACTGGTACTGGAGCGAGGAATCGGACGGCAAAGTTGATTTGGGGCTCGCCGGCGTTGCGGCCGGACTCGAAGACAACGGTTAAAGGGGCGTCGTTGATTCAAAGCTATGCAAGATAAATTGGTCTTGGCTACACAGTCTATGAAACCTAGTGAATGTGTAGGTGAGGTCAAATTGGTCGGAGACACGGTGAGGCGTGCCGGCAACGTGAGACGTCCATGGCAGCACGCGAAGAATCGAAATGCTCTCTAATCAGGCTTCAATTTAAATTCTGGCTGAACAGGCTTGTTGAGGACCTCCTAAGGATCGATTTGTTCTACTAAAAGGGGCATTGAAATTGGCTGGAAAGAGTTTAATTGCTGGAACAGGGCATTTGGGCCTTTTCGGCAATCACCGGCGATGAGGTTCGCCAAAGACAAATTGGTTGTTAGGGGATGATCAGATGAGCATTAGGGACATACCAAAGCAGTCAATTTGGAGTTTGGTAATGCAAATTGCTCTGGCGGCATCTTCTTTTGGCAGCTCGCCGGAGAAGAAGAAGAAAGGAGAAGAAGGCGAAGAAACTAGTTAAGGAAGCTCTGGAGAGAAATGGTGAAGGTAAAGCTAGTCATGGGTAGCTATTTATAGGCATAGGACGGAGTTGGCGATGCTGCAAAGGTGGAAACTGTGCCGGTGAAGCGACTGGGCGAAGCGAACAACAACAACGATGAGACGGTGAGCAAGCGGCTCTGCAGCTGACAATCTGGTCGGTTCTTGAAACTTGATCCTAGCCGGTGCTGTGGCGGAGGCGACGAAGCTGGTCCGGCGACGACACGTGTACGCATGCAAATTCAAACCTTCCCGTCGGCGCACGCGTTGCTGCTACTGCTCGAGGGGCTGCCACGGCGGATGGTTCTGGCGCAAACACGAGCGCACATGCAGGCACAATCAAATACAAGCACGGGTGAAGGCCAGCAGCGAAGAAATAGCGGCGAGGCACTGGTCGAAAACGGTTGGCCGGGTTCTGGTTTAAAACAGGAAGAAAAAGAGATTTGGACCGAATTGCAATTACAGAAACTTGATTTTGGACTGATTTGTAAATTCGGCAAAATGCTTAGATTGAGCTGAAAATGATTTTACCAAATTGGACTACTAAACTCAACAAATGGTTTAGCAGTGACAGATGAAAAAATATGGGGTTTTGAACAGGTTTTGAGTCGAAACGAAAACAGGGTAATTAAGGTCTTGATTTTTTTGTTGAGGCTGAAATATGAGACATAGGATGATATTTTGAGATTCTCGCAGAAGGAAATTCTGATCAGAATAGCAAATGGGAGATATTCCTTGAATCAAATTAAGGTTTGGAGTTAATCTGTGGCTTTTAGCCTTTTCGGGCTTCTGGAAAATCTAAAAAGGATCAAGCTGCGATACTTTTGGACTGATTCGTGAAAAAGGTTTGAACGATGGAGTTCTGCTGCCAACTTTTTGGATTAAGATATTGGCATACCCTAGATCATATTCCTGAGATAAAAGATCTAGACTAGGTTAAGATTTGGGGAATTTTTGATGAGGACACAACAACCTTGGATACACGCACGACTACATTTCTAGATGAAGCGGAACCGGAACAATTACTTGGTCCTATAACTAGAGCTCGAGCACGACAACTAAACTATCAGGGTGACTCTTTCCTCGGATTTAATACTTTGGATTTTTAGAATGGATTACTACCTAACTCTTGTGATCTACTTGTGATCAGGAACGTAGGAGCAGGGGAAGAGAGAAACTCGACAAGTGCTGCCTCAAGACATCACCTTTCGGTTGATCGAGGAGGGATGCATGGCGCCACAAGTGAAGCCGGACATGGGCTTAGACCTGCAACCACCTGCCCCATACTTTCATCAATGTTTCCACAAGATCCCCGTGTCACTTTGGGCCCAAGGGAAGCTAGAGTTTGAGTTGGGTTCACGCTGGATTCGGATTCGGACTGCTGCGACAGCACTGAATTCGAATGGCCGTAACTTCGTCATACGGACTCCGTTTAGGACGTTCTTGGACTTCATGGAAAGCTTATCAAGTCTACGTTTTAATAGATCTAGACTCATCTCCAAATTCTATCTGAGCCGGCCGCAATCGTCGAAAGAATCTGCATTCCTTCCTGGAAACGGTGCTGCGCCATCTTAACTTGGGCCGATGGGCCTTGTATCAAGTAGAGCCCATTAGGGACGCATCCCTAGGGTTGTGTACCCCTCAAATACTCCCCTTAGCCGTCACAAACAAAGGGGTTTTTTCTTAGATTGCATCTACACGACATTTTGTAGATTCTTTTCGCCTCTACACCGGACCGACTAGGCCGCTGCGTTGGTTTGTGGAACCCCAATTCGTGTGCTTCATCTTTATTTGCAATTCCAGATTGCTTCTTCCTTGTTCTTGTGAATTTCTCGATTTGAACAATTACCTTCGTGGTAAGGTCGGCGGTGTACGAGCGTGGTCGATAACGACGAGACGAGCGGGTGTAGCGATTGCGAGGTGATGATCCGCTGATCGGAAGCCTCAAAACGCCAACGTCCACAAGTCGATTAATCGAATCCATCGGAAGATCGGGCCGCTGTCTCATCAATTTTGGGGTCAAATCTGAGACACGGTCGAGACATCTGAGGAATCTGATAGAGATGCACTAACTGACAAACAAAAGAGTAGCGGAAATATGGGGTGTTACACCGATAGTGAGGAAGTAGTCGCCGGTGAGGGTAGGGCTTTTCGCGCTCGACGAGACACGAGAGAGAGTTGAACGGTTCGATCAAGGGAAACTCCCAGGCAGATTTTATTAAATTAGTGAGAACATTTTCTAATGATAGGACCAAAAACTACCGTTAGACCATGTGATTTTCTCTAAGGTAAAACCAAAAAATACCATCATACCATCTTTGCATTTTTTCTAACGGTAATACCAAAACATACCGTCAGACCATGTGTGCACTTTTTCTAATGGTAAGACAAAAAAAAATGTCGTCAGACCATGTGTAGCGCTTTTTCTAACGGTAAGACTAAAAACTACCGTCAGACCATGCGTTCAACAAGAGTAATAGGTTGCAAGGTCTCTTCTAGACCTCCAACACGCACCGAGAAACTCTAGATATGAAAAACTGATGCGAATAGAAAACTCGGTGGATCACAAAGCTCACGACTTGATGAAAAGATCAAGATTTTTAACTCCAAAACAAATTCTCAAGTGTGTATATGAATGTGAGGCTGCTTGGTGTAAGAAACAATAGCTCAAAGCCTCTATTTATAGCCCAAAAGAACAAAAGAGCCGTTGTGCTCGAGTTGAGAAGAAACAGTGTATGCTGACAGTCAGCATGGGTCACGACTAGAAAGTAGTAAAATCCAGAGAAAACTCAGCTGGCCGTTTGATGTCAAAAAAGGAAACAAAACAGCCCAAACTGACAGTCAGTGTGTCAAACTAACAGTCAGTGTCTACCTCAACGGCTGACAAAAATCACGGATAAAACATTGTTAGCCGTTTGTGGTCGTATATGAAAACTAACACCTCATACTGACAGTTAGCATGTCATGCTGACAGTCAGCATCGACCACAAAAATGACCAGTTAAAACAGAAACTCAAAACAATCAGCTTGAGGTCGAACCTCATACTGACAATCAGCATAGGTCAAAACAATTTGGCTCAAAAAACACGCTCTCTGGACAAATGTTAATAAACAAAACTGACAATTCATGCTGACAGTCAGCATGGCATGCTGACAGTCAGTGTGAATAAAAATAGTAATAACTTTTGATCCAGAGGTCTGATTTAAGTTTTTGATAGCCCTTTTGAAAGATAATTTGATGGGCTATATTATTGTCAACAGAAACAAAAGCCAGATCTGCCTATATCTTTCTAAAAAATGCAAAAACGCTTCTGCTGCCAAAAAACATCTGAAAAATCAAATCTTTTAAAAACAAATCCAATAAAAAAGAATGCAATGCAGTGACCTAACAATTTCTCGGTTTATGCTGGAAATGTAGAGAGGACTTGCAACCCGTCTTTATAGTACGGTTAAAACTAAGAAATAATTTTCTAAACCGATCAATCTCCAAACACCGAGATCGGTAAAATAAATATTCATTTTACCTTAAGTCTTTTGCAGCTTCATTCTTGGTGACCTTGCGCTTGCGACCATGGCTCGCAACCTTGGACTTGCAACCTCTGACGACACTGCGACGTTGTGCTTTCGACCTCGGCTCGCGACCTTGTGCTTGAGACTTGCAGATCCTCCAGAATAGCTTAAGTCTCTGCGGCTTTTTACTTGCCGACCTTGTTCTTGCGACTTTGGGCAATACTGCGACCTTAGGCGAAATAGTTCTTAGGTCTCTGCATATAGATAGCGCAAAGACATGATTAGATCAAAAAAACTAATGTTATCAATAATCAAAATCAACAATAATAGGGGCCTAGATGCAACAATCTCCCCCTTTTTGATGATTGATGACAACAAGCGTTTAAATGAATAAAATCAAATGACTCCCCCTAAGTATATGCATAATTAATAGATATTCAGGAACTCCCCCTAAATGCATGCATATATAAATACCCATATGAGTCATTTGAGATTTGAGAGTGAATCTATAATGAGGAATCTATAATGATAGATCATGAGATATCTCAAGAATCTTTCTCCCTAATCTCTCCCCCAAGTATAAACAATATCTTTAATGAAGTAAGAAACTCAAGAATCTCTCCCCCTTTATCATCAAGCACAAAAGGCGGGAGGACAGAAAAACAGACATTTATCTTAGATCAAGTAGCATTTGATATATCAATAATATTCAATTCACTTCTGAGAAAGCAAAAGCTACTCTCATCTAAGGGTTTGGTGAAATTTTCTGCTAGTTGCATGTTATTTCTGATATGACTTACATCTATATCCCCTTTTACCACATGATCTCTTATAAAATGGTGCCGTATTTCAATATGCTTAGTTCTAGAGTGTTGAACAGGATTTTTTGCAATTTTAATGGCACTTTCATTATCACATAAGAGTGGCACTTTTTCAAACATAATTCCATAATCCAAAAATGTCTGCTTCATCCACAAAATTTGAGCACAACAACTTCTTGCAGACACATATTCCGCTTCAGCGGTGACAGAGCAACAAAATTTTGTTTCTTAGATGACCACGACACTAATGATCTCCTCAATAGTTGACAGCTACCAGATGTGCTCTTTCTATCAATTTTGCAACCCGCATAATCTGAATCCGAATAACCAATTAATTCAAAGTTTTCATCTTTCGGATACCAAAGACTAAATTGGGGTAGCATTTCAAGTTCCTAAGGATTCTTTTAATAGAAATCAAATGGCATTCCTTAGGGTCTGATTGAAATCTAGCACATAAGCACACGCTAAACATGATATCAGGCCTAGATGCAGTAAGATATAGCAAGCTACCAATCATAGACCTATAGAGTTTAGAATCGACCGATTTTCCATTGTTGTCCATATCTAGATGTCCATTGGTGGCCATGGGAGTTTTTATTGCTTTAGTATCTTCCATCCCAAAGCGCTTGAGTAAGTCCTTCACGTACTTCGTTTGACTTACGAACGTTCCGTTCTTGAGTTGCTTGATTTGAAGTCCCAGGAAGAAGCTTAGCTCGCCGATCATTGACATCTCGAATTCCCTAGACATCATTTCTCCAAACTCATGACAAAAATATTCATTAGTAGATCCAAAAATAATATCATCAACATATATCTGACATATGAACAAATCTTTTTCAATCATTTTTGTAAAGAGAGTTGTATCAACCTTCTCAATTTTAAAACCTTTTGATAAAAGAAAGTCTCAAAGTCATTCATACCAAGCTCGAGGAGCTTGCTTGAGACCATAGAGAGCTTTAGACAGTTTAAACACAAGGTTTGGAATTTTGAATCTTCAAAACTGGGAGGTTGTTCCACAAAGACTAGTTCAGATATCTCACCATTTAAAAAGGCACTTTTTACATCCATTTGAAATAACTTAATATTAAAATTTGATGCATAAGCAAGAAGTATACGAATAGTTTCAAGTCTTGCTACCGGTGCAAAGGTTTCACCAAAGTCTAAACCTTCAACTTGAGTAAAACCTTGTGCAACCAGACAAGCTTTGTTTATAATTACTACACCAGTTTCATCTTGCTTATTTCTAAAAACCCATTTTGTTCCAATTACATTATGATCCTTGGGTCTTTCTACTAAAGTCCAAACTTTATTCCTAAAAAATTTATTAAGTTCATCATGCATAGCATTTACCCAATCAAGATCATTTAGAGCTTCATCTATATGTTTAGGTTCTAGGGATGATACAAAAGAATGATGTTCACAAAAAGAAGCAATACGAGAGCGAGTTTGAACACCCTTACTGACATCACCCAGTATTTAATCTAGAGGGTGATCCTTGGTGATGGTTTGATATTGCCTTGGTGCTTCTTCTTGTGCTGCTTCTACTTGAATTTGCTTTAGTGGATCAATATGAGGTGATGATGTATGATGATCATCATTCTCAATGTTCTCATAATCTTCTTGATCATCTTCTCTTGGTTTGATGTCTCCAATGGTAATGTTCTTCACCGCTACTTGAAGATCTTCACCTGAAACTTCACAAGAGACTTGCTCCTTTTGTGAGCCATTAGTTTCATCAAATTCTGTCACAAGATTCTTCAATGCAACTTATATTTTTGTTAAAAATGCGATAGGCTTTGCTAGTTGTGGAATATCCAACTAGAAAGCCTTCATCAACTCTTCTTTGAAATTTACCGCCAAAGTTTCTTTTTCTAAGGATGTAACATTTACACCCAAAAACTCGAAAATAAGAAATATTTGGCTTACGCCCAATGAGAAGCTCATAGGGAGTTAAATTCAGAAGAGGATGCAAATAAAGCCGATTAATAGAATAGCGAGCAGTATGCACGGCTTCAACCCAAAAGCGAGTAGGAGTGTCATACTCACTTAGCATTGTTCTTGCCATTTCTAACAGTGTTCGATTTTTCCTTTCCACAACTCCATTTTGCTGTGGAGTGTAAGAAGTAGAAAATTCGTGTTTAATGCCTAGCGAGTCACAAAAATCAACTAAAGTTGAATTAACGAATTCTCCGCCATGATCACGACGGATTTTCTTGATGGAAAGTTCGAATTCAATGGAAACACGTTTTGCAAAAGTTTTGAAAACATCAGGGATTTCAGATTTTTGAGAAATAAAGAAAACCCAAGTGTAGCGAGTAAAATCATCAATAATAACAAAACCATAATTGTTACCCCCAATACTTTGGAACTCAGAAGGTCCAAATAAATCCATATGCAGTAGTTCCAAAGGTTTGCAAGTTGAAAGAACACGCTTAATCGGATGTGAAGTAGTTACTTGCTTGCCAGCTTGACAAGCGCTACAGGGTTTATCTTTTTCAAAATTCACATCTTTTAATCCAACAACCAAATCACATTTAAAAAGCTTTTTGAGTAGATGCATTCCAACATGTGCGAGTCTCCTATGCCATAGCCAACCTTTTGAGGTTTGAGAGACAAGACATGTTGAGAGGGATGCATCTTTAGAGTGAAAATCAACAAGATAAAGATTTCCAAAACGAGAGCCTTTAAAGATCAAAGAATTATCTTTTAAACTTTCAACTAAAACTTCCTTCGGATAAAAAATGCAACGAAATCCAAGATCACAAATTTTTGAAAGAAACAAAAGATTGACATCCAATTTGACTGAAAATTTTCTTAAACATTATGGCTTCACAAGTTCCAAAAATAAATTCTAGAGTTAAATGAGATAATGAGGAACTAGTTAGCCTTTTACAGTGAAGCCAAAATTAGAGTCAACAACAAGATATGAAAAAGGCAAATGTTGACCAGATTGAAAGTTTCAGATTTCAGGTTTTGGGAAAATAATTTTACACATGTAAAGACACTTGAAAAACCACGCAAATGACTTCCAAAAATTTTGAAATGAATTAACAGTAAAGACCAATCAAAGAAAATATAATGTAAAAACTTTCTTCAAATAGCCGACCAATTAAAAAATGAAAAATCAGTCAAAAACCACAAGAAGTCTGAAGATGCAGATTTCAGATTTGATTTGTGAAAATCAAATGTTGCTCAAATCAAATCCAATTGAAATGAAAATTTGCAGAAATGATTTTTAATGCATGACACATATTTTTCAAAAAGAATTTTCTAGAAAGGATTTTCCAATCAAGAGTCAAGCCCTTTTAGGTACCCAAACCATACGAGGTCCTCTAGCCTTGTCGCATAAGTCTTTTGGTACCCAAATGGCCCTATCTTTAGGTTTTTGAAAATGAAAATCAACAAGTATTGCAATTAAACCCCTTCTAGAACAAGAAATCAAATAAGAGTCAAAAGAACCAACTCTGAAAGGGTTAGATACACACTCATGCGAATGTTGCCCTATTAAGTGACATGCGGAACATGAAGTTCGAGAGGGTTTTACAAATGAAATGGTATGAGTGTGGTGAAATATGCGATACTTCTTACTAGATGAGTGAGCATGATTTAATTTCCCCTTTTTAAATGAATATCTATGATCTAAAGGAGTTTAACAAGCATAGCACTACTCATATGATATCTTGTAAGGTCATGACTAAATCTATTTATTTTAGTCTTAAGTTCATCATTTTCAATTTTATGTACATGAGATGATACCGTGTTAACATATGAAGCATGATGCGAATGAGAACATGACGGCATATCATTACA
Organism: Pharus latifolius; assembly: GCA_019359835.1. Taxonomy (NCBI): domain Eukaryota; kingdom Viridiplantae; phylum Streptophyta; class Magnoliopsida; order Poales; family Poaceae; genus Pharus; species Pharus latifolius. Next base: position 61,371,282 of record CM033319.1, on the reverse strand, counting down.
AGTAGATGAACTAGAAGACATAACAATAGAATCACTAGATGAGCTAGACATATCAAATGAGGAACAACTAGTACTAACACCATGGCATAAAGATGAGTCACTAGATAAATCATGGTATGAGTTACTAGTATCAACCGTACAAGCATGTGAATCAATAAATGAATCGATAGACAAATTATCACATGAAGTATTAGTGTCCACAAAGTTAGCATTTGAGTCTACACATGAATTAACACTTAAGTCATTACAAGAGGTGCTAGCATGTGAAGTGGAAGTATGTGACTCTATGGATAGATCAATAAGCAAGTCATAAGCAACTCTATTATCTAAGGTAATTGTGGAGCTAATAGCTTCCTTGGCAAGCAAAGAATCATAAGAACTTTTCAACTCTGAAATCCCACTTTCAAGAATGAGAAGTTATTCTTTAAAGTGCAAAAACTTTTATTCATATTGTCAAGCAAGTCATTTAACTCTACAATCATATCCATAAGCTCATCATTAGAGAAGTTAATATTTGATACCGTTGAGTTGCATGCCATAAGGCATATAGATTTGTCTTGAGATGAAGACTTTGATCTTGACGCTTTCTTTCTAGCTTTCTTTGAGCTCTTCTTGCAAGGGTTTGCCTTTGTCTTTCTTAGGCGAACCAAGTCGATGACGTCTTTGAGCTTGCTAGAAAGCTCTCGATCCTCCGCAATGAAATCATCATTCTTAATATGCTCGGAGGTGGAATGTATGTCCTTCTCCTTGGACATAGCCTCATTTGACATAAGCATGTCAATGAGCTTGCTCGGTGAAGTGTCGGAGAGGTCACCGTTTGCAAGAGTGGTAATGAAGTCTCCATAGCGATCCTCCGGTAACACCTTAAGCAATTTCCTATAAATGTCTAGATTGGAAATATTAGTGCCATGGGCTTTGAGCTCATTTGTGATGTTGATCAAGCGATCATATATGGTGGAGAGTGTATCATGCTCCAACATCACAAATGCCTCATAGTGTTGCATCAAGAAGCGCACCTTAGCATGCTCAAAGCTAGATGTGCCCTCAAAGATAGACTCATGGGTGGTCCAAACATTGTGAGCAGTTGAACGATCACTCACTAGTTTGAGCACATCATTGCTAAGGGATCTAAGCAGCACATCTTTAGCATTTGTATTTAACAGGAGAATATCCTTATCCAAAATCAATGGATAAGTCACACCCTTCTCCACTAAGCTCCATAAATTCAAACTCAATGCCTCAAAATAAGTGCTCATAATAATCTTCCAACGAAAGTAATGTGAGCCATCAAAGTGAGGAGCAATCAAATCAAAATCCTGTACTAAGTCCATCCTTTCTCTCTAGGCGGTAAAGCCCATAAATGAGAGACCTTGCTTTGATACCACGTGTAGGATCGAGGATGCCAACTAGAGGGGGGGTGAATAGGAGGCTTTAAAGCTTTTCAATAAAATAACTTTTACAAAGAGAAGAACCAAAAAAACAATTTAACAAAATATTGCACAATTAAAAAGAAGAGAAAGAGAAAACAAACACAAAGATTTTTCCCGAGGTCTCGGAGACTCGCCCGGTCTCCCCTACTCCTCGTTGAAGCACTCAAATGAATGAGTCTTGCTTCAATATCCACGAAGGATATTTCTCACTAGTGGTTGCTCCTTGTCCACTCCGAAAAGGTGAGCACCGATGCCTTTCACAATCATACTGAGCCTCTTCAACAATCTCCGAACAGAAGAGGTCAACAACCACGCCACCAAACCGTCTAGGTAAGGGCGTTCACCAAGAGTAATAGGTTGCAAGGTCTCTTCTGGACCTCCAACACGCACCGAGAAACTCTAGATATGCAAAAATGATGCGAACAGAAAACTCGGTGGATCACAAAGCTCAGGACTTGATCAAAAGATCAAGATTTTTAACTCCAAAACAAATGCTCAAGTGTGTATATGAATGTGAGGCTGCTTGGTGTAAGAAACAATAGCTCAAAGCCTCTATTTATAACCCAAAAGAACAAAAGAGCCGTTGTGCTCGAGCTGAGAAGAAACAGTGTATGCTAACAGTCAGCATGGCATGCTGACAGTCAGCATGGGTCACGACCAAAAAGAAGTAAAATCTGGAGAAAACTCAGCTAGCCGTTTGAGGTCAAAAAAGAAAACAAAACAGCCCAAACTGACAGTCAGTGTGTCAAACTGAAGTCAGTGTCTACCTCAACGACTGACAAAAATCACGGATAAAACATTGCTACCCGTTTGTGGTTGTATATGGAAACTAACACCTCATACTGACAGTCAGCATCACATGCTGGTAGTCAGCATCGACCACAAAAACGACCAGTTAAAACAGAAACTCAAAACAATCAGCTTGAGGTCGAACCTCATACTGACAATCAGCATGGCATGCTGACAGTCAACATAGCTCAAAATAATTTGGCTCAAAAAACACGCTCTCTGGACAAATATCAGTAAACAAAATTGACAATTCATGCTGACAGTCAGTATGGCATGCTGACAGTCGTGTGGATAAAAATAGTTATAACTTTTGATCTAGAGGTCTGATTTAAGTGTTTGATAGCCCTTTTGAAATATAATTTGATGGGCTATATTTTTGTCAACAAAAGCAAAAGCAGATCTGCCTATATCTTTCTAGAAAATGCAAAAATTCTTTTGCTGCCAAAAAATCTGAAAAACCAAATCTTTTCAAAACAAATCCAACCAAAAAGAATGCAATGCAGTGACCTAACAATTTCTCGGTTTATGCTGGAAATGTAGAGAGGACTTGCAACCCCTCTTTATAGTACGGTTAAAACTAAGAAATAATTTTCTAAACCGATCAATCTCCAAACACCGAGATCGGTAAAATAAATACGCATTTTATCTTAAGTCTTTTGCAGCTTCATTCTTGGTGACCTTGCGCTTGCGACCAAGACTCGCGACCTTGGACTTGCAACCTCTGACGACACTGCGACGTTGTGCTTTCGACCTCGGCTCATGACTTTGTGCTTGAGACTTGCAGATCCTCCGGAATATCTTAAGTCTCTGTGGATTTTTTCTTGCCGACCTTGTGCTTGCGACTTTGGGCAATACTGCGACCTTAGGCGAAATAGCTCTTAGGTCTGTGCATACAGATAGCTCAAATACATGATTAGATCAAAAACACTTAATGTCATCAATAATCAAAATCAACAATAATAGGGGCCTAGATGCAACAGTAACCACGTCGCATTGCTAAGCATCCAGTCCATGTGGATCAATTACTTGCGAGGACACAGTTGGGCCAAATATTCATATAAGAAAAATCTTCTGATAAATGGAGCTAATTAATTAACTTATAGTAGGAGTGCACTTACCTTGCAAGATATTGCGTTGAAGAAGTAACATAGCTTTGTGATTGTCTCTCTGACTTTAACTGGGTGAATACCTCTGATAGCAATGAGAAGCATTTGTGACATCGACACATGACAATCGTGGGACTTTATACCAACCAGTTTCAAGTCCTTCATGCTTACAAGTTTTTTCAAGTTCGCGGAATACCCACATGGAACTTTAACACAGTGCAGGCACTGACAGAGTTCTGTTTTTTCTCTTTTGGAAAAGGTATAGCAGGCCGGGGGGAGGTATATACGCTTTCCATTCTCCAACGGTGCAAGCTCAGTCCTTATCCCCATTTCCAGCATGTCACGCCGAACTTTTACACCATCCTTTGTCTTTCCCAGAATGTTCAACAACAAACTAATCAAACTGTCGCAAACATTTTTCTCTACATGCATGACATCAATGCAATGTCGAACTTGTAAGTACTCCCAGTATGGTAGATCCCAAAGAATCGATCTCTTCTTCCAAACATTTTTTTCTCGAGATTTACAACACTTACCAAACTCAACTTTGATGTCCTTCACACGTGAGTAAATCTCTTTACCGATCAGAAACACTGGGGCTGATCCTTTCTCGGGCTTCCCATTAAATGATTTCCTCTTCTTACGGTAGGCGTTATGCACCGGAAGAAACCTGTGGTGACCCATGTACATTGTCTTCCGGCAGTTTCCCAACCACATGCTCATAGTTTCATCTAGGCAAATAGGGAAAGCCTTGCCTCTTTTCGTACTATACCCCGACAAATTTCCATAGGCTAGGAAATCATTTATGGTGCAAAATATTATGGCCCGCAAGATGAAATTATCTTGCTTGTATGCAACCCACACCTGCACCCTTTCGCTCCACAATTTCTGTAAGTCCTTGATTAAAGGTGATAGAAACACAGCAATATCATTTCCAGGTTGTTTGGGTCCTGAGATTAGTAACAACATCATGATGTCCTTGCGCTTCATGCATAACCAAAGAGGAAGATTGTAGATGCATAAAAGAACCGGCCAAGTACTATGCCGATTGCTCATATTTCCGTGTAGGTTCATGCCATCTGTACTTAGCCCGAACCTTATATTCCTAATTTCGCCGCTGAACTCATCAAATGTTCTGCTGATGTTTCTCCATTGAATAGAATCAGCTGGGTGTCTCAGTTTTCTGTCTTTTTTCCGGCCTTCAGCATGCCAACGTAAGTACTTCACGACTCTTGGATTTGCAAACAGCCGTTTCAATCTAGAGATCACAGGCAAGTACCACATAGTTTTGGCCGAAGGTCCTTTCTTTACCTCGTGACGTTCATTGTCAATCTGGTCCCTACGCGTATACCTCGATGCGCCACATCTTGGACAAACATGAAAATCCGAGTACTCGTTACGGTACAACACACAATCATTTGGGCATGCGTGTATTCTTTCGATTTCCATTCCCAACGGGCACAGCAATTTTTTGGCTTGGTAAGTAGATCTTGGCAACTCATTTCCCTTTGGAAGCATGTCCGCTAAAAGATATAATAGTGCCGTGAAACTCTTATCGCTCCAACTGTTTCCTACCTTCAAATTATATAATCTCAGCACAGAAGACAGCTTTGTAAATTTTGCACATCCAGGGAGCAGAGGCTTCTCAGAGTCAGTAATCAGTTTCTCAAATTCACCAAAGTCGTTTTTGCTGTAATCTTCTTCTACATCACGTAACATCTCATCTAGATTGTCATCATCTACATGCACATCGGAATGAACATTATCGAAATTCGGATGATCATCGATATTACTGCAGTCCACATCCGGTTTCTGCTGATTGGTAGCGGTGCTGGTTTCCTCAAGATCTTCGCCATGCCATATCAAACGGGTATATCGTGCATTAAAACCATGATGACTCAAATGGCTCTTAATTTGATCAGAGTTGCTAAACCTCTTTAAGTTCATACAATCTATACAAGGACAAAGCATATCTTTCTCCCCCTTCCTCGCCTTTTTGTTGCTCAGCAAATTTAATAAACACATTCACACCATCCAAATATTCAAGAGTAATACGTTTTATTCCATACATCCAATATTTCTGGTCCATCTACAATTAACAAAATTGACAAATTGGAAAACATAATGAGTCAGGCACATGAAACCTGGCCAATTAAGCTATATATATGTACAGCCTCTTACATATGTGAAACCCTAGCTTGATGAAACACTAATTAACCTAACTACACAATACAAGCTAGTGAGCTCGTAAATCATGATGCATTTCCTGCTAGCTATCTCCCTAGCTTGGAGCTACAGGTGGCTTCGTAGTTGGAGCTACAGCTAGCTTTTAATTAAGCAGAGAGAGAGAGAGATAGGTGATGACAAGCTTACATTAAAGAGAGGGGTCCAATTAACTTCCTTCTAGCTTGCCCTGATCACTCAAGCAGTGTAGCTTGGAGCGTGGAACCTGTAGGATCGAGGATGCCGACTAGAGGGGGTGAATAGGAGGCTTTAAAAACTTCAATTTAAAAACAACTTTTGCAAATAAAGAACAAAAGAATTTATATTGCACAATTAAAATAGAAGAGAGTAGAAGACAAACACAAGATTTTTCCCGAGGCCTCAAAGACTCGCCCGGTCTCCCCAACTCCTCGTTGAAGCACTCAAATAAATGAGTCTTGCTTCAATATCCACGAAGGATATTACTCACTAGTGGTTGCTCCTTGTCCACTCTGGAAAGGCGAGCACCAATGTCTTTTACAATCACGCCTAGCCTCTTCAACAATCTTCAAACAAAAGAGGTCAACGGCCACGCCACCAAACCATCTAGGTGAGGCCATTCACCAAGAGTAACAAGCTACAAGGTCTCTTCTACACCTCCAACACGCACCGAGAAACACTAGATATGCAAGAATGATGTGAACAAAAACTCGGTAGATCACAGAGCTCACGACTTGATCAAAAGATCAAGATTTTTAACTCTAAAACAAATGCTCAAGTGTGTATAAGAGAGGGAGGCTGCTTGGTGTATCAAACATCTACTCAAAGCCTCTATTTATAGCCTCAAGAATCAAATTAGCCGTTGGAGCTCGAAATAAAAGAAACAGTGCATACTGATAGTCAGTTTGGCAAACTGACAGTCAGCATGGGTCACGACTAGAAATAAGTAAAATCCGGAGAAAACTCAGCTAGTCGTTTGAGGTCGAAAAAGGAAACAAATCAGCACAAACTGACAGTCAGCAACACATGCTGACAGTCAATGTCCATAACCTCAGCTCGACAAAAATCACGGATAAAACTTAGCTAGCCGTTTGTGATCACATATGGAAATTGTCAGCTCATACTAACAGTCAGTATCACATACTAACAGTCAGTATCGACCATAAAAACGACCAGAAACTCAAAACAATTAGCTCGAGGTCGAACCTCATACTGACAGTTAGCATGGCATACTGACAGTAAGTTTAGTTCAAACAATTATTGGCACAAAAAACACACTCTCTGGACAAATGTCAGTTTAAACAGACTGACATTCAGACTGATAGTCAGTATAGCATACTGACAGTCAGTATGGATAAAACAGCAATTGTTTGATAGCTCGTTTGAACGATAATTTGAAGAGCTATATTTTTATCAACAAAAAAAAGCCAGATCTGCCTAGATCTTTCTAGAAAATGCAAAAACTCCTCTGTTGTCAAAAACTCAACTGAAAAATCAAATCAAATCCAACCGAAACGATTGAGATGCAATGACCTAGTAGTTTCTCGGTTTATGCTGGCAATGTAGAGAGGACTTGCAACCCCTCTTTATAGTACAGTTAAAACTAAGAAATAATTTCCTAAACCGATCAAACTCCAAACACCGAAATCGGTCAAAATAAAAACAGATATTACCTCATGTCCTTTGCATCTTTAACCTTGCGATTTGCGTCTTGTCTTTGTATCTTGTGACTTGTGCTTTTTCTCTTTCACGTTAGGTTCATCTTGATCATCTTGAATGTGTTCCCAACCGAACTCTGTATCAAAATATCTCAAAAACACAATTAGTCTGAAACGCTTCTTTGCATTAATCATCAAAATCAGATCAGACATAAAGGCCTAGATGCAACAGAACCCTCATCGGAAACAAAGGGAGAACAGAGCGTGGAATAGAACGAAACAGGAACTCAGCAAGTGTCTAGTGGGGTTTTACTTATACTCGACAATTTCTAACGGTAAACTCAAATACTACCGTTAGTATAAGTGTCTTCTTCTAACAATAAATATATATTTACCGTTAGAAAAAGTTCAAACAAAAGCCAACTTGGTTCATGTCTGAAACAGCAATACAAATACACACATATACACCAATTCACACATTCATGTTTATTCTAACGGGAAATATATATATTTACCATTAGAAAAAGTACTACTAACGGTAAAAATATATATTTACCGTTAGAAAAAGTCAGGTACATTAAAGTCTTCAAAAAATTTGCAAAGTTGGTTCATGTCTGAAATAGCAATACAAATACACACATATACACCAAATACAAATACACAAATACACCAGTTCACACATTCAAGTACATGTCTCAAACAGCAATACAAATACACAAATATACACCAAATACAAATACAAAAATACACAAATTCACACATTCAAGTACATTACATGAAACAGCAATACAAATACACAAGTATACACCAATTCACACATTCGATGTATATTACAAAAGTCACGTCTGAAACAGCAGATCATGGCGAGGACCCAGTGGCCCATACATTGTACATCAAAGAGAACCGTTGCAAGTTGCTACAATGTAACTACCGACTACAAGTTAGACCTGATACATCACAAATCCATTAATCTGAAACAACAAATGTATGAACCATGTTTGACTTAACCATAGGAGTTCAGTTTGGAGACGCCCGAGTAGCTGGAACTACCGTTGAGTTACATTTGTATTGGTGATTTCCTTGGGCTCAAACTCAACTCAACTCAACTCAATGCAACTCAACTGAACTCAACAGAGTTGAACTGAGTTGCGTTGATGAGTTGAGTTTGAGCCCGAGGAGTTGTGTTGATGAGTTGAGTTTGAGCCTGAGGAAATCACTAATACAAATGTAAGATGCTTTCTATAGGTCTTGATTTGATAAACACACCGGGCTTGAGGATCTTCTCGACCGAGCCAACTAAGATCTCTCCCTTCACGTCCTTCTAGCTCTCGACAATGAACCTCACCCTTTCTTTCACAAACAAGCCAACGTAGTCAGCACACTGCAAGGAAGAACCGTGAACTATGTTGCCCCTCATGAACATCATGCAAGGACCTGCACAGAATCAATAGGCATTCTAGAGCAAATTAAGATTGTTTACTACTGAGGAGGATTATCACCAGAGCTAGTTTATTTATATCATGTTCAAGCCAAGTTCAAATATGATATATGTTTCTGTGTCCTAACAGCCACTGTGGTCGCAGACAGACAACTTCCTGTGCACCAGAAGGTCGCAGACACAGAGTTAGTTTATGATCGCAGTACTTACGCGGTCATGAGGTCGCAGGCTATGCGCGATACGAAGGTTGTTAGCTACGCGCGACCAAAATAACCCGGGATTGTTCAAGCCTTTACTGAACACGTTCTCACGGTCAAGGTAACTTCTCCCACGTATGAAGACAATCGCCAGGAGGTTAGTATGTGCGGTTATCTATAATTGCACATGCTTAACTGGCGAAGAGATAAGTGTAGTTACACAAACTACACTATGGTAACTGTCCAGAACTGCTTCGCATTGGCATCCTTTCATTTAGTATAAAAGGATGGTTGATGCACGATACAGAGGAGGGCGGACAACACTTGAAGACTTAGATATAGTTAATAGACAAAAGTGCAAAAGAGAGATTATCGCCTGTGACAATCTCTCCTCTCTGTAAACTCTCTTATTCGCATAGTGGAATCACAATAGGACGTAGGGCTATTACTCCTACCATCGAGGGCCCAAACCTGTATAAACCTTTGCGTCTTTATTGCATTGCTTATCTTAACTTACCTGAGTACGCCCTGAAAGGTCTCACATACAACTCACAAATCTGCGTAAGATCGACTGAGGACCCCTAGTCCGAATCATCGACAGCTGGCGCCTACCGTGGGGCCTTTCTCAAGACGTTTTCCCTTTATCAGGAGTTCTGGTAAGTCATGTCTGGGCATATGATTCCGAGAATGATTTTGATCTCGACGACTATGCCCATAATCGGATGCCCTCACCCAGTGATCCCGTTCCTATGGAAGGGATTGATCGCGAGGATGTTCTTCACATCTTCTCTGACTCTGGTCATGTCTATCGACCAAGAGACCTAGAAGATAGACCAGACGCCTCATGTGAGTTCTACCACATTGGAGGCTGAATATGTACCACAACATATCGCCTCTAAGGATGTGGATAATAGTAACATAGAGCTTAGTCCTGGGAGGTTTGACCCTGATAACCTCCAGTCACTCTTTGATTTTGAATCTGATTCAGAACAGATAGAGATGTTTTCTCCTTCTACGCTCCCCCGAGAATTTGCTGCTTTATCGGAGGAAACTCTTGAGCAGCGAATTGCTAAGGAGGAGTAGAACGCCAGCAAAAGGAGGAACAAGAACGAAAGCAAAAGGAGGATCAAGATCGCGAGCAACGAGAAAACGAGGCTCGTAGGGCTGCGAAGGAAGCTTTGCAACTTGCGTAATCTCATTATCAGGCCACTCCTAGTTCCTCCCGTCGTCCATATGGTCGCAGGTGCAACCAGACACCTTCTTTAGCCCCGGGTTATATACCGGTGGTTGAAGAAACGGTGACACCTGGAGCGCCTAGGAGGAGTACACATGATCGACTTCGTGTTATCGCAGATGCTCTGCGTAATCCTCCTCCCAATTTTGATGACGCACCGACTTTTGGTAGAATCCTGGCGGATACACTTGATGAAGTTGCATCTGATGCAACTCCAACAGCGTCATCCCAGTCTACGATTCGCTCCCATGAGAGAGATTATTCTCACTCTAGTCATGGTAGGCGTAATTGATTACCACCAGGATCATTTAGGCATGACAAGGCCAAACGAGTTGGAAGCTCCTGTGATCGAGATCGCGTGCCTGTTCAGTCTCGCCTAGGACTGCGAGGCGTATCTCCTCAGGGTGAGGTCGCCTGTGATCAACTCAAAAATCACAGATTCCTCCACAGTTCCTATGTCGGTTGCAAAGCTTTCTCACCAGGCCTCTGTGCGGTGGTCTAGCCAGACAAGTTTAAACCAGGAACAATCGAAAGGTTTGATGGAACTCAGAACCCATCCAAGTTTCTTCAAATCTACATTACTGACATTCAAGCGGCAGGCGGGGACGACCGTGTCATGGCAAATTATTTGCCAATGGTCCTCGAAGGACCAGCGAGAACCTAGTTGTTTAATCAGCCAGAGGGATCAATTTACAATTGGGAAATGTTGTGTGACGCAATACTCAACAATTTCCAAAATTGTTCCCAGAAGCCTGGTAAGGAGGAAGATCTTCATCATCTACGCCAAACTTCTACAGAAACTCTTCGGCAATTAATCAAGAGATTCGTTGGAGTGAGAAATACCATTCCAAACATATCTCAGAGGCGATTCATCAAAAACTCTTTTGACATGGCTGATCGCTATTCCGATGCAGCCGAGGCCTTGGAATGGAACAGGATGGTGGATAAAGGAAATTTGCCGCCTCAACCAGGTCTCAAGGAAGACAAGAAGGACAATTCTAGCAAGAAGCCCGAATCATCATCAGGCAAAAAATATAAGAAGTCCAAGAAGAATCGGACTGGACAGTACCGAGAGGTCGCCGTCGCCGAGAAACCATCACCAAGGAAAGGTAATAAGTTTCCATTCAAAAATAAAACTTCTTCTGGTGGCTGCGATAGCGACCAATCGGGAAAACAAACTAATCCGCAGGGAAACAAAAAGTGGTGTCCGTTCCACAATTCAGCGACATGGTCTCAAGAACTACCACAATTGGTTGAAGCAATTGGATGACTTGTACCAAGGAATTGGACCCATGCCGACCATACCAAAAAAAGATCTGACCTGCGGGACTAGAGACGCTGATGAAGATGAAGAAATGTCTTACCAGGTACCCCAAAATCATGTCAATATTATTTTTGGTGGTTCCTCTTCTTTTGCTTTAAAGCGTCAATTTAAAACTTTTTACCTCGATGTAAATCAAACTAAAGCTCCCCTTGGTGAGTCTCAGTATCCTTGTTGGTCGGAAACTCCTTTGACCTTCGATCGTGCTGATTGTCCTATTTGGCTCACACGACCATTGAGGCTTCCTCTGGTCATTACCCCAATCATTAGCAATGCTCGGGTCAAAAGAGTTCTGATCGACGAGGGCAATTCCTTGGACATTTTATTGGTCAACATTGGACGAGATGCAAATTATTCGTTCAAAGATTAAGCCCATAATTCATCCATTTTATGGGATAATCCCTGGTCCTTCAATGATGCCGATGGGACAAGTTGTGTTATTGGTAACATTGGGAGAACCAGACAACTTCCGAACAGAATTGATTACTTTTGATGTAATTGCTTGCGATTCAGCATATAACACTATTTTTTGCAGGCCAACTCTTGCTAAGTTCATGGCGGCAGCGCATTATGCTTATCAATGCGCCAAGTTTCCGGGCCCCAAAGGTGTTATTTCGGTCTGAGGCAGCCGGAACACAGCACTTACTTGCGATCGGTTATCTCTAGAGTTAGTGGATCAGCTTCCCCTTCGGGATGTAAAGATGTGACCACAGCCTCAGATACAATCAAAGTTGCCCCATGACCAAATGAGAAACTGAAGCAAGTTCCATTGTACCCAGATGATCCATCCAGAACCATTCGGATTTTAGTCAAAAAAAACCATTCGGATTGGATCAGGCCTAGATGACAAATAGGAACTCGAGCTCGTTACTTTCCTTTGGGCTAACGCAGATGTGTTTGCGTAGAAACCATCCGACATGCCTGGAGTCCCAAGGGAGGTAATTGAGCACAGGTTAGCAATTCAACCTGGATAGCGACCAATAAAGAAACAGCTCAAACGCTTTGCTGTTGATTGGCAAGAAGCCATTTGTTCAGAGTTAGACAAACTCCAGAAGGCAAGATTTATTCGCGAAGTCGATCATCTTGAGTGGCTCGCAAACCCGGTCATGATCCTAAAGTCAAATGTTAAGTGGCGCATGTGCGTCGATTACACCAGCTTAAACAGTGCCTATCTGAAGGATGATTTTCCCTTCCCCGCATCGATCAGTTGGTCGATTCTATAACAAGTTGTGAACTGATGAGCTTCCTGGATGCTTACTCAGGGTACCATCAAATTAGCATGGCAGAATAAGATGAAGTGAAAACTGCCTTCATCACACCATTTCGCACCTACTTCTACGTCGGAGTGCCATTTGGTCTCAAGAACACCGGTTCCACGTACCAGCGCTTGATGCAAAAGACCTTTGTTTCCCAGTTGGAGTGTAATCTCGAAGCTTACGTCGATGATTTGGTTGTAAAAAGCTTGAAAATCTCGAATCATTTAGATGATCTTGCTGAAACCTTCTGTAATTTAAACAAGTATGGAATAAAATTTAACCCAAAAAAATGTTCCTTTGGGGTTTCTTCTAGCAAACTTTTGGGTTTCCTTGTTTTTTCAAGAGTAATTGAGGTTAATCTTGGAAACATCAGGGCCATTGAGAAAATGAGATCTCCTTCGACCATGAAGGACATCCAAAGCCTAACGGGTCGCATGGCGGCTTTAAGCCGTTTCATATCGCGACTAGGCAAACGAGGACTGCCTTTCTTTAAGGCTCTTCGCAAACACAATGGTTCTACCTGGTCGGATGAAGCTGAAAAGGCCTTTCAGGAAATCAAAGCTTATTTGTCTAGTCCGCCAGTATTGGTCTCTCCAAATTTAGGGCTTGCGCCGGTTCTTGAGAAGGTCAGCTAGGCACTAGACACAGAGGTCCTGAAAATATCATGACTTGTGACACCCATATTTTTCAAATAAACATAGGATGGCAAGATGCGATATCCTTACTTTAAGTCGAAACCCCATCATAGATTTGGGTTTCGGTTATGCGCTCTGGGGAGCAAGAAGCCCACTGGGTGCCCCTATTGAAGTGTCATCTGTGTCTGTCCTTATTTTCCTCTTCTTGAATAGGACAGTGCCTTCTTCCTCCTGCATGTTCAAAATACAATTGGTATATGCAAGGAAGTAAGAAACTTGAAAGCTATGATGTTCTTACCACAGCGATCCCTTCAGTGTGCGAAGGGGATGTTACCAGTCCTGAGGCAATTGAAACTAAAACCTTAGGATTGGGGTCTTCTTCCTTGACTGCAAGTCCTTTTGAGATCACGGGATCCACCGCCATTGGGGTTACCTCCGCCAAAGAGGACAAGATATCAGCGAGGGTAGGAGAGGATGGCTTCTCTGGAATTTCAATTTCCAGAGGGCGCGCTTTCCTCTTACGACGGATGAGAGAAACTTCATCTTCCTCATCCTCTCTCCCCTCACCCTGTACGACTAAGAAGTGACTCCTATTCATATGGTATAACAGGGGGAAGAGAAAACCTTACCGCAGTAATTTTCTCAGTGCTCTTCTTTGCCCTAGATGAAGTCCCTCCTAAGGTTTTTGATTTGGGCGTTCCAGGAGTGGGTTCCTTCATCTTCTTGGCTTTGGAAGAGGGTGTTCTTATTCTCTTCGATGCTGACTGCCCAGAAGGTCCAGCATTGTCACCAGGACGCTTTGTCTCGACAGTTCACCCCTTCAACAGCTGCATCATTTCAGGAATTTTCATTTAATGATTAAAATCAACTGGCGTTCTTGAACATATTCCTCGAATGAAGTTTTACCTTCTGACGTTCTTGTTTAAGATCATCGCCGCTGTTGATTAACCTCTGAGGCCGGGGTGAACCTTGAGCTCCTTCTGTTATGGCATTATATGGCCGCAAAAGGTTATTTGTCCGTTTCTCAATCTCGGACAAGGATAGAACTGCATCGCAAAAAGCAATTTATTTGGTATAGCATTTTTTCATCAGTAAAATTGCATATGTTGTGGACCAGAGGACATACCGGTGTTGTAATCCAGGGTGCTGTCTGCCATGGATTCCACCTCCCAAGCCGGATGTTCCCTCTTCCGTAGGGGGCTCATCCTATTCTTCACGAAGTCGCGGATGACATCCCATGCAGTTAATCCCTGCTGGACTAAGTGAAGAATGGATTGGGCCTGCTTCTTCAACTCTTGACTTAAAGCAGGAACGGTGTCCATTTCACTGCTCTTCTCCGGTCGGGGATTCTCAAACCATAGACCACTTTCCGAAGGGGGGTGCAGTAGAACCATTTCTGGTGCCATCCATGCACTAAATCCCGCAGAGGGAGGAAAGGATAGATTTTCTTCTCCCTTATGTGGAAGTATATACATCCTGCTGCACTGGCACTCTTTGACCATGCTGAGAAGTAGAATCGTCGAAAGAGATCTACACTGGGTAGCACCCCGATGAAGGCCTCACACAGGTGCTGGAAAATCGCCAGGATCAAAATGGCGTTGGGATGAAGGTTCACCAGCTCCAACCCATAGTGTGCCAAGACATCCTGAAGGAACTTGCTTTCTGGGAATCGAAACCCACATCGCAAGAACTCTTCAAAGATTACCAGTTCGTTCTCACGAACGACTGGGGTTTCCTCATTCTTTCCCGCCGGCCGCCAATTGATTAGCAGCCGCGGGGGGAGAATCTCTTCTTTCTCATGCACCATCAAGCTCTCCTCACTATGGTGGATTGATCGGCTCCAGGATGCCATTGCTGATGAGATCCGGGGAAAAGCAACGGCTCTGGAGGTGATGGGAGCAAGGTGCGAAAGGAGAGTTTTTTGCGGCGAGGATAAGGCAAAAGAGGGTTTTCTTCTAAAGCTTCTCAAGCAAGCTACTTCTTCCTTTTATATGCCCGAGGCCACTACTCACCAGGTTCATTATTTAAATAATTTCTCATCACGGGTTTTCTCTCAAATGGAACCCGGTATCATATCATTGACCTTGTTTGAATTTGAAACAAAATGTATATGTTTAAATTTAATAGATCATTTTTATTTCACATTCGGGGGCTATGGTATAGATAATTATATGAGAATTTTTTGATGAATTAATACCTTATGATTCTATGGTAACCTCACATTTTCGGCACTGTTACGATCTCAAAAGCAAAAATTTGGTGATCGCAATACCATGTATGATCGCAATGTTGTTCTGTGATCTCGGTACTTTGCATGGTCTCAATGCTATTTTGTGACCTTAGTGCTACGCGTAGTCTCAATGATGTTCTGTGACCGCACTATTCTTTATGGCCTCAATGTTGTCCTGAGACCTAAGTATTGGCCAAAGTAGATCTCAGACAGAAAACTTATTACCTGTACATGTTTTGGCTGCAGGGGTATTTCCCTGTAACCATTTTTTGGACAGAGAAGATAAAGAACTCCAATTGTTGATTATAGATTATACATAGTCATTAAAAAGAGTCGATATGTAAAGAAAAAGACTTTATTTCTTACAGTCTTTACATCCAAAAGGGACATAGGCGACCAAAGAGTCAACCTGATCCGAAAGAAATTTACAAAGTTCTCCCAGGGACATATTAGCATCAGTGGGATCAACACTGGCCGCCTCAAGAGAACTGGCGACGTCTCTCAGCCTATCAATGTGTTGCGCCCCGAATCTGGCACTACGACTACTCCCGTAGAGACCCAGCCCTCTGTAGCTAGGCCATATATGCATACCATTGACTTCCAAGGATAAGTCAAGCACCGGAGTATATTCACATTGCAGCAGCAAAACTTGCAAAATATTAAGTAGTGTGGCCTGTTGGCCTTAATATTACATAAAGATTTTACAATGCCTTCGCGGCATACATGGTCTAGCTAGAGCAAAATAAAAACATCTACACATAGGATGATGGGTGTCCCTTCCACAGTAAGAAGTTGACAGCAGAACAACACACATCAGGGTTCTGGCGGAACTGGCTCTCCTCCAACCAGATCCAAGAAGTCCTCCACGCCTTCTTCTTGATGATGGAATGCTCCATCTACTGGGTTGTAAGTTGCAAGGGTGAGTAAGTCATAGATAAGAGTAGATACATATAGTAGTGTTGTTATGAACCTATGCTAGTCAAGAAAAATGGATGTTTGTAAAATAATCTTTTCTTTCATATCTCATCTCATGGTAGCACTTTTCATAACATAGCATCGCTATTCATGTTCACTAAATTATAGCACTACCGCGACACATCGACACACGACAGCCCACGGCAGCACCCCTTATCATGACAACACATGTCATTTGGGTAATCTTGACTTATCAAATTTCATTTAGAAAACATACTTTTGCCACACCTCCTGGATTTAATCCACCGCAGCAGACTCCGATAAACCCAGGAGCTCACAGTATTCGAATACGTTTTTAACTCTGCAGAGAGGTACCAATTTACCCGCAAGATATTCCACTTTCATGCCTTTCCTATCAAAATGATTGGACCCCTGGCTCACTTCATACTTTGGGTGGCAAGGTGGAGATAACAAGAACTTTTGTTATGTTTCACTCACAATTCACCCCTGACCCTGTGGATCTCTCGCGAAACCACAGTTGTGGCGGGCTATGTAACACCCCAATTTTTCCCAAATCCTGGCTTGCCTCGTCTCTCTCTATTTCAAAATGAGATCCCAGTTGTGCCAGTATCTTACCTGATGAGGACATCACTCCTATGCATACGCCCGAGACTCCTCCAGTTGTGATGCAAGGACCCATCACAAGAGCACGAGCACGGCAATTGAATCAACAGGTGAGCTCGTTCCTAAGTGCCCGTGTATATACTTGTGAGGATAGTATGCTACCTAATGATATTATTGATTATATTGTACTTAGGAACTTTGGAGAGGATCATAAAGGCCTTGGGAACCATCAAGGGCCAGGAGGGAGGCCAGGAGGGCGTCCAAGTCAAGTTCGAGTCCCAATTCATCTCGGAGTCGGAGTCCCAATTCATCTCGGAGTCGACTACCTCGGCCACCAGGAGCAGTGTTAACTAAAATCGTCGCCCAGGCCACAAACGGACTCCGATTTCAATGATCCACATATGTATCGAAAGCTAAGGAGATAACCTTTCCAATGGCACCGGTTTCAGGTCAATTGGACTGCTGAGTCGACGGGAATTCGCGTTACAAGTTGGCGGACAGAATCTGTCCCAGGGTGCTGCGTCACCAATTTGGGCCTTTGGCCCATGTATCGTGTTGGAGTCCATCACGGACACGTCTAGGGTTTCTAGGACGTCCCTTAGCCCTTATATTCAGTAGCCACCGCTAGGGTTTGGTTTGGGTTTTTGCTTAGATTAATCTGTCAAAGAACAGTTTCGCCGTGTATCGGTTTGTGGAACCCCAACTTGTGAGATTCAATTTATATTTGCAATATTTCAGATTGCTTCTTTCTCGTTCTTGCTTGTGTTCTCGATTCGCATGCAGGGATAAGCCTTCTTGGCGAGGTCAATCGTGTTTGTGCATGGTTGATAACCAACGGAGCCGTGGTGTAGTGATTGCTGGGTTCGGATCGGTTCTGATCGGAAGCCGGATCGTCAACGTCGAGTCTCCACCAATCGACTTACCTCTACCTGTCGGAAGATCGGGACACCGTGCGCATCATTACCCCAAAAAGTTGGCAGTCAAATTCTTTCGTTCAGACCTTTTTCACAAATCAGCCCAAAAGTATCACAAATCAGTCCTTTTCAGATTTGTCAGAAGCCCAAAAAGGACTAAAAGTCTCAGACCATCTCCAAACTTTGATCTGATTCAACGAACATCTCCCATTCACTATTCTGAACAATTTTCTCTTCTGGAAGAATTTCCAAATCTTACCCTAAACCTGAGTTTCGGCCCTTGCCGCTTTGAAACCCTAAATACCCTAATTTTACCCTAAGTCGTTTTGCCCATTTTTGTCGAAACCCTTCAGATCTTGCCTAATCTTGTCAAACTTTAGCTAGATGAGTTCTATTAATTTTATGCAACTCACTCCTGAAATCAGATTTCAGATCAGACCCTTAGATCTCCAGAATTGCAATCAGACCCAACTCCTATTCAAACTTTCTTCGCAGATTAGTCCTTTTATTAAATTTAGGCCCCTGGCCGTGTCTGAGCAGAACCCGCCGCAGTGCATCACCGTGTTCTTCGCCGCCGGTGAACCTCCTGCCTTGCCAACACATCAGCCACATACCTGACACCCGTGCGCACTCGTGGCACCGCCGTGGACGCCACCTCGGCCGCGCCAGCACAGCCAATTTCTTCCCCGTGCGCGTGCCCGTGAACCAGCAGTTTCAGCTTCGCCTGTTCGACACGTCTCGGCCACGCGTCGATGGAGCTTTCACTTCGTCGTTCCCTCACCGCCTGCGCCTGCACCGTCCAGTGCTAAAGCTGCATTGCCCCTACCAAAAGCCTGCACCGCCAGGCGCCAGTGCCTCGCCATCATCGCCGGCACAAGTCCCCGCTGTGTCCGGTCGCTTCACGGTCGAATTCGTCACCGCTATTCCCCAAATTGTCGACCAGTAGATTGCTCCAGCATCTATAAATACCCCTCAGTGCATTGTTTCAGCTCCCAGCACCAGAAAACCACCAATTCCCCAGCGCCGCCGTGAACACCTTCTTCTCCGGCGAACCAGTGAGAGAGCTCACAGTGCAAGCCCATTTCACTACACCTCTCTCCAAACCAAAGCCACCAGTAAGTTCCTCTCATCCCCCTGTTTGTGTCATAGCACCCAATTGCACCCCGGCGAACCTTAACGCCGGTGATCATCGGAAAAGCCCAGAACCCTTGTTTCCCAATGCTGCCCGATTCAATCCAAATCAGCCCTCATGCCAGTAGTAGAAATTGATCCTTAGCCACTTCTTAGCAAGCCTGTTCAGCCAGTTTTCAAATTGGTGCAGCACTGCGTGATTTTCCAATTTTCGCGCGCCACCGTGGACGTCGAACATCGCCGGCGTGCCTCGCTGCAGCTCTCCCCAAATTGAATCCACCTACACCTTCCTTGTATCCCCTAGATGGTGTAGTCTAGAGCATTTGACCAGAATTGTTGTGTAGCACCTGTTTGTCGTTCACCATCTTCTCCAGGTCCGACGCCAATGCCGACGAGCTCAAATGCTCAACCCCAGCCAAATTAACTTCACCAGTAGTTTCCACACTTCACCCTCTCACTCCCTGAGCAAGGAATCAAGTTCAAACCCTCTGTATCGAAAACTCCCAATGTCCAGTGTCATCTTCTCCAGCGCTGGTCGCCGGAATTCTTCTCCGGCCGATCTAGCTCCGAAAACCTTATCCCTTAGATAGATTCCAGTACCCTGAGCAATATTGTCCACTAGCTCGACCTCTGAATCGACCTGAATCAAGAGATATTCCAATGCCAAGATCACTGTCCAGTAGCTCAGTTTATGTCCAAGCCACCGTTTTTACTCGCCGGATTTGGCCGCCCGCCGGCTACTTTCTGCCCTTGAGCCTGTTAAGTATTTTGTTCCTGTTATCAAGGCCTAACTCCCAGACAAAGTTGTGCATCAATTGGAGCCCTGGATCAAAAGTTATGTCAAGCCCTAGTTTCTGGCCATGTCCAGCACTATGTCAGTGCATGTCCACCAGTGGCATTGGATGATTTAGACCTGTTACACTTGAGAAATTGAAATACCACTTTGTCCCTTAGATTCCTGGAGTTGTGCTCTACATCTTTCTCTTCTGCCACTTCTCCAGAAAACCTACCTAAGACCAACTTAAGGCTATGTCTGGTCGTGGACCAAATGTCGGCCTTTCGACATTCAACTCCTTTTGAGCCCATCTCTTCAATCAGCACCCAAGTGACTTTGTCCAAATCTTTCTCCTTGCATGCATGATATATTTACTTATTATTTTCTATTGCAACTATTTTATGTATGCTTATGTAGCGTATGTGTTGTATTGCTTGTGTCCGCCGCAGTGCCCGAAGTTGAAGGAGCGGAAGAAGTCTTCGAAGTTTCGTCTGAGTAACTAGACCCAGCATTGCAAGGCAAGTCTCAACCCCTTGATCATGTCTCACCTAGTATTTTGATATAAAGTAGATTAACTGTTTTAAAGATATATGCATGCTGAGTATTTGATAAAAACTATGTTTAGAAACATGTGAGTAGATATGACCCACGTCTCATGTGGAAACCCCCTTTTGAGATTGAATCATCATGCAACCTTGTCACCCTAGGATGCTATGCTTATGACGAGGATTGACACCCGAGTCAGTTCAAATAAGTGCACGACTGGTTCAGGATGGATTCAAGCCAGACACGTGCCTGGCGGTGCGAACTCAAGTCATTCTGAGAAGTACCAGCCCGAGGTCGCAGGCTTTACGCGATCAGATCGCTACTAGAGCGTGGTCAGGAGTTCGTATGCTATGCGCGAACAGAAGGTTGAAGATGTGGCGCGGTCAGCCAACATCACGCAGTCAGAACACTTTCGAACGAGGAACGTGGGACTAATCTATTCCTGCTACAAGAATATCCCAAGTATCCCGAAGATTCTTCCTCGTAGAGGAACAACCGTCAGGAGGTTAATACGTGTGGTTATCCACGAATAACACGTGTTAAACCTGCGTGGGAGTTAAGAGCAGTTCTCTAAACCGCATCTAAGCAACCGTTTGATGCCGTTACGACTTGGCGCCCTTTCGGCCAGTATAAAAGGGCAGCATGGTGCATCACACAGGGGATCGAAGGATCACGAGATACAACACATCTCACCCAAAGAATCAAACAGTCAAGACAATAGCCTAGATTAGATAGCTTCCATAAGCCCTTCAGGCTTCATTTTGTACAATCATAGAGGGAAAACCTTCGCCTGTGAAGGTCTTTTCCCGTCACTTTGTAACTCCTTACTACGCATAGTGAAATCCCAATAGGACGTAGGGCTATTACTCCCACCATCGAGGGCCCGAACCTGTATAAACTTCTCTGTGCTCCAGTTCTCCATAATTCTACATACCTTCCCGGAGGGACACCCTGACAGGTCTTACGAACTACAAATTCTGCATAAGTTCGGCTAAGGACCTCGAGTCCGAATCGTCGACAGCTGGTGCCCACCGTGGGGCCTTTCTCAAGGCGTCCTAACTTTCATCTGGAGGTTCGCTGAACTATGGCTGGAGTGTATGATTCCGAGAACGATTTTGATCTCGAGGATTACGCTCACATTCCGATGCCTTCTCCTAGCTATCCTGTTCCGATGGAAGAAGTTGGAGGCGAAAATCTCCCAGAGGTCGAATCGTCTCTCCAGGTCATGTCTATCGACCAGGGAGCGACTAGCGCAAGGTCAGAACCCACTGAGGTTCTCAATGCGCTAGAGGGTGAGTCCAGTCCATCCTACGACCCCGCCGAGGGGAAGGATGATATCGACCTGGAAATCAGCCCAGGAGGTTTGACCCTGATAACCTCGACCGTCTCTTTGATTCCGAGTCAGACTCGGAACAAACTGAGATGTTTTCTCCATCGGCGACCTCTCTCCCTAGACAGTTTGCTGCCTTATCGGAGGAAACTCCTGGACAATAGCCTGCTAGGGAAGAACAGGAACGCAAACAGAAGGAGGATCAAGATCTCGAGCAACAAAACAACGAACTATGCATAACTGCCCTAGAGGCACTTCAAGATGCGCAGGCTCGTTACAATGCTGCTCTGAGTTCTTCCCGACGATCACCTGGTCGTAGACACGACCAGACCCCTTCTTTGACTCCGGAGCATTTCCCGGTGGACGAAGAAACGGTGACACTTGGTGCCCCTAGGAGAAGTGCGCATGGTTGACTGCGATCTATCGCGGAAGTCATGCGTAATTTCCCTCCTACGGTCACGGATGTGCAGAAACCGGCCTTCACCAGAATCCTGGCGGAGAGGTTGGATGTGGTCGCATCCGAGGTGACCCCAACGGCCTCTTCCCAGTCGGTAACACATTCCCGCGAACGGAGTGTTCTCACTCTGGTTCTGGTCGACGAAGTTACCCGGCGCCTGTATCGTCCCGCCAGGACAAGTCCAGGCGGGCACAGGATTCTCGTGGTAGGGATCGAGTCCTTGTCCACTCCCGCTTAGGACCACGAGTGACTTCTCCGTTGCGTGAGGTCGCTCGCATTCCGAGCGAAGGTCACAGGACGGTTCACGGTCCGTACGTTGGTTGTAAAGCTTTCTCGCCCGGCCTTCGTGCAGTCGTTTGGCCTGACAAGTTTCGACCAGGGGCCATAGAAAGGTTCGATGGAACTCAGAATCCATCCGAGTTCCTTCAAATCTATATCACTGCCATCCAAGCAGAAGGATGCGATGACCGGGTCATGGCCAATTACCTGCCTACAGTACTTGAAGGACCGGCGAGAACCTGGTTGTTTAATCAGCCCGAAGGTTCTATATACAATTGGCAAATGCTGTGCGGCGCTATCCTCAGCAATTTCCAGAATTGTTATCAAAAGCCGGGTAAAGAGGACGACCTCCATCGACTACGACAAACTTTGGCAGAGACCCTTCGCCAGTTTGTCGAGAGATTTGTCGGGGTGAGAAATACCATCCCGAACATATCTGACAGCTCCGTTATTAGGGCATTTAAACATGCCGTTCGATATCGGAGGTTGACCGAAGACTTGCTCATACACCCTCCTCAATCAGTAGCCGAGCTCTTTGATATGGCTGATCGATACTCCGACGCGGCCGAAGCAGTCAAATGGAACCAGATGGTTGATAAAGGTGACCTACCGCCTCAACCAAGTTTCGAGGACGCCAGGAAAGAAGATTTAAGCAAGAAGCTGGAATTTTCGTCAGGCGGGAAGTCGAAGAAGTCGAAGAGGAACCGCTCTGGACAGTACCGCGAGGTCGCAGTTGCAGAGAAGCCTTCTTCGACCAAAGGTAACAAGCCTTCATTTAAGAATAAAACTGCCTCTGGTGGTCGTAGTGCCGACCAGCCAGAAAAGTCGACTAATCCGCAGGAAGGCAAGAAGTGGTGTCCACTCCACAACTCCGCAGACCACGACCTCAAGAACTGTAGGAGTTGGTTGAAGCAGTTGGATGACTTCTACCAGGGGGTCGGACCGATGCCAACCTTACCGGTTAAGGAACAAGCGTGCGGACTTAGAGACACCGACGGAGACGAAGAGATGTCTTACCAGGTACCCCATAATCACATTAATGTTATTTTTGGAGGTTCCTCCTCTTTTGCTTCCAAAAGGTAGTTTAAGGCCTTTTATAGAGAGGTTAACCAAACGGAGACATCCTTTGGTGAACCTCAGTACCCCCGTTGGTCGGATACACCTTTGACATTTGATTGCACTGGCTGTCCTGCGGGGCTTACTCGACCATTGAGGCTCCCTCTGGTCATCACCCCTATCATCAGTAATGCGAGAGTCGAAAGGGTCCTGATCGACGGAGGGAGATCCCTTGACATTTTATTGGTCAAGGCGCTCGACGAGATGCAAATTCCTCGTTTGAAGATTAAGCCCATAATCCATCCATTTTATGGGATAATCCCTGGTCCCTCCATGATGCCGTTGGGACAGGTGGTCCTCCCGGTCACACTAGGAGAACCAGATAACTTCCGAACAGAATTGGTTACTTTTGACGTAATTGATTGTGATTCGGCTTACAATGCAATCTTTGGCAGGCCAACTCTTGCTAAGTTCATGATGGCAACGCACTATGCTTATCATTGCGGCAAATTTCCTGGCCCCAAAGGTGTAATCTTGGTCCGAGGTAGTCGCAACGTTTCACTAACGTGCAACCGGCTATCTCTGGAGATGGTCGACCAGCTTCCCCTCCGGGACGCTCAGGTCGCCACTGTCGCCACCGACGCGATCAAGACTGCTCCTCGACCAGATGAGAAACTCAAACTAGTTCCATTGTACCCAGTTGATCCATCCAAGACAATTCGGGTCGGATCAGGCCTGGATGACAGGTAGGAACTCGAGCTCATTACTTTCCTCCGGGCTAACATAGATGTGTTTGCGTGGAAACTGTCCGACATGCCCGGTGTCCCAAGGGAAGTAATCGAGCACAAGTTAGCAATTCGACCTGGACAGCGACCAATAAAGCAAAAGCTCAGGCGTTTTGCTGTTGACCGACAGGAAGCCATCCGAGAGGAGTTGGACAAACTCCTAAAAGCCGGGTTTATTCGCCAGGTCGATCACCCGGAATGGCTCGCCAATCCGGTCATGGTCCGCAAGTCAAATGGCAAGTGGCGCATGTGCGTCGACTACACTAGCCTCAACAGTGCCTGTCCGAAGGATGACTTTCCCCTTCCCCGCATCGACCAGCTGGTCGACTCTACCGCGGGCTGCGAACTGATGAGCTTCCTGGACGCTTACTCAGGAAACCATCAAATTAGCATGGCAAAAGAAGATGAAGAGAAAACTGCCTTCATCACCCTGTTCGGCACCTACTGCTACGTCAGAATGCCATTCGGTCTCAAGAACGCAGGTTTCACGTACCAGCGCTTGATGCAAAAGACCTTTCTTTCCCAGATAGGGCGTAATCTCGAAGCATATGTAGATGACTTGGTTGTAAAAAGTACTAAGAGATTGTCTCATTTGGACGATCTCGCTAAAACCTTCTGTAATCTGAATCGCTTTGGAATAAAATTGAACCCGGAGAAATGTTCTTTCGGGGTTTCTTCAGGAAAACTTCTTGGTTTCCTTGTTTGTTCCAGAGGCATTGAAGTCAATCCTGAGAAAATCAGGACCATCAAACAGATGAGGTCGCCCTCGACCATGAAAGATGTTCAACGCCTGGTTGGTCGCATGGCGGCCTTAAGTCATTTCATATTGCGACTAGGCGAAAGGGGATTACCTTTCTTCAAAGCCTTGCGGAAGCATCACAATTTCACATGGACCGTTGAGGCTGAAAAAGCATTTCAGGAGGTAAAGACATATCTATCCAGTCTGCCAGTTTTGATGTCTCCCGACAAGGGAGAACCATTACTTCTTTATTTGGCGGCCACCCCGCACACGGTCAGCGCTGTCCTGATCGCGAATAGGGGAGGAATACACAGACCCGTCTACTATGTAAGCGAGGTACTTCATGGTCCTAAGGAGCGATACCCTGAGGTCCAGAAGATACTTTACGCGCTACTGATGGCTTCCCGTAAGCTACGACATTACTTCCAAGCTCACAAGATCACAGTACCCTCCTTCTTTCCGCTGGGGGATATTGTCCGAAATCCAGAGAAATATGGTCGAATCGCCAAATGGGCGGTCGAACTCGGTGCTTTCGATGTCCATTTCATGCCGCGCACGGCGGTTAAGTCTCAGGTCTTGGCCGACTTTGTGGTCGAATGGACCAACCCTGAGCCACCCGTGCAGGTGCTTGAGGAATTGGAATGCCCCGATCATTAGACAATGTACTTTGACGGCTCCCGTAGTTTTCAACACTCGGGGACTGGAGTGTCTTAGTTACGCCTTAGGGCGAACAGCTTAAGTATGTCATCCAACTACACTTTCTTGCGACCAACAACGCAGCGGAGTATGAAGGTCTTCATGCAGGGCTCTGGGCAGCAAAATTCCTCGGAGTCCGTCGATTAGTGGTGAGGGGAGACTCACAGCTGGTCATAAACCAGGTAAACAAGGAGTACAACACCTCCGATGAGACAATGGCTCATTACCTGGGGGAAGTGAGGAGATTGGCAAAACACTTCAGTCATTTTGAAGTCCAATACATCCCGCGAAAGGACAACATTCTCGCAGACCAATTATCCAAAATTGGGTCCTCACGCACATCCGCTCCGGCAGGAGTGTTCATTGAACACTTGGATCGTCCTTCGATCATGACTTCGGTCGAGGATGATCCGGTAGCAGCTTGCGTTACAACCTCGGTCAGGAACAGGATTGGACTCATCCATTGAGAATCTATCTTGAACATGGGACCCTACCCGAGAATGAAACCGAAAGCGATCGGTTGATTCGAAAAGCGCGTCTGTACAAGCTCATAGAGGGAGTTTTGTATAGAAAGGGTACTCTAGGAGTATTCATGCGCTGCATATCTCAGGAGGAAGGTAAATCCCTCTTGAAAGAAATTCATGATGGTGTATGCGATGCGCACGCGTCATATCGCACACTGGTCGGAAAAGCTTTTCGACAAGGATTCTACTGGCCTTCGGCACTCGATGATGCCAAGCATATGGTCAAGATGTGTCCTCAGTGTCAGTTTCACGCGAGACAGGTTCATCAACCTGCCTATGCGTTACAAACCATTCCCCTCGCATGGCCTTTTGCTGTCTGGGGGATGGATATTGTTGGTCCTATGCCACAAGCGGTCAATGGGTGCAAGTTTCTGTTCGTAGCCGTTGACACGTTTACGAAGTGGATTGAGGCTGAACCAGTATGAAATATTACCGCATCAGCAGCACAAAAGTTCTTCCATAAGAACATTGTTGCTCGATTCGGTGTTCCGAACCGTCTCATCACAGACAATGGTTCTCAGTTCGCCAGTGGTCTTTTTTTGGACTACTGCCATCAGATTGGGACCAAGGTGTGCTTTGCTTCTGTGGCACATCCACAGAGCAATGGTGCCGTAGAACGTGCGAACGGGCAGATACTACAAGGCATCAAAAACGTGTTTTTGATCGCCTTAAGATTCGCTCGGGGGCTTAGGCCGACGAACTCTACACCGTTCTATGGGCACTGCGAACTACCTCTAGTCGAGCCACCGGTGAGACGCCCTTCCATCTGGTCTATGAGGCAGAGGCCATACTGCCTATGGAAGTTAGTATTGGATTTGTTCGGACAGAGCAATTCAAACGAGTTGATCAGGCCGAACAGTGATCACAGGATCTCATCCTCTTAGAAGAAAGGCTTGATCGCGTTTTCATCAAGTCCGCGGTATACTTGCAAGCTTTGCGCAAGTACCATAACAAAAGGGTGCGACCACGTAGTCTTCACGTGGGCGATCTGGTCTTACGAAAGATTCAAGACCAGTCTAACCGCAACAAATACTCCCCAAAGTGGGAAGGCCCTTACACTGCTGTTTCAGTGTCGCGACCAGGATCCGCGCGGTTAGCCATGGAGGATGGCCGAATCTTATCCAATACTTGGAACATCGATCAACTACGCAAGTTTTACTTGTAAGTATTCAGTCCCTTTTCCTGTTCAATTAGCATTTTTTCATAAAACAAAACATCTTTTGGTTTCATACGATGAACACCTCCCTTCATGCCCATGTGTTACAAACTTGACTCGGGGGCTGGTCGCTGGCGGTTAGATCACTACAACGTTCTAGTCGGATTCGCTGGCCGATCTCATGACCACTTGTAGACAAGTTACTCCTAAATAAGCCGTTTCTCAACGCATACGGGGCTTGCTAGTATGTCCTTGGTCACTTGAGTGGCTGCCGGTTCGCAACAAGGTTAGGCGTTACATTGATCATAATTGCTGGCCAGATCGCACACCCCTGGTCGTTACACTCGTATTTCTCCTGTGTTTATAATACTAAGCCTTCAGTATCTATAATCACAGGCGGGGGCTAGGGGGATATGCTTATAATATGAAACAACAAAAAATATATATACTTTCTTTCAAAAATCAATTGGTACATGCATTGCATTCTACATGTTATATTTGTGCAAGTGCAGGGATTACACAATCCCGAGCTCGGTCAGGAGTCTATCTACAAGGGGATTGACCTCCTCCATGATCGCCTCCAGTTGCTCTTCACTCTCGATCTCTACCGTTCCCACCAGTGGATTCAGATCCATATCTGGGCAATGGTGGAGACGAAACCGGCAGAGAATGGCGGAGGCTGCTGATCGAACCCTGGTTTTGATCGCCTCTTCCCGTCGCCGTGTATCCTCAGGAAGATACTCGAGAAGTGACTCCCCTTGGGCCATGACCCGTGAAGACCAGTCGCTCGAATTGAGGTCGTCCTTTGTGGTCTCAACCACATCAGCCCTCAGGAGATGGGCCACCATCTTTAGCTTTTCAAAGATGGATTGGCTCAGGTCTCTGTTCGCCTTGCGGGTAGAGTAAATGGAGAGCTGGAGGACCGCCTTGTCCTGATCAAGCAGTTTTATTTGACTTGCTTGCGCTACAGTAAAAAGATTGTTATCAACAGTCTAAACTACGAAGTCAAGTCTCCCTAGTCGGGAATTGACTTACCAGAGAGCCGTGACCGCAGATCATTAAGCTCGACCTCTTGCTTCGAAAACATGGAGATCGACATGAGCTTCCGAGCGGCCAGCTCCCTCTTCAGAGAAGCAACCTCCCTGTGACACAAAAAATGGTTGTCATAACGAATTTGTATCTATACAAATTGGAGGGCATTTATCCTTACCTGCGCAAGCTGTTTCTTTCTTTTTGTGTGGCCTGGATGCTCGCCACCATGGCGATCGATCTGGCCGTCACACGGGATAGCTCCTGTAATATAAAGAGAAATCAATGGTGTCCTATGCACAATTCAGGTACCAAAAGAGATGATTATCATACCTCTGTATACTCCTGAAATGGAATATCCTCCGGGATGGCGGGAGGTCTGGTCGAGGGACCCGTCGCGACCTCGATAGGAGCAGCAGGTGGATGTGCCTGCTGAGCCTTAGTTGCAGTTTCAGTTTCCTGCAACTGGGTCTCCGCGCCCGACTCATCCCCGACGGTCCGAACGACTTCCTGGACCAGATGGACAGAGCGCTCCTCACCGGAGGCTTCGGCACCAGTAGCAACTTCAACTCTCCCCAGGGCGGCTGAAGGGCTCAGTGCTACCTCTTTACGCCTACCAAGAAAAGAGGAACTGACAATTACGTTGGTGATCGTCACAATCCAACTCAGAGGAGAACTAACCAGAATGGGGTTCTTACATTATTTGAAATCCCATCAGCTTCTGGGATTTCAAGGAAGGCTCTCCTTGAGAAAGAGGACAATCGCTGTCTGTCCTAGTCTTCCTCTTTGTAAACAGGGCCTTTTCTCCCTATGTATGTTTTCCTGTAAGCATACTCATAAGGGGTGATAAAGACCTAAGTGGTAAGAATTCATACCTGGGCAACCTGTCCGGTTGGCAGGGATACGTCCGAAGGCCTGGGTGGCTCCTGGACTGCTGGAGCCGGCACTTCATCCGCAACCCTCGCGTTGGTCGCGGGGTCTTGTTCTGTCACCTCCTCTCCTATCCGCAGGAGTGGAGGATTTGCCTCCCTGGGACTCATAGGAGTCGCAGGGGGAAGTTCTTCTCCCTATATAAGTGTAAATCCGATAAAACTCATGTACAGAAAGAATTGAGAAGATAAGACCATGAGAAAATCTTACCATGGTCATCCCTTCGACCAGGGAGGGAGAAGCAACTGACCCTGAAGCCTTTGGGGCTTTGGGAGCAGGGATCTCACCCGCCACCACGGGACTTTCGGTGGCTGCGGGGTCCGCTGTGGTTGCTTCTGTTTCTGTGGGATGAGGTGGAGTCTCGCCGGATGGAAAGTCCACTATTTTCCTCCTCCGGCGGATCAGGGGAACATCATCTTCCTCTTCCTCGCTCCTCTCGCCCTGTATGACGAAGAAATGATTCCAATTTTTACCTGGAAGAACGGGAGGTACGTGATATCTTACCGCAGTCTTCCTTGCGGTAGGAGGAACGCTCCGCGAAGACCCCTCCCCAAGAGTTTGCTTGGATTTCTTGGGGGCAGGATTCCTCGTCCTGGGCTTTGAGGAGATCTTCTTCACGTTCTTCACCATCGGCTTTCCCAGGGAACCGACGTTTTCGCTTGGGAACGTCACCTCTGCGAATCTCCCCAAGAGCTGTTTTGTCCTGACAAATTTGTCAGCGCTGAGTATACATAAGACCTGCGAATAGGAGCTGAGTGGAAGATGACATACCTTTCGACGCTCCTGTTTGAGGTCGTCGCTGGTGTGAACCAAGCTCTGTGGGCGAGGCGATCCCTTAGGGCCCTCCACTTTGACATGGTAGGCCCTGAGGAGGTAATTTGTCCGCCTCTCGACCTCGAAGGAAGGCAGGACTGTTCCCAAAATGCCAATTAGATAATACAACATAGAGTATGAGGTTTCAGTGTCGAAATCGCATACCTTCATTGTAGTCCAGGGTATTGTCTGCCATGGACTTGATCTCCCAAGCTGGATGAGCCCTTTCACGCAGGGGGCTCACCCGATTCTTCACAAAATCGCGGATGATGTCGCGAGCCGTTAGTCCCTGTTGGACCAAGTGAAGAATCACCTCGGCATGCTTCGCGAACTCAGCGTTCATCACCGGGAGGGAGTCCAACTCGCTCGGCTTCTCTGGCCACGAGTTCTCAAACCACAACCCGCTCTCAGATGGAGGGGTGCAGTAAAACCATTTCTGGTGCCACTCGTGCACCGAATCTCGCAGGGGTGGGAAGGGATAATCCTTCTTCTCCCTCATCCGGAAGTAAATTCATCCGGTGGCGTTGGCGCTCTTCGACCACGCCGAATAGTAGAAGCGCCGGAAGAGATCCACGCAGGGATATACTCAGACGTAGGCTTCACACAGGTGTTGGAACATCGCCAAGATCAGGACTGCATTCGGGTGGAGGTTTATCAACTCCAACCCGTAATGTTCTAGGATGTCCTTCAGGAACGGACTCTCGGGGAATCAGAACTCGCAGCGCATATACTCCTCAAAGACCACCAGTTCGCCCTCTCCGACGACTGGAGTTTCTTGGTCCTTCTCCGCGGGCCACCAGTTGATTAGCAGCCGTGGAGGAAGGATCTCCTCTTTCTCCAACTCCAGCAGACTCTCCTTGGAGTGGTGGATCGATTTGCTCCAAGACGCCATTTCTTGTGAGAAATCGGGAGGAAAGTTGGCAACTTTGGGGAAGACGGAGACTGAGAAGAATGAGGGTTTTGTGCGGCGGAAGTACTGAGGAAGGGTTTTTGGCTGCGTGGCTTCCTCAAGAAGCTAACTGCTCCTTTTATAGACCCGAGGAGGCGCACTAATGTGAGTAATGTTCCACTCAAACATTCCACTTAATAATTTGTGCATTTCCCATAATGGATACTATCTTTGGCGGACCCGTTAAAGTGTTCCTGGTATCAGATCTGAAACAAAAGGACTTCTTTGTTTTAAGGTTTGAAGATACAAAAACATGAAAAGTTTTTCAAGGGTTTTCGGAGGACATTTTCCTTCATGTGCCTTATAAATTTTCATGAAAATATCCTATGACCAAGTTTTTGGACGTACGGATATGTTTGATTAGATTGTGGTATGGTCGGAACCATGTCTTCGATTAAGCTCCGATTCTAATCGAAGTGATGGTCTGATCGAGTTTCGGTTCTGATCGCAGTAATCTTTCAAATTGAACTTCGGTTCTAACCGCGGCTTTAAGTCTGATCACGGTATCAGTGCTGGTTGCGGTACTACTATAAAAACATGATTCTGGCCGCAGAATTGAAGTTTGCCTGTATATGAGTGGTCGTAAAGACATTGCTTATGGCCATGTTTTCACACAGAAGATGTAAAGAATATTAATATGTGTCGGGGGAAATCTCTGCGGGACTAAGTCCAGGTAAGATGTGTCATGATTGCCCGAGGACCTGGCCTCCGGTGCCTTCCCGGGCGCCACCATTTGCCCGGGGACGGGGCCTCCGGGGCTCCCCGGGCGCCGCCTTTTGGCTCCCGGGACGCGGCCTCCGGTGCCCTCCCGGGCGCCGCCATTTGCCCGGGGACGGGGCCTCCGGGGTCTCCCCGGGCGCCGCCTTTTGGCGCCCGGGATGCGGCCTCCGGTGCCCTCCCGGGCGCCGCCATTTGCCCGGGGACGTGGCCTCCGGGGCCTCCCCGGGCGCCGCCTTTTGGCCCCCGGAACACGGCCTCCGGGGCCCTCCCAGGCGCCGCCATTTGCCCGGGGACGTGGCCTCCGGGGCCTCCCCGGGCGTTGCCTTTTGGCTCCCGGGACGCGGCCTTCGGCGCCCTCCGGGGCGCCGCCATTTGCCCGGGGACGTGGCCTCCGGGGCCTCCCCGGGCGCCGCCTTTTGGCTCCCGGGACGTGGCCTCCGGTGCCCTCCCGGGCGCCGCCATTTGTCCGGGGACATGGCCTCCGGGGCCTCCCCGGGCGCCGCCTTTCGGCTCCCGGGACCTGGCCTCCGGCGCCGTCCCGGGCCTCATCGCCCTCCTGAAGGTAAAGTCTCCAATTGTTTATCACGTGCAGGTCACGCGAGGAGCGCCTCGGGAACTAGCGACCACCTGTCAGGCATCCAAGGTGTTTGACCGGGAGAAGGACGGTCCTACCCTTCAATCTGACGGTGGCTTCCGGGGTAGTTTAGGTTTTTTGCGGCTTTTTGGGGCTATAAATAGCCCTTGTACCCCTCTGTTGTAAGGGATCGGTTCATTTTATTGGAATAGCTAAACTCACAGGCGTGCTCCGGAAGCCTCTCCCCCGGAGAGAGCCTCCCCAGCCGACTCCGATCGGGAGCGCGTCGACAGGACTAGGGCCCCCTCCGGGACCTGAACCTGTATAAACCCGTGTGTCATTCTTTGTGTTTGTCCGGCGGGGGAGGACCGGTCATCCGGTCAACCCGCACCGCGTAATCTTCGCTAGGATCACTCTCAAAACCTGCCGGGGTATTCGCAATACCACGACAATATGAAGAAAAAGAAAATTTTATTTCTTACATTCTTTACATACAAAAGGGATACCGGCGACCAAAGTGTCGACCTGATCCAAAAGAAGTTTGCAAAGTTCTCCTAGGGACATATTGTTGTCAGTAGGATCTAAACTGACAACCCCCAGAGAACTAGCAACTAACCTAAGCCTATCTACATCATCCCTAACAAGAGATGCACTATTGTTCCTAATCAAATCGAAGAGTTCTTGCTGTTGCTGAGCGTGGTCTCTCTCTCGACGGAACTGGTGCGCCTCTTCACGGGATCTTTCGAAACATTCTGCCAGGTGCGGTATCGCCGAAGACATATCTTCGGTCTTTTTCTCCAGGGCCTCTTTTTCCCCTTGGAGGGTCTGTCCGAGGGAAGGAGGTGGAGTCTCAGCAGGCTGGTCGCTGGGGGCTCCAACAATTTTCATCTCCTACATTTGCAAATGTTAGTTTTACTAAACTATAATAAAACAACCAAAGGGAGACATAAGTAATTACCAATCCTCGCAAGAGACAGGTTGGTATATGCATCCTGGAAGGTAGATCATCCGATAAAAGCGGATGATCGCTGGATGGTGGAAGTGCGACCTTCCCACCATATGATTGCTTCCCCAACACAAGTTGAGGATCATCTGGTCGGGTAGTCACCGCTTGCCGACTAAAAAATCAATCACCCAAACAAAAATGGGGAGTATTGGGATGAAATGGAGAAAACTGAGAAGAAATTCCCTCCAAAGGTGGAGATGAAAGTTCAATCTGCCTAGGTGCATGAAGAACAGAAGGAAGAAAGAATGATGCTGCGTCCTCTACCTTTGCTCTGCTGGAGGATCCCTCGTCAACCTTGGGTTTCTTCCTTGAAGGAGATAGTTCTTCAGGCATCTGAGGCCCTTGTTCGAAAACTTCCTCTTCATCACTCTCAATCTCGATGATGTTATAGTCTGCCATCGCGGAGTGTATGAGGAGAAGGATGAAGGTAGCTTTAAAAGAAACTTAGCCGAGAGGAGAAGTTGTGGAGCTTTGTAATTCGAAGGCTTCGGTATATATAGCTGCCAGGATGACGGTTCGCTTGCCGAGCGCCTCGAGTTTTTAAAAGCATTTACAATTTCACCTCGGGCTAAAAAACGTTTCAACAACGCCATCATTACTTGTCACATAATACCCAAAGGCCGTCTCGGGGAACCAACCGTCACACTTAGTGCGCAACTAAGTGGGGGATTTGAAGCGTCGGGTTAAAAATCCGATGCATGTCTTGAAATTCGAAATAAACACGTCCCTTCGTTTTCTTCGAATTTGGGGGCTAGCTGACGAGGATTGACACCCGAGTCAGTTCAAATAAGTGCACGACTGGTTCAGGATGGATTCGAGCCAGACATGTGCCTGGCGGTGCGAACTCAAGTCATTCTGAGAAGTACCAGCCCGAGGTCGCAGGCTTTGCGCGATCAGATCACTGCTAGTGCGCGGTCAGGAGTTCGTATGCTATGCGCGAACAGAAGGTTGAAGATGTTGCGCGATCAGCCAACATCACGCGGTCAGAACACTTTCGACCGGGGAACATGGGACTAATCTATTCCTGTTACAGGAATATCCCAAGTATCCCGAAGATTCTTCCACGTAGAGGAACAACCGTTAGGAGGTTAATATGTGCGGTTATCCACGAATAACACGTGTTAAACCTGCGTGGGAGTTAAGAGCGGTTCTCTAAACCGCATCTAAGCAACCGTTTGATGCCGTTATGACTTGGCGCCCTTTCGGCCAGTATAAAAGGGCAGCATGGTGCATCAAACAGGGGATCGAAGGATCACGAGATACAACACATCTCACCCAAAGAATCAAACAGTCAAGACAATAGCCTAGATTAGATAGCTTCCATAAGCCCTTCAGGCTTCATTTTGTACAATCATAGAGGGAAAACCTTCGCCTGTGAAGGTCTTTTCCCATCACTTTGTAACTCCTTACTACGCATAGTGAAATCCCAACACGACGTAGGGCTATTACTCCCACCATCGAGGGCCCGAACCTGTATAAACTTCTCTGTGCTCCAGTTCTCCATAATTCTACATACCTTCCCGGAGGGACACCCTGAGAGGTCTTACGAACTACAAATTCTGCATAAGTTTGGCTAAGGACCCTGAGTCCGAATCGTCGACAGCTTAAACTCTACTCTTATTTAAATGTACATGTTGGGTGTGAAATGGCTAATATGTGAGAAATGAATTTGAAACCCCTTTTATGAAAGAAAATGTGAAATTAAGGATTGATAGTGAGGATGGTTTGATTGGTTGGCTGCTGTGTGCGCAATGGGAATGTGAATGTCTCCTCACTATTAATTCATAAAGACATGAATCTTGTGTTGCGCCTCTATGCGGCATGAAAAATGTACCAACCACTTGCCTGGTATGGGACAGGCATGACTAAGTAGCTTTCTTGGTATTAGCAGTTCCCTGCATGGTTTGTCGGTCTGGTTTCTCGCGTGGAAACTGGTTGGGCGCAGTTCGTCCATGAGTGATGTGAGTTCAGAAAAATTATGAGAGGAAAAGGTGGAAATAAGGAAGTTGCCCTACGCCTAATTAAGTCGTGCGCGGTTGTAATCCTAAGGTCATATGTCTTGCGAGGACACAGGCCTAGGCTAGGAAGTAAGGCAGTGGGGAGGACCCACAACAGTACTTGAGACTTAATTGTCTATTTACCGGGTGGGGATACTATTAATACTAGACTGCAAAAGCGTTGTGTGATCTCGGCCTTGTCACATGCGTAAAAGTCGCATGGAGCTGATCCGACTTGAAAGCCGAGTGAAGAAGTGGATTTAAAAAGAAGTACACTTTTGCAAAGTGTAAGAAAAGTATTAGATACTCTATACTCCCAGGTCATGGAGTGTGTTCGCAGTGGACTTATCCATGTGGTTCAGCACAAGTAATATTTGGAATATTTTCATAATATGAGTTGATAAAAGTGATGACTCATGGGAGACCATCACACATAACGATTGCTAAAGTATAACTTAAGATTTCAAAGTATTGCTTTTGAAACTAAAAGCTTTTCTTTATAACTTTAGAGTGAAAATCTATTCTATTCTTACATATAAAACCAAGACCTCATTCCTTGAGAACCCCTCATCTATATACCTGCATTCTTGTAACGAGACTTGTTGAGCATTGTGTAAAAACATGCTCACCCTTGCCTTTGCACACAAATTCAGAAGAAAAGATTCGAGGATCCTGATCCCTTGGCCTTGAGCACCAAGAGGAGGAAGGAACCTCTCCAGGAGATACGAGTTTCTAGGAGGGTCATGAGCCAAGTTGAGTCCGATGTGGTGGAAGCCCTTCCAGAGCCGCTGTAGAAGGAAGTGAAGACCTTTGTGGTTGCTTTTTGTGTTGTTTTTCTGTGTTCGGTACTTCGATACCGATTCTTGATTTTGAAAAACTCTCTACTTTTGTATCAAATTTAATTAGTGCCACCCTTGGCATTATGATATTGTAATAGTGGTCCTCGTGACCTTGTACTTGTTTTATCTACCAGCTTTATTGTTTAAAGTAAATCATGTTGTTGTGAGCTTGCGATGTACCTTTCTGAGTACAACCCACCTGGGCGGTTGCCACCGGATTCCTCAAATGAGGGTCCCACAGGCTATACCATACCCCCACCCCCAAAGCATCTTCCCATTATTGGGTCAGCGTGCATGATCACATTCAGTGATATGTGTAGGAGCCGTATTGCGTGTAAATCGTGCATCACTTCACATCTCATGCAGGGGTTTCATGTGCGCTCCGCATAGTACTTGTTCAGGCCTGTCCCACACCAGGCTTGTGGTTAGCACATGTTTCATGCCACTAGACGCACAACACAAAGTTCTAGTCCTTATATGCCAGTGACCAGATCATACCACAAACCATGCACCTTCAGTGCCTGCACATCCAGTGCAGCCAAACACCTCCAGTGCTACCGCCATTCCAAACTAAAATCCTGGTCACGGCTAGGGGTTTTATTTCATGAATATATATAAGTACATATATAATAGTTCATGGCTCACTATTTGATCATTTCACATTTCACAGGCATCCAGCCTAGTACTGCCAAATTATATCTCAACCATTCTTTAACATGCAATATTACTTATATTCAAGGTCATATCATAGCAACTCATAAAATATAGGTTCAAGATGTTCAAGACTATGACTTGCCTTCCGCGTCGTAAGAAACAGCAGTTGGTGTTGGGTTGATAGTGAAGTCCTCGAACTCTGGCTCTGGCTCTGAGCAAAGATCAAGCAAGCAACCAAAAATCGCAACCATTTCAATATCATATTACTACACTACATGCGATAATGCAAAGAAGAAATGTCTTGGTGATACTGGAACAATTGGGTTTAGAAACTGGTTAGGGCTAAACTCATGAGATTAGGGCTGAGGATGGGTGCTACGGACTTTTAGGGTTCCAGGGTATGGAAATGACATTAAGTCCGCGGCTGGTTTGCCCAAAATCGACGAATGTCTTCAGGTCGACATTCGGTTCAAGGCGTCGACATAGGGTTAATGGTTGATAAAGGGCTCAACTCATGTTGTGACAGAAGAAGAAAATGTAGATCACAACATCAGGAGTCTAAAGGACAAAGTCATTTTCAAAATTCATGTCTGGAGTGAGGTCAAAAGAGCTAATGCCACTGGCTGGCATAAACTGGCATTGGGCTGACATGGCCAGAAACTAGGGTTTGCCATATGTTTTGATCTAGGGCTCCAATTGATGCACTACTTTGTCTGGGAGATAGGCCTTGATAACAGGAACAAAGGATACAACAGGTTCTAAGGATGAAGATGGCCGGACGGCGATTGTCTCCACCAATCGACTTACCTCTACCTGTCGGAAGATCGGGCCACCGTGCGCATCAAGTGGTATCAGAGCCTCGGTTGCCCGTCAGGTATACTTGTATCCCCTTTGTTCATTATTCATATTTCACCTAGAGTCCAGAAAATTGCCCCACAAAAATATTTGAGTTCGCCGTCATATCCATCGTCCAAGCCACTTTGTGCCCTTCGCGATTTCGTTTTCAGTTTCGCGTTGTTGAATTTGTATCCATCATCATCGTCTTGTTGCTGGTTTAGAGTAAGTTCTTAATCTAGTTTGAGTCTTGCATCTTGACGTCGAGTCTAACGCCATCACGTCGTCATCGTCGCCGCCGCGTCCAAATCGGGTGTCAATCTATCAAGTTCGATATTTTGCTTTTATCTCCTTCGTCTGAACTCCAAATTGGACAAATTCAGAGTCTAAATTGTAGCTCCGAAAATTATCTACAACTTTGTCCATTGTGAGAAGTTCTAGAAACGCCGTTTTCAAGTCCAAAATCGCGTTGAAAGTGAATCTGTTTGATTTCGGATTTCCTACACAGACTGTAATTGCGGGGCCCATATCGCCTAGATCCGTTATCCAAAATTGGTGTTCCATATATGCAAATTGATCAACACGAAACGATCTACAACTTTTCTGTTATACGTTTTAGCGTTTGAGGCCTCCAAAAATCCGAAAACAGCATAGGAAGTTTCTGCATAGTAGATCTGTTTTTCCAGCGAGAGAAAATTGAGTGTTTGTGTATATATCTTGTAATCTCTCATATGCGGCACTATTGATATTTAAAAAAAAAAGGTGAAAAAGGCAAGTGCAAAAAAAAGAAGCCGCACAAAGATAAAAAAATAAATAAATAAAAAGCAAGGAAAAAAAAAATCAAAAGTGCTTGTATCCTTTGTATCGACAATGTTATGTCATTCGTTTTGTTTGCTTGAGCTAGGTCTGAGAACGAGTTTAGGCCAGCAACTTTGACAAGTACTTTGGATATTTATTCAGCTTTGCTATTCTGATTTCGATGATTGCATATTCCTTGCTACTAAATATTGCATATCCAAGCTCCACAAATACATCCTTCTGATCAGCACAGGTTATTGACCCTTGCAATCGCTTCATCACGCCCTCACGGTGTCACGAACCAGCCACCGGTTGCACCGTCCCTCGCTGTGTTGGTAAGAACCGGGTAAGAACTTGGTAAGATTGCTTGAGAGCGTGAGATCTAACCTAGTAGTTGATAGGGATAATTCTTTTGTGTTATCTTTTGTTTTCTACTGACAATGGCAGGTTCATGGATCATTGGGGAAAATGTACAACTATATCAACGCTGGAATCACGATCGGAAAGATAATGGAGGTGACAATGCCAATGGTAAAATAGCCTTACCTTCTTTTTATGGTGCATATGATGGTGAAATTTACTTTGATTGGGAGATGATAGTTGAACAAAAATTTAATTCCCATCAAGTTCCTCAAATCCATTGGGTTAGGCAAGCCACTAGTGAATTTAAAGACTTTGCTATCATTTGGTGGAATGAACTTGCTACTCTCCGCTTACAACCTGACACATGGGCTAGGTTAAAAGAAGCTACGCGTCAACGTTTTGTTCCTCCTTCTTATAAACGTGATATGCACAAGAATTTGCAATGCTTAAATCAAAATAATAAATCTGTTGAGGAGTACTACCAAGAACTACAAATAGGCATGTTGCGTTGTGAGGTAGTTGAGGATGAGGAGGATAAGATGGCTCATTTTTATGGGGGATTACGGCGCGAGATTCAGGACATAATTGATTACAAAGAATATAATTCTATCAATAGATTGTTCCAGCTTGCTATGTTGGCAGAAAAAGAATTGCAAGGAAAACAGCAAAGGCCAAGGAGTAATTTCGGCAACATACCCACACCAAAGACGACGCCGGGGACAACCAAATCAGCTCCACCCCTTTCTGTTCGGTCTGCTGCCCCCTCCATGAGTAGGGCGCATTCAGCAGCACCATCACCGCCATCACGAGTTCCCGAGGTGAGTAAATCTAACCATGTGCAGGCACCAACAAAGAGTTCTTCATCGGTGGCTTCCACGGGTCGAACAATGGAAATTGTGTGCCACCGATGCAAGGGGATGGGCCATGTCATGAAGGATTGCCCAAGTCGTCGAGCGTACATTGCAACAGAAGAAGGTGGGTACATTAGTGCTAGTGATGTTGAGGATGAATATGCTCTTGTAGCTAACCTTGCAGATAATGAGGATGACCATGAGACGGACGACGATGATGAGGAGATTTTAGGGACCGCTGCCACCAAGAATTATAGGACAATCATTGTGCAACAAGTGTTGAGCGCTCAAATGGAGCAAGCGGACAAGCTACAACGCCATAATTTGTTTCAGATGTACCTCATCGTCAAGGACCGTCGTGTTCGTGTCATAATTGATGGTGGGAGCTGCAATAACTTGGTGAGTTCAGATCTGGTGGAGAAGCTTTGCTTGCCCACACGTGCACACCCTCATCCCTACCATATTCAATGGTTCAATAACAGCGGTAAGGTGAAGGTAACACAAACTGTGAGAGTGAAATTTTCCATTGGAACATACCATGATTTTGCTGATTTTGATGTAGTGCCTATGCAAGCATGTTCCCTTTTGTTAGGCCGTCCATGGGAATTTGATACTGATGCAATTCATCACGGTAGAAGTAACAAATACACTCTTATGCACAAGGGGAAGAAAATCACTTTGCTCCCTATGACTCCTACTGAAATTGTGCAATGTGACAAAGAGAGAGCTGAAAATGAGAGAAAAGAGAGTGCGCTTGAATCTGAAAATCAGCAAGTGGCTAAAAATATTTTCCCACCTAAGAAAGACAAGAAAGAACCTAGTTCTAGGTCCGAGGGAATTAAATTGAAGGGTGGTGTTATGCTTGCTACAAAATGTGACCTTGCTGAAATTAATGAGAATGATGCACCGTGCTATGCTTTGATATGCAAAGATGCTTTGTTTTCATTGGATGATATGCCCAGTACTTTGCCTTCTGCTGTCACTAACCTTTTGCAGGAGTATGCAGATGTTTTTCCTGCCGAGATACCTCCAGGACTCCCACCCATACGAGGGATTGAGCACCAAATTGATTTGATACCTGGAGCGAGTTTGCCAAACCGAGCTGATCGTTTTCCAGAATTGCGAAAGTCTAAATTAATGCCTAGAGCTGATGGTCCTTTCAAGATACTTGAGAAAATAAATGATAATGCATATAAACTTGAGTTGCCGCCCGAATTTGGGGTTAGTCCCACATTTAACATTGCAGATTTGAAACCGTTCATGGGAGAAGAAGATGAGCTTGAGAGCGTGAGATCTAACCTAGTAGTTGATAGGGATAATACTTTTGTGTTATCTTTTGTTTTCTACTGACAATGGCAGGTTCATGGATCATTGGGGAAAATGTACAACTATATCAACGCTGGAATCACGATCGGAAAGATAATGGAGGTGACAATGCCAATGGTAAAATAGCCTTACCTTCTTTTTATGGTGCATATGATGGTGAAATTTACTTTGATTGAGAGATGATAGTTGAACAAAAATTTAATTCCCATCAAGTTCCTCAAATCCATTGGGTTAGGCAAGCCACTAGTGAATTTAAAGACTTTGCTATCATCTGGTGGAATGAACTTGCTACTCTCCGCTTACAACCTGACACATGGGCTAGGTTAAAAGAAGCTATGCGTCAACGTTTTGTTTCTCCTTCTTTAAAACGTAATATGCATAAGAAATTAGAATGCTTGAATCAAGGTAGAAAATCTGTAGAGGAATACTATCAAGAGTTACAGATATGCATGTCTCGTTGTGATTTAGAAGAAACTGAGGGAGAAAAAGAGATTAGATTTTTACGTGGACTTAATGAGAAAATATACAATATTGTTATTGATAAAGAATATGTTTCTCTGTTGCAAACATTTGCTCTTGCTTGTGCAGCTGAAAATAAAATAAAACGTAAGAAAGTTGTACGGAAAATTAATACATCTGTTTGCAAGAATGGTGTGTATCCTTGCACGACTAACGTTCTGCAGGCAAGTGCAAATGATCAAATTGAGAATAAGGAGAATGAAGAGATGCTTGTTGCAGCACCCCTGCTTCCATCACCTACAACTGAAGATGTACCTACATCAGCTGAGAAGGAAAACAAAGGTAATGAAAAAGGTACCACACTCATTCAAGATGAGAACGATATTGATG
The DNA here is from genome assembly GCA_019359835.1 of Pharus latifolius. Taxonomy (NCBI): domain Eukaryota; kingdom Viridiplantae; phylum Streptophyta; class Magnoliopsida; order Poales; family Poaceae; genus Pharus; species Pharus latifolius. The sequence continues at coordinate 61,329,327 of CM033319.1, read as the reverse complement.
TGCTGAAACTTTCCACGAATCATGCTTTGTTAGAGCAACAAATTGTGGAACCAGTTGCTGATTTCCCTTTGTCACAAGAAGATTTGCTCGATGTTTCTTGGGATAAAGAAGAGTTGTGTGATAATGCTTCACTTATATTCATGCCACAACTAGTGAATGAACATGTTACTCTTACTTTGGAACATAATAACACTTGTGCTCAAAATAAACATGTTGTTCACGTTGCAAACGAAAATGATGAGCTGAAATTGTTATCTTCTTTAAATATTCTGGGTTATATTGAATTTGATGTTCTATGTGATCTAGACAATTTAGAGGAGAGACTTACTGATCCATATAATTTTCCTTGCTTATCAAGAAACATTTTTCATATTATAGGCAAATATAATGATAATGGAAAGTACATGGTTAATCGAGTGTACATTTACTCAAATATGAATTTTGCTTATAATGTACAACCATGTGATGAACTAGAGAGCTATACTATCACCAATCATTCCATGTCGAGTACATCTGGTTCAATTTTTAAGGCACATGAACTTTTTCAAGAAAGGGAGTATATAAATGTTAATGGTTCTGTGTCTAATGATTTGATTATCAAAGATATGCATATTGCTGTGCTCTCTGTTGGTGCTAATATTTTGCAGAAAAACACAATGGAGTCGAGGACGACTCCACATCAAGAAAGGGAGAATGATGAGACCATGTACATCATGGTTATGACCAAGACGACATCAACATGGTGGTCATCAAGATGTCATCGTCCGCCACCTTGGCCAAGACGCGAAAGCTGGCAACACGTACGTCGTCTGGATTTTGTGCTGTCGCCGCCACAAGTTCGGCCTCCACCTTGGCCACCTCCCCAAACACAAGACGTGCTCAAGAAAGGCGCCTCTACACCTCTAAGGTCGCACAAGCCACGTCGCTCCAAGGCCAGCCCACAAGTGAGCTCAATTCATCCGCGAGTCCGGTTCGGCCATCTGCGCATAGTCCAACTTAAAACAGACGTACAGGCCACATACGAAGTCCGTTTTCAACGTTCTTGGACTCTACGGACAAGAGAACGACGAGAGCTTTCCAACGGATCCAGTCCCATGTCCAAATTCCTTACGCATCAACAGTAATCATCAAAACAAGATTATGACTAGAATCTGACGTGCGCTGCGACGCTCCACTTCGGGCCCAAGGCCCATGTACCCCTAGGGTTTCCTCCTCCACCCCATGGCCGCCCCATACAGTATATATATGGCCACCATGGCTGCCGTTTAGACTTGGGTTTTGCTTAGATTAATCTGTCAAAGAACAGTTTCGCCGTGTATCGGTTTGTGGAACCCCAACTCGTGAGATTCAATTTATATTTGCAATATTTCAGATTGCTTCTTTCTCGTTCTTGCTTGTGTTCTCGATTCGCATGCAGGGATAAGCCTTCTTGGCGAGGTCAATCGTGTTTGTGCATGGTTGATAACCAACGGAGCCGTGGTGTAGCGATTGCTGGATTCGGATTGGTTCTGATCGGAAGCCGAATCGTCAACGTCGAGTCTCCACCAATCGACTTACCTCTACCTGTCGGAAGATCGGGCCACCGTGCGCATCAGCGATGAAAATCGGTGAAGAACATGGTGGCTGGAATCACATGAAATGGCACCGGACAGAGATTAGGGCATAGCCATAACTTCTGATTTAGACCGAATTAGATGTCGAGCTAGTAGACAAAATTGTTCAGGAGATCGAGATGAATCTAAGGGACAAGGTGGCTGGAGCTGAATCGGCCGAGAACAGATTTCCGGTGGCCGGCGCCGGAGAAGATGACACTGGATTTGGGGATTTTAGCTACACGAGGTTTGAACTCAATCCCTTGCTCGAGAAGTAAGAGGGGAGCGTAAGGAAGCTGTTGACACAATCAATTTGGCCAGAGCATCACCGGTGTAGCCTGGCGACGAGAGCCGACGACTGGTGAAGTTCCAATTTGGGAACAGCTTCGATTCGAGTTCAATTTTGAAATCTTGATGCACAAGCTTGCTAAGGATAGCTCACTGATCAATTTGTTATGCTGAATCGAGGGCTAGTTTGGATTGAATCGAGTTGTAAAGCTGGAACAGGGGTTTTAGCAATTCCGGCGATCACCGGCAATGAGGGGCTTGGGAGTTCAATTAAATGGTACAACACAGAGAGTTTGATGAGGGGAACTCACTGGTGGCTCCAATTTGAAGGTTGGTGCAGTGGGACGTGATGGCGTCGTCGACCTCCTCGGCCGCTCGCCGGAGAAGAAGACAAGGTCGAAGGAAATGGTTTTACTTGCTAAGAAGTTCTGGAGGGCGGTGTTGGAGATGAAGAAGCTGCTTCGGGTTGCTATTTAAAGGAAAGACAAGATGAAGTGAAGCTCACTGCTTGAAGGCTAAGGTGCTTGCACCGGTGAAGACTTCGAGTTGAAGCAAAGGTGAACAGGTTTACCTGCACGAGCTGCTGATGTGCTAGACAAAGATTGCCACAGCGATAGCTGAGGTACAAACACATGTGCGCATGCAAGCATGGCCGTGAACGAGCACAGGCGAGCGCGGCGCTGATCGGCGGCAAAAGGCACGGCGACACGACGCACTTGGTCGCGGTCGCAGCGGCGCTTGTCGAAGTGGTCGTGAGCTCCAGTCATGGTCAAAAACTGTGCACTCTGCCGGCTGTGGTCGAGGTCGAAGGAGTTGGGACCTCTGGTCGTGAACTGCAGCTCCGATCGAACCAGGGACCTGGTTGCAAGAATTTTTGATTGAATTCTGGACTGATTTGTAATTTCTGGTTTAGAGAGGTGTAATTTGCAATCTGATTTCACAGATGAGTATAAACTTATACCTTGTACTCATCCAGCAAGAAATTTGGTGAAATCTGGCATGATTTGATGATTTTTGATATAAACTGAAAATATGGTATTTTAGGGTAATTAAAATCTGAGTTTTTTCGATTTTGAATTCTGGCATCTAGGGTGAGATTTCGAAGTTTGGACAGAAGGGAAAACTATATCAAATAGCATTTGGAAGAGATTTTCTGAAGAAATTCTGAATTTGGAGTTGATCTGAGGATTTTAGCCTTTTTGGGTTTCCATATATCAGAAAAAGGACTGGTTCACGATACAATTTGGATTGATCTGTGAAAAAGGCTTAAATGAAGAAATCTGGCTGCCAACTTTCTGGATTAAGGTATTGGCATACCCATGATCATAAACCAAGAATAATGTGGTCTGGATTAGGTCAAGATTTGGCTAAATTTGAGTTCAGAGTATTTAGGGTAATTAGTACATTAACTAAATTCCTGTTTTCGAAAACAGAAAAAGATTGCAAGTTCTGAGAGTTAGAGATGGAATTGAATCTGGCTTCTGAAGGCTTTTATGTTTAGAGTAACTGATAGATCTCATCTGAGCAATCTGATCTTGATTTGGGTCTACAGGATAGATTTGGAAATTTTAGGGCTTGAGATAGATTAGGGTCTGGCTACTACTACAGATACATGCATGCATGATGTTCATGAAAAAGGAAGTTTTCACCCCTAAACCCAGGGTGTTATAGATCTACCCTCCTTAAAGAAATCTCACCCCGAGATTTACCTAAGACAAGAAAAGATAAGGGTAGGTTTGCTGAAGATCCTCTTCCTTCTCCCAAGTGGCCTCTTGTTCTGGATGATTTCCCCACTGGACCTTACACAACTTGATCTTCTTTCTTCTAAGCTGACGTTCATCAGTGGCTAGGATTCTGATTGGATGCTCAAGGTAAGTAAGATTATTCTTCAATGATATGTCTTGTACATCTCTTTGGTCAGTAGGTTCCTTTAAACATTTCCGGAGTTGAGAGACATGAAACACATCATGCACTCCTGCTAATCCCACAGGTAATTCTAATTTATGCAATATTTCCCCTTTTCTCTTGATTATCTTGAATGGTCCAATGTACCTTGGAGATAGCTTTCCCTTTACTTGGAATCTCTGCATTCTCTTGAATGGCGTGACCTTGAGATAAACAAAATCTCCTGGCTCAAATGATAATTCTCTCCGTCGATTGTCCGCATAACTCTTTTGTCGTGATTGTGCTGTCCTCAACCTTTCTCTAATGAGTTTGACATGAGCCTCTGCCTCTTCTACTATCTCTGGTCCTATGACTCTTCGTTCTCCTTGCTCATTCCAATGCAATGGGGTTCTGCATTTCCGTCCATATAAAGCTTCAAATGGTGCCATCTGTATACTAGCTTGATAACTGTTATTGTATGTAAACTCTACAAATGGTAAACATTTGTCCCATGATGTTCCATAATCTAGTACACAAGCTCTTAGGAGATCTTCCAAAATTTGGTTTACTCTCTCTGTTTGTCCTCCTGTCTATGGGTGATATGCAGTACTGAAATCCAACTGAGTTCCTAAGGTTTCATGCAGTCTATTCCAAAACTTCGATGTAAACTGTGCTCCGCGATCTGAGACAATCTTCTTTGGGATACCATGCAATGCTACTATTCTTTGCATGTATAACTCTGCCAATGTACTGCCATCGTAGACCTTTTTGACTGGTATAAAGTGAGCTACTTTGGTGAGTTTGTCCACTATGACCCATATGGAGTCATATCCTCCTCGAGTTTTAGGTAATCCTGTAATGAAATCCATACCAATTTCTTCCCATTCCCATAATAGTATTGGTAAAGGTTGTAACTTTCCAGCTATCTTCTGGTGTTCTGCTTTAACTCGTTGACATGTATCACAGTTTACAATATATTTTGCAATCTCTCTTTATATTATCCCACCAGAATCGAGTTTTCAGGTCCTGATACATCTTTGTGTTACCAGGGTGTATCGAGTATGGAGTTTTATGCGCTTCATGGAGAATTAATTCCTTAAGGTCTGCGCTTTGAGGTACATAGGTCCTTCCTCGATACCACACAATCCCTTGGTCGTCTTCAGTAAAACCTTGAGCCTTTCCTAACTTGATTCAGTTCTTGATCTTGCAAATCTCCTCATCTTCCTTCTGGGCATTCCCTATCTGTTCTTCAAGTTGAGGCTTTATTATTAGAGTAGCTATCGTCCCTTGTGGTACTACTTCCACTTGATGATTCTGCAACTCTCGTTGTAGGTAAGAGTTCCTTAGTATGACTGTTTCTTGCAGGTTGTAAACCTTCCTGCTTAAGGAATCCGCTACTACATTAGCCTTTCCTGGATGGTACTGGATGCTAAGATCATAATCTTTGATCAATTCTAACCATCGTCGTTGACGCATGTTGAGCTCCGTCGGAGTGAAGATATACTTGAGGCTCTTATGGTCTGTAAAAATCTCACATTTATTTCCAATGAGGTAGTGTCACCATATCTTCAAGGCATGTACTACTGCTGCTAATTCCAAGTCATGAGTTGGATAGTTTTCCTCATGTGGCCTCAATTGGCGTGAAGCATAAGCTACTACCCGACCTTATTGCATTAACACACAGCCTATTCCTTGCTTCGAAGCATCACAGTAAACTACAAAGTCTTCCTTGCTATCTGGCAAGGTAAGAACTAGTGTTCTTGTTAATTTCTGCTTTAGCTTCTGAAAACTTTCTTCGCACCTCGTGGTCCATTCAAATACAGTGTCCTTCTTTAGCAGGTTAGTAAGAGGTTTGGCAATTTGGTAGAATCCTTCGATGAATCTCCTATGGTAACCTGCCAATCCTAAGAAACTTCTGATTTCTGGGACTGAGGTGGGTTGTTTCCATTCTTTTATAGCAAATCTTGGCTGGATCCCCTGAAATTCCTTCTGATGTCAATACATGTCCAAGAAATGCAATCGTTGACATCCAAAACTCACATTTATCAAACTTGGCATAAAATTGCCTCTCTCTCGTAGCCTATCCAAGACTAGATGTAGATGTTGCTCATGCTCTTCTGTACTCCTAGAATATATCAGAATGTCATCTATGAACACTATGACAAACTTGTCAAGGAAATCCATAAATGTGCTATTCATAACATTCATGAAAGCTGCTGGGGCATTGGTTAAGCCAAATGGTACTACTGTAAACTCATACAGCCCGTATCTGGTGGTGAAAGCTGTCTTCGATATATCTTCTTTCTTGATCTTCAGTTGATGGTATCCAGACTTCAAGTCTATCTTGGAGAATACCTTAGCTCCTCAAAATTGGTCAAACAAGTCATCGATCCTTGGCAATGGATACTTGTTCTTTGTGGTCACTTCATCTAAGGCTTGATAATCCACGCACATCCTTAGAGATCCGTTCTTGTTCTTTACAAACAAGACTGGGGCTCCACAAGGTGAAGTTCTTGGTCTAATGAATCCTTTGATCTTCAAATCTTCTAATTGGCTCTTTAGTTCCTAGCATCCTGTAGGGACGTCTTGCGATGGGTGTTGCTCCCTGGTTTAAGTTCAATAGAGAACTCTATGTCCCTATCGGGTGGCATTCCTGCAAGTTCTTTTGGAAATACATCGGAATATAGCTGTACTATAGGTACTTGTTCCAGGCATATCTTCTGCAGTGCTTGAACAGATCCTAGCGTTTCCTTGGCTAACGATCTTTCCACATAGAATAAAACTTTTTCCCCTTGGCTACTGACAAGGCTTAGGGTTTTCTCTTCACAGTCTACTAGACATTTATGTTGGAACAACCAATCAATGCCCAATATAATGTCTAGACCTTGCAGTTCTAAAACTAGCAGATTTGCCACGAATTCTACCCCTTCTATACTGAAGGTTATATTCGGGCAGACAAGTAATCTTGCTCCTAGAGTTTGTATAGTCATGGGGTACTCTAAATGTATTGAATGCATTCCCACTTTTGATACAAAAACTTTTGATATGAATGAGTTTGTAGCTCTAGGACCAAATAGTAAAGGCAGATGCAGACTGGATCAGAAATCTACCTAGTAGAATGTTGGTGGCGTTTCCCGCTTCTTGGATGGAAGTGTAGTTCAATCTGCCTCCTCGGGCTGCCATCGGTGCTCTTCTTCTTCCTCTGCCTCTGGTAGTCATGGCTCCTCTTCCTAGTATGTTTCCCCTGGGGTTCTGCAGTGGTGATGTCAAGGCTCTGGGTGCTATCGGCTGTGTTCCTTCTTGAGATCTGGCTATGGACTTTGGAAGTTGAATCCATGGGCAGTAGTCTCGGCGATGTCCGTATTGTTTACAATGATAGCACTGAATACGGGAATGAGGACAATTCTTCTGAAGGTGGTTTCCTTTGCAGTTGGTGCACAACGTTGTTATTGGTCTGGGAGTCTGGTATGATGGTCGAAAACTGGAGGCGTTAGGGGCTCTTCTTCTGGTTGAGTTTAGTTGTGGCCACACTTGTTAGAGCATCCTTCGCTTCCAGCTCTCTTCCCTTATATTCTTTTTCTTTTCTATCTACAAAGCTCTATTCACTAGTGTTTGGAATCCTATAAACTCATGGGAGACAATTTGGTACTGCAAGTAATGCTGAGGTCCCTCTGCGAAGTGTGCTATCTTTCTTTCCTTGTCCCTTGGCCAATCTTCGGCAACCATGGGGTCAGTTGCACTGGAAAAGGTTGGTGGTCTAGTCTTTTGAAAGTATGCAGTCTAGCACCTACAGTAGTTCCTTCTGTGGTTCCAGTAGGCAATTTCTGAACTATCTGAGCTAGCAACTGGGTATGGGCTAACTGGGCTTCCTGTCGGTTCTTCTCCATTAATTAAAGAATTTTCCTGCAAATTGGGTTGCTCATTCTGGGGAGGATTAGAACTCTGGGATCCTTGTTGAAATAGAGGTCCTCTTGCTAAAGGATCTTCTTCTTGCGGAGTCTGATTTCTATCTTCTCTGCTGCTTCGGGATCTTCTCCTTGTGTCGACCATGATGGCGAGAATCTAGACAGATCTAACTAACTAAGGCCCACTAAGACAGTAATGCAGAAATTAATGCAAACTACATTAATGCATAAAATATTTAGGCTTCTAGCCATAGTACACAAGTTAACCATTGCAAAAGTAACAGCGAATCACAAGCTATCAAGAGCATTGGACAGCCCTTTCTACACTATTCCCCAGCTAAACCCTTAAGACACTATGAGAAAACAAAACGCGCTCTTGCAACCTTACCGAATTTTTAGAAAAATCAAGACTTTGAAATCAAAATTTTTAGAAGCTTCAAGCTCATTTTTACCAAAATAGAGTTTTCAAAGTAAAAGTTTTTAAATAAATTACGCTATCCTGGTGAACCAACTACTAAAGGTGTCGTCCTACAGTCAAGTTCTCATGCAGCTTTGATACCAAGTTTTGTGTCGCGCCCCGAATCTGGGACTAGACTACTCCCGTGGAGACCTAGCCCTCTGCAGCTGGTCCCATATATGCATACCATTGACTTCCCAGGATAAGTCAAGCACAGGAGTATATTCACATTGCAGCAGCAAAATATTAAGTAGTGCGGCCTATTGGCCTTAATATTACATAAAGAGATTACAATGCCTTCGCGGCATACATGGTCCAGCTAGAGCAAAATAAAAACATCTACACAGAGGATCATGCGTGTCCCTTCCACAGTAAGAAGTTGACGGCAGAACAACACACATCAAGGTTCTGGTGGAACTGGCACTCCTCCAACCGGATCCAAGAAGTTCTTGATGAGGATTGACACCCGAGCCAGTTCAAATAAGTGCACAACTGGTTCAAGATAGATTCGAGCCAGACACGTGCCTGGCGGTGCGAACTCAAGACATTTCGAGAAGTACCAGCCCAAGGTCGCAGGCTGTGCGCGGTCACATCACAGTCTTTACGCGATCAGACCGTAGATAGTGCGCGGTCAGAAGTTCGTGTGCTGTGCGCGGACAGAAGGCTGAAGGTGTTACGCGATCAGCCAACATCGCGCGGTCAGGATTCTTTCGACCAGGAAACGTGGGAGTATTCTTTTCTTGTAACAGGAATATCCCAAGTATCCCGAAGATTCTTCCACATGGGGATCAACCGTCAGGAGGTTAATACGTGCAGTTATCCATGAAAAACACGTGTTAAACCTGCATGGGAGTTAAGAGCGATTCTCCAAACCGCATCCAAGAAACTATTTGATGCAGTTACGACTTGGCGCCCTTTCGACCAGTATAAAAGGGCGGCATGATGTATCAAACAAAAGGAGAGATCGATCAAGAGATCAAGACACAACTCAAACAGCCAAGGCTACGGCTTAGACTAGATAGTTTCCATAAGCCTTCTAGGCTTCATTTTGTACACTCGTACAGGGAAAACCTTCGCTTGTGGATGTCTTTTCCCATCACTTTGTAACTCTTTACTACACATAGTGCAATCCCAACAGGACGTAGGGCTTTTACTCTCACCATCGAGGGCCCGAACCTGTATAAACCTCTATGTGCTCCAGTTCTCCATAATTCTACATACCTTCCCAGAGGGTCACCTTGAAAGGTCTCACTATTTATAAATTCTGCATAAGTTCGGCTAAGGACCCAGAGTCCGAATCGTCGACAGCTGGCGCCCACCGTGGGGCCTTTCTCAAGGCATCCTAATTTTCATCCGGAGGTTCGCTGAAATATGGCTGGAGTATATGATTCCGAGAACGATTTTGATCTCGAGGATTATGCTCACATTTCAATGCCTTCTCCAAGCGATCCTGTTCCGATGGAGGAGGTTGGAGGCGAAAATCTCCCAGAGGTTGAATCATCTCTCCAGGTCATGTCCATCGACCAGGGAGCAACTAGCGCAAGGTCAGAACCTACCGAGGTTCTCAATGCGCTAGAGGGTGAGTCCGATCCGTCATACGACCCCGCTGAGGGCAAGGATGATATCGACCTGGAAATCAGCCCGGGGAGATTCGACCCTGATAACCTCCACCGTCTCTTTGATTTCGTGTCCGACTCGGAACAAACTGAGATGTTTTCCCCATCGGCGACCTCTCTCCCTAGACAGTTTGCTGTCTTATCAGAGGAAACTCCTGATCAACAGGCTGCTAGGGAAGAACGGGATGGCAAACAGAAGGAGGATCAAGATCTCGAGCAACAAAACAACGAACTACGTAGAACGGCCCTGGAGGCTCTTCAAGATGCGCAGGCTCGTTACGATGCTGCTCCGAGTTCTTCTCGACGATCACGTGGTCGCAGACGCGACCAAACCCCTTCTTTGCCTCCGGAGCGTTTCCCGGTGGACGAAGAAACGGTAACACCTGGTGCCCCTAGGAGAAGTACACATGGTCGACTGCGATCTATCGCGGAAGTTATGCGTAATTTCCCTCCTACGGTCACGGATGCGCAGAAACCGGCCTTCACCAGAATCCTAGCGGAAAGGTTGGACGAGGTCGCATCTGAGGCGACCCCAACGGCCTCTTCCCGGTCGGTAACACGTTCCCGCGAACGAGAGTGTTCTCACTCTGGTTCTGGTCGGCGAAGTTACCCGCCGCCTGTACCATCCCGCCAGGACAAGTACAGGCGGACACAGGATTCCCGTGGTAGGGATCGAGTCCCTGTCCACTCTCGTTTGGGACCGCAGATAACTTCACCGTTGCGTGAAGTCGCTCGTGATCCGGTCGAGAGTCACAGGGCAGTTCACGGTCCCTACGTTGGTTGTAAAGCTTTCTCGCCCGGCCTTCGTACGATCGTTTGGCCTGATAAGTTTCGACCAGGGGCCATTGAAAGGTTCGACGGAACTCAGAACCCATCCGAGTTCCTTCAAATCTACATCACTGCCATCCAAGCGGCAGGAGGTGATGACCGGGTCATGGCCAACTACCTGCCTACAGCCCTCGAAGGACCGGCTAGAACCTGGCTATTTAACTAGCCCGAGGGTTCCATCTACAATTGGGAAATGTTGTGCGACGCTATCCTCAGCAATTTCCAAAATAGTTATCAAAAACTAGGTAAAGAGGATGATCTTCATCGACTACGACAAACTTCAACCGAAACCCTTCGTCAGTTTGTCAAGAGATTTGTCGGGGTGAGGAATACCATCCCGAACATATCTGATGGCTCTGTTATCAGGGCATTCAAACATGCCGTTCGATACCGGAGATTCACCGAAGACTTGCTCATCCACCCTCCTCGATCAGTGGCTGATCTTTTCGACATGGCCGATCGATACTCCGACGCAGCCGAAGCGGTTGAATGGAACCGGATGGTCGATAAGGGTGACCTACCGCCTCAACCAGGTTTCAAAGACACCAGGAAAGAAGATTCAAGCCAGAAGTCAGAATCTTCGTCGGGCGGGAAGTCGAAAAAGTCGAAGAGGAACCGCTCTGGACAGTTCCGCGAGGTCGCAGTTGCAGAGAAGCCTTCTTCGACCAAAGGTAACAAGCCTTCATTTAAGAATAAAACTGCCTCTGGTGGTCGTAGTGCCAACCAGCCAGAAAAGTCGACTAATCCGCAGGAAGGCAAGAAGTGGTGTCCACTACACAACTCCGCAGGCCACGATCTCAAGAACTGCAGGAGTTGGTTGAAGCAGTTGGATGACTTCTACCAGGGAGTTGGACCAATGCCGACCTTACCGGCTAAAGAACAAGTATGCGGACTTAGAGACGTCAATGGAGACGAAGAGATGTCCTACCAGGTTCCTCATCATCAAGTTAATGTTATTTTCGGGGGTTCCTCCTCTTTTGTTTCCAAAAGGCAGTTCAAAGCCTTTTACCGAGAGGTTAACCAAACGGAGACATCCTTTGGTGAACCTCAGTACCCCCATTGGTCGGATATGTCTTTGACATTTGATTGCACTGATTGTCCTGTGGGGCTTACTCGACCATTGAGGCTCCCTCTGGTCATTACCCCGATCATCAGTAATGCGAGAGTCGAAAGGGTCCTGATCGATGGAGGGAGCTCCCTTGGCATTTTATTAGTCAAGGCACTCGACGAGATGCAAATTCCTCGTTCGAAGATTAAGCCCATAATCCATCCATTTTATGGGATAATCCCAGGTCCCTCCATGATGCCGTTGGGACAAGTGGTCCTCCCGGTCACACTGGGAGAACCGGATAACTTCCGAACAGAATTGATTACTTTTGACGTAATTGATTGTGATTCGGCTTATAATGCAATCTTTGGCAGGCCAACTCTTGCTAAGTTCATGATGGCAACGCACTATGCTTATCAGTGCGGTAAATTGCCTGGCCCCAAAGGTGTCATCTCGGTCCGAGGCAGTCGCAACGTGGCACTCACGTGCGACCGGCTATCTCTAGAGATGGTCGACCAACTTCCCCTCTGGGACTCTCAGGTCGCCACTGTCGCCACCGACGCGATCAAGGCTGCTCCTCGACTAGATGAGAAACTCAAACTAGTTCCATTGAACCCAGATGATCCATCCAAGACAATTCGGGTCGGATCAGGCCTGGATGACAAATAGGAACTCGAGCTCATTACTTTCCTCCGGGCTAACGCAGATGTGTTTGCGTGGAAACCGTCCGACATGCCCGGTGTCCCAAGGGAAGTAATCAAGCACAGGTTAGCAATTCGACCTGGACAACGACCAATAAAGCAAAAGCTTAGGCGTTTTGCTGTTGACCGACAGGAAGCCATCCGAGAGGAGTTGGACAAACTCCTAAAGGCCGGGTTCATTCGTGAGGTCGATCACCCGGAATGGCTTGTCAATCCGGTCATGGTCCGCAAGTCAAATGGTAAGTGGCGCATGTGCGTCGACTACACTAGCCTTAACAGTGCCTGTCCGAAGGATGACTTTCCCCTTCCCCGCATCGACCAGCTGGTCGACTCAACTGCGGGTTGCGAACTGATGAGCTTCCTGGACGCTTACTCAGGATATCATCAAATTAGCATGGCAGAAGAAGATGAAGAGAAAACTGCCTTCATCACCCTGTTCGGCACTTACTGCTACGTCAGAATGCCGTTCGGTCTCAAGAACGCAGGTTCCACGTACCAGCGCTTGATGCAAAAGACCTTTCTTTCCCAGATAGGTCGTAATCTCGAAGCATATGTAGATGACTTGGTTGTAAAAAGTACCAAGAGATTGTCTCATTTCGACGATCTCGCTGAAACCTTCTGTAATTTGAATCGCTTTGGAATAAAATTAAACCCGGAGAAATGTTCTTTCGGGGTTTCTTCAGGAAAACTTCTTGGTTTCCTTGTTTGTTCTAGAGGCATTGAAGTCAATCCTGAGAAAATCAGGGCCATCGAACAAATGAGGTCGCCCTCGACTATGAAAGATGTTAACGCCTGGCTGGTCGCATGGCGGCCTTAAGTCGTTTCATATCGTGACTAGGTGAAAGGGGATTACCTTTCTTCAAAGCCTTGCGAAAGCATCACAATTTCACATGGTCCGATGAGGCCGAGAAAGCGTTTCAGGAGGTAAAGACATATCTATCCAGTCCGCCAGTATTGGTGTCTCCCGACAAAGGAGAACCATTGCTCCTTTATCTGGTGGCCACACCGCACGCGATCAGCGCTGTCCTAGTTGCGGATAGGGAAGGAATACACAGACCCGTCTACTATGTGAGCGAGGTACTTCATGGTCCTAAGGAGCGTTACCCTGAGGTCCAGAAGATACTTTACGCGCTACTGATGGCTTCCCGTAAGCTACGACATTACTTCCAAGCTCACAAGATCACTGTACCCTCCTCCTTTCCTCTGGGGGATATTGTTCGAAATCCAGAGAAATCTGGTCGAATCGCCAAATGGGTGGTCGAATTCGGTGCTTTTGATGTCCATTTCACACCTCGCACGGCTGTTAAGTCTCAGGTCTTGGCCGACTTCATTGTCGAATGGACCAACCCTGAGCCACCCGTGCAGGTTCCCGAGGAATTGGAATGCCCCGATCACTGGACAATGTACTTTGATGGCTCCCGTAGTTTTCAACACTCAGGGGCTGGAGTGGTCTTAGTTACGCCTCAGGGCAAACAGTTTAAGTATGTCATCCAACTGCACTTTGTTGCGACCAACAACGCAGCAGAGTATGAAGGTCTTCTTGTGGGGCTCCGAGCAGCAAAATTCCTCGGAGTCCGTCGATTAGTGGTGAGGGGAGACTCACAGCTGGTCGTAAACGAGGTAAACAAGGAGTACAGCACCTCTGATCAGACAATGGCTCATTACCTGGGGGAAGTGAGGAGATTGGAAAAACACTTCAGTCATTTTGAAGTCCAATACATCCCACGAAAGGACAACATTCTCGCAGACCAATTATCCAAAATTGGGTCCTCACGCACATTCGCTCCGGCAGGAGTGTTCATTGAACACTTGGACCATCCTTCGATCATGACTTCGGTCGAGGATGATCCGGTAACAACCTGCGTTACCAACCTCGGTCAGGAACAGGATTGGACTCATCCATTGAGAGTCTATCTTGAACATGGGACCCTACCTGAGGATGAAACTGAAAGCGATCGGTTGATTCGAAAAGCACGTCTATACAAGCTCATAGAGGGGTTTTGTATAGAAAGGGTACTCAAGGAGTATTCATGCGCTGCATATCTCAGGAGGAAGGTAAATCCCTCTTGAAAGAGATACATGACGGTGTATGCGGTGCGCACGTGTCATATCGGACACTGGTCGGAAAAACTTTTCGACAAGGATTCTACTGGCCTTCCGCACTCGATGATGCCAAGCACGTGGTCAAGATGTGTCCTCAGTGTCAATTCCACGCGAGACAGGTTCATCAACCTGCCTACGCATTACAAACTATTCCCCTCGCATGGCCTTTCGTGGTCTGGGGGATGGATATTGTCGGTCCTATGCCACAAGCGGTCAATGGGTACAAGTTTCTATTCGTAGCCATTGACACATTTACAAAGTGGATTGAGGCCGAACCGGTACGAAATATTACCGCGTCAGCAGCACAAAAGTTCTTCCATAAGAACATTGTTGCTCGATTTGGTGTTCCAAACCGTCTCATCACCGACAATGGTTCTCAGTTCGCCAGTGGTCTTTTCCTGGACTACTGCGATCAGTTTGGGACCAAGGTGTGCTTTGCTTCTGTGGCACATCCACAGAGCAATGGTGCCGTGGAACGGGCCAACGGGCAGATACTGCAAGGCATCAAAAAACGTGTCTTTGATCGCCTTAAGACTCGCTCGGGGGCTTGGGCAGACGAGCTCTACACCGCTCTATGGGCACTGCGAACTACCTCTAGTCGAGCCACCGGTGAGACGCCCTTCCATCTGGTCTATGGGGCCGAGGCTGTGTTGCCTATGGAAGTTAGTATTGGGTCTGTTCGGACAGAACAATTCGAATGAGTTGATCAGTCCGAACAGCGATCACAGGATCTCATCCTCTTAGAAGAAAGGCGTGATCACGCGTTGATCAAGTCCGCGGCATACTTGCAAGCTTTGCGCAAGTACCATAACAAAAGGGTGCGACCACGTAGTCTTCACGTGGGCGACCTGGTTTTACGAAAAATTCAAGACCAGTCTAATCGCAACAAATTCTCCCCGAAGTGGAAAGGCCCTTACACTGTTGTCTCAGTGCCGCGACCAGGATCCGCACGGTTAGCCATGGAGGATGGCCAAATTCTGTCCAATACATGGAACATCGATCAACTACGCAAGTTCTACGTGTAAGTACTCAATCCCTTTTCCTGTTCAATTAGCATTTTTTCATAAAACAAAAAAGTGTTTTGATTTCATACGATGAACATTTCCCGTCATCCCCATGTGTTAGGAATTTGACTCGGGGGCTGGTCGCCCGCTGTTTGATCATTACAACGTTCTAGTCGGATTCGCTGGCCGATCTCATGACCACTTCCAGACAAGTCACTCCTAAATAAGCCGTTCCTCAATGCATACGGGGCTTTCTGGTAAGTCCTTGGTCACTTGAGTGGCTGCCGGTTTGCAACAAGGTTAGACGTTACATTGATCATAATTGTTGGTCCGATCACACATCCCTGGTCGCTGTATTCATATTTCCCTTGTGTTGATAATACTAAGCCTTCAGTATCTATAATCACAGGCGGGGGCTAGGGGGATATGTCTATAATATGAAACAACAAAAAATATGAATATATTTACTTTCTTTCAAAAACAATTTGTACATACATTTGCATTCTATATGTTATTTCTGTACAGATATAGGGATTACTCAATCTCGAGCTAAGTCAGGAGCTTATTTACAAGGGGGGTGACCTCCTCCATGATCGCGTCTAATTGTTCCTCACTCTCGATCTCAACCAGTCCCACCAGTGGATTCAGATCCGCATCTGGGCCATGGTGGAGACGAAACCAGCTGAGAATGGCGGAAGCTGCTGATCGAACCCTCGTTCTGATCGCCTCTTCACGTCGCCGGGTATCTTCAGGAAGATACTCGAGAAGTGACTCCGCCTGGGCTATGACTAGCGTAGACCAGTCATTTGCACTGAGGTCGTCCTTTGTGGTTTCGACCACATCAGCCCTCAGGAGACGAGCCACCATCTTTAGCTTTTCGAAGATGGACTGGCTCAGGTCTCTGTTTGCCTTTTGGGAGGAGTCAATGGAGCGCTGGAGGATCACTTGTCCTGACTAAGTTGTTTTATTTGACCTGCTTGCGCTGCAGTAAGGGGAAGTGTTACTCACATATTAAGAACTTAAGTCTTCCTAGTCAGGAATTGACTTACCAGAAAGTTCTGACCGCAGTCGGTTAAGCTCGATCTCTTGATTTGAGAGCACGGAGATCGAATGGAGCTTGACCGCGGCCACTTCCTTCTTCAGAAATACCACCTCCCTGTGACAGAACAAAGAGAAGTGGTCACGAAAAATTTGTATCTATACAAATTGGAGGATATTGATCCTTACTTGCGCAAGCTGTCTTGTTCTTTTTGTATGGCCTCAACGCTCGCTACCATAGCGATCGACCTGGCCGTCATCCGGGACAGTTCCTGCGATACAAAGAGAAATTAAGGGTATCCTACGCACAATTCAGGTACCAAAAGAGAAGTTCATCATACCTTTGTATACTCCCGGAACGAAACATCCTCCGAGATGGCAGGAGGTCTCGTCGAGGAACCCGTTGCGACCTCGACGGAGGCAGCAGGTGGATGTGCCTGCTGGGCATCATCCCCAGTTGCTATTGCCTGCGACTGGGTCTCCGCGCCTGCTTCATCTCCCACGGTCCGGATGCCTTCCTGGACCAAAGGGACGGAGCGCTCCTCACTGGAGGCTCCGGCACCTGTAGCGACTTCAACCCTCCTCGGAGCGGCTGAAGGGCTTGGTGCAACTTCTTTTCGCCTGCCAAGAAAAAAGGGACCAATGATTACGTTGGTAATCACCGCAATTCAGTTCAATATAACCAGGATAGGGTTCTTACCTTATCTGAAATCCCATCAGTTTTTCGGATTTCAAGGAAGGCTCTCCCTGAGAAAGGGGACAGTCACTGTCTGTCCTGGTCTTCCTCTTGGTGAGCAAGGTTCTTCCCCCTATGTGAGTTCTCCTGTAAGTACATTCATAGGGGAAGATGAAGACTTGAGTGGTGAGAGTTCATACCTGTGTGACCTGTCCGGTCGGCAGGGTCGCGTCCGAAGGCCTGGGTGGCTCCTGGACTTTTGGAGCCGGCACTTCATCCGCAACTTCCACAGGGTTTTGTTCACACACCTCCTCTCCTGTCCGCAGGAGTGGGGGATTTTCCTCCCTGGGACTCACAGGAGTTGCAGGGGGAAGCTCTTCTCCTTGAATAAGAGTTAATTCAATAAACGAGTATACAGAGGGAATTGAGAAAATAAGACCATGAAGAAATCTTACCATGGTCACCCCTTCGGTCAGGGAAGGAGAAGCAACAGACCCTGAAGCCTCGGGGGCTTCAGGGGCAAGGATTTCGCCCACAACCACTGGACTTTCAGTGGCTGCGGGGTTCGCTGCAGTTTCTTCTATTTCTGTGGGACGAGCTGGAGCGTCGCCGGATGGAGAGCCCGCTATCTTCCTCCTCCGGCGGATTAGGGGGACATCATCTTCCTCCTCCTCCTCACTCCTCACCCCCTATACGACGAAGAAGTGATTCCAGTCTGCACCTGGAAAAACAGAAGGAACATGATATCTTACCGCAGTCTTCCTTGCGGTAGGAGGGACGCTCCGTGAAGACCCCTCCCCAAGGGCTTGCTTAGGTTTCTTGGGGGCAGGATTCCTCGTCCTGGGCTTCGAGGAGATCTTCTTCACGTTCTTCATTGTCGGCTTTCCCAGGGAACCGACGTTCTCGCTCGGGAATGTCGCCTCGGCGAATCTCCCCAAGAGCTATTTCGTTCCGACTAAATTGTTAGCACTGGGCATACATAAGACCTGCAAACAGAAGCTGAGTGAAAGATGACATACCTTTCGGCGCTCTTGTTTGAGGTCGTCGCCGACGTGAACCAAGCTCTGCGGCCGAGGCAATCCCTTGGGGCCCTCCACCTCGGCGTTGTAAGCCCTGAGGAGGTAGTTTGTCCGCCTCTCGATCTCGGACGAGGGCAGGACTATTCCCAGAATGCAAGTTAGACAATGCATTGCAAAAGTAAGAGATTTCAGTGCCAAAGACAGATACCTTCATTGTAGTCCAAGGTGTTGTCTGCCATGGACTTGATCTCCCAAGCCGAATGAGCCCTTTTACGCAGGGGGCTCACCCGGTTCTTCACAAAGTCACGGATGACGTCGCGAGCTGTTAGTCCCTCTTGGACTAAGTGAAGAATGACCTTGGCGTGCTTCATTAACTCAGCATTCATCGCCGGGAGAGAGTCCAACTCGCTCAGCTTCTCTAGCCGCGAGTTCTCAAACCACAACCCGCTCTCAGACGGTGGGGTACAGTAGAACCACTTCTGGTGCCACCCGTGCACCGAATCACGCAGGGGTGGGAAGGGATACTCTTTCTTCTCCCTTATCCGGAAGTAGATACATCCGTCGGCGTTGGCGCTCTTCGACCACGCCGAGTAATAGAAGCGCCGGAAGAGATCTACATTGGCATACACTCCGACGTACGCCTCGCACAGATGCTGGAACACCGCCAGAATCAGGACTGCATTTGGGTGGAGGTTGATCAACTCCAATCCATAATGCTCGAGGATGTCCTTTAGGAACCGACTCTCAGGCGCTGCGCAGGTATTCCTCAAAAACCACCAGTTCGCCCTCTCCGACGACTGGGGTTTCTTGGTCCTTCTCCGCGGGCCGCCAGTTGATTAGCAGCCGCGGAGGAAGGATCTCCTCCTTCTCTAGTGCCAGCAGGCTCTCCTCAGAATGGTGGATCAATCTACTCCAAGATGCCATTTCTTGTGAGGAATCGGGGGAAAAGTTGGCGACTTTGGGGAAGATGGAGGCTGAGAAGAATGAGGGTTTTGTGCGGCGGAAATGTTAAGGGTTTTTAGCTGTGTGGCTTCCTCAAGAAGCTACCTGCTCCTTTTATAGACCCGAGGAGATGCACTAATGTGAGTAACGTTCCACTCAAACGTTCCACTTAATATTTTATTCGTTTCCCATAATGGATACTATCTCTGGCGGACCCGTTAAAGTGTTCCTGATATCGGATCTGAAATAAAAAAGACTTCTTTATTTCGAGATTTGGAGATTCGAAATCATGAGGAGTTTCCAAGGGTTTCGAAGGATTTTTTCCTTCATGTGCCTTGTAAATTTTCATGAAAATATCCTATGGCTAAGTTTTTGGACGTACGGATATGTTTGATCAGATTGCGGTATGGTCAGAACCATGTCTTCGACTAAACTCCGATTCTAATCGAGTGATGGTCTGATCGAATTTCGGTTCTGATCGCAGTAATCTTTCAAGCTGAACTTTGTTCTAACCACGGCTCTAAGTCTGATCGCAGCATCAGTGCTGATCACGGTACTACTATGAAAACGCGATTCTGGTCGCAGAGCTGAAGTTTACTTGTGTATGAATGGTCGTGAAGACATTGCTTATGGCCATGTTTTCGCACAGAAGATGTAAAGAATATTCATATAAAGAAGAAGATTTTATTTGTTGCATTCTTTACATACAAAAGGGATACCAGCGACTAAAGCGTCGACCTGATCTGAAAGAAGTTTGCAAAGTTCTCCTAGGGACATGTTGTTGTCAGTAGGATCTACACTGACAACCCCCAGAGAACTAGCAACTAACCTAAGTCTGTCTACATCATCCCTGACAAGAGATGCACTATTGTTCCTGATCAAATCGAAGAGTTCTCGCTGTTGTTGAGCGTGGTCCCTCTCTCGACGGAACTGGTGCGCCTCTTCACGAGATCTTTCAAAACATTCTTCCAGGTGCAGAATTGCCGAAGACATTTCTTCGGTCTTCTTCTCCAGGGCCTCTTTTTCCCTTTGGAGAGTTTGTCCGAGTGAAGGAGGTGGAATTTCAGCAGGCTGGTCGCTGGGGGCTCCAACAATTGTCGTCTCCTACATTTGCAGATATTAGTTTTCTCGAACTATGACAAACAAGCAAAAGGAGACAAAAGTAATTACCAATCCTAGCAAGCGACAGGTTGGTATATGCATCCTGGAAGGTAGATCATCCAACAAAAGCAGATGATCACCAGATGGTGGAAGTGCAACCTTCCCACCATAAGATCGCTTCCCCAACACAGATTGAGGATCTTCTGGTCGGATAGTCACCGCTTGCCGACCAGAAAATCGATCACCCAAACAAAAGTTGGGAGCATTGGGATAAAATGGAGAAAACTGAAAAGAACGTCCCTCCAAAGGTGGGGATGAAAGTTCAATCTGCCTAGGTGCATGAGGAACAGAAGGAAGAAAGAACGACGTTGCGTCTTCTACCTTTGCTTTGCTGGAGGATCCCTCGTCAACCTTGGGTTTCTTCCTTGAAGGAGATGGATCTTCAGGCATCTGGGGCCCTTTTTCGAAAACTTCCTCTTCATCACTCTCAATCTCGATGATGTTGTGATCTGCCATCGGGGAGTGGATGAAGAGAAGAATGAAGGTAGTTTTGGAAGAAACTTAGCCGTGAGAAGAAGTTGTGGAGCTTTATAATTCGAAGGCTTCAGTATTTATAGCCGCCAAGATGATGGTTCGCCTTCCGAACGCCTCGGGTTTTTAAAAGCATTTACAAATTCACCTCGGGTTAAAAAACATTTCAACAGCGCCATCATTACCCGTCACATAATACCCAGAGCCCGTCTTGGGGAACCAACCGTCCCACTTAGTGCGCCACTAAGTGGGGGATTTGAAGCGTCGGGTTAAAAATCCGATGCATGTCTTTAAATTCCAAATAAACACGTCCCTTTCTTTTCTTCGAATTTGGGGGCTAGCTGACGAGGATTGACACCCGAGCCAGTTCAAATAAGTGCACAACTGGTTCAAGATAGATTCGAGCCAGACATGTGCCTGGCGGTGCGAACTCAAGACATTTCGAGAAGTACCAGCCCAAGGTCGCAGGCTGTGCGCGATCAGATCGCTGTCTCTACGCGATCAGACCGTAGCTAGTGCGCGGTCAGAAGTTCGTGTGCTGTGCGTGGACAGAAGGCTGAAGGTGTTGCGCGGTCAGCCAACATCGCGCGGTCAGGATTCTTTCGACCAGGGAACGTGGGAGTATTCTTTTCTTGTAACAGGAATATCCCAAGTATCCCGAGGATTCTTCCACATGGGGATCAACCGTCAGGAGGTTAATACGTGCAGTTATCCATGAAAAACACGTGTTAAACCTGCGTGGGAGTTAAGAGCGATTCTCCAAACCGCATCCAAGCAACTATTTGATGCAGTTACGACTTGGCGCCCTTTCGACCAGTATAAAAGGGCGGCATGATGTATCAAACGAAAGGAGAGATCGATCAAGAGATCAAGACACAACTCAAACAGCCAAGGCTACGGCTTAGACTAGATAGTTTCCATAAGCCTTCTAGGCTTCATTTTGTACACTCGTACAGGGAAAACCTTCGCCTGTGGATGTCTTTTCCCGTCACTTTGTAACTCTTTACTACACATAGTGCAATCCCAACAGGACGTAGGGCTTTTACTCCCACCATCGAGGGCCCGAACCTGTACAAACCTCTCTGTGCTCCAGTTCTCCATAATTCTACATACCTTCCCGCAGGGTCACCCTGAAAGGTCTCACTATTTATAAATTCTGCATAAGTTCGGCTAAGGACCCCGAGTCCGAATCGTCGACAGTTCTCCACGCCTTCTTCTTGATGATGGAACGCTCCATCTACTGGGTTGTAAGTTGCAAGGGTGAGTAAGTCATAGGTAAGAGTAGATACATATAGTAGTGTTGTTATGAACCTATGCTAGTCAAGAAATGTGGATATTTGTAAAATAATCTTTTCTTTCATATCTCATCTCATGGCAGCACTTTTCATAACATAGCATCGCTATTCATGTTCACTAAATTATAGCACTACCGCGACATATCGACACACGACAACCCACGGCAGCACCCCTTATCATGACAACACATGTCATTTGGGTAATCTTCACTTATCAAATTTTATTTAGAAAACATAATTGTGCCACACCCCGTGGATTTAATCCACCGCAGTAGACTCCTATAAACCCGGGAGCTCGCAGTATTCGAATACGTTTTTAACTCTGCAGAGAGGTACCAATTTACCCGCAAGATATTCCACTTTCATGCCCTTCCTATCAAAATGATTGGACCCCTGGCTCACTTCATACTGTGAGTGGCAAGGTGGAGATAAAAAGAACTTTTGTTTGTTTCACTCACAATTCACCCCTGACCCTGTGGATCTCTCGTGAACCACAGTTGTGGCGGGCTATACCATACCCCCACCCCCAAAGCATCTTCCCATTACTGGGTCAGCGTGCATGATCACATTCAGTGATATGTGTAGGAGCCGTACTCCGTGTAAATCGTGCATCACTTCACATCTCATGCAGGGGTTTCATGTGCGCTCCGCATAAGTACTTGTTCAGGCCTGTCCCATACCAAGCTTGCGGTTAGCACGTGTTTTATGCCATTAGATGCACAACACAAGGTTCTAGTCCTTATATGCCAGTGACCAGATCATACCACAAACCATGCACCTTCAGTGCCTGCACATCCAGTGCAGCCAAGCACCTCCAGTGCTACCGCCATTCCATACCAAAATCCTAGTCACGGCTAGGGGTTTTATTTCATGAATATATATAAGTACATATATAATAGTTCATGGCTCACTATTTGATCATTTCACATTTCACAGGCATCCAGCCTAGTACTACCAAATTATATCTCAACCATTCTTTAACATGTAATATTACTTATATTCAAGGTCATATCATAGCAACTCATAAAATATAGGTTCAAGATGTTCAAGACTATGACTTGTCTTCCGCGTCGTAAGAAACAGCAGTTGGTGTTGGGTCGACAGTGAAGTCCTCGAACTCTGGCTCTGGCTCTGAGCAAAGATCAAGCAAGCAACCAAAAATCGCAACCATTTCAATATCATATTACTACACTACATGCGATAATGCAAAGAAGAAATGTCTTGGTGATGCTGGAACAATTGGGTTTAGAAACTGGTTAGGGCTAAACTCATAAGATTAGGGCTGAAGATGGGTGCTTGGGACTTTTAGGGTTCCAGGGTATGGAAATGACATTAAGTCCGCGGCTAGTTTGCCCAAAATCGACGAATGTCTTCAGGTCGACATTCGGTTCAAGGCGTCGACATAGGGTTAATGGTTGATAGAGGGCTCAACTCATGTTGTGACAGAAGAAGAAAATGTAGATCACAACATCAGGAGTCTAAAGGACAAAGTCATTTTCAAAATTCATGTCTAGAGGGAGGTCAAAAGAGCTAATGCCACTAGCTGGCATAAACTGGCATTGGGCTGACATGGCCAGAAACTAGGGTTTGCCATATCTTTTGATCTAGGGCTCCAATTAATGCACTACTTTGTCTGGGAGATAGGCCTTGATAACAGGAACAAGGAATACAACAGGTTCCAAGGCTGAAGAGGGCCGTACGGCGATGAAAATCGGTGAAGAACATGGTGGCTGGAATCACATGAAATGGCACTAGACAGAGATTAGGGCATAGCAATAACTTCTGATTTAGACCGAATTAGATGTCGAGCTAGTAGACAAAATTGTTCAGGAGATCGAGATGCATCTAAGGGACAAGGTGGTTGGAGCTGAATCGGCCGAGAACAGATTTCCGATGGCCGGCGCCGGAGAAGATGACACCGGATTTGGGGATTTTAGCTACACGAGGTTTGAACTCAATCCCTTGCTCGAGAAGTAAGAGGGGAGCATAAGGAAGCTGTTGACACAATCAATTTGGCCAGAGCATCACCGGAGCAGCCTGGCGACGAGAGCCGACGACTGGTGAAGTTCCAATTTGGGAACAGCTTCGATTCGAGTTCAATTTTGAAATCTTGATGCACAGGCTTGCTAAGGATAGCTCACTGATCAATTTGTTCTACTGAATGAGGGCTAATTTGGATTGAATCGAGTTGTAAAGCTGGAACAGGGGTTTTAACAATTCCGGCGATCACCGGCAATGAGGGGCATGGGAGTTCAATTAAATGGTACAACACAGAGAGTTTGATGAGGGGAACTCACTGGTGGCTCCAATTTGAAGGTTGGTGCAGTGGGACGTGATGGCGTCGTCGACCTCCTCGGCGGCTCACCGGAGAAGAAGACAAGGTCGAAGGAAATGGTTTTACTTGCTAAGAAGTTCTGGAGGGCTGTGCTGGAGATGAAGAAGCTGCTTTGTGTTGCTATTTAAAGGCAAGACAAGATGAAGCGAAGCTCACTGCTTGAAGGCTAAGGTGCTTGCGCCGGTGAAGACTTCGGGTTGAAGCAAAGGCGAACAGGTTTAGCTGCGCGAACTGCTGATGTGCTAGACAAAGATTGGCATAGCGATAGCTGAGGTGCAAACACATGTGCGCATGCAAGCACGGCCGTGAAAGAGCACAGGCAAGCGCAGCGCTAATCGGCAGCAAAAGGCACGGCGAGACGGCGCACTTGTTCGCGGTCGCAGCGACGCTGGTCGAAGTGGTCATGAGCTCCAGTCATGGTCGAACACTGTGCACTGTGCCGGCTGTGGTCGAGGTCGAAGGAGTTGGGAGCTCTGGTCGAACCAGGGACCTGGTTGCAAGAATTTTTGATTGAATTCTGGTCTGATTTGTAATTTCTGGTTTAGAGAGGGGTAATTTGCAATCTGATTGCACAGATGAGTATAAGCTTATACCTTGTACTCATCCAGCAAGAAATTTGGTGAAATCTGGCATGATTTGATGATTTTTGATATAAACTGAAAATAGGGTATTTTAGGGTAATTAAAATCTGAGTTTTGTCGATTTCGAATTCTGGCATCTAGGGTGAGATTTTGAAGTTTGGACTGAAGGGAAAACTATATCAAATAACATTTGGAAGAGATTTGCTGGAGAAATTCTGAATTTGGAGTTGATCTGAGGATTTTAGCCTTTTTGGGTTTCCATATATCAGAAAAAGGACTGGTTCGCGATACAATTTGGATTGATCTGTGAAAAAGGCTTAAATGAAGAAATCTGGCTGCCAACTTTCTGGATTAAGGTATTGGCATACCCATGATCATAAACCAAGAATAATCTGGTCTGGATTAGGTCAAGATTTGGCTAAATCTGAGTTCAGAGTATTTAGGGTAATTAGTATATTAATTAAATTCCTGTTTTCGAAAACAGAAAAGAATTGCAAGTTCTGAGAGTTAGAGATGGAATTGAATCTGGCTTCTGAAGGCTTTTATGTTTAGAGTAACTGATAGATCTCATCTGATCAATCTGATCTTGATTTGGGTCTACAGGATAGATTTGGAAATTTTAGGGCTTGGGATAGATTAGGGTCTGGCTACTACTACAGATACATGCATGCATGATGTTCATGAAAATGGAAGTTTTCACCCCTAAACCCAGGGTGTTACACAATGTCATCCCTTATTAAGAGGGAGCAACTATTCCTAATTGTATCGGAGAGGTCTCGCTGCTCTCTAGCATGAACCCTCTCCAGTCGGAACTTGCGTGCCACTTCGCGAGTGCCATCATAACACTCTTCCAGGCACAGAGTGACAGAGGAGATTTCCTCAAAACGCTTCTCCAGCACCTCTTTTTCTTCTTTGAGGGTTCTGACCAAGTCAGATTTCTCCCTCAGAAGAGACTAGATCTCAGCAAGCTGATCGCTGGGGGCTCTAGAAGCCTTCTCCTCCTGTACATGCATGTGTTAGTTTCTAAAACATGTGACCAACATAGAGGATGAAGATAATTACCTGAGAAGCAGAGGAGAAAGCCAAGCTTTGAAGGGAGTTTGGTCCCAAAGGCCCTATGGGCGCTGTGACACTTTCCCCAGAAAAGAGATGATCCAAAGAAGGTGATGAAGATGCAGCTGGATGTGTTGCAAGGGCGGAAGCGTGAACTAGAGGATGCAAAGAAAGAGAGAGCAACGATGCATCCCCTACCTTTGCATCCATAAGCGTTTTCGGTGCAGCTCCACTAGAAGATCCTTCGTCATTTTTGGATCTCTTCCTTGAAGGGATCATTTCATTGAGCAAGCTGTAAGTTCCAAAATGCATTACTTTGAACATGATCAAGCTGCTAAAGAAAAACTCATACAGATGGATCAGAAGAGAACTACCTTCTAGAGATCCTGCTCAATGTTGGCTCCTATTTCTATTTCTTCCTCATTACTCTCGACAATCTTCTTTGAGTCTTGGTTCGCCATTAAGATGAGAGTGAAAGAGAGAATGTGAACTAATGAGATGCAAACAGTTTCTAAAAGACTTTGCCAAAGGAGAGCTTGCGAGTTTTAGAATTGAAGGCTTCGCTATTTATAGAGCCTAGAGGCAACGGTTCGCGTTCATGGTTTCCTCGAGTTCTTAAACGCACTTACGGTTTTTTGCCTTAGTTGAATAGTCAATAACTTCATGATTACCTGTCAAGAAAAACCCAAATATTTTCTTGGAAAATAAAACGCCACACTGCGTACAGTGCCAACTAAAGAAGTTGAAGCGTCAGGTTACATATTCGATGCAGATTAAATTTGAAGTTATAATCTTTTTATCTCTTTAAATTTGGGGGCTAGCTGACGAGGATTATCACCCGAGCTAGTTTATTTATATCATGTTCAAGCTAAGTTTGGATATGATATAGATTTCTGTGTCCTAACAGCCACTATGATCGCAGACGGACAGCTTCTTGTGCACCAGAAGGTCACGGACACAGAGTTAGTTTATGATCGCAGTACTTACACGGTCATGAGGTCGCAGGCTATGCGCGGTCAGAAGGTCGTTGGCTATGCGCGACCAAAATAACCTGGGAGTGTTCAAGCCTTTACTGAACACGTTCTCATGGTTAAGGTAACTTCTCCCACGTATGAAGACAACTGCCAAGAGGTTAGTATGTGCGGTTATCTATAATTGCACGTGCTTAACCAACGAAGAGATAAGTGTAGTTACATAAACTACACTATGAAAACCGTCCAGAACCGCTTCGCATTGGCATCCTTTCAATCAGTATAAAAGGATGGTTGATGCACGATATAGAGGGCGGACAACTCTTGAAGACTTAGATATAGTTAATAGACAGAAGTGCAAAAGTGAGATTATCGCCTGTGACAATCTCTCCTCTCTGTAAACTCTCTTATTCGCATAGTGGAATCACAACAGGACGTAGGGCTATTACTCCCACCATCGAGAGCCCGAACCTGTATAAACCTTCGCATATTTATTGCATTTCTTATCTTAACTTACCTGAGGATGCCCTGAAAGGTCTCAAATACAACTCACAAATCTATGTAAGATCGACTAAGGACCCCGAGTTCGAATCATCGACAACTGCTACCCAAATGGCTCCCTGTCTGAAAAGAACTACCAAGTGAAGGTTAGGTTGTGGTATGTTATAGTAAGATCAATTTTCAATTGAGAGATCAAGATATTACATTTCTACTCTATTACATAAGATGAAATTACAATCCCAATATACATTATTTAATGAACTTTTTACAAATATATTGATCATTGAGCAAGCTAGTGTTTGTCTGAGAATTTGACTATGTATAAATTGGTCCAAGTCCTCCTCAAATCAACCAAAAGCTAGATCCATGATATATCTGAGCAAAGCCAGGCCAACTTTCTAATCATAAGATTTCACCATTACTTTTAAAAGAATTGATTTTTTTTCATTTGAATTTCAAAAAATTGAACATTCTCTGTCCCACAATGATAGTAAAAATAGGACCAAGACACCCTACATAATCATATTAAAAAGAAGACACATAAAATGAAACATACAGAAATCATAGGATAATTGCCATCATAGGATTAGACAATGCCAAAATTTTACTTGCCTTGGTTGCAATGCCGAAATCTAGTCAAGGGAGTTGAAGCTACGATCGATCTTGGAGTTGATTCAAGTAGTCGTCGATGAAGCTAGGTGCAGCGGCTGTCGATGGAGGTGTGGCGGCAATGGAGGTTTCGGCTTAAGGCTTGTCGCGCCCAAAGAGAAAAAGTGGAACGGTTCGACTCAAAGCAACCTCCAGGGAACATATATAGTATTTGAAGAAATCGAACAGTTCTAACGGTTCCCAAAATACTACCGATAGTACAATTAACTTTCTTCTAACAGTAAATATATGAAGCACCGTCAGAATAAATCATGCCATTTTTCTAACAGTACACAAAATATTACTGTTAGTAATTTTTTATTTCTTCTAACGGTTAACGTATTCTATACCGTCAGAATAAATTGTGCCATTTTTTCTAATGGTACACAAAATACTATCGTTAGTAATTGTTTGTTTCTTCTAACGGTTAATGTATTCTATACCGTTAGAAAATATCATCCCATTTTTTCTAACGGTTTCTATGCAAGTTATCGTTAGAAAAAATACTTACAACATGACTGTAGACACTGCGCAACATGTACACTAACGGTTTTCTTCTAAATCGTGAATAACCGTTAGAAGATAGGGGTTAGAGGACTGCATTTCTGTGCTAGTGGATCGGAGGAACACTCGCAAACTTTTAAAGACATCAAGGTACAACCAACAATGGAGGACCAAAAGAGGGATTATGTAATCTCGCTTAGCATGGGGTTGCAATCAGGTATTCTTAGACCATCGATTGAATCAAATAATTTTGAAATAAAACCTACGCTTTTAAATTTGATTCAACAAAACCAATTCAGCGATCTTCCCGCTGAAGATCCATCATTACATCTACACATGTTTCTTGAGCATTATGATACTTTCAAGATTCATGAAGTAACACAGGATGCACTTCGTTTAAGGCTCTTTCCTTTCTCGCTTCGCGAGAAGGCGAGAGCATGGTTATACACTCTTCCTCCTGTGTCAATTACTACTTGGGAGGAACTCTCACGTGCTTTTCTAGGTAAGTTTTTCCCTCCTGCTAAAACTGTTCAAATTCGCAACCAGATTGCATCTTTTCTCAGCAGGTAGGTGAATCACTTTACGACACTTGGGAACGGTACAAGGACTTGTTGATCAAATGTCCGCATCACGGACTAGAGAAGTGGCTTGTAGTTCAAATGTTTTATAGCGGATTGAACTACAATGCAAGGATGGCCGTAGATGCCGCAACTGGTGGTGCACTGATGAACAAAAGTGTAGATGAAGCATACGACCTCATTGAAGGTATCACTCAAAACTACACTCAATGGGGAACCGAACGAGCTGCTCAACAAGCTCCGACCAACAACATGGATGTAAGTGTAATATCGCAATTAGCCGAACAGGTAGCACTTCTAACCGATAAACTTGCTATTCTTGGATCAAATGCTACTTCGTCTGTCAACACGATTACACCTATATGTGAACTGTGCGGCATACAAAGCCACTATGGCCATGAATGCCAATTTAACCTAACCATGGAACAGGCAAACGCTTTTCAGGGTATGCAACAACGATAAGGTAATACTTTTCCCAACTCGTATAACCCTGGATGGTCAGGACAAAATCAACAACCTCAACACCAACAACAAAGTTTTGGACAGCAGCAAACACAACAACAAAATCCCCAATATCAAGCTCAAAGGCCGCCATTGCAACCACAAAATCAGCAACCTTATCGACCGCCAAATCAAGGACAACCCGAGCAGTCGAACATGGAGTGCATGCTAGAGAATTTTCTAGCAAACCAAGAGAAAGAGAAGACGTCCATGAGCCAAAAGATAGACTCCATATCAACTCATGTCCGCATGCTCAAGACTCAAATTGCACAATTGGCGAATCCCGTACCGAAAAACAATAACCCTCTTCCTTCTCAACCTATCAATCCTTGCAATTCTGAACAAATAAATTATACACTACTATAGAATTGCTTTGCACTATCGGTTCAAAATTGTCTATACTAACGGTTCTCTTACCGCTAGTGATCAGCACGATAGAAAAAAACGTAGCACAACTCTAACGGTTACAAACTCACAAATGTTAGTACTGGTAAATTTCTTCTAACGGTTCGCTACTCAAAACTGTTAGTATTATAAACTTTTTTCTATCGGTTCAGTACTCACAACTGTTAGTATTGTTAAATTTGTTCTAACAGTTCGCTACTCGAAACCGTTAGTACTTTAAACTTTATTCTATCGGCTCAGTACTCGCAACCATTAGTATTATAAACTTTCTTCTATCAGTTGTAGGTTATTAACCGATAGTATTACAAAATTTTGTCTAACAGTTCACCACTCGCAACCGTTAGTAATAGAAAATTTCTTTAATCGGAGAGAGCCTTATTCTAACGGTTAACCTGGAACCATTAGTACTAGCATAACTTCGTCTAATGGTTCTGATTTAGTAACCATTAGAATATGTTACCAGCAGCTACAGATACAAATGAAAAAGGTGCATTCACAGATACAGTAATACAAAGATACACACATTGGACATATTGAATCTAATTATTCACAGATTGAATTTATTCACAAATACACTAATACAGAGATACACACATGCATTGAACAGATTGAATCTAATTATTCACATATTGAATTTCTTCACAAATACACCAATACAAATACACACATACACCAATTAACACATTCAATGTATATTACACAAGTCATTTACGATCGATTGTTGATAGTCACTTCATCCATCACATATTGAGCCCAAATTTGTCGCAGCTCCTTTAACTGAGGTAACTCATATTGGTCTTTCAATATGGCGCTCTGCATGCATGTATGAAGTTAGGAACGTACGTCACATCCAATGTTTGACTTTGAGTCAGGAAAAATGCTTACCTTAGGGAATTGGGCAAACTCTGTCCTGATCAGGTCATACATAAACCTCATGATATAGAACCCACATTCCCACGATTGTGGCTACTGATGGCACTGGGATAATTGCATATGCAAAGACATAAACCCACATTAACTCGAAAGAACTAATTAAGCATAAATTAAAAGACTCATCATGAATAGTTCTATCCGTATTAATTACCTCATATTCTTTTCAAGAAATTGTTGTGCCCTTCAACGCGTCATGCCTCCCTCCAGCAGTAACATAATTTTTGAAAGCTCTGTATTTAATTTAGCATTGCTGGTTAATATGTTATCATTAATTAGCTAGTCAGGTCAAAATTTAAATCAACTGTGTTACTTACGCGTCTATGTGCCACGTGAGGGTGAAAACATGCGCTACCCTGTCGCTCATCGAATCGAGGTAGTACACCTCATTCCTCCATGGGAAAATGATGACGAGGACCCAGTAGCCCCTACATTGTACATAAAAGCGAACCATTTCATGTATATGTTAGGCTTAACATACAAGAATGAGTTAAATTAGTAGAAAATGCACTAACCTTTGGCGGTACGGTGCAAGAATGAACTCCCGTTCCTGCTACGCCAGTAGTGCCCTTGATATGTATTCCTTCGCATGTGCTTGGTCATGCTCTAGCATCGTGACGCTTATTTTGTCTGGGTCGAGGAAACCCACTCTGTCACATGCCCTCATCGACGCCAGCCTATACATGCACCTGCATGCAAAGTAGACATTAGTAAGTATTGCATACAAAGTGATTAGATTTATGAAAGGAACTGCGACAACTTATATGATCAGCAAACTCACAGGACTCCAGTCCATATGATGGACATATCAAGGTCCTGCTAGTTGAAGAGATTGAACAAATCCTCGTGGGCCACGGATATGCTCCCGGCCTCACGGTGAAAATGTCCTGGCCTGAAGTGAACTATGAAGTTGATGTGGCGCCTAGATCGGGTCAGGTACCACTCGTGGAGACTTCTGGTTGTCTGATCCATATTGCGCAGAAGGTACTCCGACACGAGTGGGAACCCGTTCTTGAACGTACCTGGCTAGCTTTGTTTCGCCTTGCCTTTGGCCTTGCCCTTGCCCTTGCCTTTGGCCAGGGAGCGAGTGTATACCTTCGAAGGATGGGGCGAGGTGCCGCCGGCCTCATTTGATGGCGAAGGGGCTTTCCGAGGAGGCGTGCGTCCTTTGGGTGGGGTCGAGGCCGTCGGAGGAGGCATGGGGGCCGAAGGAGCTCGGTCATGCGCTGTGCTGGGGGTGGGGTCCTCAGGAAGTGCGCTGGCATCCATCGTCCACTTTAAGTTACGAAAGCGTAAGTTAAATTTTGCAAGTTGAGTATATTAACTGAGTTGTAAGCTACAATGGCTAGGGTTTACCTCCTGTAGTCTAACACCCTTCTTGGGCCACTGTATGTACGAGCCTAATGCCTCATGAATTGTCTGCATTTCGTTCGGTTGGGACGGGCAATGGAAAAGTGCTGTAGCCCGGGAGGGCCATGTCCACCTGTACCTTTTCATAGGTACGCAATGGATCCGGACATCCTCCCAAGACGGATATACGACCCCATGTGCAACCACTACAGGGTCGTTGCCTATGTAGATCAATAGGCTACAGCTCTCCGGCTTCTGCAATTTGCAACAATTATAACAGATTAGCGAAACAATTCTAACATAACGGGAGTGGCATCAACTAAAATGCATATATAGGTCAAGACTTGCAATACCTCAAGCAAGTCCACCGGATCCACGTGAACCTTCGAGCTTCAACTACTCGGCCTACCAGCGTCGACCTCGGCAGCTGGATCTAAACCCTTGGACTGCACAATTCGGTTGAGGCGTTCAAACTTCTCATTCATTTGAGCGAACATGTCCGCGAATTGTGCAGTCACATCTGACCATATCTTCTCAGCCAACTCAGATTCCTTTTCCTTCCAGCTGCGAGCCTTCTTCGCCTTTTGCCCGGGCTCCGAGAAGCCATCCTTCCACGGCAGCACAGCCCCTACGGTTCACGTCCGCCCTGGATGCTCCTTGTTCCCTAGAGTCCTGGTTAGGATGTCGTTCTCCCTATGGGGAGTGAACAATCCCTGGGTCGCCTCCTTCGAGCAAGAGATCTGTTACATTCAAAGCTCTACATTGTGAGGAAAAAATATATACAAACTTGTGCACACACGATTGATCATAGTTTTTTCTACCACACTCTATGATTCCAACTAGGAAGTTAGCCAACTTACGATTCGTTGCACGACCTCGGCGTCCTTGGGGTTTGGGAACTCCACAGACCCCGTGGACGACATAGTCCCTCTGGCCAGCCACCAGCACTTGCATCGCAGATCGCGGATCTCAGAGATCGGCAGGTCAGGGGAGTCAACGAAAGTCGATGCCTCGTCTTCGGCCTTCTTCCACTGCTCCTCCTTCCCCGCATAGCCACGTGATCCAAGCCGGTGCAGGTGGTTGTTCCTCCTCTGGATTGCCTTGTTCTTCTCGCTAAGGGCCTTTGTACCAAAAACAAGAAAATTAATGCACCGTTGGTTACTCCATACAACGGTGTGACCAAGCAAAGGAAGCATACATACCTTGAATTCAGGGGTCCCCTTCTGCTGGGTGAATTGCTCCCATACCTCCTCCGTTATGAAGGGGTACTTCTCGCATGGAGATTTGCCTTTAGTGAGGAAGGCACTGACGAGGACGCTCTTGAAGGTTTTCCATGTGTTGTTCATGTCCTTCAAGCAAGCTGTCTTAGGACCATCATCAGGGATGTTCCACTTGTCCTGTTTCAAATGGTGCATATAAGCAGGACTTACTTAATCTTCAGGATAAGCCAAGGGAATGTGATTACTCGAGAGTTCAGGGATTTTGATTAATTTTACCTTCACCTCCGCCCACAACCTATCCCTCTCATCGGCTTTAACATCCTTCCAGCTCTGTACGATGATCTTCACCCTTTCCTTCGCCAACAAACCGACATAGGCAGCGTACTGCCCAGCGTTCTTTCCGATCGGTCTCCCGAACTGGTTGAACTCACATGAAAGATCCGTGCGTTTGGCCAAATGGCACAACATCGTCGCGCCTCGTGCCTTCCTCTTGCGCTGGGGCGAAGCAGTGTCATCTACGTTGCCCCTCGTTGAATCACTACTATCAGACGAGGAAGATGCCGACATGGCTTTACCTAAAATTCCATGAACAAACCATCAATTGATATGAAGAAAGGTACATGAAAAAGTTTATAACTAAAATGGAATGGCAATGATGAACTACCACCTATTACCTGAATTCATTTCAAATTAGATACAAATTTTAATAAGAACCACCTCTTTTTGTTACAATGTCAAATTTTCATTCAAAAGGCCAAAAATCATCAATTCCTATCAAAATGGTCTTAAAAATGTATTTCAAGGGTTTTTAGAGGCTTTCAACTATCTTGTTTTTTAACTAAATCGGTTTCGAGTGCTAATCAAAATCTATTTGAATTTTGCCAAAACTTGTTTTACAAAAGTCCTAAATATTATTACCCGAAGAAGTTCGAAATTGAAAACTTTCTCAAAAGAGTTTCAATTTGAAACTTATGGGTGTTTGAAACTCACCGGAAAACTTGCTTTGACCCAAAATATCTTATACATGCAAAACATGAGTTTAGCTATTTCTATGGGCTTTACTCGTGAGCTTTAGGTCAAAATGATATGAGTAACTCATGCAATCTCTTTCCTGTCAAAAATCTCATGAAAATCAAATTTGAACCCAATTTGCAAAAGGTTGTCGAACTTCAACCTTCTTGCATAACATAAAGATGATTTCACCATAACTCTTGATTGTAAAATCCTATTTGGAAAATTCTTTTTGAAAAATATATTTTATGCAATAAAAATCATTTATGTAAATTTTCATTTCAATTGGATTTGATTTGAGCAATAATTGATTCTTTTCACAAATCAAATATGAAATCTGTAAAATTCAGACTTCTCATGGTTTTGTGGCTGACTTGTCATTTTTATATATTTAAATTGGTTGGCTATTTGAAGAAAGTTTCTACATGATATCTTATCTTCTATGCTTGGTTTGTACTGTTAATTTATTTTAAAATCGTTGGAAGCAATCTGCGTGGATTTTCAGTTGCCTTTACAAGTGCAAAATAATTTACTCAAAACTGAAATCTGAAACTTTCAATCTGGTCAACATTTGTCTTTTTCATATCTTATTGTTGGCTCCAATCTTGGCTTCATTGTAAAAGGCAATCTTGTTCCAATCTTGCCTCCAAATCGTTTGATCCAAATACTATTTTGTAAGAACTTCAAAAATGAAAGTAAATAAAATTTATGCCAAATAGTGTTCTCTAGCTCCTAGCATGACATGGCCTTAAATTGATTTTATTTCAATTATTCTTTCCTAAAGACTGGCTGGTTCTAATCGAGTCCAATTTCAATTTAAGAAACTGAATATGAAGGACAATTTTTTTCCCTCTATGACGCGAGTTGAAAAAGCTCTACACCGCGAGTTCTTCAAAACCACTTACAGTTCGTGGAGTGGCCTACGATGGCGCGATGCAGTGGCCGGCAGCGGTGGAGAACCAAAATGCTGGCGGAGATGGTGGTCCGGGAGCGAAAAAGGGGACATCGGCGAGGCTAGGGTTTGCCACGCGCGAGTAGAGAGTTAATTGGAGATGTGTTTGGTTCGACTAGAGGGAAAACTCCCGCAGGTTTAACAATTAGAGTGGTCTTGTACTAATGGTTCAACACAACCAACCGTTAGTACAATGTATTTTTTCCTATTGGTTAACGTTAAGAAATCGTAAGAATAAGTAACCTATCTACTAACGGTTCTTTAGTATAAACTGATAGAAGAGATCCATTTTCCTATCGATTTGACAATTCAAACCGTTAGTACAACACAATTTTTCTTCTCCTACTTCCCTGGAAATTACGATAGCATGCGATGCACTCACGGTTCATACGATCCACCCGTTAGAATAGACTTTGTTATATCCAGGCCGAAGTAGTGTTGGATTATTCTTTCATGTCAGTAGTACTAAGGGTTTTTCCTGAGAACAGTTACAGATGGGTTTGAGTAAATCATTTTGCACTTGTAAAGACACTTTCTTCAAATAGCCAATCAAGATAAAGACCAATCATGGAAGATAAAGAATCATATAAAAACTTTCTTCAAAAAGCCAATCAAGATAAAGATATGAAAATGACAAATCAGCCAAAAACCACGAGGAATCTGAACTTTACAGTTTTCATATTGATTTGCGAAAAGAGTCAATTATTGCTCAAATCAAATCCAGTTGAAATGAAAATTTGCAGAAATGATTCTCAATGCATCAAATATGTTTTTCCCAAAGAATTTTCAAAATATGATTTGACAATGAACAAGCATGTGATTGGGTGCATAACCACAGTAATCACAATTTTCATACCATGATCAGCATATACATTAATTCTTCAATTAAAGCTCCAAGTAATATACGTCACTTACATATTGCAAAATAGTCAAGAATGGCTGTCAACCCATAATCCTTCTTCGTGGTCGTGTTGCAGGTAACTTGTTTTGTCAATATCTTCGGTAGGGACAGATTGAAGAATTCCATCTAAAAATGGAGGTAGTTCGTCAAACTGATTATACTCTTCTTCATCCACAACGTCTTCGACCCCAACAATACGTCTCTTACTGTGAAGGATAATGTGCAACTTTGGATTGGCCAGGTCAATGATGTAGAATACCTGTGTGGCTTGCTCAGCAAGTATAAATGGACCGTTTTACTGAGATTGATGAGTTCAAACCCATAATTGTCGACTTTAACACCTCGAGGGATTTCGACCCATTGGCATCGAAACAAATAAATCTTAAGTAATATGTAATCGTGCTCCCATATTTCTTCGATAACACCATAATATGAGTTGAGTGCCCTTATTGCCCTGGCATCCTCTGAAATAGCAAGTAGTGCCACTCCACTACATTGCATAGTACTCTTCTCGTCCTGAGTTATTGTGTAAAATGAATAGCCATTGATGTCATACCCCTGCCAAGTCCCTACAATAAATCTTGGCCCTCTGGCCAACCATGTAACAACTTCACTTACGGAGCCCTCAGAAGCTCGTAGGACTCTATTTTGATCCACCCAGCAAACTTCCTGTTATGTTCTCTGGTGACCCAAATCTCTGGCTTCGAAGGATTCTGTTTTCGTAACATTTCCTTGTGCTCGTGTATGTATGGCTCCACCCCCGTCATGTGTTGTAAGACCCAAAAATGTGCTTTTTCATACAGATCACTAGAGGGGACGACTGCTTTGAATCCAATCATTCCAATACCCTAAAGCATGCCCTCGTGTTGGGACGTAGGAACGCCAACTGGGTCAACCCCGGCTATATAGTTGGTGCACAATTCAATCACCTCCTTGGCGGCATAACCTTCAATAATACTACCCTCAGGCCAATGTCGATTCCTTATAAATCCCTTCAAGATACTCATAAATCTCTCAAATGGGTACATGTAGCGCAGGAACACGGGTCCACAAAACTTAATTGAACAATTAGATGGACTATAACATCAAAAAAAGATGAAGGGAAATACATCTCCAGCTGACAAAGAGTTGTAGTCACATCACATTGTAAATCATCCAGTCCATCCAGATCAATTACCTGCAAGGACATAGTTGTAGCAAATATTCAGATCAAAAAAATCTGGCAAGTTCCATGAATAGTGCTAATTAACTTACTAGGAATACACACTTACCTTGCCAGATATTGCGTTGAAGAAATAACATAGCTTTGTAATTGTCTCTCTGACTCTGACTGGGAGAATGCCTCTGATAGCAATGGAAAGCATTTGTGACATTAGTACATGACAATCATGGGACTTCATACCAACTAGTTTCAAGTCCTTCATGGATACAAGTTTTTTCAAGTTCGCAGAATACCCGCATGGAACTTTGACACCATACAGGCACTGACAGAGTTCTATTTTTCCCTTTTGACAAAGTATAGCAAGCCGGGGGGAGGTATGTACGCTTTCCCTTCTCCAACGGTGCAAGCTCAATCCTTATGCCCATTTCAAGCATGTCACAGCGAACTTTGATTTCATATTTCATCTTTCCCGGAATGTTCAACAACAAACCAATCAAACTGTCACAAACATTTTTCTCTACATGCATGACATCAATGCAACATTGACCTTGTAAGTGCTCCCAGTATGGCATATCCCAAAGAATCGATCTCTTCTTCCAAACATTTTTTTTTGGAGGTTTAGAACATTTACCGAACTCAACTTTAATGTCCTTTACACGCAAGTAAAGCTCCTTACCAGTCACAAACACTGGGGCTGATCCTTTCTTAGGCTTCCCATTAAATGACTTCCTCTTCTTACGGTAGGCGTGATGTATCGGAAGGAATCTGCGATGACCCATGTACACTGTTTTTCTGCAGTTCGATAACCACATGCTTTCAGTTTCATCCAGGCAAATAGGACAAGCCTTGCCTCCTTTCGTACTATACCCCGATAAATTTCCGTAGGCCGGGAAATCATTTATGGTGCAAAATATCATGGCCCGCAATATGAAATTCTCTCGCTTATATGCATCCCACACCAGCACCCCTTTGCTCCACAGTTTATGTAAGTCCTCGATTAACGGTGATAGAAACATGTCAATATCATTCCCGGGTTGTCTGGGTCCTGAGATTAGTAATGACATCATGATGTACTTGCGCTTCATACATAACCAAGGAGAAAGATTGTAGATGCATAAAAGAACCGGCCAAGTGCTATGCCGACTGCTCATATTTCTGTGTGGATTCATACCATCCGTACTCAGCCCAAACCTTATATTCCTCACTTCGCTGCCAAACTCACCAAATGTTCTGTTAATGTTTCTCCATTGAATAGAATCAGCTAGATGTCTTAGTTTTCCGTCTTGTTTCCGACCTTCAACATGCCAACGCAAGTACTTCGCATCTTTCAGATTTGCAAACAGTCGTTTCAATCTAGAAATCACAGGCAAATACCACACAGTTTTGGCCGGAGGCCCTTTCTTTACCTTATCACATCCACTATGATAAATTCGGTCCCCACGCTTATACCGCGATGCACCGCATCTAGGACAAACATGCAAATCCTCATACTCGTTACGGTACAGAACACAATCATTTGGGCATACATGTATTCTTTCGATTTCCATTCCCAACGGACACAACAGTTTTTGGCCTGGTAAACCGATCTTGGCAACTCATTTCCCTCTGGAAGCATGTTTGCTAAAAGATATAATAGCGTCGTGAAACTCTTATCGCTCCAACCGTTGCTTGCCTTCAAGTTATATAATCTCAACACAGAAGACAATTTTGTAAATTTTGCACATCCAGGGAACAAAGGCTTCTCAGAATCAACAATCAATTTCTCAAATTTACCAAAATCGTTTTTGCTGTAATCTTCTTCTACATCACGTAACATTTCATCTAAATTGTCATCATCTACATGCACATCCGAATGAACATTATCAACGTTCTGATGATCAACATTACTGCAATCTACTTCCGGGTCCTACTGAGTGGTAACGGTGCTCGTTTCCTCAAGATCTTCGCCATGCCATATCCAACGGGTATAGCGTGCGTTAAAACCACGATGAATCAAATGACTCTTAATCTGATCAGAGTTGCTGAACCTCTTTAAGTTCATACAATTTATACAAGGACAATACATATCTTTTTCTCCCTTCTTCTCCTTTTCTTGCTCAGCAAATTTAATAAACCCATTCACACCCTCTAAATACTCAAGAGTAGTACGTTTTATTCCATACATCCAATTTTCTCGGTCCATCTACAATTATTTCACAAAATTGACAAATTAAAATAACTAATTGAAAGTACGAAACATTGATCCGTTTAAGACCTAGCCTTGGTTTTCGCACTAGGCTCGCCCAGATTCTAATATGCGGAATAACGGGATCTTACTCGGAAATACCGAAACCCAAATGTTGATCGAAAACAAAACCCAAAGTAATTGCACAACTCTTTATTTCAAAGATGACTTTACACGTCGAACGTTAGGCACACTTGCCTACGTCAAAGGAACTATAAGTATTTAAAACTCAAATAAGTTCTATGACTTTTCGATGATCTAAACTAGACCTATTACAAGATATTTATAGCCCAATCATATGAGTACATATCAGACTTAGTAACCTAAACGTATTAGACTCATATAACTAACTAACTAATCCTAAACAGATAAGTTTAGTTATATATTTGGATCATATTACAATTCCGAACAGAGAACAAATTTCTTTTCATGGTCGCGAACTAATCCATGGTCGCGAAACCTTTCTGAACATGGTTAAGGTCGCGAAGCCGTATGCGATCAGGACTTGGTCGCAAATCCGTATGCGATCAGGACTTGGTCGCGAATCCATATGCGATCAGGACATGATCGCGAATCCGTATGCGATCAGGACTTGGTCGTGAATCCGTATACAATCAGGACTTGGTCGCGAATCCGTATGCGATCAGGACTTGGTCGCGAATCCATATGCGATCAGGATTTGAAGATCCTCCCGGATCATGACTCCCTTGTTGAGAAGGAGCCAACCCCTGTTGCGACCTCTCGATCAAACTGGAGATGTGGAAATTGGGCTTATCCATGTTCTTTGGTGTACCACTTTGCCGCACGTGCTCATTGATCTTTCCGACCGACTCAAAAAGTCTCCTTGGTGCCACTGCGGGTGGTAGTCACCTTCTTCTCCAGAATCACATCTTCACGTAGAGGTTCATCTCGTTGATAGACCAAGTCTTCAACAGATGGTACTATGATATCTGGCTCATCATCCAGCATTGAAGGCGCAAAGAGTTTGAATCCTTCCCAAGGTCGCAAAACTTTCCAAAGTCGCAAACCTTTTCGTGGTCGCGAATCCGTTGCGAACTCGACCTGAGATCCTCCCGGATCATGACTCCCCTGTTGAGAAGGAGCCAACTTCCGTTGGTGACCAACTGTGAAGATGTAGAGAACGACTTGGAGTTTTGGAACGAACACACGATGAGCAATGCTACAATCGTCAGATCGAATGTATGGATAGGCGCTCATGGAGCTTGGCACCTCCGTCATGGATTGTGGCCTTGGCCACTCGCCGATAGCCTTCCCCTTGTCGAGGTTGATACCATCACCGATTCCAAAGCTAGGATTGCGAAGTTTGAATAGTGGCGCCGTAGAGACAAGTTGCATGTCATTTTCGACTAGTCATTGTGGTGATCGACTATATACCTCTGCGAATAGCGCGTTGTTTTCTTTCGGCAAGCTTGCTAAACAACCACCACTTTCCATACTCGATGCAGCACAACCCTCTTGGCTAATTGGACGCACCACGCTCAGCACACACTTTGAGCATGCATTGACAATTCGTTTCGCCTGATTTGCTATCAACAAGTTCTTGGTGTCAACGTGGTCATTTTTGCTGATGATAAATTTCATCCCATCCTTTATGAGGTTGTATTGTTGAGCTCTTCGGTGGTAATGTGCGTCACAATCGTACAAGAACGGACTTCCAAAAATCACTTGGCAAATATCGATGGGGATGACATCACATTGAACCTCGTCGATGTAACGGGCAGATATTGCAAACTTTAAAGTACATTGACTCTTGATTTGCTGATTCACGTCAGAAGTGAACCATCCCAGAGGATATGGTCGAGGATGATGAGTTGTCTGCAAACCAAGTCGTCGAACCAGCCCGGAGGAGACCAAATTCTTTTGGCTTCCGGGGTCGAAGATGGCTGCGACCACCTCGTGCTTCACCTGTATGTTAATAGTGAACAATTCCTCTATCGGGTTGTGGTCAATTGATGAACCCGAACCTTTCTCCTTCGGCATTGCCATTAGAGACAAGGTCGTGTCCGCCTTTTCAACCGAATCCAACTGGATAATTTCCTCTGCGAGC
This sequence comes from Pharus latifolius, assembly GCA_019359835.1. NCBI lineage: Eukaryota > Viridiplantae > Streptophyta > Magnoliopsida > Poales > Poaceae > Pharus > Pharus latifolius. Next base: position 61,287,404 of record CM033319.1, on the reverse strand, counting down.
AGAATAGAAGTAACCATAGCTGTTCGTGTGCTTGGTTCATCCCTCCTTTTTCTTTCTGGTCGCAGTTCAGGATGAAGTTTATAACACTTCTCTTTTGTGTGCCCAGCAACATGACAATGCTCACAAGTGTTACCCGTATCGTAGGTACCCTCTCCGGAGCTCGTCGTGGTTGAAATCTCCCTCAAGTTCTTGTCGTTGCGGGTCTTATTCTTCTTCTCAATCGCCAAAGCAGTCGTGCTGGCGGTCGAGATGTCTTGAACTCTGAACAGACTTAGCTCAGTACTGATAGATTTCTGAAGTCCAAATGTATACTTCTGAAATACCTGAGGATCGGACAGTGAGATGCCGATGACCATTGCTTGTCGCCGAATATCTATCGTATAGTCTTGGATGGTCTGGTCGCGCCGTTGGTACAATCTGTGCCAACGCTCCCATCCCTCCTCAAGGTAACCCATCGGATAGAATTATTGTCGTAGAAGTCGTTTGAATTGACCCCACGCAAGGTCGTCAGCTTCACCAGTAGCGACAATGGCCTTCCAGCAAGTCTTGGCGCTGTCCTTCATCTTCAAAGGTACGAACTTTACCTTTTGAGCACTACTGAACCCTTTCAGGTCAAGAATCCAGCTTCTCAGCATCGATCACCCCATCATATATGGGTATTTCAATCTTAGCTTTGACCTTGAAAGATCCGACAGCTAAAGAGGTGTTGGCGAGGTCGTCGGTTTTGTGGTCGCCTTCGTCTTCATCTTCGTCTGCTCGGTGCAAGTCTTCACCAGTTTTCACACCCATAACCTTCCTTGCTTCAAGAGGTACAATCATGGCCTGCTGCTTAATCCAAGCAAGCACGGTTCCATGTCGGTGGAGAGCTTAGCCACTTGTTTGGCTAGGTTAGCTTGAACGGAGGTATCGTCAGACATTGTCGGAGACGTGGCAGTAGGAACCGTCAACTGATCGCCTGGAGTTTCGTCGGAGGTTTTGTAACCCTGGTGAGTCTTCCACCATCCACAGGATAGGAAAGTTTCTCTGATACCAACTTGATCTGTTTGAGACCTAGCCTTGGTTTTCGCACTAGGCTCACCCAGATTCTAATATGCGGAATAACGGGATCTTACTCGGAAATACCGAAACCCAAAGGCTGATCGAAAAAAAACCCAAAGTAATTGCACAACTCTTTATTTCAAAGAGGGCTTTACATGTCAAACGTTAGGCACACTTGCCTACATCGAAGGAACTATAAGTGTTTAAAACTCAAATAAGTTCTATGACTTTTCGATGATCTAAACTAGACCTATTACAAGGTATTTATAGTCCAATCGTATGAGTACGTATCAGACTTAGTAACCTAAACATATTAGACTCATATAACTAACTAACTAATCCTAAACAGATAAGCTTAGTTATATATTCAGATCGGATTACAATTCCGAACAGAGAACAAATTCCTTTTCATGGTCGCAAACCAATCCATGGTCGCGAAACCTTTCCAAACACGGTTAAGGTCGCGAAGACGTATGCGATCAGGACTTGGTCGTGAATCCGTATGCGATCAGGACATGGTCGCGAATCCGTATGCGATCAGGACTTGGTCGCGAATCCGTATGCGATCAGGACTTGAAGATCCTCCCGGATCAAACATGGTCAATATATAGGCTATATGTATACAGCTACTTACAATTGATGTATGAAACCCTAACTTCATACATTAATTGGAAGAGCCAGCTAGCTAGCTTATTAACTTTAGCCATAAATCATTCCTAGCTTAACTTCAGTAAGCTATAGCTCGCAGCTAACCTCTTAGCTTGGAGCTGCATCTAGTTTAATGAATTGGAAGTATAGAGAGAGTGAGAGTGTGAGAGAGTGATCGAGAGAGAGAGAGAGGTGATGAGAAGATGACATTATCGAGGGGGATCCAATTATCAACCTTCCAGGTAGCTTTTCCAGATCACTCTATCTTGGAGTGTGGATGCACGTACAGTAGAACAGATCGAGGATGCAAAGCAAGGGTCGGGATATATAAGTTGTGCAATTTTACTATCGGTTCAAAAACACAACCGTTAGTGAACTTTCCTCTCTTCTAATGGTTCCCACTATCATAACCATTAGTATATATGACGTAATTTTACTATCAGTTGAATAAAACAAACCATTAGTATAATTTCCTCTCTTCTATCAGTTCGTACAGTACTAACCGATAGTACAAATGACGTAATTTCACTATCTGTTACAAAAGACAAACCGTTAATACAATTTCCTCTCTTCTAACGGTTCGTATAGTACTAACCAATAGTAAAAATTACGTGTTATTCACTAACGGTTTCCCAGAACATAACCGTTAGTACAAAACCTCTTCTCCACTGTAGTCCTCGTACACTAACGGTTTTTTCCCAAATTGCATATAACCGTTAGAAGATAGGGGCTAGTGGACTGCATTTCTGTAGTAGTGATATAGTCTGTTCTAACCCTCTTGTTTCTAATGCAGTGATCTTAAAGAGTGGAACAAAGCTATTGGAACGAACTCCACCAACTGAACCTGCACCGGCAAGCAAAGCCGAAGAAATACCATTACCACTGGCAGAGGACGACGACGAGGTCGCCAAACCACAAGAAAAGGAAAGTGGAGAAAATTAGGTAACACGTATTTATAATCCAGCTCCACCATTTCTGGGAAGGTACGTAAATGCAAAACTCGATAAGTAATTTGAAAAGTTTGTTGAAATCTTGAAAAAGCTTAATGTGACTATACCTTTTACTGACTTAGTAACCCAAATGCCTTCTTATGGAAAATTCTTGAAAGATGTACTTACTAAAAAGAGAGCTTTGAGTGAATTTCAAACCGTTGCTTTAACCTATATTTGTAGTGCTCTCATTCAAAATAGGATGCCGGCAAAGCAACGAGATCAAGGGAGCTTCTCCATCCCTTGCAACATAGTATAGTACACATAAATTGAGCTCTTTGTGACCTAGGTGCAAGCGTTAGTGTAATGCCTCTCACCATTGCACAACGTTTGAGCATGGGTGCAATCAAACCTACCCGCATGGTTTTACAACTTGCCGATCGTTCAGTGAAGCACCCAGAGGGAATCTTGGAAGATGTGCCTCTTTAAGTCGGTAAATTTTATCTTCCAGTTGATTTTGTCGTTCTCAATATGGATGAAGATGTTGCTATACCTATTATATTGGGATGACCCATGCTCCAGAGGCAACTGCCCTCATTGATGTTCGTGAGGGACGAACTACTTTTCACATAGGGGAGGAGAAAATTTTATTTAAAATGTCTAAAGTTGTTGACTGCCCTACGTATGAAGAGAAAATTTGCAGCATCGACGCTCTAGAAGAAGTCTTAGAAGAGGAGTCGCCACTTCGACTCACTTTGGGAGAAGAAACGGATGAAATATTCGAAAATGAAAAAATAGGCAGCAGCAACGAAGATGAACAAAACAGCGATGAACCAACAAAAGAACCATCCAAAGAGGATATTTCTGAATCCGACATCATAGGTAAGGAAAAGGTAAGTAAACTTACACTTAAAACTCTTCCTTCGTCACTGAAATATGTGTTCTTGGATGATGATGAGATACAACATGTCATTGTTAATGCAAACTTGACCATTTCACAACTAGAACAATTGATTTCTTTACTTCGTGTGCATCGCAATGCTCTTGGTTATTCAATTGATGATATCAAAGGGCTTAGCCCTGAAATTTGCATGCATAGGATCTCTCTAGTTGATGAAACTAAAACCTCCGTTCAACGTCAAGGAAGACTAAACCCAAACTTGAAGGAAATTGTAAAAGCTGAAATTTCGAAACTATGGGTTAGTCCGTAGTTCCAAGGAAACTGTAAAAGCTGAAACCTCTGTTCATTTATCCTATTTCTGATAGTAATTGGGTTAGTCCTATTCATGTGGTTCCAAAGAAAGGGGGTATGACTGTGGTTAAGAATGTTAACAATGAATTGATCCCTACTAGACTTGTTAATGGATGGCACATGTGCATTGATTATCATAAATTGAATAGCGCCACTAGGAAGGATCACTTTCCATTATCTTTCATTGATCAAATGTTGGAAATATTGGCTAAACATGCATATTTTTGTTTTCTTGACGGGTATTCGGGATTCTTTCAAATCCCAATTCATCCCGATGATCAAGATAAAACAACATTTGCATGTCCTTTTGGTACTTTTGCTTACCGACGAATACCATTAGGGTTATGTAACGCGCCTGCAACATTTCAACGATGTATGATGGCTATCTTTTCAGATTTAATCAAAGAAATAATTGAACTATTTATGAATGATTTTAGCATTTATGGTTCCTCTTTCGATGCCTGTCTACAAAATCTTTCTCGAGTCTTAAGCAGGTGCAAAGAAGTCAACCTAGTACTAAATTGGGAAAAGTGCCAATTCATGGTTCAAGAAGGCTTGGTACTTGGCTACGTGATTTCTGAAAGAGGGATTGAAGTTGACAAGGCAAAAATCAAAGTCATAGCAAGTCTTCCACCACCAACGAATGTGAAGGGCATACGCAGCTTCTTGGGACATGCAAGTTTTTACCATCGTTTCATTAAGGATTTTTCCAAAACTGCTAAACCTCTCACCCATTTGCTTGGTAAAGATGTGCCTTTTGATTTTGATGATAAATGTCTTGATGCCTTTAATCACTTAAAACTTGCATTAACTAGTGCTCCCATCATACAACCTCCAAATTGGAATTAGCCCTTTGAATTGATGTGTGATGCTAGTGATTATGCAATTGGCACTGTTCTAGGGTAAAGAACAAATAAGGTTTTACATGCTATATACTGTGTAAGAAAAACTTTAGATGATGCTCAAAGTAATTACACTACGACTGAAAAGAATTGCTTGCAGTAGTATATGCCCTATACAAATTTCGTCCATATTTAATTGGTTCAAAAGTTATTGTGCATACTGATCATGCTGCTCTTAGGTATCTTTTGACCAAGATAGAAACCAAGCCACGACTTGCACGATGAATCCTATTACTCCAGGAATTTGATTTGGAGATCAAAGATAAGAAAGGTGCTAACAATGTCATCGCCGATCATCTCTCGCGACTCTTAATCGACAATGTCGATGTTCACATCAATGATGCTTTACCCGACGGGCACCTTCCCTTGATTCAACAAGAACCATGGTATGCTAACTATGTGAATTACTTATTTAACCATGAACTTCCTCCAGGATTGACAAGTAGACAACGCAAGCGCTTCCTCCACGACATCTGACGCAACTACTGGGACGATCCAAAGCTTTTCAAAAAGGGAGTTGACAACATCTTTTGACAATGCGTGCCCGACCATGAGATTCAAAGTGTTCTTAACACTGTCATTCCTCTCCATGTGGTTGACACGCCGGAGCTTCAAAAACAACGGATAAGGTATTGCAATCAGGTTTGTTTTGGCCTTCTTTGTTTAAATATGCTTATGACTTTGTGCAAAAATGTGATCCTTGCCAACGTTTCAGAAATTTGCGTAAAATACATGAAATGCCCTTAACAAACATTCTTGAAATTGAACTCTTTGATGTATGGGGGTAGATTATATGGGACCTTTTCCATCTTCTATGGGTAACTCCTACATCTTGGTTGCGGTTGATTATGTTTCTAAATGGGTAGAAACTGTTACTACACCAACAAATGAATCAAAACATATGATCAAGCTTTTCAAAATAGTCATCTTTCCCCGATTTGATATACTACGAGCAGTAATTAGTGATGGCGATGCGCATTTTACTAATTACCAATTTCAGAAATTGTTAATGAAATATGGAGTAGTCCATAAAGTTGCTCTTGTAGTGGACAGGTTGAAGTCTCAAACAGGGAAATCAAGACGATCTTGCAGAAGGTGGTGGCTCCGTCTCGTACGGATTGGGCACTCAAACTTCCAGATGTCCTTTGGGCATATCGCACCGCATTCAAGACTCCGCTAGGTATGACGCCTTACAAACTTATATTTGGTAAAAATTGCCATTTGCCTGTTGAACTGTCACACAAGGTGTTATGGGCGTTAAAAGAACTCAATTGGGACTTTGACAAAGTAGGGTGAAGGTGAATCCTTGAATTGCACAAATTAGAAGAGCTTCGGAATAACTCCTATGAAAGTGCCTTGATTTCTAAAGACAACACGAAGAAGTGGCATGACCAAAGGATCCTCAATAGTGAGTTTAAACAAGGTGATTTGATTTTATTATTCAATACTCGGTTGAAATTGTTCCCAGGAAAATTGAAATCATGTGGACAGGGCCATACGCGATACAAAAGGTCTTCCCGTATGGTGGCGTCGAGCTACGAGCACAAAATGGCACCACTTTCAAGGTAAACATGCACTGTAGCAAGCTTTAAATGCGGGAGACTAGGTAAATACGCTGAACTCGATCAATTCTTTTGATTCCATATATTTTTGAACGGCTGAGGATGTTCTGTCGAGTGGTACGTTCAACTGGCACTAGCCGGGAGGCAACCTGGTACACTAACATGTAATTTTCTCTTTTATGAACACAGTGGTGCGAAGGTCACTCAATTCTGACGCCGTTTGACCACTCAAAACTTGTTTTTCATAGACTAGGGCTGACAATTTTTGAAAAACCAAAAAAAAAAGTTTTCAAACTGGCCGAGATGACCACGACCACTAGCGTAACCAGTGCTTGGGTTTGGTTTGGTTAAAACTTTCAAAAACCATTTTCTCTTCTCAGCCGAGTCGACCACGACCAGATTTACGACCAGTGGTAGCCTCGGTTTGAGGGTTTTTCAAAAACTTTAAGTTTTTCTTTTTACCCGATACAAGCACGACTGGACGAACGACCAGTGCCAGTTTCGGGTTGTTTTTCAAAGTTGATTTCAAAAGATTTTCAAAAACCTCCTGATGCGACCACGATCACGAGCACGTCACGTGGCACGGTCAGGTTGAATTTTCCAATACTAAAAATCATTTTATTTTTACCACAACTAGTGGCACGTCCCATGCTCGTGTTCTTCACGACACATGCTTGTGGTCGTGCCCTCTTCTGTGCGACCAGATGGTCGAAAATCCCAAACAAAGTTTTGAACCAAACACACCCCGTGCTCGTGAACGTGGCCCCGTCAGTGTGACCGACTGGTTGAAACAACTGGAACCGAACCTAGCATGGCCCGTGACCATAGGTGTGGCCTCGTCGATGCGACCACCTGGTCGTAGCAGGTCATACCTAAGCAGAACACGACCCGGAGCATGCCTCATGCCCGAATTGGGCACGTCCCGTGCCCATGGTTGTGCCAAGCTCGGTTTTCTCTCCTTTTTCGGCCGAAAGTGTTTTTTTTTACTCCTTTTTGTATTTTTTCTTTCCAAAACTTTTTCTAACTCAACCTACCACCCTATTTAGCCATAGCCTTCTTCTCCAAACAGCACCCATCCATTATTTTAGCCAAACTTTTTCTAAAAACCTCTCCACACTTAGCCACACAAATCCAATTATGACCATTCAAACATTGATCCGACCGCAGATTCCGGCTCCTTGCGCCTCGACACCCCCAAATCTGAAGTTTTCTATGGCAATGATGACTCCCCGACGCAATATCAAGAAGGTAACAAAGCGCAAACACGGTATGTCTCCTCAAACTTTCTCGGATCCAGATTTTTCGCATATTCACTTTACAAACCCTGATCATCTTGCTAGATTTGTGCATTTAAAGAAGAGACCTATGTGGCCTACTAGATTTTTAGATGTGCATGCCACTAGATCTCTAGGAATTGAAGATGATGTTAAACGCCTGCTTAGTAATGTGGGTTGGGATACGCTTATAGGAGTTCCGGTTCTGACTTTTTGCAAAGTCGTATGGGAGATTCTAGCCTCCTTCGAACAAAACACTATATGTGTCCCTCCCGATGAAACTGAAGGTGTTAGATTTAGGTTTGCAAATGTGGATTATAATTTTTTTAATAGATGAATTTGCAAAACTGTTAGCGTTTAAACCTGGGGGCACTTTTCATGCTTCTATTATTGGCACCCCCGGTAAAATTTGGAGTGATATAGCAGAGGAAGGGCAACATCTTTTTCAACCCGGTAAATCAAAGGCCACCAAAATTTTTAATCCAGCCTTTCGCTATTTACAGGGTCTCATGGCCGAAATAATTTTGGGTCGTGACAGTAATCAGGATAAAGTTTTAGAAACTATGGTTGAATTTTTGTGGGCTATGTTAGGCAAAATTCATATATCATCTACAGACTACTTTGCCGGTCGCCTTGAAAGTATTGGGAAGGATTTACGCAAAACCTCACCCATAGTCTTAGGTGGCTTAATCACTCATATAACATCAGCCTTAGGGTTTGGTGCTAAAGATTATCAAGAATATGTGCCCGCAGCTACCTTAGACTTGAATGCATTGTTTTCAATGGGGTTTTGTAGGAGGGAAGAGAATTCCTTTCGTTGGATTATTAATGGAATCCCCTCTATCCTTTTGCCCAATATTTCTTGGACTTGCTTCTCAAATGAGCAGAATTGGAGAATGCTCCCATCTAGCTCATCTGATTCTAACTCCTCATGTGCTGCTGAGTCTAACCAACCAGTGACTAATATTGCTGCTCTACATGCTTCCATAAAGTCCTTGTGCACTAGTCTCTCCAACTTTAGGTCGGAATTTGCAGAATACAGGGCTTCGATGGATTCCAGGATGGACCACCTCATTGGCTACGTACACACAGGCCACATCCTCCCGGATGGCACATTTCCAGGTGCACGTACCCACTACAGGGACCACCTCCACACCCACGGACTTTACCCACAACTCTATCCACCACAACCCTATCCATCCAATACATTTCCACATTTCTACCATTCTCCTCCACCGGCTTCCGACGAGTGATCTCCATGGTATGCAAGTCTTTTCTTTTCTTTTTTGTTTATTTTTATTTTTCTTTTCAGGTTTTCACTTGCGACACCTTGGACTGCACCATTAGAGCTACATGGACCACAACATCCTCTTTCACTTCATCATCCTCCACAACATCTACCAACCTGAACCACAACCGCACACGGTACTATATCTATCTCCATACATTGAGGACAATGTCTAATTTAGCTTGGGGGATGTTTGCTTAACCGTTTTCTTAGTCTAATTCAGCTTGGGGGATGTTCACTTCACCATATGTTTAGTCTTCATCGAATCATCATTCCACCCCATTCCATCATAAACTAAAAATAAAAAGAGATTTATCACTTGGAATGCCTGGTTTTGAAGATGATCTTAAATCAATTAGATGATTATTCTATCACATCTTTGCATATAATCCATTGAAATTAGCTCTCTTTAAAATCTCCATTGCCTATGTTCAGTATTTCTCTTAAATTGACCATTAAAGATTGAACTTATCTATTAATTTGTACTTGACTTCTTCCAAATTGAAGATTTCTAATAAAACCATTTTTTGGAATTAACTCTCTTATATTACCTTTTATGCCTAGATTGCTAATTGCCCTTCTCTTTAAAAATAAAAAATGTGTAAGAGTAAAGTATAATCGACCCACTGGGGGGAGGCGGTGGTGAATCATCGACTAGCTGGGGAAGTGAAAATTTACTTAACTTATGCACACAAATAATTATTTATAGTAAAACGGTTACTTAAGATGTGGCTTTGTCTAGTCTCATGTAACGTATATGCAACCCGCTATGGGGAGGCAGTGGTGAATCGTCGACCAGCTAGTGAAGGGAAGGTATACGGAACATTGAGGTTGCTTACAGGGGCTCGGGAAACCAATAAAGCTACCTTTCTATAAGTGCACTTAAGTAAGCGTCGTTAGTTGTGTCTCCTCTAGCCGCGACAGAATGATCTAGTAAAAACATTCTGGCCAAGAGCACGAAAAAGTTGAAGAAGAATATATATATATATATACATATATATACACACACATATATATGTATCTATATACATATATATACATATATATACATACATATATATATATATAACAAAAAAAGAGAATAAGTGTTTTAATTTTTCTTTAGAAAAGGGCAATCTAGCAACTTTGTATAAATCATAGCATAACGAGTGTTTTCTTTGCATGGTTCATTCTAAATCCTATATGAAAGAAGATTGTTAAAACAATTTAATTGATTAAGCTCACTCTTTTCTAAGGTTGAAATTTGATAATCTTAATATATGTATTTGGAAAGTTTAAATTGCTAAGATCAATTGCCTCATATGCATAGATGTGTTGTGAATCTTCGAAAGATTGTCTATTGAAAATCAGATAAACCAAGGCATCTCAATTTTTGGAAAATCATTCACATTCTTTGCTTGAGGACAAACAAAATACTAGCTTAGGGGAATTTGATAAGTGCTAACTTGGTAGCACTTTTACCCTAAGTTTAGTATCAGAAACATGCAAAATCATGCTTAAAACTCCTTTGATGAGACATTTTATGTGCAAAATTTGATTATTTTCACAAATTACTTTCAGGGCTGTGTTCATCATGTTTCAGGGATCAAACGTGCCAAATTTGAGACAATTTTGACTACATTTGAACCTCACACGACCAAGAAACCCAACTGGAGAAGCAAAAACACGTAGTCGAAGTCGAATTGGCGGGTAAAGAAACTTATCCGTACGAAACCCGGCAAAAAAAGGACTTGTACTTGAAAAAGACTCCTGCTCGAAAAGAAGACATGGTCGAATACAACATGGTCAAAAAGATTCCCACTCGGTTTCAGCTATGCCACGTGTCTGGCCATAATTGCGCCACATGTTCTGGTCGTGTTCGATTCGGTTTCGGCCACGACGCGTGTGTGGCCGCGATTGCGCCACATGTCCTGGTGGTGTTCGAATTGGATTCCTCGGCTTTAAACTGGTCGGTTTTGATCGGTTTTGATCCAAACCGGTCGTGTTGAGTTGGGTTGGACTGGGACTGGTCGTAATTAGGCCGTTTTGAAGCAGGTTTGATCCAAACTGGTCATTTGTGGGCCATTTGATCTGGTTTTGACTCAAACTAGTCGAGTTTGGGTTGTTTTAGCCAGATTTGGTCGGTTTTAGTCATATTGGATCAAAATTGGTCAAATCTGGTCGGTTTTGACTCAGGTTTATCCGTTCTCGCACCGTTTGAAGTCAGACTCCGTCTCCTGCACGTCAAGGAGTTATTTTTGGACACATTTTCCTGTGTGCTATAAATAGAGAAGATTTTGGCTCAATTAATCATGCTTTCTTTAGGCTTAGTAGTAGTTTTTAGTTACTTTTTAGTTTAGTTTTAGTTTAGAAGAGCCCCCTTCTCTAGTTTTATTGTTTTTGTAAGCCGGCAAGCATGGAAACTTCAATTTCCAAACAATCATGTGAGTTTTTATTTAATTGTTATTCTTATTTATGCATTATTATGGCCTTTAGCGAGTAGATCCCCTCTAGGGTTAGGGATGATTTAATCCTGAAGGCATGATTCTTCCTCGGTCTTTATTTCAAATTTTGGAGTAATTTCATGATGTTTTCTTCCTCCAAACCCTAAATTCTTGTTTCGGCAACAGACGTAATAGTTGAGCCTTAGCAAGAATTCAGGGGAGTTCTTGAGTCCTTAGTGCTTTGACATGGGATCCTGAACAAGAGAGAGGCTCTCACCAAACATGACAGTGGAAGCGATCCTCTGACTGTTGACCGAGCGCCCCGAATTGGAAACTTAATTTATCTTGGAAAACAATTGAAATTAACTTACAATCCTCGGATCTTGGATAGAATACGTCGGATGGTTATGGAATTGTAACACCCTGAGTTCAGGGGTGAAAACTTCCTTTTTCATGAATATCATGCATGCATGTATCTGTAGTAGTAGCCAGATCAGTATCTATCTCAAACCTTAAAATCTTCAAATCTATCCAGTGAACCCAAATCAAGATCAGATTACTCAGATGTGATCTATCAGTTACTCTAAACATAAAAGCCTTCAGAAGCCATATTCAATTCCATCTCTAACTCCCAGATCTATCAATCCTTTTCTGTTTTCGAAAACAGGATTCTAATTAATATCCTAATTACCCTAAATACTCTGAACTCAGATTTAGCCAAATCTTGATCTAACCTAGACCAGATTATTCTTGGATTATGATCATGGGTTTGACAATATCTTAATTCAGAAAGTTGGCAGTCAGATTTCTTCATCTAAGCCTTTTTCACAGATTAGTCCAAATTATATCGCAAATTAGTCCTTTATCTGATATCTGGAAACTCAAAAAGGCTGAAATCTTCAGATTAACTCTAAATTCAGAATTTCTTCAGCAAATCTCTTCTAAATGCTATTTGATACAATTTTCCCTTCTGTCCAGATTCCAAAATCTCATCCTAGATGCCAGAATTCGAAATCGATCAAAACTCAGATCTTAATTTACCCTAAAGTACCCTATTTTCGGGTTATATCGAAAACCATCAAATCATGACAGATTTTACCAAATCTCGCCAGATTTTACCAAATCTCTTGCTAGATGAGTATAAGGTATAAGTTTATACTCATCTGTGAAATCAGATTGCAAATCAACTATCTCTAAATCAAAAATTACAAATCAGTCCAAGTTGCAAACAAAGAATCTTGCAATTAGGTCCCTGGCTCGACCACAGCCACTGTTCACGACCGGAGAAGCAGCAGTTTGCGACTAGTGCTCATCTTCGACCTCGGCCAGCAGTGTACAGTACTTGTCTTCAACTTCGACCACAACCTGCATAGCTTTGAACAGTGCCATGCGACCGCGACCAGTGCGCATTGCGCTGTGTCACCGCGCCGTTGCCACCGATCAATGCCACGCTCGCTAGTTCTCGTTCACAGCCGCCTTTGCACACGCACACGTGTTTGCACCTCAGTCATTGCCGTGGCAGTCCCTATCCAGCTCACCAACAGCTGCATGCCAGAGAGAAGCTTCGTTGCTCGCCATTGCTTCAACTCGAAGTCTCCACCGGCGCAAGCTTCTTAACCTCCAAGCAGTGAGCTTCATCCTGTCCTAGCTCTTCAATAGCAGTCTCAAGCAGCTCCCTTATCACCAGCATTGCCTTCCAAATCTCCTCAGCAATTTGACCAAACTCTCTTCGCTGTCGTCTTCTTCTCCGGCGAGTCCAGCACGGAGGCTCACGGTGCTAGCTTCACCCACTACACCAAACTCCAAATTGAAGCCACCAGTGAGTTTCTCCCATCTCCCTTATCGTGTTGTAGCTTTGAATTGAGTTCATATGCCCCACATCGCGGGTGATCGCCGGAATTGTTAAAATGCCATGTTCCAGCTATGCAACTCGATTCAATTCGAATCAGCCTTCGATCCAGTAGACTAAAATGATCAGTGAACTTCATTTAGCAAACCAGTGAATCTAAATTTTAGAATTGAGATTGAATTGAAGCTTTTTCCAAGTTCAAGCTTCACCAGCCGTCGGCGCTCGTCGCCAGGCTTCTCCGGTGATGCTCCGGCCAAATTAACCGTGCCAACAACTTCCTTTTACCTCTTAGATAGTCCTTGAGCAAGGAATCGAGTTCAATCAACCTGTATCAGAAATACCCAACTCCCGTGTCATCTTCACCGGCGCCGGCCACCGGAAATTTGTTCCCGGCCGATCCAGCTCCAGCCACCTTGTCCTCTAAATGTACCTCAACCTCCTGAAAAATTTTGTCTACTAGCTTGACTTCCAATTCGGTCTAAATCAGAAGTTATAGCTATGCCCTAATCTCTGTCCAGTGCCAAGATTTGAAACTTCAGCCACTGTGTTCTTCACCGGTTTTCACCACTTTCCGGCCATTTTCTGCCCTAGATCTTGTTGAGTAAATTGTTCCTGTTATAAAGGCCTACTTCCCAGACAAACTGGTGCATCAATTGGAACCTTAGATCAAAAGTTATGGCAAGCCCTAGTTTCTGGCCATGTCAGTCCAATGCCAGGCTATGCCAGCCAATGGCATTAGCCCTTTTCACTTCCTTCCATATGTGCATCTTGAGCATAACTTTGTCCCTTAGACTCCTGATGTTGTGATCTACAATTTCTTCTTCTATCACAACTTGAGTTGAGCCCTCTATCAACCATTGATCCTTTGTCGATGCCTTGAACTGAATGTCAACCTAAAGACATTCGTCCATTTTGGGCAAACCAGCCACGGACTTAATGTCAGTTCCTTACCCTGAAACCTTAAAAGTCCCTAGCACTCATCTTCAGCCCTAATTCTATGAGTTAGCCCTAATCAACTTCTATGGTATCTAAACCCAATCATTTCAGAATCATCAAGACATTTCATCTTTGCATTATTGCGTGTAGCATAATAATGTATTGAAAAGGTTGTGATTCTTGGTTGTTTGTTTGATCTTTGCTCAGAGTCGGAGCCAGAGTTCGAGGACTTCACTGCTGACCCGACATCAACTGCTGTCTCTTACGACGCGGAAGGCAAGTCATAGTCTTGATCATCTTGAACCTATATTTTATGAATTGCTATGATATGACCTTGAATATAAGTAATATTGCATGTGAAAGAATGGTTGAGATATAATCTGGCAGTACTAAGCTAGATGCCTATGAAATGTGAATTGATCAAATAGTGAGCCATGAACTATTATAAATGTACTTATATATATTCATGAAATAGAACCCTTAGCCGTGACCAGGATTTTGGTATGGAATGGTGGTACTAGCACTGGATGTGCTTGGCTGCACTGGATGTGCTTGGCTGCACTGGATGTGCAGGCACTGTAGGTGCATGGTGTGTGGTATGATCTGGTCACTGGCATATAAGGACTAGAACCTTGTGTTGTGCGTCTAGTGGCATGAAACACGTGCTAACCGCAAGTCTGGTATGGGACAAGCTTGAACAAGTACTTATGCGGATCGCACATGAAAGCCCTGCATGAGATGGAAAACAATACACTAATTTCACGGATACGGCTCCTCCACGTAATATAATCATGCACATTCACCCAGTAATGGGAAGAGACTTAGGGGTGGGGGTAAAACCCGCCACAACTGTGGTTCGCGAGAGATCCACAGGGTTAGGGGTGAATTGCGAGTGAAACATAACAAAAGTTCTTGTTATCTCCACCTTGCCACTCACACATGGTTGTGAGGAAGGGTCTAATCATATTGATAGGATGGGCTTGAAAGTGGAATATCTTGCGGGTAAATTGGTACCTCTCTGCAGAGTTAAAAACGTATTTGAATACTCCGAGCTCCAGGGTTTATAGGAGTTTGCCGCCATGGATTAAATCCACGGGGTGTGACACAAGTATGTTTTCTAAATAAAATTTGATAAGTCAAGATTACCCAAATGACATGTATTGTCATGATAAGGGGTGCTACCGTGGGCTATCGTGTGTCGACGTGTCGCGGTAGTGCTATAATTTAGTGGACATGAATAGAGATGCTATGTTATGAAAGGTGTTGCCATATGATGAGATGAGATGAGATATGAAAGAAAAGATTATTTTACAAACATCCATAATTCTTGACTAGTCTAGGTTCATAACAACACTACTATATGTATCTACTCCTACCTATGACTTGCTGAGTACGTAATGGCTCATCCTTGTCAACTTCAACCCAGTAGATGGAGCATATCAAGATCAAGAAGAAGGTGTGGAGAACTTCTTGGACCAAGATGAAGGAGAGCCAGATCCGCCAGATCCCTGATGTGTTGTTCTGCCGTCAACTTCTTACTGTGGAAGGGACACCCATCATCCGCTGTGTAGAAGTTTTTATTTTGCTTTAACTAAACCTTGAATGCTGCGAAGGTATTGTAATATCTTTATGTAATATTAAGGCCAGCAGGCCACACTGCTTAAATATTTTGTAAGTTTTTCTGCTACAATGTGAATATACTCCTGTGCTTGACTTCTCCTGGGAAGTCAAAGATATGCATATATGGGACTAGCTATAGCAAGCTAGGTCTCCACGGGAGTAGTCGTAGTTCCAGTTTCAGGACGCGACAGGAATTCCCGAAGCTCTAGATTTTCATACCAGCTTGCAAACCCTAGATTGATAGTTTAGTTGTAGAAAAATACACCCACAACTCGTTTAGACTTACTTAGTGATCCATTAAGCTAGAAAGATGAATACGCTTGTTCCTCATGGAATTCGACTCTCAAGTGCTCCACATTCAACCGTTCACTTGCGGTTATTACACAATCACGACCCTTTCAGTTGCGATCACACGCCGTGCTCATTGCCTCAGTTCAATACTTGCAAGGTGTGTTATATTCATCAAGCATGATCTTGGCCATCTCAACAAAGGTACGGTTCTTCCTCTCCACAACACTATTCTGATGAGAGATGTATGGGGAGGAAAACTTATGCTCAATACCAAACTTAGCACAGAAACTTGAGAAATGTGAATTTTTGAACTCAGTGCCATTGTCAGTGTGTATAGCTTGAATGGCACATGACAGCCCATGAAGAAGCTTGTTTGCAAAATCCCAAAAATACCAAACACCTCATCCTTATAAGTCATAAAGAACACCCAAGCGTAGCGAGAAAAGCCATCGATAAGGATCAAGCAGTACCACTTCCCACCAGCAGAGATGACACGGGCTGGACCAACAGTGTCCATATGAATCAATTCGCTCGGTCCCTCAGTCCTCATCTCAAGGATGGGACGATTTGGAGGGGCAACCTGTTTGCCATGCCAACATGGGGCACACACACCTTCTATGCCCCGTTCAAATTTAGGCAGATGTGATGAGGGCATTCCTAACTTTAGCACTTCTCTACCATGATCAGATTATAAGGGTCCAATTACAAGGAACCGTGCTAAGAAACTCCAAGCGCGGGTGAATTCTCTCCTTACTGAGTTTCCTATTATTTATATGAAAATGTGCTACTACCTAAATTTTCTACCTTGATTGTTGTTAGGTATATTGAAGAAGGGAGCTTGCTAAAGGAAGAGTTTTAGTTGCCATACATGTTGAGATGGGCCAACGGGAGGTCAACCCGACCCAAAAGAACTCCAAATTCAAGCATTCTGAATTCAAGGCCAGTCCAAGTCGAGGTCCAAGAGGAGAAGCATTCGGATTAAAGATCCACGGCTAGAAGCTGTTTTAGGTTTAGATATTCTTTTTTGTTTCTGTTGGTGCGCACTACGCGCCATTTAAACCCATAGGCCGCGGGCCTTAAGAAGTGAAGTTAGATTTGAACAAAAACCCTATATTGCTGTTTGAGAATGAAAATCTTTTTCCTCCATTGTTCTTGTGATTCCCTTCCGTGATTGCAAAGGCAGTTCTTCAAGAACAACCAATCCGTGCGTCAACTTTGTGTGTAATCGCATGGATTGGAAACTTAGAGTGTGGTTGCATGATTACAATGGTTGTAGGTCCTTGCACTGGCTTGTGGTTGGCAATCTAGTCTTCATCAGGTCACACTATTTATCCATCTTCGGAAACCTATGACGTGAAGATCAGGAAAACATCGTGTGACGTTCATCTCTAGTAGTGTGCATATCACCTCTCAGAATGTCAATGCTGCTAATTCGAGTTAGATGATCAAAACCAGTATTGTCGTGGTATTGCGAATACCACGGCAGGTTTCGTGGACGATCCTAGCGAAGAAAACGCGGCGCGGGTTGACCGGGTCACCGGTCCTCCCCCGCCAGACAGACACAAGAGATGACACGGGGATTTATACAGGTTTGGGTCCCGGTGGGGGCCCTAGTCCTGTCGGCGTGCTCCCGACCGGAGTCGGCTGGGGAGGCTCTCTCGGGGGAGAGGCTTCCGGAGCACACCTGAGTTTTGGCTACTTAGCAATAATGAATCACTTGTCTTTACAACAGGGGGTACAAGGGCTATTTATAGCCCCAAAAAGAAGCAAAAAAGACTAAACTACCCCGGACGCTACCGTCAGATTGAGGGGTAGCAACGTCCTTCTCCCGGTCAGGTGCCTTGGATGCTTGACAGGTGGTCGCTAATTCCCGAGGCGCTCCTCGCGTGACCTGCACGTGATCAACAACCAAAGACTTTACCTTTAGAAGAGCGACGAGGCCCGGGACGTGCCCCGGAGGCAAGGTCCCCGGGCGAAAGGCGGCGCCCGGGACGTGCCCCGGAGGCAAGGTCCCCGGGCCAAAGGCGGCGCCCGAGACCGGCACCGGAGGCCAGGTCCCGGGAGCCAAAAGGCGGCGCCCGTGGCAGGCACCGGAGGCCAGGTCCCGGGAGACAAAAGGCAGCGCCCGGGGCAGGCACCGGAGGCCACGTCCCTGGGCGAAAGGCGGTGCCCGGGACCGGCATCGGAGGCCAGGTCCCGGGAGCCAAAAGGCGGCGCCCGAGGCAGGCACCGGAGGCCACGTCCCCAGGCGAAAGGCGGCGCCCGGGACCGGCACCGGAGGCCAGGTCCAGAGAGCCAAAAGGCGGCGCCCGGAGCAAGCACCGGAGGCCACGTCCCCCGGCCAATGGCGGCGCCCGGGACCGGCACCGGAGGCCAAGTCCCGGGAGCCAAAAGGCGGCGCCCGGGGCAGGCATCGGAGGCCACGTCCCCGGGCCAATGGCGGCCCCTGGGACCGGCACCGGAGGCCAGGTCCCGGGACCCAAAAGGCGGCGCCCGGGGCAGGCACCAGAGGCCACGTCCCCGGGAAAATGTGATGCAACTTACCTGGATCTAGTGTCGCGGAGATTTCCCCCAACAGCAGCCCCCCATGCCCCCCGGGGACGATGCTCGAGTCCCCGGAGGGTATGGTACATGTCACCGGGAAAATCTCCGGGCCAAGCCACCAGAGCCGCGATGTTTCGATTCTCGTGCCGTGCGCTTATGACCGCACCGTTGGGCCATAAATGTGCTCGTGGTTCGAACCGGCGCCTCGGTTTGCACGCCAGTCCCTTCGTTTCCCGCGCACGGTTTGAACTCCAACGGCCCAGATGCGCTGCGAAGTGCCACGTGGCGCCCATCTGGGCCACGCTTCGCCCCTATAAATAGGGCCTTGGGGGGCCCGGGAAGCTCATTCGAAACTTTCAAACTTCAGCACCCTTAGCTCTCCCGGTAGCCCCCCTCCCGGTAGCTAGCTCCCGGAAACTTCAGGTCCAGAACCTTTAGGTGTCTAGTTCCCAGAAGCCTTAGCAACCGGAAAAAACCAAAGCTGATGGCGCCCAAGGGTCGAGCGAAGACCACGGAGGTGCCCCCGGAGGAAATCGCTCCGGATTTCCTCTGGGCGTCGGAGTTCACGGCTGGGGACTTGGAGTCCCTGGTCGAACGCGGAGTGGTCGAGGACGGGGACATCCGGGTCCCCGTGAAGAAGGACAGAGCCCCCCGCCCCAGGCCCGGAGAGATTGTGGCCTTCGAGGCCTTCCTAGAGGCGGGGCTCCGACTCCCGGTGCATCCCCTGCTCCGGGAGTTTCTGAAGGAGTATGGGGTGGCGCTGAACCACCTGACGCCGAACGCCATCGTCCGGATGGGCCTCTTTATTTGGCTCTTCGAGACGGCGACTAGGCGGGAGCCCACCCCACGAGCCTTCCGGTACTTCTACGAGCCGGCGGCGAGGAGCTCCCACTTGGTGAAGGGGAAACCCAAGTCCCCCTTTGGCTCGGTGATGGTGCAGATGCTACCGTCCCGGGTAGCCGATTACCCGGCGGCGACCTCCCGGGACCACTGGGGCGACTGGATTCGGAGGTGGTTCTACCTCCGGGTCCGGGAGGACGAGGTGGTGTACGCCCCGGAGGCCCCCCGCCTACAGCAGGTCATCCGCGCAGAAGCCTCCGGTGTGGACGGACGAGGAGCTGGAGCTCCTTGGCAAGGTCATTATCTCCCGGGGCACCCGCTCTATGCGGGACGTCGCCGAGGAGGTGATGCTCTTGAGGATCTCCCCCTTCTCGCGCGGGAGAAAGGGGATCGGGCTGGGCCTGGAGCAGCGGCCCCCAGTCAAGCCGGTGACCCGACACAAGTCTTCGTTACCTGGTTCATTGGATTTACAAATTTTTGAAAATTTAACTAACTCTTACCTTTCGCAGTCTGGCCGTACCCAGCGGCACGGGAGAAGGCGGAGAACCTCCTGGGGAGGTACTTCGCCGATGAGCACGAGCGCGTCGTGCGCGTCGTGGGGGAGGGCCCTCCCTGGAACCTGGTAGCCGAGGCCTTCGGGCTAAAGCTACCGGAGAGGAAGCCCCTCCCCACCCCCGGATCGCATAAGCGGGGGAAGGAAGCCACCGGGGCCTCTGAACCTAAGAAGGCCAGAGTTCAAAAAGCCCCCGGCCCACCGACGACACCGGCCTCGACGCCGGCGAAGGCCCGAGACGAGACCCCCGGGACCGGGCGCGCCCGGGCGCGGGCCCGGAAGGAAGCAACACCCCCTCCCCCGAAGATCCCCATTGAGGCTCGGGGGAAGGAACCGGCCGCTGGCGGGGCGGCGTCCGATTCGGCGGACTACGCCCCGTCACCGCCTTCGGTGGCGGCCCTCCCGGCGCCCCCGGCACCTTTGGAGCCGGAGAAGCTGGATGTGAGATTTGCAGAGGCCTCGCCTCCGCGGGTGGAGTGGCCGGTGGATGAGCGGGGGAGCCCCTCAGTCTACGAGGTCCCTCCGGAAGTAGAGGCCCCGGGGGCCCTCCCGCCTGGGAAGGGGAAAGGGCTGATGGTTCCTCCCCGGGCAGGGACCCCTTCCAAGAGCTCCTCGGCCACTTCCACGGAGGCCACCTCCTCAGAGACGAAGACGCCGACCGCACTGCCGGACGCTCAGGTCTGAGGACCCCTCACCGGTCGCGACGGGACCGGTGTCGGGCGGGAGACCCCCCTGCTTTCCGCGGGGGAGGTCGCCCGCTACGCAGAGGGCCTGCAGACCCGGAAGGTGCAGGCCTACGTTGCGGAGGGGACGCTCCATGAGAATTTTGGAGAGCTCCAGACTCTCCAGATTCAGGTACTTACCCGAGTCAATGATGCCTTCTTTCGGGCACCTACATTTGAATTTTTCTAACTCTGGAGTTTGTAGGGGGCGGCCATTACCTGGGGCCTTGAGCAGCAGATCGGCCGGCTGCTGAAGGACGCGGAGGAGAGCTCCGCCACCTACCTGGGGCAGCGCGACGAAGCCCTCCAGGAGCTGGCCCGGGTCCGGGCCCAAGTCCACGTCTCCGAGGCCGTCAACAGTCGCCTTCGGCAGGAGGCCAAGGCGAAGGAGGAGGCCTTCCGGGAGCTCGAGGGTTCGAGCGTCCGGGCGGTGATGGACGTGGGCCGTTCCGTCCGCTCGGCCCTCGAGAGCCTTGGCGTGAGCCTAGGCTCCGGGAGCAGCTCGGAGGTGCCCCCGGCTACCCTCGCGAAAGCTGTGCATTTTCTCAACACACAGGTCTCCGTCATCCCGGAGGACGCCGATGCCCGGGCACGGGGCCAGGCGATCCCCATTGTTGCGGCTGCCGCGGGGCTCGTTGAGCACCGAGGGGTCGGCTCCCGGGCGATCGGGGGCCGCATCCCCCGGAGCTTCCCTGAATTCTTCAAGCCCTGCGCCGGTAGGTGGAGCAACTCGCCGGGGGCTTCTACGACCGGATCATCCGGGCGAGGTTCCCAGCACCGGCGCCTCCGGCAGCGGATGCCCCAGCCCCGACGGAGGCCCCTCGGGGGGAGGACGCCAACGATAAAGTATGAGCCTCCCCCCGGGTCTTAGATAGGACCCTTTTTACTTTCCTAGGATTTTGCTCCAGGTAGCTTCTTAGAAGAAGCCCTGGACACTTGTAAAAAGACATTTTGAAATGCAATGGAATTAGAAATTTTTCTAAGTCTTGAATGAATACAATGTTACCAGGATTCCTGGGAGGTTACTCCCGGGTGAAGGTCCGGAAGATGCCCCCCGAGGGACGCCCAAGCCGCTTTGATCTTGCTGAGTCTCGTCTCTGGGGAGCGCAGCGGGGACGTTGTCCGGGAGCCGATCCGGTTAAGATGGCATCCGGAGTGGCACTTGGACAATTTTGACAATCATCGCGCCGAGTTATCCCCTCCACGTCCGGGGTCCCGGATGATCCCCCCTCTTCGGATACTTCCACCGGCGGGCTACGAGTACTGGCCCGAGGACGTGCTCCGGGAAGCTCAGTGCCGCGTACGGGCGTTGTACTGGGACCTGGCCCGGGAGCTAGCAGAGGGTCTCCGGGACTATTAGGCGTAGGAGCCTTAGGACAGAGAATTTCCGGGTTAGAACCCGGGTTGTACCGTTTCCGATGCCCACCGGAGGGGGAAGATGCCCACCGGAGGGGGAAGATGTCCTCCGGGTTGAATGATCAATAAAGCTGTGTTGTTGCTTTGTAAATCTTCTCTTGATATTTTTCTTGGATGGTCTGGACGACTTCTTTTGATGATATTGAGCTAAGTTTGCTCGTGGATGGTGCGGTCGACGCCCGGGGGTCCCTTATCCCCCCGCCCACAGCGGGCCGGAGGGTAGCTCCGGGCGCTGTGGGGGTGACAAAGCCCCCGGGGATGACCTGTAGCATAAGAATTTTTCCAAGTTAGAAAATTCAAAAATGAGGTTTCGGGAAACGACCTTCCGGGAGACAATCGTCCGGTCGCCGTGCGGACGGGGAGCCGGGAATAAGGTCTCGGGGGAAGAAACATCCGAGAAAACCCGATGAGATTTCCGGAGGTGAGCTTTCCTGGAGACAATCATCCGGTCGCCGTGAGAACGGGGAGCCAGGAATAAGGTCTCCGGAAAATATCCAAGAAATCCGTAACTTTGCCAGGAGACAACATCCGATCGCCGTGAGAACGGGGAGCCGGGAATAACATCTCCGGGAAAGAGTATCCAAGAAAGCCTGAGATTTCCGGGGATAGACCTTCCGAGAGACAATCATCCAGTTGCCGTGAGAATGGGGAGTCGGGAATAAGGTCTCCGGGAAAGAAATATCCAAGAAAGCCTGAGACGTCCCGCTGGGGAGACTGTCGACTCCCGGAGGAGGATGTGCCCGATGACGGGTCTGAGTATTTGTGTAGGGGACTAGTCTCCCAAAGTGACTCGTTACCGTGGTCCTTGAGGACCGGGTTGCCGCTTACACCCTCAGTCAACGAGGGCTGATCGTCAACCGCCCTTCGGGAGGGACTTGCTGGGTCTGGGCCCACTTCCTCACGGGGAGGGCATCCTCATGAGGAGGGCTTCCTCACGGGGAGGGCATCGCCGTTAGGGGCGGTAATGTGAACAACCTGCAATGAGACAGTTGAAGAGGACAATCCAGTTGTAGTGATAACGAACTGAAATACAAAGCCTCCCCCCATGAAGCCGTGAAAGGGGAGGGAAAGGTAAATACAATGTCCCTCCTCCCCCTCCGGCGTGATCTCTCCGGGGGAGGGGACAGGCCTGTGTAGGCTAGACGTAGAACTTGCAAAGTAAACGCAAGTTCCACGTGTGCTTCAGCTCCTGCTCTTGAAGGTTGGAGAGCTTGTAAGACCCCGAGCCCAGGACCGCGGAGATCCTGTAGGGGCCCTCCCACTTGGGGGAGAGCTTACCCTGTTCTTGGGGGTCTGTGACGCGCTTGAGGACAAGGTCCCCAAGCCGGAAGGCCCTCTCGCGCACCCGCTGGTTGTATGCGCGCGCCATCTCACGCTCATAGATGGCGTGGCGGAGGAGCGCTCGGTCGCGTTCCTCCTCCACGAGGTCGATCTCCAGCCGCTGGTTGGCCTCGTTGGCTTGGTACGCTGCAGTCGTAGCTCCATCTAGGTGCTCGACTCGCAGCGACCGGAAGCCAATCTCTGGGGGGAGGACTGCCTCAGCCCCATAGACTAGGGAGAAGGGAGTACGTCCCGTCGTCCGGCTCGGGGTCGTGCGCATGGAACAGAGGATGCTAGGGAGCTCCTCTGCCCATGCACCCCGCTTAGAAGCGGACTGCTCGAGTCACCGGCGTAACCCCTGTAGGATTACGCCGTTGACCCTCTCGACAGCCCCATTGCTCTGGGGATGGGCCACTGAGGCGAAGTGGATAACGAGCCCCAGGCCTTCGCAGAATTCCCAGAAATAAGCCAAGTCGAATTGGGTCCCGTTGTCAATGGTGATTTCCCGGGGGACACCAAAACGACAAATGATGCTTTCCAGAAAAACCGCTGGACGGCCCGGGACGTGATGCTGGCCAAGGGTTCCACCTCTACCCACTTCGTAAAGTAGTCGACCGCGACCACCGCATACTTGTATCCTCCGGGCGCTGGGGGGAAGGGCCCTAGAAGGTCCATCCCCCAGCGCATGAAGGGCCAAGTGATGGGGATAGTCTGCAGCGCTACAGGGGGGAGGTTCGAACCCTTGGCCATCTTCTGGCAGGCCTCGCATGCGGAGACAAGGTCTCGCGCGTCGCGCATGACCGTGGGCCAATAGAAGCCCTGCCGAAGAGCCTTGGCCGCGATGGCACGCGGGGATAGGTGAGAGCCACAGCTCCCCGCGTGGATGTCTTCGAGAAGTTGGAGTCCCTCCGGCCGGGGGAGGCAGCGCAGGAGGGCGGAAGCCCCCTGCTTGTAGAGCCTCCCCTCCAGCAAGAGATATGCCCGGGCTTTGGCCCGAAGGCGCTTAGCCTCGGTCTCGTTGGGAGGGTCCCCCTCCCCTTGATGAAGGAGGTGAGGGGGTCCATCCATGACGGAGTCCTGGTGATCTCGGCGACCTTCGGGACGCGAGGCTCGTCGCCCGTGTCCGGGGAGGTCACCAAGGGCTTCGTGATGATTTCCAGGAAGGCCCCCTTGGGGAGCGATTCCCGGGCGCTTGCTGCCTGGGCCAAGGCGTCGGCCCGGTCATTGTCCCTTCGCGGGATATGCCGGGCCTCGAGGCCGTCGAAGTGCCTCTCCATCTTTCGCACCTCCTGCAAATAAAGACTCAAGTTTGTGTCATGGCACAGGTAAGACTTGTGCATTTGGCAAACTACGAGCTGAAAATCTCCCTTCACTAGGAGGCGCCGGATCCCCAGGGAGCGCGCAAGGCGCATCCCGAGGAGCAAAGCCTCGTACTCGGTGATGTTGTTGGTTGCGGGGAACTCGAACCGCGCCGCGTACTCGAGTTCCTTCCCCTCGGGGCTCCGGAGGACTACTCCCGCACCAGCCCCGGCAAGACACAGCGACCCGTCGAACATGAGCGTCCAATGGTCACTGCGTTGGCGAGGCACGAGGAGGTCTTCATCCCCTGGCCCGGAGGCAAGAGTCCACTCTGCGATGAAGTCGGCGAGGACCTGTGACTTGATGGCTGAGCGGCCTGTGAGGGACAGGGAGAAGGGGGCGAGCTCGGCCCCCCACTTCCCAATCCAGCCGGTGGCTTCTTTGTTCTGCAGCACTTCCCCCAGGGGGAGGGACGACGGGACGGTGATGGGGTTCCCCAGGAAGTAGTGGCGAAGCTTCCGGGACGCCATCAGGAGGGCGTAGGAGATCTTCTCCATCTCCGTGTACCGAGTTTTGGACCCCTGGAGGGCCTCACTCACGTAGTACACGGGACGCTACTGCCCCCCTTGCTCCTTCACCAATACCGCACTGACGGCAACCGGGGTCGCGACAAGGTAGAGGAGCAAGGGCTCTTCTGGAGACGGACTCATGAGCATTGGAGGGCTCGTGAGGTACTTCTTCAGGTCGTCGAAGGCCTCCTGGGCCTCGGGGGTCCATCGGAACCCCTCGAGCCCCCGGAGGATCTTGAAGAATTGGAGGCCTCGCTCCCCCGACCGCGAGATGAAGCGGCTTAGCGCGGCTAAGCGGCCGGAGAGCCGCTGGACGTCCTTGACGGAGCGCGGTGGGGGCATGTCCAGGAACGCCCGGATCTTTTCGGGATTTGCCTCTATGCCCCGTTGGGACACGAGGAAACCCAGGAGCTTCCCCCCACGCACGCCGAAGGCGCACTTCTCCGGGTTGAGCTTCAGCCCGTACGCGCGGAGGTTGCGGCAGGTCTCCGCTAAGTCGTCGATGTGGGCGGCTGCGCGGGGACTTTTGACGACCGCGTCGTCTACGTACACTTCGATGTTGCGGCCGACTTGATCTTTGAAGACCAGCGTCATGAGGCGCTGGAAGGTCGCTCCCGCGTTCTTCAGCCCGAAGGGCATGTGGACGTAGCAGAAGGTTCCGAGGGGAGTTATGAAACTCGTCTTTTCCTCGTCCCCTTCCGCAATCCGGACTTGATGGTAGCCCGAGTAGGCGTCTAGGAAGCTCATCAACTCGCACCCCGTGGTGAAGTCGACCAGTTGGTCAATCCGCGGGAGAGGGAAGTTGTCCTTGGGGCAGGCGCGGTTAAGGTCGGTGAAGTCCACGCACATCTGCCACTTGCCATTGGATTTCTTGACGAGGACGGGGTTTGTGAGCCATTCGGGGTGCAGGACCTCCCGAATGAACCCCGCCTCTCAGAGTCGGGCGATCTCCCCCTTGATTGCCTCTTGGCCCTCGAGGGAGAGCATCCTCAGCTTCTGTTTGATCGGGGGGTGACCGGGGGCCACCGCGAGCTTGTGTTCAATGACCTCCCGGGCGATGCCCCGCATGTCCGAAGGTTTCCACGCAAAAACATCGGAGTTTTCACGTAGAAAAGCTACAAGTTGCGCTGCATGTTCCTCGGGGAGCTCCGCCCTGATCCGGACGGTTTTGTCCCCGTCGCCCGGAGACAGCTGGACCTTCCAGAGGCGGCTTGGGGAGGGGCCTCCCGGGAGGTATTGTCGTGATGTCTGGTTCCGGGGGAGAGACCTCCCCCCCGGGCGCCTTAATGATGTTGACGCTTCCGATTGTGGCGGCGGTGCGCTCATATAGAGCCCGGGCCATGTCTTGGTCTCCCCGGACGTTGATCACGCCGTGCGGCCCGGGGATCTTCATGCAGAGGTAGTTTTGATGGGTGGCAGGCCCCAGCCAATTGATCGTGGTCCTCCGCATGATCGCGTTGTAGGAGGAGGGGAGGTCCACTACGTCGAATCGGACCATCTCGGTCCTGTAGTTCTCCGGGGTGCCGAAGGTCATGGGGAGATCCACCTTCCCCATGGGGTGGATCGCCTTCCCCAGGACGAACCCTTGGAGGGGCCCTGCTGCGGGCTGCAGAAGCTTGTCATCCACTTGCATCTCCTTGAAGGCCTTCAGGAATAGGACGTCGGCGGAGCTCCCGCCGTCCACGAGGATGCGGGCCAGGTGGCAGTTGTAGATGGTGGCGGAGACGATGAGCGCGTCGTCGTGGGGGAAGCGAACCCCACACGCGTCTTCCGCCGTGAAGGTGAGGGGGACGTCCCACCACTTGGGTGGCGGAGACGTGCGCAGCACCCCCACAACCTTGACTTCGCGCGCGTACTCCTTACGCTGGCGCTTAGAGTCCCGCCCAGAGCCGGACCCTCCCACGATGATGTTGATGCGGCGCTGAGAAGTTTGGAAGGGGAGAGCTTCTGAAGGCTCCCCCTCCTGCATCTGCCCCTGCTGACCCCCCGCGGGAGCAGGAAGGGCCGGAACAGCTGGCCGAGGGGGCAAGGAGGCCGGAGTCCCCCCCCCTTCCCATGCTGGTCGAGGAACGCCACGAAGTGCTGCAGCAGCTGGTGGCACTCCCGGGTAGCGTGGGTACTGCACCCGTGGAAGCTGCACCACGGTCCTTCCCTCCCTCTCCCGGCAGGGCCTTCCCGACCGTGGGAAGACTGTCCTCCCCCATGGCCTTTCGGTTTGGGGAAGGGGCGGTTGCCCCTCGGGGGGTCGCGCGAGCCGCCTCCGCCCTCGAGGACAAAGGTGTCCCGAGGCCGTGGCTGGTTACGCCCACCCTGCCTGGGGCGTTTGAGGGGGTCCCTGGCCCCCCGATCGGCGGGGGCGGGTGCCCCTTGGGTCTTCTTCCAGAGGTCGTCTTCCTCCGCCCGAGCATACTTTTCGAGTACGTTGAAGAGCTTGTCGGCGGAGGAGGGGCAGCTCCGGGAGAGCCTCCAGTGGAGCTCCCCCGGGAGGATCCCGCCTTTGCACGCTTCAATGACCGTAGAGTCGGGGACGTGGGCCACCATGCTCTTCACATGGGTGAAGCGCTTGAAGAAGCTTCGGATGGTCTCCCCCATCCTCTGCCGGACGGTGTACAGCTGCGAGGAGTCCAGGGGACGCACGTAGTTCCCCTGGAAGTTCGCACAAAACTCACGCTTGAGCTGAGCGAAAGACTTGATGGAGCCGGCCTTCAGGTTGTAGAACCAGGAGCGGGCGATGCTGGTGAGGTAGAGGGGGAAGACGTTGCATTATACCGTCTCGTCCCCCACGGCCACGGAGATGGCTGTGGAGTATACCTGCACAAATTCGTAAGGGTCGGCCTCACCGTTATAGTGCTCGATGTGCGGCGGGCGGTAGGGCTGTGGCCACCGAATGCTGCGAAGTCTGCGGCATAGGGGCTGATTAGCCCCCTGCACTTCCCGGGGAGAGTCCCGGTCGCTGTCTTCTTTGACGGGGGACACGCCCTCGTTATCGGAGTCGGGAAGCGGTCCGAGAGGTCCGCCGGAGTGGCGGTGGCGACGCTTTTCTTCTGGACCGGGACTGAGTTCCCGGACGTCCGGGCTCTCCTCCGGAGAGGCTGGCTCTTCGGCGGGACTCTTCCCCCGATCGGTGCGAGAGCGAGGCTCTCCGCGCCCGCGGCCAGGGGGAAGTTCTTCCCCGCGCTTGGGTGAATGCATTCGCCCGACCTCCCCCCGGGAGAAACGGACCTATTCCGCCGGGGGAGAGAGCTCATGCACTGTAGCTACCGGCCCGGAGGCTACCGGGGCCGGCTGGGGGGAGCCCCCTGCGAAGACCCCCGGGACCGGAAAGGGGGAAGCCCCTGCATCATCCGAGACCGGGGAGGGGGCACCCGCGGCGACGTTTGGAACCGAAGTGGAGGGAGCCCCCGTGGCAACGACCAGAACCGGAAAGGGGGAAGCCCCTGTAATATCCGGAACCGGTGTCGAGGGAGCCCCCGCGGCGACGTCCGAAACCGGGGAGCCAATGCGGGGGGAGGTACGCTGAGGCACGGGAGCTGCTCTGTCGGCCGCCACCGGTGCGGTAAACGCGACGCGCGGGGCGGGACTGGCTCCCGGCGTAGGGAAAACCCCCGGCATGTAATGGGCCCCCGGCCCCGGGAAGGGGCCCGGAACGGGGTATCCCCCAGGCGCCACGAAGGGCCCGGGCATGAAGTAGCCCCCCGGCACCGGGAAGGGCCCGAGAGCCGGGAAGGGTCCGGATGTATAACCCGCAGGGGGAGGGAACCCCCCGGCGGGATCATACGGGGCGGCCAAACCTCCGGAGACCGGAGGAGCCGTCGGGTGACCCATAAACGGGGGCATAGCCCCCGGGTATGGGTGCGGCGCATATGTGGGGGCCGGTGGCCGCGTCAACACGCAAAGCCGCTCATCCATAGAGCGCTGGGTGCGGAGCTAGCCCTCCACTAAAGCCACGAGCAGGGCGTCCCGGGGAGCCGGGGGAGCCGTCGGGGGGAGACTGGTCCCGGCCGAGGTCCCCGCGGTGTAACATCCCTATTTTTGGCTATCTTTTCTGCTTGCGAGTCAGCATATCTTCTTTGGAATCCCTGTTGTCTCAGCCCTATCTTGATCTTAGGTATGCCACTACCTTAACCTAAAAAGTTGGCAGCTAAACTTCATCTCCCAGATCGTTTTTACAATTCAGTCCAAAAGTGCTTTAGTTTAGTCCTTTTTGAAAACCCAAAAAGGCTAAAAGTCTCAGATCATCTCCAAATCCAGATTTGATCAAGTGATTACCTTTATTTCGTTTTTCTGAACATTTTTCCCTTCTGGAAGAATTCCAGAATCTCGACCGAAACCCTAGTTTCAGCCTCGACAAAAGTTTCAAACCCTAATTACCCTGTTTTCGATTTTTGTCAAAACCACCAAATCTTATCGAATTTTACCATTTTTCCTGCTGGATGAGTCTAAGACATTTAGTAGCACTCATCTGCAAAGTCAGAATTCAAATCAGCCCTTCAGTTCTTTAGAATTGCAAATAGGCCCAAATTCCCGAGCCAAAACCTTCACAGTTCAGTCCAAATCGTCACATTTCAGTCCAAAACCTTGCAAACAAGCCCCTGGCCTTTTCTTCGACCACGACCAGGAGACCGCGTGCACGACCGCGACCAGTGTTCGTTCGACCAGCGCCCCGCCGCTTTGCCTCACCGTTGAACTCGCCGCCGGCGAAGTTCCTCGCGCTGCCACCTTCATAGCCACGTAGCCTTCACCGTGCACAGCTGTATCGCCACCGTGGAAGCAGTTCACCGTGCTGTGCCGTGTTCTTCCCCGCGCGCGCGTGCCCGCTGTTGTCAGGAGCTCCACGCCACATGGCTGCCATCCCGGAGATCATCGTCTCGCCTCCCTGACGAAACCCCGATTTCGCGCTATGCTCCGCCTCTGGCAGAGCCCCGCCGTGTCCCCAAGTACCTCGATGACCGCCCCAGCGCCAGAAGGAAAATCTCCCCGGCGATTGCTGCAGCTCCCGAGAGCTCAATCCCGCAGCTATATAAGCCCCCCCTTGCCCAGCGTTTCTTCACACACCACCGCAGTTGAACACCTTAGCCTCCACCACCAGAGAGCAACTGAGTTCTCCAGCGCCGCCGCGAAGACCTTCTTCCCCGGCGAGCAGTTCCTGAAGCTCACGGCGCCAACTTCGCCCGAAGCTTCCCCCTTCAAGCCAACACCACCAGTAAGGTCCCCTTGTCCCCCTGTATGTTTCATAGCCATTAATTGATCCCCGGTGAACCTCAACGCCGGCAATCACCGGAAAAGCCGTGATCCCCTGTTCCCCTAATGCCGAGTGATTCAAGCCAAATTGATCCTCGTGCCAGTAGGGAATAATGACCAGTGAGTTAGGAGGAACGAGCCTGTAAACTTAGAATCGCCAATTTTGCCCCGAGCTTCGAAATTCCATGTTCGAGCCTCGGCAGTTCGCCGGATAACGCCGCCGTGCTTCTCCAGCCATTCTCTGGCAAAATTGAGTGCGCCAATAGCTTCGTGACAGCCCCTAGATGCTTCCCGAGTGTGGAATTAAGTTCAAACGCCCTGGAACGAAAACACCCAAATCGGTACCTTCGTCTTTGGCCCCGATCACCGGAGTTCATTTTCCGGCCAAACCAGCCAATGAAACTTTGTCAGCTAGCTAGGCCTCAACCCCCTTAGCAATATTGTCTACTAGCCCGAACCCTGAATCGACCTGGATCAAAAGTTATGATCATGCCAAGATTGCTGTCCAGTGGTTCAGTTCATGTCCAGGCCACCGTGTTTGCTCACCGGATTTGGCCACCTTCCGGCCACCTTCTGCCCTTGAGCCTGTTGAGAGTTCTGTAGCTGTTATCAATGCCTAAACCCCAGACAAAGTTGTGCATCAATTGGAGTCCTGAGTCAAAAGTTATCCAATGCCCTAGTTTCTGGCCATGTCTAGCACTATGTCAATGCATGTCCACCAGTGGCATTAGATGATTTAGACTTGTTACATTTGAGAAATTGAAATGCGACTTTGTCCACTAAGCCTTTTGAACCATGCTCTACAATATTCCCTACTATCACATCTCCAGAAAACAACCTAGAACCAATTTAGGGCTATGTCAAGCCGTAAGCCGAATGTCAGCCTTTCGACATTCAAGTCCTTTTGAGCCCATCTCTTCGATCAATGTCAAGTGACCTTGTCCAAACCCTTACCCCTGCATGCATGATGTATTTACGTATTATTTTCTAGTACTTGTATGCTTATATAGTGTGTATGTGTTGTTTGTATCCACCGTGGAATCAGACGTTGAAGGAACCGAGGAGATCTTCGAGGATTCATCTGAGTAGCTAGACCCATCACTGCAAGGCAAGTCTCAAACCCTTGATCATGTCTAGCCTATTATTTTGGAATGAAGTATGTTATCTGTTTTCAAGTATATGCATGCCTTAGATTCAAATAAGAATTATGTTTCAATAAAATGATTAGATATGACCTAAATGATTGTAAAGCCCTTTTTGACATTGAATACCCCTGCACCCTTGTTACCCTAGATTATCATGCTTAGGCTATGCTATGCTTAAAGATTATATGATAAATGTTGAATGGTCACATATGAGAAAAGCATGTTCAAAACCCCTTCTGTGAAAGAAAATGTGATTGGAATCGATAGTGAGGATGGTTTGAGTGGATGGTGCTGTGTGCACACTGGGAATGTGAAAGACTCCTCACTAGAGATTCATAAGGACTAGAATCTTGTGCTGTGCTTCTATGCGGCATGAAAAACGTACCAACCACTTGCCTGTTTATGGGACGGGCGCAACTTAGTAGCTTTCTTTAGTATTAGCTTTTCCCTGCAATGGTTGTCGATCCAGTGTCTTGCGAGAACTGGTGGGCCGCAGAAGGCCATGAGTGATGTGAGTTCAGAAAAATCATGAGAGGAAAAGGTGGAAAGAAGGAAGACGCCCTATGCTAGATTAAGTCGTGCGCGACTGTAATCAAGAGAGGCTATGTGTCTTGCGAGAACATAGACCCAGGCTAGGAAGTAAGGCAGTGGGGAGGACCCACAACGGTACTTGAGACTTAACTGTCTATTTACCGGGCAGGGAAACAGTTAATGCTAGGACTGTAAATTGTTGTGTCATCTCGGCCTTGTCACATGCGTAAGAGTCGCATGGAGAGGTACCGACTTGAAAGCCGAATGATCGGTGGATTAAGGTGGTACACCTTTGCAAAGTTTAAAAAGTATCGGATACTCTGAGCTCCCAGGTTATGGAGTCTGCGCGCTGTGAATTCTATTCACGTCGATGCAGCACAAGTAGCTTTTGGAAAGTTTTCACAAAATCAGAATAAAGTGGTGACTCATGAAAGACCGCCACACACAACATTTTCTGAGAATTTAGCTTAAGATTTTAAAAGCACCGCTTTTGAAAATAAAAGTCTTTTCTCCAAAAACCAAGTGAAAATCTATCCTATATACATATACAAAGCCAAAGAGCTATTCTGTGAGAGATTTCCCCCTCATCTATATATACTTGCATTCTTATTTGGGACTTGTTGAGCACCATGTGGACAATGTGCTCACCCTTGCTTTTACAAACGAATTTAGAAGAAGGATTCGTCGACCCTGAATCTTACGGTCTTGAACCCAATGTGGAACAAGAAGAAGAAACTGAAGACCAAGCTTGATAGAGGGTTATGCACCAAGGTAGAGTCAGATGTGGAGAAGGCCCATACACCGCTGCTGCAGAAGAAGAAGACTGATGAAGTCCTTTTGCTTATTATTGTTGTTTCATTTTGTGCCGACCTTTGTGTCGAAAACTCCTTAATTTGTATCAACATTTAAATGCGTCATTTTGGCGCTAAGTTATTGTAATGTTGGTCCTTGTGATCAGCACTTGTTTTTAATTACTCGCATTTTTATATAATGCATCTTGTTGTTGTGAGCTACAATGTACCTTTTCTGAGTGCAACCCACCTGGGCGGTTGCCACCGGATTCCTCAAATGAGGGTCCCACACGCGGTCACCGGGAGCGACCTGGAGGCAGAAGCACCTAAGTTAATAGAGAAGGTGGGAGGCGGTACCTGGGTCTGGCCGCCTCCGGGAGGAAGCGCCGGGACAGTCGTGTCCCGGACGGGCGGCGCCGGGTCACTGGGACCGGCGTCACCGGGAAGGGCGCGGGCCCTTGTTCTTGGGGAGCCATGGCGTCTTGTCGCGAGTCCCCACGGACGGCGCCAACTGTCGTGGTATTGCGAATACCACGGCAGGTTTCGTGGACGATCCTAGTGAAGAAAACGCAGCGCGGGTTGACCGGGTGACCGGTCCTCCCCCGCCGGACAAACACAAGAGATGACACGGGGATTTATACAGGTTCGGGTCCCAGTGGGGGCCCTAGTCCTGTCGGCGTGCTCCCGACCGAAGTCGGCTGGGGAGGCTCTCTCGGGGGAGAGGCTTCTGGAGCACACCTGAGTTTTGGCTACTTAGCAATAATGAATCACTTGTCTTTACAACAGGGGGTACAAGGGCTATTTATAGCCCCAAAAAGAAGCAAAAAAGACTAAACTACCCCGGACGCTACCGTCGGATTGAGGGGTAGCAACGTGCTTCTCCCGGTCAGGTGCCTTGGATTCTTGTCAGGTGGTCGCTGATTCCCGAGGCGCTCCTCGCGTGACCTGCACGTGATCAACAACCAAAGACTTTACCTTTAGAAGGGCAACGAGGCCCGGGACGTGCCCCGGAGGCAAGGTCCCCGGGCGAAAGGCGGTGACCGGGACGTGCCCCGGAGGCCAGGTCCCTGGGCCAAAGGCGGCGCCCGGGACGTGCCCCGGAGGCAAGGTCCCCGGGCCAAAGGCCACGTCCCAGGGCAAATGGCGGCACCCGGGACCGCCACCAGAGGCCAGGTCCCGAGAGCCAAAAGGCGGCGCCCGGGGCAGGCACCGGGGGCCACGTCCCCGGGCAAATGTGATGCAACTTACCTGGACTTAGTCTCACGGAGATTTCCCCCAACATGTATGACCAAGGCGGTGGTGCCAAAGCCAACTCCGTAAAGTGCCACTAAAGCCAACTAAACATCGGGAGACAGTAGAATAAGAATTAGAAAAATTCGCAGTGAAAATTTTGCCCATCCGATCAATCCCAAAAAACCAACTCCTCAAAAGAATCAAGAACCTTGGAAACCCCCTTCTTAAATCGAACCTCAAAATCATCATCCAAGAGGGAGGAAACTGTAACACCCTAAGTTTAGGGGTAAAAACTTTCTTTTTCATGAACATCATGCATGCATGGATCTGTAGTAGTAGCAAGATCAGTTCAACCCTAATCTATCTTAAGCCCTAAAATCTCAAAATCTTTCCTGTGAACCCAAATAAAGATCAGACTGCTTAGATATGATCTATCAGTTACTCTGAACCTAAAAGCCTTCAGAAGCCAGATTCAATTCCATCTCTAACTCTCAGATCTTGCGATCTTTTTCTGTTTTCGAAAACAGGAATTTAATTATTGTCGTAATTACCCTAAATACTCTGAACTCAGATTTAGCCAAATCTTGACCTAATCTAGACCAGATTATTCTTGGATTATGATCATGGGTATGCCAATGCCTTAATCCAGAAAGTTGGCAGCCAGATTTCATCATCTAAGCCATTTTCACAGATCAGTCCAAATTATATCGCAAATTAGTCCGTTACATGATATCTGGAAACCCAAAAAGGCTAAAATCTTCATATCAACTCCAAATTCAAATCTGTTTCAGGGACCACCTCTCAAATGATAATTAATACAAAATCATCTTTTATGAGAATACCCAAATCTCTCTCCAATTACCTTGAATTCAAAATCGACAAAACTCATATTTAATTTACCCTAAATACCCTATTTTCGGGTTATATCGAAAATCATCAAATCATGCCACATTTTACCAAATTTCTTACTGGATGAGTATAAGGTATAAGTTTATACCCATCTGTGAAATCAGATTGCAAATTAACTATCTCTAGATCAAAAATTACAAATCAGTCCAAGTTGCAAACAAAGATTCTTGCAATCAGGTCCCTGGCTCGACCAGAGCCACTGTTCACGACCGGAGCAGCAGCAGTTCGCGACCAGAGCTCACAACCCCTTCGGCCGCGACCACAACGTGCAGTGCTTCACTTCAACCAGCGCCGTTGCGAATGCGACCGCGACCAGGAGCACTTTGTCGTCGTGTTTTCGCCGCCGATCAGCGCCGCTCTAGCCGTGCTATTTCGCAACCGTGTTTGCATGCGCACACGTGTTTGCACCTCAGCTATTGTCGTGGCCATTCTTGTCCAGCTCACCAGCAGCTTGCACAGCTTCGCTTGCTCGCCGTTGCTTCAACCCGAAGATACACCGGCGCAAGCAGTTTAACCACCAAGCAGTAAGCTTTGCTTTGCTTCGCTTCGCCTTACCCTTAAATAGCAGTCCCAAGCAGCTCCCTTGTCACCAGCACTACTCTCTAGAGCTTCTCAGCAATTAAACGAAATTTTCTTCGCTGCTGTCGTCTTCTCCGGCGAGCACAGAAGGAGGCTCACGGTGACAGCTTCAACCGCAGCCCCTTCATCCAAATTAACAGCACCAGTAAGGTCCTCCCATCTCCCTGATCGTGCTGTAGCTTTGAATTGAGTTCATATGCACCTCATCGCCGATGATCGCCGGAATTTCCAAAACCCCTGGTCCAGCTTTGCAACTCGATTCAATCCGAATTAGCCCTCGATCCAGTAGAGTAAAATGATCAGTGAGCCTTATTTAGCAAGCCAGTGAATCCATATTTCAAAATTAAGCAAGAACTGAAGCTATTCCCAAGCTCGAGCTTCACCAGTCGCTGGCGCTCATCGCCAGACTTCTCCGGTGATGCTCCGGCCAAATTGATTATGCCAATAGCTTCCATATGCATCCCTCTTACTCCCTAAGCTTGGAATTGAATTCAAATCCTGTCTAGCAAAAACCCCCAAATCCAGTGTCATCTTCTCCGGCGCTGGCCACCGGAAACCTGTTCCCGGCCAATCCAGCTCTAGCCACCTTGTCCCTTAGATGTATCTTGATCTCCTGAACAATTTTGTCTACTAGCTCGACATCCAATTCGGCCTAAATCGAAAGTTATGGCTATGCCCTAATTTTTGTCTAGTGCCGTGACTTGGAATTCCAGCCACCGTGTTCTTCGCCGGTTTTCACCACTTTCCGACCATGTCCTGCCCTAGATCCTGTTGAGTAAATTGTTCCTATTATCAATGCCTAACTACCAGAGAGTGGGCATCAATTGGAGCCCTAGATAAAAATATATGGCAAACCCTAGTTTCTGGCCATGTCAGCCCAATTCCAATCTATGTCAGTCAGTGGCATTGAACCCTTTTTACCTACTTCCAGCCATGCATTTTGAGCATGGCTTTGTCCCTTAGATTCCTGATGTTGTGATCTAAAATCTCTTCTTCTGTCACAACTTGAATTGAGCCCTCTATCAACCATTAATCCTTTGTCGACGCCTTGAACCGAATGTCGACCTGAAGACATTCGTCGATTTTGAGCAAACCAGCCGCGGACTTAATGTCATTTCCTTACTCTAGAACCCTAAAAGTCCCTAGCACCCATCTTTAGCCCTAATCTTATGAGTTTAGCCCTAATCAGCTTCTAAACCCAATTATCCCAGAATCATCGAGACATTTCATTTTTGCATTATTGCATGTAGTATAATAATGTATTGAAAAGGTTGTGATTCTTGGTTGCTTGTTTGATCTTTGCTCAGAGTCGGAGCCAGAGTTTGAGGACTTCACTGCTGATCCGACATCAACTGCTGTTTCTTATGACGCGGAAGGCAAGTCATAGTCTTGATCATCTTGAACCTATATTTTAAGAGCTGCTATAATATGACCTTGAATATAAGTAATATTGCATGTGAAAGAATGGTTGAGATATAATTTGGCAGTACTAAGCTGGATGCTTGTGAAATGTGAAAATATCAAATAGTGAACCATGAACTATTATATATGTATTTATATATATATTCATGAAATAAAACCCCTAGCCGTGACCAGAATTTTGGTATGGATGGCTGTAGCACTGGAGGTGCTTAACTGCAAAGGATAGCAGGCACGGAAAGTGCATGGTTGTGGATGGTCTGGTCACTGGCATATAACGACTAGAACCTTGTGTTGTGCATCTAGTGGCATGACCAACGTGCTAACCGCAAGCCTGGTATGGGACAGGCCTGAACAAGTACTTATGCGGATCGCACATGAAACCCCCTGCATGAGATGGAAAACAATACACTAATTTCACGGAATGCGGCTCCTCCACGTAATATAATCATGCACGTTGACCCAATAATGGGAAGAGACTTAGGGGTGGGGGTATATCCCGCCACAACTGTGGTTCGCGAGAGATCCACAGGGTCGGGGGTGAATTGTGTGTGAAACATGACAAAATTTCTTGTTATCTCCACCTTGCCACTCACACATGGTTGTGAGGAAGGGTCTAATCATATTGATAGGATGGGCTTGAAAGTGGAATATCTTGCGGGTAAATTGGTACCTCTCTGCAGAGTTAAAAATGTATTCGAATACTCCGAGCTCCTGGGTTTATAGGAGTCTGCTGCAGTGGATTAAATCCACGGGGTGTGGCACAAGTATGTTTTCTAAATAAAATTTGATAAGTCAAGATTACACAAATGACATGTGTTGTCATGATAAGGGGTGCTGCCGTGGGCTGTCGTCTGTCGACGTGTCGTGGTAGTGCTATAATTTAGTGAACATGAATAGCGATGCTATGTTATGAAAAGTGCTGCCATGAGATGAGATATGAAAGAAAAGATTATTTTACAAACATCCATATTTCTTGACTAGTCTAGGTTCATAACAACACTACTATATGTATCTACTCCTACCTATGACTTGCTGAGTACGTAAGTACTCATCCTTGTCAACTTCAACCCAGTAGATGGAGCGTATCAAGATCAAGAAGAAGGTGTGGAGAACTTCTTGGACCAAGATGAAGGAGTGCCAGATCCGCCAGATCCCTGATGTGTTGTTCTGCCGACAACTTCTTACTGTGGAAGGGACACCCATCATCCGCTGTGTAGAAGTTTTTATTTTGCTTTAACTAAACCTTGAATGCCGCGAAGGTATTGTAATATCTTTATGTAATATTAAGGCCAGCAGGCCACACTGCTTAAATATTTTGTAAGTTAAAATGAGATCAAGGTTCTTCTCCCCATCAGAAAACTTCTTCAAAAAAGATTTGAGATATTCAATTTTATTTATCAACAAGTGACAGTCAGGGCAAGAAACAAGCAAATCTTCTAGAACTTTTTGTTTGAACTTGAGGCTCTCACATGATAGACATGTATTAGTCCTCATGTTTTGGAGCTCCTTCTCAAGTCGATCAGCAAATGACTTTGTCAAGGATTCTAAGTCCTTTTCAAATTCAACACACTCGATACATGGAGTGGTCCGTAAGACATCAAAATCATGCTGCAAAGATATACAAGAAGCACAAGGACTTGACTTGTAGGACTCAATATCAGACTCATGTAGAGTCAAGTTCTGAATGCAAAGACCCAAGTAAAAATCTCAAAGAATCAATCTCAAAATGCAAAGAAAGACAGAGCTCATAAGAATCAGAATTAGAAGCGCTTGAGCTCTTGCTCAAAAGGTCATCGCGCTCCTTTCTCAGATTCTGAATCTTACTCCTCAAAGCATCAATCTGAGAATCTTGTGCAAAAAGAGCGTCTAGGAGCTAGTCTTTGCTCACCTTGCTTATGTTAGTGTGGAGATCATCCTCATCAAGCTCGTTGTCACTTATGGCCATGAAGTCATCGTTGCTGTTGGGGGAGGCCAAGGTAGCCCTCTCGCATCATCCAAGCCATCATCACTCATCTCATTGGGAGCGGACAAGGCCTTGTGCATGGCCTTCTTGACTGCCTTGAAGTTCTTCCTTTGGGAGCAGATAAGGCATTTTCTACGGCTTTTTCTTGGCAGCACCCTTGAGGTTAGGACAAAGAGCATGGATGTGGCGGCTTGCCACACTCAAAACATATGATCTCTCTCTTTTTCCTCTCTTCTTTCTTCTTGCTTTCCACACCCTCACGAATTTTTGGTAATCAAGGCAAGCTCATCGTCAAAAAGCACATCAAAGGCATCATCCTCCAAAGTAGAAATAGCAACAAGTGAAAAACTAAGGGATGAGAACCCTGAAGACCCAGATGAACCAGGATGTGCAGCGTGTAAAGCTATCGACTTAGATTCTGGAGGAGACATTATCGCCCTAGTCATCTCATAGGTCTTGAGAGAAGAATATAAATACTTGGTCGTCAAGATATCTAGGTTCTTAGTCTCCATGATGGAGGTGGTTTTGACATGTCAAACTGTTGAAATCAAGGAATGCAAGATCTTGTGACACCTTTCAAACTCAAAAAGATCATTGCCCACAGAACTAAGTTTGTTGACAAGAGCATCAAAACGAGTGAAAAAGCCATCAATAGACTCTCCCGAATGCATCATAAACTGCTCATACTCAGATGTCAAAAGCTCATGCTTTACGCTCTTCACTTGAGTGGTACCCTCATGGGTGTTGGATCAAGGATGCCGACTAGAGGGGGGGTGAATAGGAGGCTTTTAAAAACTTTAAAACTCAAAGCAAATAAAGAGCAAATAAAGAACAAATAATATAAGCAAGGGAAAGAGAACGAACACAACGATTTTTACCGAGGTATCGGAGACTCGCCCAGTCTCCACTAATCCTCGTTGAAATACTCAAATCACTTGAGTCTTGCCTCAATACTCACGAAGAGTATTATCAACTAAGGTTGCTCCTTGTCCACTCCGGAAAGGCGAGCACCGATGCCTTGTACACACTTGCCGAGCCTCTCCAACAATCTCCATTCTGGAGAGGTCAACGGCCACGCCTCCGAACCGTCTAGGTGAGGGCGCTCACCAAGAGTAACAAGCAGCGAGGTCTTCTCTAGACCTCCAAACACGCACCGAGAAGCTAAGTATATGCAAATGCAAAAGAACTGAAACTCTCGGTGGATCGAAAAGCACTCGACTTGATCAAAAGATCAAGATTTTATATAAGAAACTAATGCTCAATAGTGTATATGAAATGCTGCTGCTTGTTTTGTAAAACTTATGCCCAAAGCTCCTTTTTATAGCCTCAAGAATCAAATGAACCGTTGGAGCTAGGGCTGAAAATCAGCAACCCAAACTGACAGTCAGTTTTCCTAACTGACAGTCAGTTCAGTGCACAACGGCCGACAAAATTTACGGAATAAACTTTGCTAGCCGTTCGTGGTCGAAAAAGGAAAGCTGAAACCCACAACTGACAGTCAGTTATGAAAACTGACAGTCAGTTCGACCACAGTCTCGACCAAACGCAAATAGAAACTCAGTTAAAACCTCTGTGGTCGAAACCCCAACTGACAGTCAGTATGGACAAACTGACAGTCAGTTTAGTACAAAAATTTTGAGCCCAAATACACCCTCTCTGGACAATTGTCAGTTTAAACTAACTGACATTCAAACTGACAGTCAGTTTAGCAAACTGACAGTCAGCATGAACAAAAACAGAGATAACTTTAAATCCAGAAATCCAAAAGAGGTGTTTAATAGCTCGTTGGAAAGATAATTTTAAGGGCTACAATTTTGTCAACAGAAGCAAAAGCCAGATTTTCCTAGATCTTTCTGAAAATTGCAAAAACTCTTCTGCTATCAAAAACTGAACTGAAAAACCAGATTTTTCAAATAAGTTCAAAACCAAATCCAACCAAAAAGATGCAATGCAATGACCTAGATTTCTCGGTTTGTGTTGGAGATAAAAAGAGGACTTTCGCCACCCCTCTTTATAGTACGGTTAAAGCTAGAAAGAATTTTCCTAACCGATCATCTCCAAACGCCAAGATCGGTAAAATAAAAACTCGAAATACCTGAGGTCTTTCGCATCTCCATGATTTGCGTCTTGTCTTTTGCTCTTTGCGATTTGTGCTTTTATTTTAAGTCGGGTTCATCTTGATATTCTTGCATTTCTTCCCAACTGATCCCTATATCAATTAAACTCAATAGCACAATTAGTCCGGAACACTTTGTTTTCATTAATCATCAAAATTAGGGTTAGGCATGAAGGCCTAGATGCAACAATCTCCCCCTTTTTTATGATTGATGACAACAAGTGTTCAATAACAAAATAAATGAAATAGCTCCCCCTGAGTATATGAATCTCATCATAACAGAGCATAAATACATACACATCAGGGCATCTCATACATAAGCAAGTCACAGATGTGCAAATATCCACAAGTCATATCAAAGCATGCACATCAAAACATCATATATATCAATGTATTAGAGCTCAAGAACTTCATCTCAAGAATCCAAATCATATCAGAGCTACACAGATAAACATATCACACATAGACATATCTGATAATCAAGAAAAACATCTCCATATATATATGAAAAGACCATCTGTTCAATACATCAAAAGACATAAGACATAAACAGACTCTAACATCCAAAATACTTCTCCCCCTTTGGCATCAAGCACAAAAAGGGAGGCAAAAACACATATCAGAGCCTAATGCTCATCATCTGAAGAAAAACCTATGATGTCTATATCTCCGGAGCCATCTGGAGATGCAGACGGGTCGACGGCTGGAGACGCCGGAGGAGTCGCAACTGCAACAGGAGCTGGATCAGCAGCAACGGGAGCCGGAGCTGGTGCAACAGGAGCTGGATCAGCAGCAACTGAAGCTGAGCTCGGAGAAGACGCAGCCTGGCGGGCCCTCTTGCGAGGGACCGAAGAGTCGGACGCAGGCAGACGTCGCAGTATCTCCTCCTGCTGAGCAACCAAACGAAGCAACATCTGGTGATGCTCCGCCTGGGTGCTGAGGATCTGCTGCTGGGTCTGGAGAACCTGCTGAAGCAGAGAAGGTGACGCCGCAGAAGATCCGGCGCCAGGGTCTGAAACAGGTGCTGGGGCAGACTCCTGAACTGGAGCCTCATCCTCTGAGTCCCCCGCAGCATCATCATCAGATGCGGGAGAATCAGGGCCAGCAGCTGCTGCAGGACGAGCACCGAGCCGGCGATCAGCCTGGCCCGGAGGATAAAAAAGAAGAGGATGATGGGGCCGTGGCAGCTCAGTGTCGACGGCCCGGATATGAAGAAGCACCGCCATGATATACGGAGCTTATATCAGCTGACGGCCCGGGGAAAGAAGGACGTGCTGAATATCACTGATGATGAGATCAGCAACGTCGAAGGGCTCCTCCTGAAAGATCGAAATCAGGACATGGAGGGCCAAATAAGTGATCCTAGCCCTATCTCCGCTCATGGGGACCAGAGTGAGACGGAGGATCCGTAGGGCTAGGTCAACATCGCGGCGCAAGCCAGCGATGTGACGGAGCTGGAAGGGGCCAGAATAGAGCATGGCCACCTCCCGACGCTCGAGGTCAGGGAGAGTATGGAGCTGGCGGCCAGAAGGAGGGCGCACCAGTCCAAGCGCCGACTCCAGCTGATCCTTCGTGACAGTGTAGACCTGGAGGCCTGTCATGAAGGTCATGAAGTCGCGCTGAGGGGAGACAAAGACGGTGGAGTAGAACTGGCGAATGGGCCCCTCAGCCCAATGCAAAGAGGAATCAGCGACTAGGTCGCGGATCCCTACAGTGCCGAAGAGGTCTGCGAGGCTAGCGATGCCTGTGCGAGAGGCGATCGTACCCCACGACAGAGAGCGGTGGGCAAAGATAGGCGCGCGGCTGTAGACACTGGTGAACAGGTCTAGGTGGAGGTTGGTGAAGCAGGTGAGCACCTCGCATGCGTCGCGACCAGTGGGACGCGGCGACAGATACGGGTTCACAGAGCGGAGCGTGCGAAGGCGGCTCGCGTGCCATCATGAATAATCCACGGGCACGCGCTCAGGCGGAGGCGAAGGCCGGTTCTCGGACGTTTGACCCGATGAATGCTGGCTGTTTGCCGCGTTCTTCCGTCGGGCCACGCGTCGCGAAGGACCGGGCTGATCAAACATGGTTATGAAACAGAGAAGGAAAGGAATTGACCTGAACAGAGAAGGCAGAGAATGAACTGAAGTGGTCGTCGAAGCCAATGCGGAGCAGACAACCAAATCAGTTGCAGAACACGACGAGGAGGTCCACGATCACTGCACACGACGAGGAGGTGTGGTGCCGAGGAGCAAAACCGAGGAACAGAGCAAAGACGGTGGCCGAAGGTCGAACAGAGCAAAAGCAGCGGCGGCGCACGACGGTGAGGAACGGCAAGATGCGGCGGCGCGGCTCGTCGGCGGTGAAGTGGTCACCGGCGATGAGTGGTGGCAAGGGGCGCAAGGAGGAGGAGGCAAGAAAAGGAGGCGGCGGCGAGAAAAACCGAAGAGACAAAAAACAGAACGGGGGTTTTAGGGTTCTCAATCCCGCAACTGACAGTCAGTTTGATAAACTGACAGTCAGTTTGATAAACTGACAGTCAGTTTGATAAACTGACAGTCAGTTCCAAACTCAGAAACATGGAACTGACAGTCAGTATACCATACTGACAGTCAGTTCACAGAACTGAGTTTTGAAACTGACAGTCAGTGTATGAGACTAACAGTCAGTTGGGGACTCGAACACGACCAGGAGCTTCGACCAAAATCAAATGCACGTAACTGACTGTCAGTTTGTGAAACTGACTGTCAGTTATGACAATGACTTCGACCAGAGACTAAGACCAGGCTCCTAAGCACTAAACTGACTGTCAGTTATAGGAACTGACTGTCAGTTTGGTCAAATTCGACCAGAAGCAGTCTAAGACCAGAGAGGGAATAAAATAATAATATTTTTATACAAACAACACATTTAGCACATCAACTAGCATTTGATATATCAATAATGTTCAGTTCACCCCTTAAAAAGCAAAATCTTGATTCATCTAGGGGTTTAGTGAAGAAATCAGCTAGTTGCATATCAGTTCTAACATAATTTACATCAATATCTCCTTTTGCCACATGATCTCTAATAAAGTGGTGCCTTATTTCAATATGCTTAGTTCTAGAATGTTGAACAGGATTATTAGCAATTTTAATGGCACTTTCATTATCACACAATAGTGGCACTTTATCAAAGATAATCCCATAATCCAAAAATGTCTGCTTCATCCACAATAATTGAGCACAACAACTTCCTGCAGACACATATTCAGCTTCAGCTGTGGAGAGAGCTACAGAATTTTGTTTCCTAGATGACCATGATACTAAGGATCTCCCCAACAGCTGACAGCTACCAGATGTGCTCTTACGATCAATTTTGCACCCAGCATAATCAGAATCAGAATAACCAATTAATTCAAAATTTGCATCTTTAGGATACCAAAGGCCTAAACTGGGATAACATTTTAAATACCTAAGGATTCTTTTAAGAGCAGTTAAGTGACATTCCTTAGGATCAGACTCAAATCTAGCACATAAGCACACACTAAACATGATATCAGGCCTAGATGCAGTAAGATACAAAAGACTACCAATCATAGACCTATACAGTTTAGAATCGACCGATTTGCCGCTTTTGTCCATGTCCAGATGTCCATTGGTCGCCATGGGAGTTTTGATTGGTTTAGCGTCTTCCATCCCAAAGCGCTTGAGCAGGTCCTTCACGTACTTTGTT
Source organism: Pharus latifolius (assembly GCA_019359835.1). NCBI lineage: Eukaryota > Viridiplantae > Streptophyta > Magnoliopsida > Poales > Poaceae > Pharus > Pharus latifolius. Next base: position 61,242,500 of record CM033319.1, on the reverse strand, counting down.
TGACTCACGAACGTCCCGTTCTTGAGTTGTTTGATTTGTAGACCGAGGAAGAAGCTCAGCTCACCAATCATGGACATCTCGAACTCCCTAGACATCATCTCTCCAAACTCATGACAGAAATGTTCATTAGTAGATCCAAAGATAATATCATCAACATATATCTGACAAATGAACAATTCCTTTTCAATTTTCTTTGTAAAGAGAGTTGTATCAACCTTCCCAATTTTAAAACCTTTTGATAATAGAAAGTCTCTAAGTCGCTCATACCAAGCTCGAGGAGCTTGTTTGAGACCATAGAGAGCTTTTGACAATTTAAAAACATGGTTTGGAAATTTAGAATCTTCAAAACCAGGAGGTTGTTCAACAAACACAAGTTCAGAAATTTCACCATTTAAGAAAGCACTTTTTACATCCATTTGAAAAAGTTTGATATTAAAACATGATGCATAAGCAAGAAGAATGCGAATAGCTTCAAGTCTAGCTACCGGTGCAAAAGTTTCACCAAAGTCTAAACCTTCGACTTGAGTGAAGCCTTGAGCAACAAGACGAGCTTTGTTTCTAATTACAACACCATTTTCATCTTGCTTATTTCTGAAAACCCATTTTGTTCCAATAACATTATGATCTTTTGGTCTTTCTACTAGAGTCCAAACTTCATTTCTAGCAAAGTTATTAAGTTCTTCATGCATGGCATTAACCCAATCAGGATCATTTAAAGCTTCATTTACATGTTTGGGTTCTAAAGAAGACACAAATGAATGATGTTCACAAAATGCAGTGATACGAGATCGAGTTTGAACACCCTTACTAACGTCACCCAATATTTGGTCTAGAGGGTGATCCTTGGTGATCGTTTGATGTTGCCTTGGTGCTTCATCTTGTACATCTTCATTTTGATCTTGTTCTAGAGGATCAACATGAGATGATGATACATCTTGATCAGCATTCTCAATGTTGACATCTTCTTCTTGATCTTCTTCTGTTGGCTTGATGTCTACAATGGTTATGTTCTTCATGGCTTCTTGAAGATCTTCACCTGAAACTTCATGAGAGACTTGCTCCTTTTGCGAGCCGTTAGTTTCATCAAATTCGACATCACAAGATTCTTCAATGCAACTTGTATTTTTATTGAAAACACGATAAGCTTTGCTAGCGGTGGAGTATCCGACTAGAAAGCCTTCATCTACTCTTCTTTGAAATTTACCACCAAAATTTCTTTTCTTAAGAATAAAGCATTTGCAACCAAAGACTCGGAAATAAGAAATATTTGGCTTTCGCCCAACAAGTTCATAAGGAGTCAAATTCAGAAGAGGATGCAAATAAAGCCGATTTATAGAATAGCAAGCTGTATGCACGGCTTCAGCCCAGAAGCGAGTAGGAGTATCATACTCACTTAGCATAGTCCTTGCCATTTCTATAAGTGTTCGATTTTTCCTTTCAACAACTCCATTTTGCTGTGGAGTGTATGATGTGGAAAATTCGTGTTTGATTCCAAGAGAGTCACAAAAATCAAAAAGAGTTGAATTAACGAACTCTCCACCATGATCACTATGGATTTTCTTGATGGATAATTCGAATTCAGTAGAAACACGTTTTGCAAAACTTTTGAAAACATCGGGAGTTTCAGATTTTTGAGAAATAAAGAAAACCCAAGTATAGCGAGTGAAATCGTCAACAATCACAAAACCATAATTGCTACCCCCGATACTTTGGAACTCAAAAGGTCCAAATAAATCCATATGAAGAAGTTCCAAAGGTTTGTAAGTCGAAAGAATGCGCTTAGTTGGATGTGAAGTAGCTACTTGCTTGCCAGCTTGACAAGCGCTACAAGGTTTGTCCTTTTCAAAATTCACATCCTTTAAGCCAACAACCAAATCACGTTTTAAAAGTTTTCTCAATTGATGCATACCAACATGTGCAAGTTGTCTATGCCATAGCCAACCTTTTGAGGTTTGAGAGACAAGGCATGTTGAAAGAGATGCATCTTTTGAATGAAAATCAACCAAATAAAGATTTCCAAAACGAAAGCCTTTAAAGATCAAAGATTTATCTTTTAAACTTTCAACCAAAACTTCTTTTGGATAAAACGTGCAACTAAAACCAAAATCGCAAATTTGTGCAACGGAAAGCAAATTGAAATTCAGAGATTCGACCAATAAAACATTAGAAATAGATAGATCATTTGAGATTGCGATTTTACCCAAGCAGACCACATTTCCTTGATGGTTGTCGCCAAAGGTAATCTTTTGGTTCTCTCTTGAGTTGTCTTCTATTGAGGTGAACAACTTCTTGTTACCGGTCATGTGTTCGGAGCATCCGCTATCTAGCACCCAATGCCTCCCACCGGTCTTGTAGTTCACCTGCATAAAAAGCATTAAGTTCTTTTAGGTACCCAAACCTTTTTGGGTCCTTCAATGTTAGCAATCAAAGCTTTGGGCACCCAAATAGATTTCTTTCTTTTATTTAACATGGGTGCACCAACATACTTTGCTATAGCATAACCTTTTCTCGACTTTTGAAGCATGTAGCAAGTATCAAAATAATTAGGAGTCATTAAGGGACATGCTTCATGTGAATGACCGGTTTCATGGCATTTATGACAAAATGTGTTGCATGCTTTAATAAATATAGTTTTAGAATTTTGTTTTCTTCCTTTCTTTTGAAAATATCCTAATCCTTCTTTTCTAAAAGAACATTTTTGTTTACTAAGGATTAGATCAAGAGATATTTTACCTTTATAACAATTTTCTAAGCCTTTTCCAAGTTTTTCAACTTGTGCCTTAAGTTCATTATTTTCATTTAAGATGTTATCATTTGACACACATGGAATGTGATGACTACTAGAGGGAGATTCATTCAAGTTACATGAAGTTGAAACATCTACCTTAGATGAGATATTTGTAACATCTTTTATGAGCATGCATTCATAAGATTCTTTAAGCTCGGAGTATTGAGCGCGTAGGGAAGAATGTTCTTCCTTAAGCGCCTTATACTTCTTTTTAGTTTTTCCAAAAATTTCATTTAATTCGGTTATCATTTCAACTAAATCATCATAAGATGGATCATTAGAGTGTACCTTTTCATCGCCTTTAGCCATAAGGCAAATGGATGAGCTAGTTGAAGTGTTGATGTTGCCGAGAGCTAGTCCGGCCATCTTCTTGGAGCAACTTCTTTCGTTGTCGGAGTCGGAGTCGGAGCTCTCGCCTCCGGACATCCACTCTCCAAAGCAAGCTTCTTTGATTTCTTCATTCTTCTTTTTGAAGAACTTCTTCTTCTTGTTCCACGCCTTGTTCTTGTTTGGACATCTTGATGCTATGTGTCCTTTCTCATGACATCCATAGCAAATGATGTCCTTGAAGTTGTTTTGCTTTTGCCCCTTTGGTCGTGTGTCAATGTTGACACCCTTCTTATGTGACCTGCGAAGGAGTTTTTGAGTATTTTTTACCATGAGTGCAAGGTCTTCATCGGAGGAGCCATCGCTTGAATCGTTTCTTGCATTAGCTTTGAAGGCCAAAGCTTTCTTCTTCGTCTCCAAGGGTTCGGCCGCTTCCTTCTTCTCCTTCTTGTGCATCTCATGGGTGATGAGGTTCCCATAAAGATCGGTTGGTGTTGTGGTCGATAGATCGGAGTTTGTGAGAACCGTGACCAAAGTGTCGAAACTTTCCGGCAAGGCCCTAAGCATCTTTCTCACAAGCTCAAGGTCAGTAAAAACAACACCAAGACCCTTGAGTTCATTCACAATGTTATTTAACCGAGTAAACATGGAATCCACGGACTCGGTTGATGACATGGTGAATGTCTCATATTTTTGCCTCACCATTAGCAATTTTGCCTCTTTAACCTTTGTTGTTCCCTCTTAAATTTCTTCGAGGGTAGTCCAAACCTTATGAGCAGTCGTGAGATTGCTCACTCGGTTGAACTCATTTAAGGATAAACCGGCAAAGAGTGCATTTTTTGCACGGGCATTTAAATGCAACTTTCTCCTATCGTCCTCAGACTGACTTGCCGGATCAACCGGAGGAGTAAAGCCGAGTTTAACAATACCCCATACATCAAGCCCCATAGCTTCTAGGAATACCGACATGCGCACTTTCCAATAAGGATAGTTTGTCCCATCAAAGATAGGCGCACGACCGGTATGACCGAGAAGAAAATCACCGCTTGACGACATCCTCTCTCTCTAGGCGGTAAAGCCTAATGAATCGAGAGACCAAGCTCTGATACCACGTGTTGAATCAAGGATGCTGACTAGAGGGGGGGTGAATAGGAGGCTTTTAAAAACTTTAAAACTCAAAGCAAATAAAGAGCAAATAAAGAACAAATAATATAAGCAAGGGAAAGAGAACGAACACAACGATTTTTACCGAGGTATCGGAGACTCGCCCAGTCTCCACTAATCCTCGTTGAAGCACTCAAATCACTTGAGTCTTGCCTCAATTCTCACGAAGAGTATTATCAACTAAGGTTGCTCCTTGTCCACTCCGGAAAGGCGAGCACCGATGCCTTGTACACACTTGCCGAGCCTCTCCAACAATCTCTGTTCTGGAGAGGTCAACGGCCACGCCTCTGAACCGTCTAGGTGAGGGCGCTCACCAAGAGTAACAGGCAGCGAGGTCTTCTCTAGACCTCCAAACACGCACCGAGAAGCTAAGTATATGCAAATGGAAAAGAACTGAAACTCTCGGTGGATCGGAAAGCACTCGACTTGATCAAAAGATCAAGATTTTATATAAGAAACTAATGCTCAAGAGTGTATATGAAATGCTGCTGCTTGTTTTGTAAAACTTATGCCCAAAGCTCCTTTTTATAGCCTCAAGAATCAAATGAACCGTTGGAGCTAGAGCTGAAAATCAGCAACCCAAACTGACAGTCAGTTTGCCTAACTGACAGTCAGTTCAGTGCACAACGGCCGACAAAATTTACGGAATAAACTTTGCTAGCCGTTTGTGGTCGAAAAAGGAAAGCTGAAACCCACAACTGACAGTCAGTTATGAAAACTGACAGTCAGTTCGACCACAGTCTCGACCAAAAGCAAATAGAAACTCAGTTAAAACCTCTGTGGTCGAAACCCCAACTGACAGTCAGTATGGACAAACTGACAGTCAGTTTAGTACAAAAATTTTGAGCCCAAAATACACCCTCTCTGGACAATTGTCAGTTTAAACTAACTGACATTCAAACTGACAGTTAGTTTAGCAAACTGACAGTCAGCATGAACAAAAAGAAAGATAACTTTAAATCCAGAAATCCAAAATAGGTGTTTAATAGCTCGTTGGAAAGATAATTTTAAGGGCTACAATTTTGTCAACAGAAGCAAAAGCCAGATTTTCCTAGATCTTTCTGAAAATTGCAAAAACTCTTCTACTATCAAAAACTGAACTGAAAAACCAGATTTTTCAAATAAGTTCAAAACCAAATCCAACCAAAAAGATGCAATGCAATGACCTAGATTTCTCGGTTTGTGTTGGAGATAAAAAGAGGACTTTCGCCACCCCTCTTTATAGTACGGTTAAAGCTAGAAAGAATTTTCCTAACCGATCATCTCCAAACGCCAAGATCGGTAAAATAAAAACTCGAAATACCTGAGGTCTTTCGCATCTCCATGATTTGCGTCTTGTCTTTTGCTCTTTGCGATTTGTGCTTTTATTTTAAGTCGGGTTCATCTTGATATTCTTGCATTTCTTCCCAACTGATCCCTGTATCAATTAAACTCAATAGCACAATTAGTCCGGAACACTTTGTTTTCATTAATCATCAAAATTAGGGTTAGGCATGAAGGCCTAGATGCAACAATGGGAAGCTTCAATAGCCACCCAAATGTCATGAGCGGTGGAAAGCTGTAAGATGCGATTGTGCTTAATCCATCCTAGGGCTCTGTAGAGATAGTTCATTGCTCTCGAGTTGAGTAAAGTCTATACTTTGTTAGACTCATTAATTTTAGCAAGCTCCACATATGTATCTTCAATGATCTTCCATAGGTTGAAGCCTTGAGAATTGATGTATGTCTCCATGCACTTCTTCCAATATAGAAAGTCATCTCCATTGAAGATGGGTGGCTTGCTTGTGTACTTTTCGGTCGTCATGGCTCAAGAGATGTTGAAGTCTACAAACGAGAGCAACACCAGGCTCTAATATTAATTGAAAGATTAGGATAGCAAACCAAGGGGGGTTGAATCAATTTTTCAAATTTAAGCCTCCAAAAGAAAACAAGCAAAGGAATTAAGAGATAGTATGGATGCTAGGAGTGTTTGAATACCTCAGTATAGCTCTCCCCAATCACACCATCAAAAATCTCCATATAACAAAGAGTAAAAGGAGAAACAAAAAGAAAATAAAACATAAAAAAAACTTGTGAGTATTTAAATAATCAATTGCGAGTATTTAAACAATCAACTGCAAATATTTAAACAAGACAGAAATTTAAACAACCTTGAAGATGCAAATCAAATAAAAACAACTCAAATATACCATGAAAATTTTTATTTCTTTCAAAATATCCAAGAATCCAGTAAAAAACCCTTGAATAAAACACTCAACAAAACTCTCAAAAAAGCAAAGTATAATAGCCAAAAAACCTCCCCAAAGGGTTTGAGTTCTTTCCCTAAAACTCACCCTTTTTATATAGAGCTAGTCTCCACCTAGAATAATCTCCACAACCCATGTGGAACTACACCAACAGTTGGTGGAGGTTTGGGCCCAAAGCCAAATTTGGCCCAACTCTTAACTCTCCACTTTGCAATTTTCGGAATTACATTATTTTCTGAACAACATACACTAAAAACAATCATAAATTCATCATCCAAACTCAAATTTAGACGTTTTTAGATCCATTGGAAAGTTATCTTTGAGCTCTACAACTTTGTTGTTTACATTGTTCTGAGATTGAGTCTAGGTTAGTTTAGAATTAACTCACAAATAGAACCTTTTGCATGAACTTCAACGCGGAGTCTGTAGACCATCTCGATGATTTCTTGGCATCATGAGCACCATCTATGCCCGCTATGATGCCACCATGTGTATAACTCGATGTCAAATAGCTCGCCACGTGCCGGGAAGTCTCTCCCATTCTAGACCTCGATCGACAACATCCACACTTCGACTAGCTCAAGCTACGTCAAAAATCTTGGTGCAATGCCACATTCTGTTGGATCTAGGTCGATCTAGGTATCTAGGTTTTGATGATTAATGATGATTTGGATAAATCCCTGATGATTAAAGTTAATCTGGAGAATGTCAGATTTGATGATTAAATGACAACTTAGATAAATCCTGATTTAGCACAAGTAAATTGAATTGATTATTGATAAACCCAGAAATGGATGTTTCCTTAATTGTGAGTTTAATATTGATGCATATGTAGAGGGGGAGTTCGGTGGTTGCATCAATCTTGAGCTAAGTGTAAATTAGAATGTCATGAGATAAATCTTGAAGTTTGATGGCTCCTTATTGAGGTTTTGACATCGATGAATATGCTGGGGGGAGCTCATCATATTGGTCATCTGATCTGATTGTCATCATGACATGTGTAGTATAGATCATGTGCGTATGTCCTTGTCATATACGAATCTATATGATTGTGTATTTCATCTCATACTCATCTGTTGTTTGTTGAAAAAGGTTTTTTCATCTCACTGCAAAGAGATATTGTTGAGTTAACTCCTGTGTGGAGTAATTTCTCTGGTGGTGATTAATGACAAACTGATTATGAGACTAACGTTGTGCATTTAGTGTTTGTGTTGTAGTCTCAAGGCGTATTGCGAAATGAAAGCAAGCAAGGGCGTGAAGAGGATGATGCCGATATGAGTCATCCCGAGCGAGGTCAAGCTTAGCGAGGGCGAGCTTTGCGAGGACAAGCGTCAAGTGGTCAAGCTTCATCGAAGGTAAAATCCAAGATTAAGGATTGTTTTCTTAGGATTTTACCGGTCTCGGTGTTTAGAGATAGACCAGGTTGATAGGATTCTTTTTGATAGTTTGATCGTACTATTAAGAGGGGTTGGAAACTAGTAGCTTGAATCTATCTAGTGCGGAAGCTCAAATGCATTCATATCATCTTGCACTAGTATTTTATAGCCTCTTGCATTGCTAGAGAGTCTAAGTGTAGTTTGTGGTGCATTAAAGAAAATGTTTTGAAAACTGTACTTAGTCTTGATCACCAGCTATTTAAATTAGTTTATATTCTAGAGCTGGTCATGATCATACTTGCACATTCTGATTGTATCCTCGTTTGATACGTGGTCGTGGTCGTGTCGCCAGTTTGGCGGTTTTCTATTTAGGGTTTGGTCGTGGTCGTAGGAGTTCGAGCTAGTCGTACCAGTCTTCGACTCGTTTGTGTACGCTCGACCAAATCCACTCAACCACCTGTTTTCGATCGGATGTTCGACCTGTGTTGTTGTGGTCACTACTAAGTGTCAGCAAACATATCCGCGAGAAAACAGATAAATTGCATTTAGAAATGATTTTTGCGTTGGAAATTTTGGCAGCAGGAAGGTTTTTGAATTTTCTAGAATTATCTAGGCCTTTCTAGGTCTTGCTCATTTTGACAAAATTGTAGCCCTTTGAGTTATCTTTCCAACAAGTCAAAAATCACCCCAATCAGATCTCTGGATTAAAAGTTATGCTTATTTTACTGTCAATGTGCATTGGCCAGACTTTGTCCGGCCTATACAAATTTTTTCAGCCTTGTGCAAAATGAAACCAGAGACATTTGCATCCGTCCGAGGGCTTTTGTCTGGACGGGCCGGACTTTGTCCGGTGTGGCCGGACATTGTCCGGCCTGTACAATTTGTTTGAGCCGAAAGTTAACAGAGACAAATATATATGTCCGAGGGCTTTTGTCCGTCATGACCGGACATTGTCTGGCCTTTACAAAAAGAATCCCCCAACGGTAACTGACATTTTGCAACGGTCAAAATTTGTTGTACTGGCCGGACAGTGTCCGGCCTGTACAAAATTTTTCCTGTTCGTGGCAAACGGCTAGTTTTCTTTGAGGGCTATATATATCTTGTGTTTACCTTCAGTTGGGGTTGCTCAAGAAGTTGATTTCTCTGTTGAAAAGCTAGCCAAGTTCATTGCATATGAGATATTGCATTTAGAGGCTAGATTTGAGCCCAGATCTTGAGTGGATTTGAGAGAGAAGCATTTGGGTGAAGTTAATAGTGCTTAGTGCACTTCAATCACCTTTTGCATGCTACTGCTAGAGTGTTGAGCATTCATTTGCATCTTTGAACTTCTAGCACGTGATTTGGTTCAAGTGAGCGCATCCGGCTTGTTACTCTTGGCGATCGCCTTCGCCTAGACGGTGTCGGAGGAGAGTCGCGATCTCTCCGGTTGAAGTTTGTCGGAGAGGGCGGCAAGAACGTGTGAAAGGTTTGGTGCTCACCTATCCGGTGTGGAGAAGGAGCAACCCGAGTGAAATATCCTTCATGGATATAGAAGCGAGGCTCACGCGTGAGCGCTTCAACGAGGAGTAGGGGAGACCAGGCGAGTCTCCGAGACCTCGGTAAAAATCATTGTGTCAATTGTCTCTCTTTTGTATGATTCATATTGATCTTGACACAATTGCTTAATTTACTATTGTTGCATGTGTTGTCAAATATTTCATATGGTCGAATGCAACTAGTTGATTAGATTGTTTTAAACCACTTTGCTTATTCTAGGATTCATAATTATCTTGCAAAAATTGTTTAATTGAAAAGAAGTTTAAAAGCCTCCTATTCACCCCTCTAGTCGGCATTCTTGATCCTACAATTGGTATCAAAGCAAAGTCTCTCTTTTATCGACTTTACCGCTAGAGAGAAATGATGAATTCACCAGAGAATTTTAATCCTAGAGTCCTCTGTGAACGCGTCCTTCACCGGCGTGTTCATATCAGTTAGTATCAGAGCTTCAGTTTCTATGGTAGAATCTTTTATTTATTTCTGTTGATTAGTAGTTTAGGTTTTTTAGTCCTAGAGTCCAGAAAATTATCAACAAAAATATATCACCAAGCTTCATATTTTAATCTGTTAATTTAGTTTGCTTTATCGAGTTTTTAATCCATGGTTTAGTTTTTGTTGCTGGTCGAGTCAATCTTGGTGCCTCAATTTTGAGCTTTTCGTTTAGTGTTTGAAGAGTAAAAAAAAACCAAAAAAAAACAAAAAAACAGAATAAAAAAGAGAATATATATATATCATGATCATCACTGACCATCCTTGAGTCAAATATCATCTGATATAAAAAAAATTGCTCTAAATAGTACAATTGTTGATTTACGCTTTGGCATACCATCTCTCTTGTGATCAGCAACTTAGGATTGCCATACCATTGGATTGTTATTCGATTTTGCATTGCTAAGTTACAGATTATATCATCTATTACCTAACCTAGCTCCACATATAAATCCACTTGTTAAACGTAAAGACCACATTGTGAATTCGCCACATCAGTCTCTGATAAGCCCCACTGGTTATTGCTGGAACACGCTGAGCATTCCATAGGAAAGCATAAGAACTTTGGATTGGTAAGAGTAGGTGAGATTGAGTGATCCCACATATATTTCATATTCTACATATTTTGTCTTTTTCTACATTAACCGATGGCAGGAAACAGATCATCTACTTCATCAATCAATCCGGAAGCTTATGTCACTCGAGCTGAACATGCCGCATTCCGAACATTTGTCGAGGGACGGTTTGATTCTGTCATTGATGAACTACAGCAACTCCGAGTTGTGGTCATAAACCCGGAAGCTCCACCTCAGGGGCAAAGCGTACATCCTACACCACCAGAAGGACATAGAAAAGATGCGCGATCAGTAGCAGGCAAGAATCGTCGCGGTTCTCCAACTTTTCGACCATGTCAAACTGGTCATGATCATGCTTTTCGACCACCCCATTTTGGTTGGCATGGGGGAGGTGGTGATGACTATGATGACAACTTCCAGTACGACTACCACCCTGAAGGCAAGAACTATTATTATGGTAATTGGCAACCACCGCACACGGATGCCGATTATCGACCAAGGTACCATGCTCATAACCTACATCATGGAGGAGATCGTCATCACAACCACGATGGCAGAAGACTTGCAAAGATCAAGCTCACCATTCCTAAGTTTAATGGTTCATCGATCCGAAAGTCTATCTTGATTGGGAGCTAAAGATGGATAAACTTCTTCTCATGTGCAATGATAGTGAACAAGAAAAGGTAGCCTCTGCTTCATCTGAATTTGAAGGTTATGCGTTGATTTGGTGGCATCAATATCATGAGCTAAGGAGACAAGCACATCAACCTCGAATTGCTACATGGGATGAGATGAAGAATGTCATGAAAAGGAGGTTTGTACCATCTTACTACACTCGGGACTTGTTCATCAAGCTGCAAGGTCTTAAACAAGGTCCGCGAAGTATTGATGCATACCACCAGGAGATGGAGATTCTTTTGATGAGATGTGATGTTAGGGAGCCACCTAACCAGTCCATTGCTCATTTTTATAATGGCTTGAATAGAGACGTCCAGAGGATTGTCAATTATCAGCAGTACCAAGATCTCGAGCAACTTGTCCATCTATCAAGAAAGGCGGAACGACAATTAGCTGAAGACAAGATGTATTCGTGGGCAGCCACTACTTCTACGTGGCGTCAACCAAACAATAATGCTTCAAACCCGACTCCTCTAACGGGTCGACCAAACAACAATTCTTTGACCATGTCCAATCCGTCATCCACACTTCTTAGACCAAACAACAATGCGTCGACCACCAAGAAGAAGCCTACAGCCAACACCTCATCTGTTGGTTCTTCTGCTCGCTCAAGCCAAATTATATGCTTTAGATGCCAAGGATGAGGACATGTGGCATCTCAGTGTCCTAACCAGCGAGCTATGATTGTGCGAGAAGATGGAGAATATGATTCTCAAAGTGACGAAGACGTTATCGAGGACGCTGCAGTAGAAGTTGAAGCAGAAGGAGGTTTTTCTTTCGAGCAAGGTCAAACTCTTGTGGTCAAGACTGTGCTCAGTGTTCAAATGATGGAAGCTGAACGAGGACAGCGACATAATCTTTTTCAAACTCGATGTAAGGTTCAAGACAAGGTATGCAAACTCATCATTGATGGAGGTAGTTGTCATAATCTTGTTAGTAAGGAGATGGTGGACAAACTTGGACTTACAGTGCTCAAACATCCTCATCCATACCGCATTAGTTGGCTTAACTCTTGTGGTGAGATCAAAATTACCTCCATAGTGAAGGTTCAGTTTACCATTAAGGGGTATACTGATGATGTCATGTGCAACGTGGTTCCTATGCAAGTTTGCCACTTACTGTTGGGACAACCATGGCAATATGATCTCAATTCCTAGCATTGTGGTCAAACTAACAAATATTTTTTCAAGTTCAAGGGCAAGGACATCACTCTTCTTCCTATGACTCTTGAGCAAATTATATCGGAAGAGGTGCAAAAACTTTCTGACAATAAGGTTGATGGTGTGAGTGAACATATGAGTGAGTGCCACATATCGGTGAGAGAAAGAGCCACAAACCAAATATGAGTGCGCAAAAAAAAAGAGAGAAAGATAGCTTAGCTTTAATAGCTACAAAATCAGATTTGCGAGTTGTGAGCAACCTATTGCCGGATTGTTTTGTACTCTTGTACAAAGAATCCTTGATTTCTACTAATGACTTAACCCCTCTTCCTAGTGTTGCTACCGCTGTTTTACAGGCTTATAACAACGTATTTCTAGCAGATGTACCATCCGGACTTCCTCCTTTACGAGGAATCGAGCATCAAATTGATCTAACACTTGGAGCAACACTGCCACACCGACCACCGTACCGCACCAACCCTGAAGAGACTAAAGAAATACAAAGGGAAATCGAGGTCATCAACCGTACATTGTCGACCATGCTGAGGACGGTGATAAAAAAGAACTTGAAAGAGTGAGAAGATTATTTGCCGCACATGGAGTTTGTGTACAACAGGGCGCTACATTCGAACACTAATATGTGTCCTTTCGAAATTATTTATGGCTTTAAACTGATTGCTCCTATTGATTTGTTGACTTTGCCTGTGCCAGAATGACTAAAGCAGGAGATTAATGACAATGCTTACAAGATAGAACTACTAGGGGACTATGGAGTCAATGCTACATTCAACGTTTCGGACCTTTCTCTGTTCTTCGGTTCTACGCTGTCAGACTCGAGGATGAGTCCTTTTCAAGAGGGGGAGAATGATGAGGACATCCCTGGCACAAGTAGTACTAGAGCTCGACCCGAGGAATATAAAGGACCAAACACTCAAGCGAAGGCCAGACAACTACATCAACAAGTGACTTTTTTCCTTAAAGAATTAAAGGATGATGAGAATATACTGCTACCTAATAGCTCTCGTTTAACATTGATCAGGAATAGAGAGGGAGAGCATTACAGAAAGAACATAGCCACGTATGAGCCAACTAACTTCATCGAATCTGGTGGTACACCTACTGAGTGGAAAGAGCATTTCTTAAGCTTTCCAACAAGCCCAAGATCACTCGATTCCGTCAAGGATTGCAACCGCTACAACCAAAAGAATTTTGCTCGGCATGCAGTCTACCGACCAAGCGACAGTCCAACTTCAACCAATCACCATTCTCAACACAGACGTCCAATTTGGTTATGTGAGTACTTGTTGGAAAGGTATTCAAAGTGCTTTCCAACGCACATTAAATTCTGACATCGTATGCAACCAGGAGACCTGTCGTGGTATTGCGAATACTCCGGCAGGTTTTGTGGAAGATCCTAGTGAAGAAAAGATGACGTGAGCTAACCGCGTGACCGGTCCTCTCCCGTCGAGCAAACACAACAAGTGACACGAAGGTTTATACAGGTTCGGGCCTCAGTAGAGGCCCTAGTCCTATCGGCGTGCTCCCAACCGGAGTTGGCTAGGGGAGCTCTCACGGCGAGAGATGTCTCTGGAGCACACCTGTTTGATTGTCTATTAGAGTAAAAATGAATTGTCCCCCTCACATGAGGGGTTACAAGGGCTTATATAGGCCCAAAAGATGCAAAAAGACTAAACTACCCGCTCGCCACCGTTGGATCAAGGGGCACCGGCGTCCTTCTTCCGGTCAGGAGCCTTGGATGCTTGACAGGTGTCCGCCAGTTCCCGAGGCGCTTCTCGCGTGATACTCACGTGACCTGGGATCGGAGACCCTTGTCTTCGGAAGAACGACGGCGCCCGAGACAAGCCACTGAGGGGCCTTGTCCCCGGGCAAAAGGTGACGCCCGGGACAAGCCACCGGGGGGCCTTGTCCCCGGGCAAATGGCAGCGCCCGGGACAAGCCACCGGGGGGCCTTGTCCCCGGGCAAATTGGACGGACTCTTACCTGGACTTGATCCCGCAGAAATTTCCCCCAACAGCAACCCCCCATGCCCTCCGGGGACGATGCTCGAGTCCCCGGAGGGGATGGTTCATGTTACCGGGAACATCTCCTCCGGGACGGTCCTCCGGAGTCATTGTCGTGGTATTGCGATTACCACGGCAGGTTTCGTAGACGATCCTAGTGAAGAAAACGCGACGCGGGCTGACCGGGTGACCGGTCCTCCCCCGCCGGACAAACACAAGAAATGACACGAGGATTTATACAGGTTCGGGTCCCCGTGGGGGCCCTAGTCCTGTCGGCGCGCTACCGATCAGAGTCGGCTGGGGAGGCTCTCTCGGGGGAGAGGCTTCCGGAGCGCACCTGTGAGTTTGGCTATTCCAATAATAATGAATCTCCTCTTTCACAACAGGGGGTACAAGGGCTATTTATAGCCCCAAAAAGAACCAAAAAGACTAAGCCACCCCGGACGCCACCGTCGGATTGAAGGGTAGCGACGTCCTTTTCCCGGTCAGGTGCCTTGGATGCTTGACAGGTGGTCGCTGATTCCCGAGACGCTCCTCGCGTGACCTACACGTGATCAACAACCAAAGACTTTACCTTTAGAAGGGCGATGAGGCCCGGGACGTGCCCCGGAGGTAAGGTCCCCGGGCGAAAGGCGGCGCCCGGGGCAGGCACTGGAGGACACGTCCCCGGGCAAATGGCGGCGCCAGGGACCGGCACCGGAAGCTAGGTCCCGGGAGCCAAAAGGCGGCGCCCGGGGCAGGCACCGGAGGCCACGTCCCCAGTCAAATGGCGGCGCCCGGGACCGGCACCGAGCGCCAGGTCCCGGGAGCCCAAAGGCGGTGCCCGGGACCGGCACTGGAGGCCAGGTCCCGGGAGCCAAAAGGCGGCGCCCGGGGCAGGCACCAGAGGCCACGTTCCCGGGCAAATGGCGGCGCCTGGGACCGGCACCGAGCGCCAGGTCCCGGGAGCCAAAAGGCGGCGTCCGGGACCGGCACAGGAGGCCACGTTCCCGGGCAAATGGTGGCGCCCGGGGCAGGCACCGGAGGCCAGGTCCCGGGAGCCAAAAGGCGGTGCCCGGGGCAAGCACCTGAGGCCACGTCCCTGGGCAAATGGCGGCGCCCGGGACCGGCACCGAGCGCCAGGTCCCGGGAGCCAAAAGGCGGCGCCCGGGACCGACACCGGAGGCCAGGTCCCCGGGCAAATGGCGGTGCCCGGGGCAGGCACCGGAGGCCACGTCCCCGGGCAAATGGTGGCGCCCGGGGCAAGCACCGAGCAAATGTGACGCAACTTACCTGGACTTAGTCTCGCGGAGATTTCCCCCAACAGCAGCCCCCCATGCCCCCCGGGGACGATGCTCGAGTCCCCGGTGGGTATGGTTCATGTCACCGGGAAAATCTCCGGACCAAGCCACCGGAGCCGTGACGCTTAGATTCTCGTGCCGCGCGCTAATGACCGTGCCGTTGGGCCATAAATGCGCTCGTGGTTCGAACTGGTGCCTCGGTTTGCGCGCCAGTCCCTTCATTTCCCACACACGGTTTGAACTTCAACGGCCCAGATGTACCGCGAAGTGCCACGCGGCGCCCATCTGGACCACGCTTCGCCCCTATAAATAGGGCCTTGGGGGGCCCGGGAAGCTCATTCCAAACTTCTCAAACTCCAGCGCCCTTAGCTCTCCCGGTAGCCCTCTCCCGGCAGCTCTCTCCCAGCAGCTAGCTCCCGGTAGCCAAGCGTCCGGAGCCTTTAGGTGTCCTGTTCCCTGAAACTTGTCACCGGAAAAAACCAAACCTGATGGCACCGAAGGGTCGAGCGAAGACCACGGAGGTGCCCCCGGAGGAAATCGCTCCAGATTTCCTCTGGGCGTCGGAGTTCACGGCCGGGGACATGGAGTCCCTGGTCGAACGCGGAGTTGTTGAGGACGGGGACATCCGGGTCCCCGTGAAGAAGGACGGAGCCCCCCGCCCCAGGCCCGGGGAGATTGTGGCCTTCGAGGCCTTCCTCGAGGCGGGGCTCCGGCTCCCGGTGCATCCCTTGCTCTGGGAGTTTCTGAAGGAGTACGGGCTGGCGCTGAACCACCTAACGCCGAACGCCATCGTCCGGATGGGTCTCTTCATTTGGCTCTTCGAGACGGCGACTGGGCGGGAGCCAACCCTACGAGCCTTCCGGTACTTTTACGAACCGGCGGCGAGCAGCTCCCACCTGGTCAAGGGGGGACCCAAGTCCCCCTTTGGCTCGGTGATGGTGCAAATGCTGCCGTCCCGGGTGGCCGATTACTCGGCGGCGGCCTCCCGGGACCTCTGGGGCGACTGGATCCAGAGGTGGTTCTACCTCCGGGTCCGGGACGACGACGTGGTGTACGCCCCGGAGGCCCCCGCCTACAGCAGGTCGTCCGCGCCGAAGCCTCCGGTGTGGACGGACGAGGAGCTGGCGCTCCTCGGCAAGGTCATTATCTCCCGGGGCACCCGCTCAATGCGGGACGCCGCCGAGGAGATGATGCTCCTGAGGATCTCCCCCTTCTCGCGCGGGAGAAGGGGGATCGGAATGGGACTGGAGCAGCGGCCCCCGGTGAAACCGGTGACCCGGCGTAAGTCTCTGTTACCTGATTCATTGCATTTACAAATTTTATAAAATTTGACTAACTCTTTACCTTTCGCAGTCCAGCCGTACCCGGCGGCGCGGGAGAAGGCGGAGAACCTCCTGGGGAGGTACTTCGCCGACGAGCACGAACGCATCATGCGTATCGTGGGGGAGGGCCCTCCCTGAAACTTGGTAGCCGAGGCCATCGAGCTGAAGCTACCGGAGAGGAAGCCCCTCCCCACCCCCAGGTCGCACAAACGGGGGAAGGACGCTGTCGGGGGCTCTGAGCCTAAGAAGGCCAGGGTCCAAAAAGCCCCCAGCCCTTCGACGACGCCGGCTTCAACACCGAGCTCTCCACCATGATCACTACGGATTTTCTTGATGGATAATTCGAATTCAGTAGAAACACATTTTGCAAAACTTTTGAAAACATCGGGGGTTTCAGATTTTTGAGAGATAAAGAGAACCCAAGTGTAGCGTGTAAAATCGTCAACAATCACAAAACCATAATTGCTACCCCTGATACTTTGGAACTCGGAAGGTCCAAATAAATCCATATGAAGGAGTTCCAAAGGTTTACAAGTAGAAAGAATGCGCTTAGTTGGATGTGAAGTAGCTACTTGCTTGCCAGCTTGACAAGCGCTACAAGGTTTATCCTTTTCAAAATTCACATCCTTTAAGCCAACAACCAAATCACGTTTTAAAAGTTTTCTCAATTGATGCATTCCAACATGTGCAAGTCGTCTATGCCATAGCCAACCTTTTGAGGTTTGAGAGACAAGACATGTTGAAAGAGATGCATCTTTTGAATGAAAATCAACTAGATAAAGATTTCCAAACCGAAAGCCTTTAAAGATAAAGGTTTTATCTTTTAAACTTTCAACCAAAACTTCTTTTGGGAAAAATGTGCAACTAAAACCAAAGTCACAAATTTGAGCAACGGAAAGCAAATTGAAATTCAGAGATTCGACCAACAAAACATTGGAAATAGAAAGATCATTCGAGATAGCGATTTTACCCAAGCCTACCACATTTCCTAGACGATTGTTGCCAAAGGTAATCTTTTGGTTCTCGCTTGAGTTGTTTTTGAGTGAGGTGAACAACTTTTTGTTGTCGGTCATGTGTTCGGAACATCCGCTATCTAGCACCCAATGCCTCCCACCGGTCTTGTAGTTCACCTTTTCATTGCCTTTGGTCATAAGGCAAATGGATGAGCTAGTTGAAGTGTTGATGTTGCCGAGAGCTAATCCGGCCATCTTCTTGGAGCAACTTCTTTCGTTGTCGGAGTCGGAGTCGGAGCTCTCACCTCCGGACATCCATTCTCCAAAGCATGCTTCTTTGGTTTCTTCATTCTTCTTCTTGAAGAATTTCTTCTTTTTGTTCCATCCCTTGTTCTTGTTTGGACATCTTGAAGCTATGTGTCCCTTCTCATGACATCCATAGCAAATGATGTCCTTGAAGTTGTTTTGCTTTTGTCCCTTTGGTTGTGTGTCAAGATTGACACCCTTTTTATGCAACCTGCGAAGAAGTTTTTGAGTATTTTTTACCATGAGTACGAGGTCTTCATCGGAGGAGCCATCGCTTGAATCGTTCCTTGCATTGGCTTTGAAAGCCAAAGCTTTCTTCTTTGTTTCCGAGGGTTCAGCTACTTCTTTCTTCTCCTTCTTGTGCATCTCATGGGTGATGAGGTTCCCATAAAGATCGGTTGGTGTTGTGGTCGATAAATCGGAGTTTGTGAGAACCGTGACCAAAGTGTCGAAGCTTTCCGGTAAGGCCCTAAGCATCTTTCTCACAATCTCAAGGTCAGTAAAAACAACACCAAGACCCTTGAGTTCATTCACAATGTTATTCAACCGAGTAAACATGGAATCCACGGACTCAGTTGATGACATGGTGAATGTCTCATATTTTTGCCTCACCATTAGCAACTTTGCCTCTTTAACCTTTGTTGTGCCCTCGTAAATTTCTTCGAGGGTGGTCCAAACCTTGTGAGCAGTCATGAGATTGCTCACACGGTTGAACTCATTCAAGGATAAACCGGCAAAGAGTGCATTTTTCGCACGGGCGTTTAAATGCAGTTTTCTCCTGTCATCCTCAGACTGACTTGCCGGATCATCCAGAGGAGTAAAACCGAGTTTAACAATATCCCATACATCAAGCCCCATAGCTTCTAGGAATACCGACATGCGCACTTTCCAATAAGGATAGTTTGTTCCATCAAAGATAGGCGCACAACCGGTATGACCAAGAAGGAAATCTCCACTTGACGGCATCCTCTCTCTAGGCGGTAAAGCCTAATGAATCGAGAGACCGTGCTCTGATACCACGTGTTGGATCAAGGATGCCGACTAGAGGGGGGTGAATAGGAGGCTTTTAAAAACTTTTAAGCTTCAACAAATAATTGCAAATCAAGAACAAATAATATAAGCAAGAGAGGAAGAGAACAAACACAGCAGTTTTTACTGAGGTATCGGAGACTCGCCCAGTCTCCACTAGTCCTCGTTGAAGCACTCAAGTCACTTGAGTTTTGCCTCAATACTCACGAAGAGTATTATCTACTAACGGTTGCTCCTTGTCCACTCCAGAAAGGCGAGCACCAAAGCCTTGTACAAACTTGCCGAGCCTCTCCGACAATCTCCGTTCTGGAGTGATCAACGGCCACGCCTCCGAACCGTCTAGGTGAGGGCGCTCAACAAGAGTAACAGGCAGCGAGGTCTTCTCTTGACCTCCAAACACGCACTGAGAAACTAAGTGAATGTAAATGCAAATGAACTGAAGTGCTCGGTGGATCGGAAAACACTCGACTTGATCAAAAGATCAAGATTTTAAGTAGAAAAATAAAGCTCAAGAGTGTATAGGAAATGCTACTGCTTGTTATGTAAAACTTATGCCCAAAGCCCCTATTTAGCCTCAAGAATGAAATGAACCGTTGGAGCTAGGGCTGAAAATCAGCACCTCAAACTGACAGTCAGTTTGCCTAACTGACAGTCAGTTTAGTGCACAACAACCGACAAAATTTACGGATGAAAATTTGCTAGCCGTTCGTGGTCGTTTAAGGAAAGCTGAAACCCACAACTGATAGTCAGTTCGACCACATACTCGACCAAAAAAAATAGAAACTCAGTTAAAAGCACTGTGGTCGAAACCCCAACTGACAGTCAGTATGGACAAACTGACAGTCAGTTTAGTACAAAAATTTTGAGCACAAAATACACCTTCTCTGGACAATTGTCAGTTAACACGAACTAACATTCAAACTGACAGTCAGCCTGAACAAAAATAGAGATAACTTTAAATGCACAAATCCAAAAGAGGTGTTTAATAGCTCGTTTGAAAGATAATTTCAAGGACTACATTTTTGTCAATAGAAGAAAAAACCAGATCTGCCTAGATATTTCTAGAAAAACGAAAAACTCTTCTACTATCAAAAACTGAACTGAAAAACCAGATTTTGCAAATTAAGTTCAAACCAAATCCAACCAAAATGATGCAATGCAATGACCTAAGATTCTCGGTTTATGTTGGAGATAAAGAGAGGACTTTCGCCACCCCTCTTTATAGTATGGTTCAAACTAAAAACAATTTTCCTAACCGATCATCTCCAAACGCCGAGATCGGTAAAAATAAAATACGGATTACCTTAGGTCCTTTGCTTTTCCGGCTTGCGTCTTGTCTTCATTTTTGCGACTTGTGCTTTTACTCCTTTTGCGTTGGGTTCGTTTTGTTCATCTCGACAATCTTCCCAACGGAGCCTTGTATTAATCAATCTCAAAAAAAGCACAGTTAGTCCTAAACACTCTGTTTTCATTAATCATCAAAATTAGGGTTAGGCATGAAGGCCTAGATGCAACACCGACCACACTGCCGGACACCCAGGCCCGGGGACCCCTCACCGGCCGCGACGGGGCCGACGTCGGGCAGGAGACCCCCCTGCTCTCCTCGGGGGAGGTCGCCCGCTACACGGAGGGCCTACAGACCCGGAAGGTGTAGGCCTTCGTTGCAGAGGGAACGCTCCATGAGCGTTTTGGGGAGCTTCAATCACTCCAAGCCCAGGTACTTACCCAAGTCGACGACGCTTTCTTTCGGGCCCCTACACTTGAATTTTTTCTAACTCTAGAGTTTGTAGGCGGCGGCCATTACCTGGGGCCTCGAGCAGCGGAGGACAGGGCCGCGACCTTCCTGGGGCAGCGCAACGAAGCCCTCCAGGAGCTAGTGGATGCTCTTGATAGTTTGTGATTCGCTGTTGCTTTGCAATGGTTAATTTGTGTATTATGGCTGATAGCCTAAGTAATTTTATGCATTAAAGTAGTTGCATTAATTTCTGCGTTGCTGTCTTAGTTGGCCTTAGTTAGTTAGATCAATCTAAACCTTTTTCAGAGCCACCATGGTTGACACAAGAAGGAGATCTCGAAGTGGAAGAGAAGATATGGGTCAGACTCCGCAAGAAGAATAAACTATGACAAGAGACCCTTTGTTTCAGCAAGGATCTCAGAGTTCCAATCCTCCTCAGAATGAACAACCCAGTCTTCAGGAAATTCTGTTGTCAATGGAGAAAAGTCGACAGGAAGCTCAGATAGCTCATACCCAGTTGTTAGCCCAGATAGTTCAGAAACTGCCTACTGGAACAACAGAAGGAACTACTTCTGCTGTAGGAGCAAGATTAACAGATTTCCAAAAGACCCGTCCACCAACATTCTCTAGTGCGACCGATCCCATGGTTGCCGATGATTGGTTACGGGATATCGAGAGGAAACTGGACACGGTCCGATGCAGCGAACGAGAGAAAGTTTTGTTTGGATCTCATCAGTTATCAGGAGCTGCAGCTGCATGGTGGATGAACTACCAGGAAGCCCACCTTGATAAAGATAATATTTCTTGGAGGGAATTTAAGGATCAATTTCGGAAATTTCATATACCTACTGGTGTTATGGCAGCTAAGCGTCGGGAATTTCGGAATTTAACTCAAGGGAGTAAGTCAGTCACCGAGTATCTCCACCAATTTACTCATTTGGCTCGATACGCACCTGAAGATGTGGATACTGAAGAAAAGAAGATAGAGCGCTTCACAGAAGGACTTCAACACTATTTACAGTATCAAATTGCTTCTCATGAACTTACGGAATTTCAAACCCTAGTGAACAGAGCTTTAAAGGTGGAAGAGAAGAGGAATATGGGAGAAGAAAGCCGAAAGAGGAGAATGCTTCAGCAAACACGACCACAGCCAAATCCAATCAGAGGAAGAGTTCCTATCACTCCCAATTTTCGACCATCCTATCAGAATCCCAGATCAGCAACGACATTGTGCCCCAACTGCAGAGGAAATCATCCTCAGAAGGATTGCCCTCATCCTCATGTTGAGTGTTACCATTGTGGACAGCGTGGGCATCGCAAAGAATTTTGTCCTTGGATACAACTTCCGATGTCCATTGCCAGATCTCAGGCAGGAACACAGCCAGTAGTAACCAGAGCATCACCATCACAGAATTTTAGAGGAAATTCAGCAGGAAGAGGAGGAAACATGGTAAATCGAGGGAGAGGAAGAGGTAGAGCACCAGCTACAACCCAAGGAGGAAGGTTAAACTATACTTCAATTCAAGAAGCAGGCAACGCCACCGACATTCTTCTAGGTAGATTTCTGATTCAATCTGCATCTGCCTTAATATTGTTTGATCCTGGTGCTACAAATTCATTCATGTCAAAAACATTTGCATCTGAAGTTGAAATGCATATAGAGCAAGTACCACTAGAGTACTCTATGGTTATACAAACTCCAGGGGCTAGATTATCTGTTTACTCGATCTGCCCAGATGTAACCTTCAATATAGAAGGGGTAGAATTTGAGGCAAATCTACTAGTTCTAGAACTGCAATGTCTAGACATTATTTTGGGAATGGATTGGTTGTCCCAACATAAAGGTCTAGTAGACTGTGAGGAGAAAACTCTTAGTCTTGTCAGTAGCCAGGGGGAGGGAGTTCTATTCTATGCAGAAAGATCATCAGTCAAGAAACCGCTAAGATCTGTTCAAGGATTACAAAAGTTATGCCTGGAACAAGTGCCTATAGTGCAACAATATTCTGATGTGTTTCCAGAAGAACTTCTGGGAATGCCACCTGACAGAGAAATAGAATTCAGTATTGAGCTTAAACCAGGAGCAGCACCTATAGCAAAACGTCCCTATAGGATGCCAGTTACAGATTTGGAGGAGCTCAAGAATCAACTCGAAGACTTGGAAAACAAGGGATTTATCAAACCCAGTGCTTCATTTCAGTGGATTCAGCTAAAATCTCTGCAATCAAGGAGTGGAAGCAACCTACCTCAGTTTCAGAGATTAGAAGTTTCCTGGGATTGGCAGGGTATTATAGGAGATTCATCGAAGGATTTTCCCAGATTGCCAAACCGCTTACGAACCTGCTAAAGAAGGATGTTGCATTTGAATGGACCATCAAGTGTGAAGAAAGTTTTCAGAAGCTGAAGCAGAAATTGACAACGACACCAGTCCTCACTTTACCAGACAGCAAGGCAGACTTCGTAGTTTACTGTGATGCTTCAAAGCAAGGAATAGGCTGTGTGTTAATGCAGCAAGGTCGAGTAGTGGCTTATGCTTCACATCAATGGAGACCACATGAGGAAAATTATCCGACTCATGATTTGGAGTTAGCAGCAGTGGTGCATGCTTTAAAGATATGGCGGCATTATCTCATTGGACATAAGTGTGAGATCTTTACAGATCATAAAAGTCTCAAGTATATTTTCACACAGACAGAGCTCAACATGCGTCAACGACGATGGCTGGAATTGATCAAAGATTATGATCTTAGTATTCAGTACCATCCAGGGAAAGCGAATGTAGTGGCTGATGCCCTAAGCAGAAAAGTCTATAATCTGCAAGGAATGGTTATGTTGAAGAACCCTTACTTACAACAAGAGTTGCAGAATCATCAAGTGGAGATAGTACCGCAGGGAACGGTAGCTACTTTAACAGTAAAACCTCAACTTGAAGAACAAATAGGAAATACCCAGAAAGAAGATGAAGAAATTTGTAAGATCAAGAGTCGAATCAAGTTAGGAAAGGCTCAAGGCTTTACTGAAGATAACCAAGGGATTGTATGGTATCAAGGAAGAATCTGTGTACCTCAAAACGCAGATCTTAAGGAAATAATTCTCCATGAAGCACATAAAACTCCATACTCAATACACCCTGGTAACACAAAGATGTATCAAGATTTGAAGACCAGATTCTGGTGGGATAATATGAAGAGGGAGATTGCAGAATACATTGCAAACTGTGATACATGTCGACGAGTTAAAGCAGAACATCAGAAAATAGCAGGAAAGCTACAACCTCTACCAATACCATTATGGAAATGGGAAGAAATCGGTGTGGATTTCATTACAGGATTACCTAAAACTCAAGGAGGATATGATTCCATATGGGTTATTGTGGACAGACTTACTAAAGTAGCTCATTTCATACCAGTCAAAAAGACTTATGATGGCAGCAAATTAGCAGAGTTATACATGCAAAGAATAGTGGCATTGCATGGTATTCCTAAGAAGATAGTCTCAGATCGTGGAACACAGTTTACCTCCAAATTTTGGAATAGACTGCATGAAACCCTAGGAACCCAGTTGGATTTCAGTACTGCATATCATCCGCAAACAGGAGGATAGACAGAAAGAGTCAACCAAATCCTAGAAGATCTTCTAAGAGCTTGTATACTAGATTATGGAACATCATGGGATAAATGTTCACCATTTGCAGAATTTACATATAATAACAGTTATCAAGCTAGTATACAGATGGCACCATTTGAAGCTTTATATGGACATAAATGCAGAACCCCATTGCATTGGAACGAGCCAGGAGAACGAAAGGTCATAGGACCAGAGATAGTAGAAGAGGCAGAAGCTCATGTCAGACTCATCAGAGAAAGGTTAAAAATAGCACAATCACGACAAAAGAGTTATGCAGATAAACGACGGAGAGAATTATCATTTGAACCAGGAGATTTTGTGTATCTCAAGGTCACACCATTCAAGGGATTACAAAGATTCCAAGTGAAAGGAAAGTTATCTCCAAGATACATTGGACCATTTAAGATAATCAAGAGAAAGGGAGAAGTATCATATAAATTGGAATTACCTGTGGGATTAGCAGGAGTGCATGATGTGTTTCATGTCTCTCAACTCCGGAAATGTTTGAAGGAACCTACTGACCAGATAGATGTACAAGATGTGCCAGTACAGAAGAATCTCACTTATCTTGAGCACCCAATCAGAATCCTAGCCACTGATGAACGTCAGCTCAGAAGGAAGAAAATCAAATTGTGTAAAGTTCAATGGAAAAATCATTCAGAGTAAGAGGCTACTTGGGAGAAGGAAGAAGATCTTAAGCAAGCCTATCCTTATCTTTTCCTGTCTTACGTAAATCTCGGGGCGAGATTTCTTTAAGTAGGGTAGATCTGTAACACCCTGAGTTAGGGGTGAAAATTTCCTTTTTCTTCAATAGCATGCATGCATGTATCTGTAGCAATAGCCAGATCAATATCTATCCTAAGCCCTAAAATCTCCAAATCTAATCTGTGACCCCAAATCAAGATCAGATTGTTCAGATGTGATCTATTAGTTATCTTGAATCTAAAAGCCTTCAGAACCCAGATCCAATTCTATCTCTAACTTCCAGAATTATCAACTCCATTCTGTTTTCGAAAACAGAATACCTTATATTACCCAAATACCCTAAGTTTCAGAAATTCAGATCTAATCCAAATCTTGACCAAGTTCAGACCAAATTATTCTTGGATTATGATCAAGGGTATGCCAATACCTTAAACCAGAAAGTTGGCAGCCAGATTTTATCATCTAGACTCTTTTCACAAATCAGTCCAAGAGTTATCGCAAATTAGTCCTTATCTGATATCTGAAAACCCAAAAAGGCTAAAATCTCCAGATTAACTCCAAATTCAGAATTTCTATTGCAAATCTTCTCAAAATGCTATTTGCCACAAGTCTCTCTTTTGTACCGATATCAAAATCAAACCCTAAATACCAGAATTCGAAATCGACAAAACTCAAATCTTACTTTACCCTAATTTACCCTATTTTCGGTTGTATCAAAAATTATTCAAATGTGTCAAATCTTATCAACCATCTTTGCCAAATATCTTGTTGAATATATCTACTAGATTAGTGAAATAAATTTCAGTCTAAACCTTCCAGAATTCCAGATTTGCAGATCAGTCCAAGACTCAAAGATTTGAAATTGCAACCCAGCCCATTTCGACCAGGACAGCAGCAAGCATTCGACCAGGCCGTTTACTGTGCGCACTTCCAGGGCTCGCCGTGGTTTCCTTGCGCCGTGCACGCTCGCCGCCGGCCAAGCTTCGCCGCACTTGTGACCGTGCATGCCGGTGCGCACGTGTCCTCGCTCCAGCTGGTGCCGTGGCAAGGCCGCTACTACGTCGACGACCAGTGCCTGCTCCCGCGCGCGATCAACGGCTTTTTGTCAGCAACCCCTCGCCACGTCGCCTTGCCGCGCCAGTGGTTGTCGCCACCGCTTGCTACAGCTTTGCCAGGTCCCGATGAGGCGACATTGTGATCAGCTGAAAGCTTGTCACCGTCGCATCACCGCTCCTGCTGTTTCTTCGCCGCTGATGTCCAGCACGCAAGCAATCTCATCACAGCAGCCAATCACTTCATTGTCTCCTCCTTGCAAGCTTCGCCTGGTCTATTTAAACCCCACTGTGTTCAGCAGCTTCTCCACACTTCACCAGAAATCAGCCAAGTCCGGGAATTCCTGTTTTTGTTTTCTTCTCCGGCGAGCCGTCGAGGAGGCTCACGGTGCCAGCGCTCTACACTTAATCTCCTGCCAAATTAACAACATCAGTGAGTTCCCCTACTCATCCTCTCTGTGTAGTATCGTTTAATTGCTCCCCGGTGACCTCTAACGCCGGCGATCACCGAAAATTGCCGTTTGCCCTGTTCTGGCAATGTAGCTCGAATTACTCCAAATTAGCTTTCATTTCTGTAAACAAAATTGATCAGTGAGTTATTTCAAGCAAGCCTATAAGCTTAGAATCCCCAATTAAACATCATTCGAAGCTTTTCCCTAAACCGAGCTTCACCAGAAACCGGCGATCGTCGCCAGGCTTCTCCAGTGATCCTCCGGCCAATCTAATTATATCAGAAGCTTTCTTAAACCTCCTAGATACTCTCCAAGCAAGGAATTAAGTTCTTTTGGCCTGTAGCAGAAACCCCCAATTGGCAGTGCTTCTTCTTCGGCGCCGATCACTGGAAAGCTTGTTCCAGCCGTTTCAGCCCAAATCACTTTGTCCAGTGTGTGTGCCTTAGCCTCCTGAGCACTTTTGTCTTCTAGCTCGACACCTAAATCAGCCTAGATCAAAAGATATAGCTGTGCCAAGATTTTGTCCAGAACTGCTCCAGTGCAACCAGTTCATCTCAGTTCATCATCAAATTTCTTGCTTTCCAGCCATTTCTTGCCCTAGATCCTGTTGACTTAATTGTTCCTGTTACTCAAGCCTACCTCCCAGACAAAGTGGTGCATCATTTGGAGCTCCAGATCAAAAGTTGTGCCAAGCCCTAGTTTTTGGCATTGTCAGCTCTATGCCAGAGCTTGTCAGCCAATGGCATTGACCTTGTTTACCCACTTCTGGTTGTGTAAATTGAAAACCCCTTTGTCCACTGAATTTGTAGAGTTGTGATCTACATTTTCTTCTACTACCACAAGTTGAGATAACCCCTCTATCATTCATCGACCCTATGTCGATGCTTCGAACCGAATGTCGGCCTAAAGACGTTCGCTGTTTTTGAGCGAACCAGTCGCAACCTTGATATCATTTTGATACTTTGAGACATCTGGAACCTTGTAAACCTTTGACAGCTAATCATAACATTAGTTTCCTTAACTTAACCCTAATCAGCCTCTAAACCCAATCATGTCAAAATCATCAAGACCTCATCTTTGCATCATTGCATATAGTATAATAATGTATTGAAAAGATTGTGATTATTGGTTGTTTGTTTGATTGGAGAGCAGATCAAGAGCCCGAGTTCGAGGATTTCACCGTTGATCCGTCATCAACTACTGTTTCTTACGACGCGGAAGGCAAGTCATATCCTTGGTCATCTTGAACCTATATTTTAAATGTTGCTATAATATAACCTTGAATATAGGCAATATTGCATGTGAAAGATTGAGAATGGTTGATTTATGAATTGGCAGTACTAGACTGGTTATCTGTGAAATGTGAAATAAACAGGTTTTGAGCCATGAACTATTATATGTATTTATATACTTATATTCATGAAATAAAACCCCTAGCCGTGACCAGAAAAATGGTGTGGAATGGCTGTAGCACTGGAGGTGCTAGACTGCAAAGGATATGCAAGCACTGAAGGTGCAGGGTTGTGGATGGTCTGGTCATTGGCATATAAGGACTAGAACCTTGTGTTGTGCGTCTAGTGGCATGAACAACGTGCTAACCGCAAGCCTGGTATGGGACAGGCCTGAACAAGTAATTATGTGGATCGCACATGAAACCCCTGCATGAGATGTGTAGTGATGCACGATAAGCACAGAGCGTGGCTCCCACACATATCACTGAAGGTGATCAAGCACGCTGACCCAGTAATGGGAATAAGCAAAGGGGTGGAGGTTTGGATACAACCTGCCACAACTGTGTCTCGCTGAGAGCCACAGGGTCGGGGGTGAATTGTAAGTGATGCATAACAAAAGTTCTTGTTATCTCCACCTTGCCACTCACACATGGTTGTGAGGAGGGGTCTAATCATTTTGATAGGATGGGCTTGAAAGTGGAATATCTTGCGGGTAAATTGGTACCTCTCTGTAGAGTTAAAAACGTATTCGAATACTCCGAGCTCCCGGGTTTATAGGAGTCTGCTGCGGTGGATTAAATCCACGGGGTGTGACACAAGTACTATTTTCTAAATAAAATGTGTTAAATCAAGATTACCCAAATGACATGTGTTGTCATGATAAGGGGTACTGCCGTGGGCTGTCGTGTGTCGACGTGTCGCGGTAGTGCTATAATCTAGTGAACATGAATGATGATGTTATATTATGAAAAGTGCTGCCACAAGATGAGACAAGAAAGTAAAAGATTATTTTATAAACAACCATAATTCTTCACTAGTCTAGGTTCATATCATCACTACTATATGTATCTACTCTTACCTATGACTTGCTGAGTACGTAAGTGCTCACCCTTGCAACATTCAACTCAATAGATGGAGCCTACCTTGATCAAGATGATGGCATGGAGTACTTCGTGGATCCAGAAGGAGGAGGATCAGTTCCGCCAGAGCCCTGATGTGTGTTGTTCTGCCGTCAACTTCTTTTGTGGGAGGGTCACCTATCTTCTGCTGTGTAGTTAAATATTTTGCTAAACCCTGAATGCCTTGTAGGCATTGTAATCATCTTTATGTAATATTAAGGCCAGCAGGCCACACTGCTTAATATTTTGTGAGTACTCTGTTGCAATGTAATATACTCCTGTGTTTGACTCATCCTGGGAAGTCAAAGGTTTGTGAGAATGGGACTAGCTGCAGCGAGCTAGGTCTCTACAGGAGAAGTCGTAGTCCCAGTCTTGGGGCGCGACAGGTTCCCGGCACCGGCGCCTCCGGCAGAGGACGCCCCGGCCCCGGCCCCGGCCCCGGCGGAAGCCCCCCGGGGGGAGGACACCAATGACAAAGTATGAGCCTCCCCCCGGGTCTTAGATAGGACCCTTTTGCTTTCTTAGGATTTTGTTCCCGGTAGCTTCTTAGAAGAGGCCCCGGACACTTGTAAAAAGACATTTGAAATGCAATAGAAATTGAAAATTTCTCTAAGTCTTGAGTTAAATGCAATGTTACCAGGGTTCCCGGGTGGTTACTCCCGGGCGAAGGTCCGGAGGAGGTTCCACGGGGGCGAGGTCTTTGAGCCCCGGTAGGTGCCCCCCGGGGGAAGCCCAAGCCGCTTTGATCTTGCTAAGCCTCATCTCCGGGAAGCGCAGCGGGGACACCGTCCGGGAGCCCATCCGGTTAAGGTGGCATCTGGAGTGGCACTTGGACAATTTTGACAATCATCGCGCCGAATTGTCCCCTCCGCGTCCGGGGTCTCGGATGATCCCCCCTCTTCGGATACTTCCGCCGGCGGGCTACGAGTATTGGCCCGAGGATGTGCTCCGGGAAGCTCAGCGCCGCGTACGCGCATTGTACCGGGACCTGGCCCGGGAGCTAGCGGAGGGCCTCCGGGACTATTAGGCGTAGGAGCCTTAGGATGTAGAGAGCTTCCGGGTTTTGACCCAGGTTGTATCATTTCCGATGCCCACCGGAGGGGGAAGATGTCCTCTGGTTGAATGATGAATAAAGCTGTGTTGTTGCTTTGTAAGTCTTCTTTTCATGTTTTTCTTGGATGGTCTGGACGACTCCTTTTGATAAGAATGAGCTAGGTTTGCTCGTGGGTGGTCCGGACGACACCCGGGGTTCCTTACCGCCCCCCCCCCCCCCCCCCCCCCCGCCCACAGCGGGCCAGAGGGGGGCCCCGCGCGCTGTGGGGGTGACAAGGCCCCCGGGGTGTAGATGACCTGTAGTATAAGAATTTTTCCAAGTTAGGAAGTTCTAAAACGAGGTTTTCAGGGAAAGTACTTTCCGGGAGGCAATCATCCGGTCGCCGTGAGGATGGGGAGCCGGGAATAAGGCCTCTGGGGAAGAGATATCCGAGAAAACCTGGTGGGATTTCCGGAGGAGATTTCCGGGAGATAATCATCCGGTCGCCGTGAGAACGGGGAGCCGGGAATAAGGCCTCCGGAGAGGAAATATCCAAGAAATCCGTGATTTTTCCGGGAGACGATCATCTGGTCGCCGTGAGAACGGGGAGCCGGGAATAAGGTCTACGGGAAAGAAATGTCCGAGAAATCCGATATTTTTCCGGGAGACAATCATCCGGTCGCCAAGAGAACGGGGAGCCGGGAATAGGGTCTCCGGGAAAGAAATGTCCAAGAAAGCCTGAGACGTCCCACTGGGGAGACCATCAACTCCCGGAGGAGGATGTGCCCGATGACTGGTCTGAGTGTTTGGGTAGGGGACTAGTCTCCCAAAGTCACTCGTTACCACGGTCACTGGGGACCGGGTTGCCACTTACACCCTCAGTCCACGAGGGCTGATCGTAAGCCGCCCTACAGGAGGGACTTGCTGGGTCTGAGCCCACTTCCTCACGGGGAGGGCATCCTCGCGGGGAGGGCATCCTTGCAGGGAGGGCATCCTCGCGGGGAGGGCATCCTAGTGGGGAGGGCATCGCCGTTAGGGGCAGTAATGTGAAGAACCTGCAATGAGACAGTTGAAACGAATCCAGTTGTATTGATAACGAAATGAAATACAACGCCTCCCCCCCCGAAGCGACGAAAGGGGAGGTGAAGGTAAATAAAATGTCCCTCCTCCCCCTCCGGCGTGATCGCTCCGGGGGAGGGCACAGGCCTATGGAGGCTAGACGTAGAACTTGCGAAGTAAACGCAAGTTCCACGTGTGCTTCAGCTCCTGCTCTTGAAGGTTGGAGAGCTTGTAAGCCCCCGAGCCCAGGACTGCGGAGATCCTGTAGGGGCCCTCCCACTTGGGGGAGAGCTTACCCTGGGCTTGGGGGTCCGTGACGCTCTTGAGGACAAGGTCCCCAAGGCGAAAAGCTCTCTCGCGCACGCGCTGGTTGTATGCGCGCGCCATCTCGCGCTCGTAGACGGCGTGGCGGAGGAGCGCTCGGTCGCGTTCCTCCTCCACGAGGTCGATCTCCAGTCGCTGGTTGGCCTCATTGGCCTGGTACGCTGCGGTCGTAGCTCCGTCTAGGAGCTCGACTCGCAGCGATCGGAAGCCAATCTCCGGGGGGAGGACGGCCTCCGCCCCGTAGACTAGGGAGAAGGGAGTACGTCCCGTCGCCCGGCTCGGGGTCATGCGCATGGAGCAGAGGATGCTAGGGAGCTCCTCTGCCCATGCACCCCGCTTAGAAGCGGCCTGCTCGAGTCACCGGCGTAACCCCTGTAGGATTACGCCGTTGACCCTTTCGACAGCCCCATTGCTCCGGGGACGGGCTACTGAGGCAAAGTGGATGACGAGCCCCAGGCCTTCACAGAATTCCCAGAAATAAGCCAAGTCGAATTGGGTCCCATTATCCACGGTGATTTCCCAGGGGACACCAAAATGACAAACGACGTTTTTCCAGAAAAATCGCTGGACGGCCCGGGAGGTGATGCTGGCCAAGGGTTCCGCCTCTACCCACTTTGTAAAGTAGTCAACTGCGACCACCGCATACTTGTATCCTCCGGGCGCTGGGGGGAAGGGCACTAAGAGGTCCATCCCCCAGCGCACGAAGGGCCAAGTGATGGGGATAGTCTGCAGCGCTACAGGGGGGAGGTTCGAGCCCTTGGCCATCTTCTGGCATGCCTCGCACGCGGAGACAAGGTCTCGCGCGTCGCACATGACCGTGGGCCAATAGAAGCCCTACCGGAGAGCCTTGGCCGCAATGGCACGCGGGGCTAGGTGAGAGCCGCAGCTCCCCGCGTGAATGTCTTCAAGAAGTTGGAGTCCCTCTGGCCGGGGGAGGCAGCGTAGGAGGGCAAAAGCCCCCCCGCTTG
The DNA here is from genome assembly GCA_019359835.1 of Pharus latifolius. Classification (NCBI taxonomy): domain Eukaryota; kingdom Viridiplantae; phylum Streptophyta; class Magnoliopsida; order Poales; family Poaceae; genus Pharus; species Pharus latifolius. The sequence continues at coordinate 61,209,948 of CM033319.1, read as the reverse complement.
TAGAGCCTCCCCTCCAGCAGGAGATATGCCCGAGCTTTGGCCCGGAGGCGCTTAACCTCGGTCTCGTTAGGAGGGTCCCCCTCCCCCTTGATAAAGGAGATGAGGGGGTCCATCCATGACGGAGTCCTGGTGATCTCAGCGACCTCCAGGACGCGAGGCTCGTCGCCCATGTCCGGGGAGGCCACCGAGGGCTTCGTGATGATTTCCAGGAAGGCCCCCTTGGGGAGTGATTCCCGGGCGCTTGCTGCCCAGGCCAAGGCGTCGGCCCGGTTATTGTCCCTTCACGGGATATGCCGGGCCTCGAGGCCGTCGAAATGCCTCTCCATCTTTCGCACCTCCTGAAAATAAAGACTCAAGTTTGCGTCATGGCACAGGTAAGACTTGTCCATTTGGCAAACTACGAGCTGAGAATCTCCCTTCACTAGGAAGCGCCGGATCCCTAGGGAACGCGCAAGGCGCATCCCGAGGAGCAAAGCCTCGTACTCGGCGACCTTTTTGGTTGAGGGGAACTCGAGTTCCTTCCCCTCAGGGCTCCGGAGGACTACTCCCGCACCAGCCTCGGCGAGACACAGCGACCCGTCAAACATGAGTGTCCAATGGTCACTGCGTCGGGGCGGCGCAGGGAGGTCTTCGTCCCCGCGCCCGGAGGCAGGAGTCCACTCCGCGACGAAGTCGGTGAGGACCTGTGACTTGATGGCGGAGCGGCCTATGAGGGACAGGGAGAAGGGGGCGAGCTCGGCCCCCCACTTTCCAATCCGGCCGGTGGCTTCTTTGTTCCGCAGCACCTCCCCCAGGGGAAGGGACGACGGGACGGTGGTGGGGTGTCCCAGGAAGTAGTGGCGAAGCTTCCGGGACGCCATCAGGAGGGCGTAGCAGATCTTCTCCATCTCCGTGTACCGAGTTTTGGCCCCCTGGAGGGCTTCACTCACGTAGTACACGGGACGCTGCTGCCCCCCTTGCTCCTTCACCAATACCGCGCTGACGGCGATCGGGGTGGCGGCAAGGTAGAGGAGCAAGGGCTCTTCTGGAGACGGACTCACGAGCATTGGAGGGCTCGTGAGGTACTTCTTGAGGTCGTCGAAGGCCTCCTGGGCCTCGGGGGTCCATCGAAACCCCTCGAGCCCCCGGAGGATCTTGAAGAATTGGAGGCCTCGCTCCCCCGACAGCGAGACGAAGCGGCTTAGCGCGGCTAAGCGGCCGGAGAGCCGCTGTACGTCCTTGACGGAGCGTGGCGGGGGCATGTCCAGGAATGCCCGGATTTTTTCGGGATTTGCCTCTATGCCCCGTTGGGACACAAGGAAACCCAAGAGCTTCTCCCCACGCACGCCGAAGCCGCACTTCTCCGAGTTGAGCTTCAGCCCATACGTGCGGAGGTTGCGGAAGGTCTCCACCAGGTCGTTGACGTGGGCGGCTGCGCGGGGACTTTTGACGACCGCGTCGTCTACGTAGACTTGGACGTTGCGGCCCACTTGATCTTTGAAGACCAGCGTCATGAGGCACTGGAAGGTCGCTCTCGTGTTCTTTAGCCCGAAGGGCACGTGGACGTAGCAGAAGGTTCCGAGGGGAGTTATGAAACTCGTCTTTTCCTCGTCCCTTTCCGCCATCCAGACTTGATGGTAGCCCGAGTAGGCGTCCAGGAAGCTCATCAACTCGCACCCCGCGGTGGAGTCGACCAGTTGGTCAATCCGCGGGAGTGGGAAGTTGTCCTTGGGGCAGGCGCGGTTAAGGTCGGTGAAGTCCACGCACATCCGCCACTTGCCATTCGATTTGTTGATGAGGACGGGGTTTGTGAGCCACTCGGGGTGCAGGACCTCCCGAATGAACCCCGCCTCTCGGAGTCGGGCGATCTCCCCCTTGATTGCCTCTTGGCGCTCAAGGGAGAGCTTCCTCAGCTTCTGTTTGATCGGGGGGTGACCGGGGGCCACCGCGAGCTTGTGCTCAATGACCTCCCGAGCGACGCCCCGCATGTCTGAAGATTTCCACGCAAAGACATCGGAGTTTTCGCGCAGAAAAGCTGTAAGTTGCGCTGCATGTTGCTCGGGGAGCTCCGCCCCAATCCGGACGGTTTTGTCCCCGTCGCCCGGAGATAGCAGGACCTTCCGGAGGCCCCCTTCCGGACGCGGCTTGTGGAGCGGCCTCCCAGGAGGTGGCGCAGCGACGTCTGATTCTGGGGGAGAAGCCTCCCCCTCGGGCGCCTTAATGATGTTGGCGCTTCCAATTGTGGCGGCGGTGCTCTTGTACAGGGCGCGGGCCATGTCTTGGTCTCCCCAGACGTTGATCCCGCCGCGCGGCCCGGGGATCTTCATGCAGAGGTGGTTTTGATGGGTGGCAGCCCCCAGCCGGTTGATCGTGGTCCTCCCCATGATCGCGTTGTAGGAGGAGGGGAGGTCCACTACGTCGAATCAGACCATCCCAGTCCTGTAGTTCTCCGGAGTGCCGAAAGTCATGGGGAGATCCACCTTCCCCACAGGATGGATCGCCTTCCCCGGGACGAACCCTTGCAGGGGCCCTGCCGTGGGCTGCAGGAGCTTCTCATCCACCTGCATCTCCTTGAAGGCCTTCAGGAATAGGACGTCGGTGGAGCTCCCGCCGTCCACGAGGATGCGGGCCTGGTGGCAGTTATAGATGGTAGCGGAGACGATGAGCGCGTCGTCGTGGGGGAAGCGAACGCCGCGCGCATCTTCCACCGTGAAGGTGAGGGGGACGTCCGACCACTTGGGTGGCGGAGACATGTGTAGCACCCCCACAACCTTGACTTCGCGCGCGTACTCCTTACGCTGGCGCTTAGAGTCCCGCCCGGAGGCGGACCCTCCCACGATGACGTTGATGCGGCGCTGAGAAGTTTGGAAGGGGAGAGCTTCTGAAGGCTCCCCCTCCTGCGTCTGCCCCTGCTAAGCCCACGCAGGAGCAGGAAGGGCCGGAACAGCTGGCCGAGGGGGCAAGGAGGCCGGAGTCTCCCCCCCCCCCCCCCCGCCCATGCTGGTCGAGGAACGCCGTGAAGTGTTGCAGCAGCTGGTGGCAATCTCGGGTAGCGTGGGTACTAGACCCGTGGAAGCTGCACCACGGTCCTTCCCTGCCTCTCCCCTCGAGGCCCTCCCGGCCGCGTGAAGACTGTCCTCCCCCGTGGCCTTTCGGCTTGGGGCAGGGGCGGTTGCCCCTCGGGGGGTCGCGCGAGCCGCCTCCGCCCTCGAGGACAAAGGTGTCCCGAGGCCGTGGCTCGTTACGCCCCCCTGTCTGGGGCTCTTGAGGGGGTCCCTGGCCCCCCGGTCGGCGGGGGCGGGAGCCCCTTGGGTCTTCTTCCAGAGGTCGTCTTCCTCCGCCTGAGCGTACTTTTCGAGTACATTGAAGAGCTCGTCGGTGGAGGAGGGGCAGCTCCGGAGAGCCTCCGATGGAGCTCCCCCAGGAGGATCCCGCTTTTGCACGCTTCGATGACCGTAGAGTCGGGGACGTGCGCCACCTTGCTCTTCACTTGGGCGAAGCGCTTGAAGAAGCTTCGGTTGGTTTCCCCAGTCCTCTGTCGGACGGTGTACAGCTACGAGGAGTCCAGGGGACGCACATAGTTCCCCTGGAAGTTCCCGCAGAACTCACGCTTGAGCTGCGCAAAAGACTAGATGGAGTCGGCCTTCAGGTTGTAGAACCAGGAGCGGGCGATGCCAGTGAGGTAGAGGGGGAAGTCGTTGCATTGTACCGTCTCGTCCCCCCTGGCCGCGAAGATGGCCGTGGAGTATACCTGCACAAATTCGTAAGGATCGGCCTCACCGTTATAATGCTCGATGTGCGGCGGGCGATAGGGCCGCGGCCACCGAATGCTCCAAAGTATGCGGCACAGGGGCTGATTAGCCCCCTGCACTTCCCAGGGAGAGTCCCGGTCGCTGTCTTCTTTGACGGGGGACACGTCCTCGTTATCGGAGTCGGGAAGCGGCCCAAAAGGTCCGCTGAAGTGGCGGAGGAGACGCTTTTCTTCTGGACTGGGACTGAGTTCCCGGATATCCGGGCTCTCCCCCGGAGAGGTTGGCTCTTCGGCAAGTCTCTTCCCCCGACCGGTGCGAGAGCGAGGCTCTCCGCGCCCGCGGCCAGGGGGAAGTTCTTCCCCGCGTTTGGGTGAATGCATTCGCTCGACCTCCCCCCGGGAGAAACGGACCTGTTCCGCCGGGGGAGGGAGCTCATGCACTGTAGCTGCCGGCCCGGAGGCTACCGGGGCCGGCTGGGGGGAGCCCCCTGCGAAGACCCCTGGAATCGGAAAGGGGGAAGCCCCTGTATCATCTGGAACCGGGGAGGGGGCGCCCGCGGCGACGTTCGGAACCGAAGTGGAGGGAGCCCCCGCGGCAACGGCCGGAACCGGAAAGGGGGAAGCCCCTGTAATATCCGGAACCGGCGAGGGGGGAGCCCCCGCGGCGACGTCCGGAACCGGGGAGCCGATGCGGGGGGAAGTCCGCTGAGGCACGGGAGCTGCTCTGTCGACCGCCCCTGGTGCGGTAAACGCGACACGAGGGGCGGGACTCGCTCCCTGCGTAGGGAAAACCCCCGGCATGAAGTGGGCCCCCAGCCCCGGGAATTGGCCTGGAACGGGGTATCCCCCCGATGCCACGAAGGGCCCGGGCATGAAGTATCCTCCCGGCACCGGGAAGGACCCGGGTGCCGGGAAGTGTCCGGACATATGACCCGCAGGGGGAGGGTACCCCCCGCTGGGGTCATACGGGGCGGGTAAACCTCCGGAGACCGGAGGGACCGCCGGGTGACCAATAAACGGGGACATGGCCCCCGGATATGGGTACGGCGCATATGTGGGGGCCGGTGGCCGCACCAACACACGAAGCAGCTCATCCATGGAGCACTGGGTGCGGAGCTGGCCCTCCACTAAAGCCTCGAGCAGGGCATCCCGGGGAGCCGGGGAGCCGTCGGGGGGAGACTGGTCTCGGCCGAGGTTCCCGCAGTCACCGGGAGCACCCCGGAGGTAGAAGCACCTAAGTTAAGAGGAAAAGTGGGAGGCGGTACCTGGGCCTGGACGCCTCCGGGCGGAAGCGCCGGGTCAGCAGTGTCCCGGACGGGCGGTGCCGGGTCTCCGAGACCGACGTGACCGAGAAGGGTGCGAGCCCTTGTTCTTGGGGGAGCCATGGCGTCTTGTCACGAGTCCCCACGGACGGCACCAACTGTCGTGGTATTGCGATTACCCCGACAGCTTTCGTAGACGATCCTAGCGAAGAAAACGCGACACGGGCTGACCGGGTGATCGGTCCTCCCCCGCCGGACAAACACAAGAAATGACACAAGGATTTATACAGGTTCGGGTCCCCGTGGGGGCCCTAGTCCTGTTAGTGCGCTCCTGACCGGAGTCGGCTGGGGAGGCTCTCTCGGGGGAGAGGCTTCCGAAGCGCACTTGTGAGTTTGGCTATTCCAATAATAATGAATCTCCTCTTTCACAACAGGGGGTACAAGGGCTATTTATAGCCCCAAAAAGAAGCAAAAATACTAAGCTACCCCGGACGCCACCGTCGGATTGAAGGGTAGCGACGTCCTTTTCGCGGTCAGGTGCCTTGGATGCTTGACAGGTGGTCACTGATTCCCGAGACACTCCTCGTGTGACCTGCACGTGATCAACAACCAAAGACTTTACCTTTAGAAGGGCGACGAGGCCCGGGACGTGCCCCGGAGGTAAGGTCCCCGGGCGAAAGGCGGCGCCCGGGGCAGGCACTGGAGGACACGTCCCCGGGCAAATGGCAGCGCCCGGGATCGGCACCGGAAGCCAGGTCCCGGGAGCCAAAAGGTGGCGCCCGGGGCAGGCACCGGAGGCCACGTCCCCAAGCAAATGGCTGCTCCCGGGACCGGCACCGAGCGCCAGGTCCCGGGAGCCCAAAGGCGGCGCCCGGGACCGGCACTGGAGGCCAGGTCCCGGGAGCCAAAAGGCGGCGCCCGAGGAAAGCACCGGAGGCCACGTTCAAGGGCAAATGGCGGCGCCCCGGGCAGGCACCGGAGGCCACGTCCCCGGGCAAATGGCGGCGCCCGGGACCGGCACCGAGCGCCAGGTCCCGGGAGCCAAAAGGCGGCGCCCAGGGCAGGCACCAGAGGCCACGTTCTCGGGCAAATGGCGGCGCCCGGGGCAGGCACCGGAGGCCAGGTGCCGAGAGCCAAAAGGCGGCGCCCGGGGCAGGCACCGGAGGCCACGTCCCCGGGCAAATGGCGGCGCCCAGGACCGGCACCGAGCGCCAGGTCCCGGGAGCCAAAAGGTGGCGCCCGGGACCGGCACCGGAGGCCACGTCCCCAAGCAAATGTGACGCAACTTACCTGGACTTAGTCTCGCGGAGATTTCCCGCAACAGTCAAGACACTTCGATCCTCGTGCCAAGTGTTTATGGCCGCGCCGTCGTTCATTAAGGCCTTGTCTCGATGGGAGCGCGCCGTACGACCATAATGGTCGCTCGCGGTTCAAACCGGCGATGCTTCATTTCGCGCGCTCGTCCCTTCGTTTTCCGCGCACTATTTGAATTGGACGGCACGGATGTACCACGAGGAGCCACGTGGCGCCCATCGGAGCCACGTTCGAACCCAATAAATAGGGCCTCAAGGGACCCAGAGAAGTCACTCCAACCCTCAATCCTCAAACACCACCGGCGCTCTTAGCTCTCCCAGAAGCCCTCTCCCGGAAGCTCAGTCCCGGAAGCTCGATCGCCGGTAGCCCAAACCCCTTTCCTTAGAGCCTAAGCCACCGGAGAAATCAATGGGACCCAAGGGCCGCGCTAAGGCCACTGAGGTGCCTCCAGAGGAAGTCACCACGGACTTCCTCTGGGCCTCCGAGTTTACGACGGGGGACTTGGAGTCCCTCGTGGACCGGGGGGTGGTTGAGGACGGGGACGTCCGGATCCCCTCCAAGAAGGACGGTTGAAAGGGATCTAGGATATCGACTAGAGGGGGGTGAATAGGCGATTTTAACAATTTAACAATTAAACAAGCAATTAATAATAAATGAGAGCAAATAACTAAGATAAGATGAACAATGAGCAATTTAACACAAGGATATATCCCGTGGTCTCGATGATTTGCCGATCCACCCTAATCCACGTTGAGGCAAACTCAAATCTCTGACCGCTCCACTATCTAGTCAACCTTCTCTCAAGAAGTGACCTAGATCTCGAGCCGGATTAGTGAGATGAGTTATCCAAACCTCGATTTCACTAATGATGCACTTTACCGCTCCAGCAAGGCGTGCTCGACCCTTTCACAAGGTGTTTTGAGGCTTCTTCACAATCTTCCTTGAAGAGCTTTCCAAAACTTTCCTCCTAGCCGTCTAGGAGCCAAAAAACTCCAAGAGTAACAAGCCGGTGATGATCACTTAACCTTCTTCTAGTGCCACAAGATTGATTTAGTGATCTAAATGCAATGCACTAGAAGATCTCAAATGCACACTCTCCCAAATTCAAGAATTAGAACCCTAGAGTGTATGAATCTTGTGTTAGCTCTCAAAGATGATGACAATATTCACAAATATGCCAAAAGTTATGAACAGGACCGTGCATGGGAGTATTTATACCCCCCACAATAAATATAGCCGTTACAGGCCGTTGGGAGAAAAATATCACTTGGCGGTCAGACCGCAGGTATAAGCTCGGTCAGACCGCCGCAATTGCAACGGCATTAAACAGGCGCAATTAATGCTCACCTGCCCTTGTCAGGCACACTCACGGTCAGACCGGAGCCAAATGCAGTCAGACCATGAAACCGTCCAGAGACGACATAGTTTCTGGACACGTTATACAATCAGGCCGATAATTACGGACAGACCGGCCACACGGTCAGACCGTTTTAGCGGTCAGACCGGTCCAACAACCAGTCAGACCGCCTTAACACAATATGATACAGAAAGTTAGGTCAAGAACTTACAGGAGTCTGACTTAAGTTTTAACTACGGACAGACCGACCTTTTCAATAAAGAAAACACCTTTGACATAACGTCAGTCAGTCCGAAACAACATTCGGTCAGACCGTCTATTCGGTCAGACCGGCCAATCAATCGGTCAGACCGACTGAGACTGAATTTGTGTGAAATGAATGGAAAACTGCATTTTCAAAGTATATGACCTTCTAGTATGCAATGCAAGTTGATTTTATGATTTGTGGCACATAGATGAAGAATTTCGTGATACACCACATGCTCCTCTTAGTAGTACGGCCACTATCCTAAAATCCAGTCAAATTCTTCTCTAATCACCTTAGACCGGTAAAATGGAAAAAGACCCTATTCCGTACATTTGCCTCTTTGCTTAATGTCTTTTCTTCATCATGTGGCTCTTTCTTTGCCTTTCATTGACCTGTCTTTTGAGTTTGATCTTGACACAGCTTAACAGGTATCGTTAGTTCAACATTTGTAATTGTCATTAATTACCAAAACACTCTTTAGGGGCATAGAAGCTACAACGGTGCCCCCCGCCCTAGACCCAGGGAAGTAGTGGTCTTCGAGGCTTTCCTCAAGGCCGGGCTCCAGCTCCCGATGCACCCGTTGCTCCGGGAGTTCCTCCAGGAGTACGGGGTGGCACTCAACCACCTGACGCCGAACGCCTTCGTTCGGATGGGCCTCTTCATATGGCTGTTCGAGACAGCCACCGGACGGGAGCCGACGCTCTGGCTGTTTCGGTACTTCTACAAGCCGACGGCGAGGAGCTTCCACTTGGTGAAGGGAGGGCCGAAGTCCCCGTTTGGGTCGGTGATGATCCAGCTCCTGCCTTCCCAGGTAGCAGAGTACCCGGTGGTAGCCTCCCGGGACCACTGGGGGGACTGGTTCCGGAGGTGGTTCTACCTCCGGGTCCGGGACAATGAGGTGAAGTACTCAAAGGAGCCTCCCTCCTACAGCCGATCGTCGGCCCCCAAGCCCCCGGTGTGGACCGAGGAGGAGCTGAAGCTCCTCAGCAAAGTCATCGGCTCCTGGGGTGTCCGTTCCATGAGGGACGCCGCCGAGGAGCTGACATTGTTGAAGATCTCGCCCTTCTCGCACGGGAGGGGTATCGGGATGTGCCCGGCGCAGTGGCCCCCGCAAAAGCCGGTGACTCGACGTAAGTCCCAGGTTGGTTTGCTTACTTCTTCGTTAATTCTCTAACTCTTACCTTTCGTAGTCCGGCCATATCCGACTGCCCGGGAGAAGGCAAAAAACCTCCTCGGGAGGTATTCCGCCGACGAGCACGAGCGGATCGTGCGCGTCATCGGGGAGGGTCCTCCCCGGAACTTGGTGGGTGAGGCCTTCGGGCTGAGGCTACCGGTAGGGCGCCTCTCCCCACCCCCGGTTCTCACAAGAGGGGGAAGGAGGTCGTCAGGGGTTCTAAGCCAAAGCGGGCCAAGGCTCAGAAGGCCCCTGGTCCATCAACGACGCTGGGCTCTACACCCGTGAAGGCCTGGGACGCAGCCCCCGGGTCAGGGCGCACACTGGCACCTCCTCGGCGCGAAGTGACGCCGCTTCTCCTGGAGAACTCCGGGGGGGCGATGGAGGCGCGGGAGCTCGCGCGCCTCCCCGAGGCCTCCGGAGAGGCTCGGGGAAAGGAGGCAGCCGATGACGGGGGGCCATCCGACCTAGTGGATTATGCCCCCTCGCCCCCTTCGGCGATTGCTCTCCCAACGGCCCCGGCACCGCCGGAGCTGGAGAGGCCGGAGGTTCGGTTCGCGGAGGCTTCCCCTCTGCCCGTCGAATGGCCGGTGGACGAGGGGGGAGCCCCTCATTCTATGAGGTCCCCCCGACAAAGGAGGTCCAGGGGCCCGAGGCCTAGAAAGGGGAAAGGGCTCCTTATCCCCCCCTTGGAGGTACCCCCTCGGAGAGCTCGTCGCCTCCTCCTCGGACACTTCTTCGGCGGCAAGGACGCCGACCACCGCAACTCCGGTCCTCATCACCCCGCGACCTTCGCGAGGGGACCCACTGCCGGTCCCGATGGGTCCGGAGTCGTCGGCAGGGAGACCCCCCTACTGTCCGCGGGGGAGGTCTTCTTGTTCGCGGAGGGGCTCCAGACCCAAAAGGTCCAGGACTACGTCTCACAAGGGACGCTCCGCGAACGCTGCGGATAGCTTCAATCTCTCCATATCCAGGTTCATCCTCGAACTGGTGGCTTATTTTCTTTGGGATTCCAACTTGCATTTCGACTATCTCTCGCGTTCACAGGGGGCGGCCATCGCCTGGGGCATCGAGGCGCGCTTCGACAAGGCGCTGAAGGAAGCGGAGGGGAAGGCCGCCGCCTACTTGGAGGAGCGGGACGGCACCCTCCGGGAGTTGGCCCAGGCCCAGCTCCACGCCTCTGAGAACGCCAACGACCAGCTCCAGAGGGAGGCGAAGGCCAAGGAGGATGCCCTCCGGGAGCTCGAGGGCTCCAGCGTCCGGGCGATGACGAACGCGGGCCGCTCCGTCCGCTCAGCCCTCGAGGGGCTCGGAATGAGCCTTGGCTCGGGAGGCACCTCCGAGGCGACGCCGGTAACGCTCACGGTGGCTGTGTGTTTTCTCAATGCACGTCTCCGTGATCCCGGAGGCTGCCGATGCCCGGGCATAGGGCCGGGCAATCCCGGTGTTGGTTGCTGCGGCGGGGCTCGTGGAGCACCGGGGGGTTGGCGCTCGGGCGATCGGGGGCCGGATCCCCCGGAGCTTTTCGGAGTTCTTCGAGCCATCTCGGCGAGAAGTGGAGCAGCTCGCCGGCAGCTTCTACGACCGGATAGTTCGAGTGCGATTCCCGGTGTCGGCGCCTCTGGGGGTGGACGCTACGGCTCCGGCGGGAGCCTACCGGGGGGAGGACACCAATGAACAAGTATGAGCCTCCCCTCGGGCCTCTAGATAGGACCCCTCTTTTTTGTCTTAGGGTTTTCATTCCCAGTAGCTTCTTATAAGAAGCCCCGGACACTTGTACAAAAATATTTTGATGCAATAGAGATGAAATTTTTTGCTAAATCTTCGAATTAAATTTACCAGGTCTCCCGGGAGGTTACTCCCGGGCCTCGGGAGGTTACTTCCGGGCAAAGGCCCCCGAGGTTGGGGTGGGACCTCAGGGGCGCCCCAATGTTGCAGGGAGCCTCTCCGGAGGTGGAGCCTCCGAGCTCCGGCAGGTGTCACCCGGGGGATGCCCAGGCCGCCTTCATCTTGTTAAGTCTTTTCTCCGGGGAACATGGCAGGGGTGTTTCCCGGGAGACAATCCGGTTGCGGTGGCATCCGGAGTGGCACTTGGACAACTTCGACAACCACCGCACTGAACTGTCCCCTCTGCGACCCGGGTCCCAGAGGGTTCCCCCGCTTCGAATACTTCCACCGGCAGGCTATGAATATTGGCCCGAAGATGTGCTCCGGGAGGCCTAGCGTCGTATACGAAGCTTGTATCGAGACCTGGCCCAGGAGCTATCAGAGGGCCTTCGGGATTATTAGGTGTAGGAGCCTTCCGGGTTGAACTCCGAGTTGTACCGTGTTTAATATAATGATGCCCACGGAGGGGGAAGATGTCCTCCAGTTAAATGTTTTTAATAAAGCTAAATTTCCAGGAATAATCTTTTCGGGAGAAAACCCTCCCGTCACCGTGAAAACGGGGAGCCGGGAACGAGATCTGCAAGAGAATATCCGAGAATTCCGTCTCGCTAAGGAGACAAATGACTCCCGGAGGAGGATGTGCCTGATGACGGGTCTGAGTATTTGAAGAGGGGACTAGTCTCTCAAATTGACTCATTACCGCGGTCCTCGAGGACCGGGTTGCACTAGTATAGAAATGTAGTCTACTAAGCCCTATCTTCTATCGGTTATTAGCGATTTAGTTAAAAACCGATAGAAAATGTGCCTCGAGGTCATAAAAGGCCATCGGGTTTATTTTTCCTATCGGTTTGTAAGAAACTTCCCGATAGAAGAAGCAGTATGATTTACTCTAGCGGTGATGAAAATTTGAAGTTAGAAGAGATGCATAAATACTGACGGGAGAATGTTGTGCGCCGATAGGACTAGTCGACTTCTACAACTAGACTTATTCTATCGGTAATGTATGAATATACCGACAGAGTATATTAAAAATTCCTATCGGCAATATGTAGTGCGCCGATAGAACCGTTGGCCTTCTACAAATATTTTTATTCTATCGGTAATGAATTCTTGTACCGTTAGAATATATAGAAAATTGCTTAGAACTGTTCATCTCAAATAGTTTTATTCTATCGGTAATGAATGTTTATACCGTTAGAATATAGCAAAAATATCTTAGAACTATTGGCCTTCTACAACTTGTAATATTCTATCGGTAATGAATGTTTATACCGTTAGAATATAGAAAAAATATCTTACAACTGTTGGCCTTCTACAACTTGTAATATTCTATCGGGAATGTACGTACACACCGATAGAGTATGTACAAAAATTCCTATCGGTAATATGTATTGTGCCGATAGAACCATTCGCCTTCTACAGATGTTTTTATTACTAACGGTATGCTGTTTTTGTACCGATAGAAAATATATAGTTGTATAAATACACGGGTATGTCTCTTTCATTCTCACAATTCATCTGGGGCTCGTATTCGTAACCCGTAAGCTCCATGAACGGCCGGCGCACCTCTACAGGGGACCGCTGCACCTCCGCACCTCCATCGACGCCCTCTAGACTTCGGCATCCCAAGGAAGGTACGTAAAATTTCTGCAATATTGTTAGATTATTCTAATCCGATTATGGCAATAATTCTGCTTTTTTTGTATCCTTCATTTTGATGTGTCTTCTTTTCAATATGATTATGATCTGTTCAGGTCCTTGGATGATGCTCATGAGGGGCAACGTATTTCACGATTCTTCATCGCAGTACGCTGCCTACGTTGGCTTGTTGGCGAAAGAAACGGTGAAGATCACCGTCGAGAGCTGGAAGGACGTGAAGGGCGAGATCTTAGTTGGCTCGGTCGAGAAGATCCTTAAGCCCAGCGTGTTTCTCAAATCAGGACCTATAAAAAGCATCTTACATTTTTTTGCATGCACTAGCTTGTGGCCAGATGCTTACCTGCTTGGAGAAGAAGAATTGTTGTTATTTGCACAGCCATTCTACACCATCACTACACAGAACAACATCTTGGAAGGTAGGTTCTTTTTGTTAATGGAGTTGAGTTGAGTTGATCGAGTTTGAGTCTGAGGAAATCACCAATACGTACAAATGTATGTCGACGGCAGTTCCAGCTCCTCGGGCGTCTTCGAACTGAACTCCTACGGTTAAGTCCAATGTGGTTCAGACATTTGCTGTTTTGGATGAATGGATTTGTGATGTATCAGGTCTAACTTGTAGTCGGTAGTTGCATTGTGGCAACCTGCAAAGGTTCTCTTTTATGTAAAATGTATGGGCCACTGGGTCATCGTCGTGATCTGTTGTTAATTTCAGACGTGGCTTTTCTAATATACATCGAATGTGTGAATTGTTGTATTTGTATATTGTTGTATATTTGTGTATCATGTATTGCTAATTGGGACATGAACTTGAATGTGCAGGGAGTATTTGTGTATTTAATTGTATTGGTAGGTAGGTGTGTATTTGTACTGCTGTTTCAGACATGCACTTGAATTTGTGAACTGGCATGTGTATGTTTGTACCTGAATTTGTATTGGTGAACTGGCATGTGTATGTTTGTACCTTAATTTGTGAACTGGCATGTGTAATTTTTTTGGCAAGATGAAGTCCCAAGTACCTAAGAAAAGTATTTTTTGTCTCCTAGTTAATCCACAAATTAGCATTTCTTGAAATATATTGCTTTATCTTCTAGTTAAGATCCATTTGATGTAAGATCTGTTTGATGTTACATTGATATGATTCCTTGAATGTGAGAAATGGCATGTGCATGCATGTTTGTCCCAGTTTGGTACCAGTACCTCCTCTAACGGTAAGTACACATATTTACCGATAGGAAAACACATATATTTGCTCAGTCATGCATATTCTAACGGTAAATACACATATTTACCGATAGAAAAACTCTTGCTCGTGTGTCATGCATCACCTAACGGTTCGTACACATATCTACCGATAGAAAAACTCATGTACGTGCTGTGTCATGCATGATCTAACGGTCAATACACATATTTACTGAAAGAAGAAGTCCTGTACTTGCTCGGTAATGTACAATCTCTAACGGTATGTGTGTGTTTTTACCGATAGAATATGTGAGCGGCAAATTACCTAAGTTAGTCTAACGGTTATTTCATGTATTTACCATTAGAAAAATGTCCATTATAAGGAAAACCCCACTCGTGCATTGCTGTGCTGCTCTTTAATTTGTTCTGTTGCACTCTGTGTCCCTCTGTTTGTGACGAAAGTTCTAGCTACACTGCTAGGGTGATCAGCACAGGCTGGAGGGAAGTTGATTGCACCCCTCTCTTTAAGATACGCTTAATTGTCGACACTTATCTCTCTCTCCCTCTAGATCTCCCTTCCTCTCTACTTGCAAGCTAGCTGTATTGTGTAGTTCCAAGTTTGTAGCTCTAAGCTTTGGAGCTTGGTAGCTGGAATGCGTCATGTTTTAGGAGCTAACTAGCTTGTATTGTGTAGTTAGCTAGGTTAATTAGTGTTAATTTCATCAGGCTAGGGTTCAACACATGTATCTGTTGTAAGAGACTGTACATGTACATATACATAACTTAATCGGGCAGGTTTCATGCATGGCTTACTCGTTAAATTTTGTTAATGGTAGATGGACAGGAAATATTGGATGTATGGAATAAAACGTACTACTCTTGAATATTTGGATGGTGTGAATGAGTTTATTAAATTTGCTGAGCAACAAAAGGAGAGGAAGGGAGAGAAAAATATGCTCTGTCCTTGTACAGATTGTATGAACTTGAAGAGGTTTAGCAGCTCTGATCAAATTAAGAGTCATTTGATTCGTCGTGGTTTTAACACGCGATACACCCGTTGGATATGGCATGGCGAAGATCTTGAGGAAACAAGCACCACTACTACCAATCAGCACGACTCGGATGTGGATTGCAATAATATCGATGATCATCCAAATTTTGGTAATGTTCATTCCGATGTGCACGTAGATGATGATGATGACAATCTAGATGAGATGTTACGTGATGTAGAGGAAGATTACAACGAAAATGACTTCTGTGAATTTGAGAAACTGATTGCTGACTCTGAGAAGCCTCTGTTCCCTGGATGTGCAACATTTACAAAACTGTCTTCCGTGCTGAGATTATATAACTTGAAGGCAGGAAACGGTTGGAGTGAAAAGAGTTTCACGGCACTATTAGATCTTCTAGCGGACATGCTTCCAGAGGGAAATGAGTTGCCAAGATCTACTTACCAAGCCAAAAAACTGTTGTGTCCATTGGGAATGGAAATCGAAAGGATACACGCATGCCCAAATGATTGTGTGTTGTACCGTAACGAGTACTCCAGTTTGCAAGTTTGTCCAAGATGCGGCGCATCGAGGTATACGCGTAGGGACCAGATTGACAGTGAACGTCAGGAGGTAAAGAAAGGACCCCCGGCAAAAACTGTGTGGTACTTGCCTGTGATACCTAAATTGAAGCGGCTGTTTGCAAATCCGAAAGTCGCGAAGCACTTGCGTTGGCATGCTGAAGCCCGGAAACAAGACGGAAAACTGAGACACCCAGCTGATTCTATTCAATGGAGAAACATCAACAGAACATTTGCTGAGTTCGGCGGCGAACTTAGGAATGTAAGGTTCGGGCTGAGTACAGATGGTATGAACCCACATGGTAATATGAGCAGCCGGCACAACACTTGGCCGGTTCTTTTATGCATCTACAATCTTCCTCCTTGGTTATGCATGAAGCGCAAGTACATCATGATGGCGTTACTAATCTCAGGACCCAGACAACCCGGAAATGATATTGACGTGTTTCTAGTGCCTTTAATCGAGGACTTACAGAAATTGTGGAGCGAGGGTGTGCAGGTGTGGGATGCATACAAGAAAGAGAATTTCATCTTGCAGGCCCTGATAATTTTCACCATAAATGATTTTCCGGCCTACGGCAATTTGTCGGGGTATAGTACGAAAGGAGCCAAGGCTTGCCCTATTTGCCTAGATGAAACTGAGAACATGTGGCTGCGAAACTGCCGGAAAACAGTGTACATGGGTCACCACAGGTTTCTTCCGGTGCATCACACGTACCGTAAGAAGAGGAAATCATTTAACGGGAAGCCTGAGAAGGGATCAGCTCCAGTGTTTCTGACCGGTAAGGAGATTTACTCGTGCGTGAACGACATCAAAGTTGAGTTCGGTAAGCATTCTAAACCTCGAGAAAAAAATGTTTGGAAGAAGAGATCGATTCTCTGGGATCTACTGTACTGGGAGCACTTACAAGTTCAACATTGCATTGACGTCATGCATGTAGAGAAAAATGTCTGTGACAGTTTGATTGGTTTGTTGTTGAACATTCCGGGAAAGACAAAGGATGGTGTGAAAGCTCGTCGTGACATGGTGGAAATGGGGATAAGGACTGAGCTTGCACCTTTAGAGAATGGAAAGCGTACATACCTCCCTCCGGCCTGCTATACGTTGTCCAAGAGCAAAAAACAGATCTCTGTCGGTGCCTGCACGGTGTTAAAGTTCCATGTGGGTACTCCGCGAACTTGAAAAAACTTGTGTCCATGAAGGACCTAAGACTGGTTGGCACGAAGTCCCACGACTGTCATGTCCTGATGTCACAAATGCTTCCCATTGCTATCAGAGGCATTCTCCCAGTTAAAGTCAGAGAGACAATCACAAACCTATGTTATTTCTTCAACGCAATATCTTGCAAGGTAAGTACGTGCACTCGTACTATCAGTTCATTACCTCCATCTGTGGAGCTTAATTAGAAGATTTTTCTGATATGAATATTTGGCGCAACTGTGTCCTCGTAGGTAATTGATCCGGATGGATTGGACGCTTTGCAACGCGATGTGGTTACAACTCTTTGTTAGCTCAAGATGTATTTCCCTCCATCCTTTTTTGATGTTATGGTCCATCTGATTGTTCACCTTATCAGAGAAATTAAGTTTTGTGGACCCGTGTGCCTGCGCTACATGTATCCATTTGAGAGATTTATGGGTGTATTGAAGGGATACATAAGGACTCGTCGTCGACCCGAGGGGAGTATCATGGAAGGTTATGCCGCCGAGGAGGTGATTGAATTTTGCACAGATTATATGGCCGGGGTTGACCCAATTGGCGTTCCTAGGTCCCGACACGAGGGTAGGCTTCAGGGAATCGGAACGATTGGATTCAAAGCTATCGTCCCCGCTCGTGATGTGTACGCAAAATCACATTTTTGGGTCTTACAACACATGACGGAGGTCGAGCCATACATACACGAGCACAAGGTAATGTTACGGTCACAGAATCCTTCGAAGTCAGACGTTTGGGTCAGCAGAGAACATAACAGGAAATTTGCTGAGTGGATCCAAGAAAGAGTCACGCGAGCTGCCGAGGGCTCCGTAAGTGAAACTGTGACATGGTTGGCTAGAGGCCCAAGATTCACTGTAGGGACTTGGCAGGGGTACGACATCAATGGGTATTCATTTTACACAAGAGCTCAAGACGCCAAGAGTAGCACACAATGCAGCGAAGTGACACTGTTTGCTATTTTCGAGGATGCCAGGTCAGTAAGGGCGCTGAACTCATATTACGGTGCTATTGACGAAATATGGGAGCTCGATTACGGATTACTTAAGATTCCCCTGTTTCGATGCCAATGGGTCGAAATCCCTCGAGGTGTTCAAGTTGACAGTCACGGGTTTACTCTCGTCGATCTTGGTAGAGTCGGACACCAAGACGATCCATTCATACTTGCAAAGCAAGCCACACAGGTATTCTACATCGTTGACCCGGCCAATCCAAACTTGCATGTTGTCCTCCACAGTAAGAGACGTATTGTTGGGGTCGAAGATGTTGTCGACGAAGAGGAGTATAACCAATTCGATGAAATACCTCCATTTTTAGAGGACATTCAATCTATCTGTACTGAAGATATCGACGAAACAACATATCTGCGAGATGACCACGAAGAAGGATTATGGGTTGAGAACCATTGATGATTAATTTCTATTTCAGGGATAAATGCCAAGCAAACAGCCCACAAGTTCTGCAGCAAGGTGAGGAACTTATCATTAATACATCAGGCAGTACATTTTTCTTTAGAACTTAATGATAAGCTAGTTCACAGCATTAATATATCTCAATTTTACTCCACAGCATGAGTTCTAACATGTACAGTACCTTTATCCTGTAAATACTTAATTCTTCCCTTCAAATAGCACTTGCAAAAATCTCATCGCAGCCTCTTGCTTCTTCAAATTAAGCTCTGCAAAAATCCCTTTTTTTCTGATGGTATTTTGTTATTTCTACCGATAGAAAAGGACATCCGCTACTTTCACGTGTCTCAGGCACTTCTCTCAGGAACTTCAAAAGTTTTCGAAAAGTTTACTTTTTCTATCAGTATTATTCTATTTTACCGTTAGAATAAATTTGTTAGTCTCACGGTAGTTGTTGTCTGACGGTTTTTTCCTGTTTTTACCGATAGAAGAATACTCTGGCGCTTTGAATTCTCAACCATGTCGCCACCCGTTACCTTCGAAACTCTATAAGTACCTCGCCATGCGTCGCGGTACTTTGTTGTTTTTCTAATTCTCGAACGGTTCGACTCCTCATCTTCTCTTTCACAATGGCAACCACCATGGGATCGTCAGCCACGCCCTCCCCGGTAAGAACTCTAAATCTCCTCGGTTTACCCCTGTATTGTTAATCCATGTTCAGTTCATTCTTGACCTGTTGATTTGTACAGGGAATGGGAGCCGTGGAAGACACTACCAAAGTGAAGGCCGACCTGAGGGCCCTCCAAGAGGAGCACAAGCTCCTTACAGACAAGCACACTCAGCTACGGCTTGACCTTGACGATCTCTTCCAGCGCATTAAGCGCATGAAGACGGATGGTGACAATGCTAGGGCGAGGACGAGGCGTCTTCGCGAGGAGAAGAAAGCCGCGGATATGACCATCGCTGGCTGCGGTTTGACTATGAAGGATACCATAGCGAAGCTGAGGGAGGTCGCAGGCCTTCTCGACGCGGTAGTAGTTGATCCTAGGGACAACTTGTCGCTAGAGGAGTCCTGCGTCCTGGCTGCAAGTCTAACTGACTCTATTCTACATGCAACCAGGGCTAAGACCACCCCTTGACCTAGCATTTTGGGTTTTATTTTTTTTTGTAAGTGATAAAACAACAATGAATGAACAATTTCTTTTTATGTCAATTTTCCAATTTTTTGGCTATCTTCCCTCTTTCTTTATCATTCTGCAGCTTTCAACCACGGTCTGTTTGATGTTAAATTGTGTGTACCTTTTCATTACTCTGACGGTATTTTGTTGTTCTTACTGATAGAAAAAGGGCACCCAATACTATAATCTCAAGCACTTAATTAAAAAATTTTTCTGGGGAAAATTGGTCTCACGGGATTTTATTGTTTATACCGATAGAAAAAAGCATCCACTACTTCAAATATTTTTCCGGGAAATTTACTTGTTCTATCGGTAATATTTTGTTGTACCGATAGAAAAGTACATAATTCTATCGGTATCATTTTGTTGTACCGATAGAAAAGTTCCTCCACTGCTTTATTACTCGTACACGGCCCTTGGGTTTCCCTCCACTTGAACAGTTCCACCTTAGAGCACTGCGTCTCTTCGAGAGCGAACAAAACCACAACCTCCGCCGTGACCACTCACTTCCTCTCTCCCACACGATGATCGCCGGCTGGACACTGGTTCGCCACTGCCACCGGTTCTTATTTTCGTCCTTCGCCGGCCGCCGCTGCGTTCTACACCGCCTCTCCATCACCAGAACTGATCGCCGCCGTAAATACCCTAATTCGTCGTTTTATTTCCAGCATCTTCCTTATTTGATCCTAGTGTTTTGCACGTACTAATTCTTCGAGTTTTGTAATTACACTAGGGTTCCCTATTGTGTTGGATTATGTACATTCCGCAGGCAATGTTGATTTAAATTAGGGTTTACATAATATGTTCCAGTGCTGTAATGAACCTGTTTTGAGATTTTAACTTATCTATACTGATGTATGTGTGATCAATTGTATCCAACTGCCATGTAATGCACATTATATGTTGGAGGTGTTCTTACACATATTCTATTGGCAGCTCATGTGTTTACCGATAGAAAATATTTCTGCACAAGTAGTAAAACTTAATTTGGATCTGGAAGGACATGAGCCATGCAATGTACTAGTTTGGTTGGGAATTTTTACTCACTTGGTATGAATATATGGCAATGTGGATGGGTCTTCGATGTATATGTTTCAAATGCCTATACATGACTTTTCCCAACCTAATAGATGTGAAGTCCTGATGACTCACATACAGGCTAAAGATTATGCACAGTGGCACTTAGATGCTTGTGTGCATATTTACGTGTGAAATAATAATGCTGGCCCATGAATATTAGTATAGCAAATCATCGAGAATGTTATGTGATGACAGTGAATGGTGGCTTGTCAACAAAATTCCATATGTAGAGAACATTGTTATGTTCTATCGGTATCTCACGGGTTTGCCGATAGAAAAATTGTCTTCTGTGGAGGTAATTGTTATGGTCTATCGGCAGCTCATGTGTTTACCGATAGAAAATATTTCTGAACAGTTCAGGAAGTAATTTATGCATGTCTTTCTTTTTGTATTATTTTCCCTTTTGCCGCCCTAGTTAGTCTCCAATCCTGCGCTGAGTTATGGAACTCCAAGGCGAATTAATTGCCATATGGTTTGTTGATGGTTTTGTAGGGGAAGACATGTCGTCGTCTTCATCGGATGGTACTAGTGGTTCGACTAGGACCAACCCCATCGTAACTACTGAAGATGCAGCTGTTACATCCCAGCGCAAGAGGGTGGGGTGAGGCGTGACGACGTTGGGACGTTTGGCCAAACGCACGGATCTTTCTTGTGAGTTCAACCAATTTGGGAGGCCGATTGGAAAGAATGCTGGGAGGTACGCGGCCTACGTTGGGCTGTTGGCGAAAGAAAGGGTGAAGATCACCGTCCAGAGCTGGAAGGACGTGACGGCCGACGAGAGGGATAGGTTGTGGGCGGAAGTGAAGGTTAAATTAACTGAAATCGCTGAACTCTTTCGTAATCACGTTCTCTTGGCTTATACTAAAGTTTAACTAACTCGTGATTAATTGTATGCATTTTTCAGAAACAGGCTAAGTGGAACATCCCCGACGATACACCTAGGACTGCCTACTTGAAGGACATGAACGGAATATGGAAAACCTTTAAGAGCTGGCTCGTCAGTAACTTCCTCGCTGCGGGGAAATCTCCTTGCGAGAAGTACCCCTTCATATCGGAGGAGGTATGGGAGGAATTCACCAAGCAGAAGGGGACTGAGGAGTTCAAAGCCCTTAGCGAGAACAATAGGGCGATCCAGAAGAGGAACGACCACCCGCATCGGCTCGGATCCCGGGGCTATGCGGGGAAGGAGGAGCAGTGGAAGAAGGAAGACGAGCAAAATCCTGTCATCGACACCCCTGAGTTGCCGCTCTCCGAGATCCGGGATGAGAGCTGCAAGCGATGGTGGAGGGGGAGGGGGTCCGTGTCGTCCATGGGGTCTGTGCAGTTCGCAACCCCTGGGGACGCCGACGTTGTGAGGCGAATGGTAAGTTGGCTAACCTCGTAAACTGTGTGCGCACAAGTGTATATAAGGCAATTTGTCTCACAAGGTACCTTTAAATGTAACAGATTTCTTTTGAGAAGGAGGCAGCGGAGGGATTGTTTACCCCGCAGAGGGAGAACGACATCCTCACCCGGGCTCTAGGAAATAAGGAGCATCCCGGGCGGACACGGGCCGTGGGAGCCATTGTGTCGTGGAAGGCCGGTTTCGTAGATCCGGCTCCACCAAGGAAGAAGGCCCTCTCCTGGAAGGAAAAGGAAGCTGACCTCTCCGATAAGATACGGGCTGAGGTACGGGCGGAGATACGGGCGGAGATGCGGGCTGAGATACGGGCTGAGGTGCAGTCTGAGGTGCAGTCCGAGGTCGCACAACTGAGGGAAGAGTTTGCACGGTTGAGAGAAGCATTGCTGGCCAAGAGTGCAGATGCGGATCCCCAGGACGACGGTACCCCGCGGGGTCAGATAAGCAGTTGCGCTTCTAAGGTACTCGTGGATCCAGTAGATCTACTTGAGGTACTACAAGCCTTCATCTGTGCACTTAAGTTGATGCCACTCCCATTCTGTTAGAGTTGTTTCGCTAACCTGTTTTAATTGTTACAAATTTGCAGAAGCCGGAGAGCTGCATCCTACAGAATCACGTAGGCGCCGGGCAGGAAGTGGTTGGACACGGCTTCGTATATCCGTCTGGGCCGGATGTCCGGGTCCACTGTGTACCTCTGCGGTTGGGTTTCGCAAAGATACAAGTGGACATGGCCATGCCGGGCTACAACAATTCTCCGTTATCAGTCCCAACAGAGGAACTGCAGACACTTGCTGAGGCAGTGGGCTCCTACGTACAGTGGCCCAAGAAGTGTCTTGTAATACAACCGGTAAATCCTACACATTTTAGATTACATCCTACTCAGTACACTCAACTTGCATAATCTAACATACGTGCTCATTAATTGAAGTGGCCTGCCGCTGGGCTACCAGGGGACTGCGCCCCCAGCTCGGGGAATGAGGCCCGATCTCGTGCGACCCTGGACACATCAAAGACGGCCTCGACCCCACCCAGCGCATCCACGCCTTCACCTCGGAAGAAAGCTGCCATCACCTCGCCCTTGCCTTCGAAGGTACGCGCTCAGTCCCCGGCAAAAGGCAAGGGCAAAGGCAAGGGAAAAGGGCGACAGGGACAGCCGGAGAGGTTCAAGAACGGGTTCCCACTCATGTCGGAGGCAGCTTTGCGCAAATTGGATCGATCAACCAGAGACCTCCACGAGTGGTACCTACACCGAGCTCGGCGCAATCTGAACTTCTTAGTTCCCTACAGGCCTGGGCAGTTCCACCGTGAGCCCGGGAGTATATCCGTGGCACACGAGGATCTGTTCGACCTCTACAACTGGCGGGAGCTCGATATGTCCATCATACGGACTGGAGTCCTGTGAGTTTGCTGATGCTATGTATTGCTGTTTTCTAACTCTGTTTGCTAACTCTGCATTGTTGTAGTTCATTTGAAATGTAGTAACTTTCTGTGCAATACTAATGTCGTCCTTTGCATGCAGGTGCATGTACAGGCAAGCATCGGAGGCTGCGTGTGACAAGGTGGGTTTCCTCGACCCAGAGAAAATAAGCCTCACGATGCTAGAGCACGACGCCACGCACGCTGAGCTGTACATATCCAAGGCGCTGATGGCGCAGCAAGACAGGGAGTTCATTCTGGTGCCGTACCACCAAAGGTTAGTGCATTTCGTACTAATTTAACTCGATCTTGTATGTTACACCTGAGATATACTTTGAGCTAGCGGTCCTCTTTTACGTACAATGCAGGGGCCAATGGATCCTCATCGTGATCTGTCCGCCGAGGAACGAGGTGTACTACCTCGATTCGATGCGTGACAGATTATCGATCGAATATGTGGTCAAGGGGAATATGGAGGCGTAAGTAACTTATATGTTTGATTTAAATTTTCACCTCACTAGCTAATGATAATACATTAACGGGCAATACTAACTGAAATGCAGGGCTTTTGATAAATATGCGTCCGCTGGAGGGAGGCATGCCGCACCGCAGGGCTCCCTACTAGCTTGGAAAGAATATGAGGTACTCACGAGACTTTTTGTTTATGCTTAATTAGTTTATGGAAACAATAGCTAACATGTCTTCGCATATGCAATTATCTCAGTGCCATCAGCAGCCGCAATCGTGGGAATGCGGGTTTTATGTGTTGCGCTACAAGTAAGACCTAGTGCAGACAAACTTTGCCCAATTCCCCCAAGTAAGCATCGATAGCTAACTCAAATTTGAAAATTGGGTGTCACGTTCTAAATTAGGAAGTTAGTTACTAAGTATTCACACATGCTTGCAGATCGCCATGTCGAAAGACTCATACGAAAATGCAAAGATTAGAGATCTTCGACAAATCTGGGCTCAATATGTCATGGAGGAATTGCGCCCAACCATCCGCCATGATAATTTTCTCTTTTTCGTGTACTCTGTGCATAGACTGTTTATATACATGTGAATAAATATATATGTCAATAAATGTCCACATTGGATTGCAATTTGTATTTTTCCATATATATGTGAATAAATGTGAATAGCTGTCTAATGTGTCAATCTGTTCTGTGAATTTACCCTTCTTTGCATCTATACTGTATTGTGTATCCAATCTATAATGTATTGCATCTGTACTGTATATGTGAATGTACTGTATTGTAAATGTAAATAACGTATTGTATATGTGAATGTTCTATCGGTAAATTCATTCACAGCCGACAAACTACTACAAATTTTCTATCGGTAAACTCATCCACAACCGAGAGACTACTATCCATTTTTCTATCGGTAAACTTAAAATTAACCGTCAGAATAGTGTGACTTTTCCTGCCAGTGAACTCATCCACAACCGAGAGACTACTGTAGTTTTTTCTATCGGTAAACTTGAAATTAACCGTCAGAATAGTGTGACTTTTCCTGCCGGTGAACTCATCCACAACCGAGAGACTACTGTAGTTTTTTCTATCGGTAAACTTATAATTAACCGTTAGAAGAGTGTGATTTTTCCTGCCGGTGAACTCATACACAACCAAGAGAGTACTAAGATTTTTTCTATCGATAATCTCATTTCCAACCGAGAGAGTGCTACACTTTTTTCTGTCGGTAAACTTGTAATTAACCGTTAGAATATGTGTATTTTTCCCAACGCTAAACATCAGACGACGACGTGTTTTCTATCGGTACAATCATAAGGTGCCGATAGAATAGTAATATTTTCCTGTCGGTAATCATGTAATTAACCGTTAGAATAGTGGTACTTTTCCCACCGTTAATCGTTAGACTACAACGGGTTTGCTATCGGTACACTCCTAATATGCCGATAGAATTGTTAATTTCTTCTGTCGGTTATTTACCGATAGAAAATGTTCTGTCTTGTTCTATCGTGTCTATCTCTATCGGTACGAAAACCGATAGTAGAAGGGTTTTTTTTACCGATAGAAGAAAGCTTTTCTGTACTAGTGTTGCCGCTTACACCCTCAGTCCATGAGGGGTGATCGTAAGCCGCCCTACGGAAGTGGGACTCCCGTTGTAGGGACTTGTTGGGTCGTGATAGCCCACTTCCTCGCGGGGAGGGCATCCTCATGGGGAGGGCATCGCCGTGAGAGACGGTAATGTAAAAACCTGCAGTGAGCCAGAGTTGAGGAAAATGCCAGTTGTATTGGTAATGAGTTAAGATACAACGCCTCCCCCCGCGAGATCACGACGGGGGAGGGAATGGTGAGTACAATGTCCCCCTCCCCTCCAGCGTAATCGCTCTGGGGGAGGGGGACGAGCCTGTAGGCTAGACGTAAAACTTGCGAAGCAAGCATACGTTCCACGTGTGCTTCAGCTCCTGCTCTTGAAGGTTGAAGAGCTTGTAAGCCCTCCAGCCCAGGACTGCCGAGATCCTGTAGGGGCCCTCCCACTTGGGGGAGAGCTTTCCCTGAGCTTGGGGGTATGTGACGCGCTTGAGGACGAGGTCCCCGAGGTGGAAAGCCCTCTCACGGACGCGCTGGTTGTATGCGCGCGCCATTTCGCGCTCGTAGATGGCGTGGCGGAGGAGCACTCAGTCGCGTCCCTCTTCCACGAGGTCGACCTCCAGTCGTTGATTTGCCTCGTTGGCTTGATATGTCGCGGTCGTGGCTCCATCTAGGAGCTCGACCCGCAGTGACCGGAAGCCAATCTCCGAGGGAAGGACCGCCTCAGCCCCATATACAAGGGAGAAGGGGGTGCGTCCCATTGCCCGGCTCGGGGTCGTTCGCATGGAACAGAGGATGCTCGGGAGCTCCTCCGCCCACGCGCCCCGTTTGGAGGCAGCTTGTTCGAGCCGTCGGTGTAACCCCTGTAGGATCACGCCGTTGACCCTTTCGACGGCCCCGTTGCTCTGGGGGTGAGCTATCGAGGCGAAGTGGATGGTGAGACCCAAGCTTTCGCAGAATTTCCGAAAATATACCGACTCGAATTGGGTCCCGTTATCGATTGTGACTTCTTGGGGGACCCCAAAACGACATATGATATTTTTCCAGAAAAACCGTTGTACCGCTCAGGACATGATGCTGGCCAGGGGTTCGGCCTCTACCCACTTTGTAAAGTAGTCGACCGCGACCACCGCATTCTTGTAGCCCCCGGGCACTGGAGGGAAGGGACCAAGGAGGTCCATCCCCCAGCGCGCGAAGGGCCAAGTGATGGGGATAGTCTGCAGCGCTACAGGGGGGAGGTTCGAACCCTTGGCCATCTTCTGGCAGGCCTCACACGCGGAGATAAGGTCTCACACGTCGCGAATCACCATGGGCCAATAGAAACCCTGGTGGAGGGCCTTAGCCTCGATGGCACGTGGGCCTAGATGAGACCCGCAGCTTCCCGAGTGAATATCCTCGAGAAGCCGAAGCCCTTCCGGTCGTGGAAGGCAATGGAGCAAAGAGGAAGCCCTCTGCTTGTAAAGCTTCCCCTTCAACAGGAGGTAGGCCCGAGCCTTGGCCCAGAGGCGCTTGGCCTCGGTCTCGTTGGGAGGGTCTCCCTCCTCCTTGATGAAGGAGACGAGGGGATCCATCCATGATGAAGTCTGGGTGATTTCGGCGACTTCCGGGATGCAGGGCTCGTCACCCGCGTCCTGGGAGGTCACTGAGGGCTTCGCGATGATCTCCAAGAAAGCCCCTTTGGGGAGTGGTTCTTGGGCGCTGGCTGCCCGAGCTAGGGCGTCGGCCTGGTCATTGTCCCTCCGTGGGATGTGCCGGGCCTCGAGGCCATCGAAGTGCTTCTCCATCTTGCACACTTCCTGCAAGTAGAGGCTCAAGTGTGCATCATGGCACAAGTAGGACTTGTCCATTTGGTAAACTACGAGCAGGGAGTCTCCTTTCACTTGGAGGCGTCGAATCCCCAAAGAGCGTGCGAGGCGCAACCCAAGGAGCAAGGCCTCGTATTCGGCGACGTTACTCGTGGCAGGGAACTCGAGCCGCCCCACGTACTCTAGTTCCCTCTACTCGGGGCTCCGGAGGACTACTCCCACACCGGCCCAAACGAGACACAGGGAGCCATCAAACATGAGTGTCCAATGGTCGCTGCGTCGGGGCGGTGTGGGGAGGTTTTCGTCCCCGAGCCCGGAGGCAGGAGTCCACTCTGCCACAAAGTCGGCGAGGACTAGTGACTTGATGGCGGAGCGCCCCGTGAGGAAAAGGGAAAAGGGGCGAGCTCGGCCCCCCACTTTCCTATCTAGCCGGTGGCTTCCTTGTTTCGGAGCACCTCCCCCAAAGGGAGGGATGATGGGACAGTGATCGGGTGTCCCAGGAAGTAATGACGAAGCTTCCGGGATGCCATTACAAGAGCGTAGTAGATCTTTTCCATCTCCGTGTACCGAGTTTTGGCCCCTCGGAGGGCTTCACTCATGTAGTACATGGGACGCTATTGCCCATCTTGCTCCTCTACCAATACCGCACATACGGCGACCAGGGTCGCGGCAAGGTAGAGGAGCAAGAGCTCTTCCGGAGATGGGCTCACGAGCATCGAGGGGCTTGTGAGATACTTCTTCAAATCGTCAAAAGCCTCCTGGGCCTCGGGGGTCCACCGGAAACCCTCAAGCCCCCGGAGGATTTTGAAGAATTGGAGGCCGCGTTCCCTCGACCGCGAGACGAAGCGACTCAGTGCGGCCAAGCGGCCAGTGAGTCGTTGAACGTCTTTGACCGAGTGCGGCGGGGGCATGTCTAGGAGTGTCCGGATCGTTTCGGGGTTGGCCTCTATGCCCCGCTGGGACACGAGGAAGCCCAGGAGCTTCTCCCCTCGTACGCCGAAGGCGCATTTCTCCGGGTTGAGCTTCAACCCGTATGTGCGGAGGTTGCGGAAGGTATTCGCTAAATCGTCGATGTGAGCAGTCGCGCGGGGACTTTTGACAACCGCGTCGTCGACGTAGACTTCGACGTTGCGACTGATCTGGTCCTTGAGGACCAGCGTCATGAGTCACTGGAAGGTCGCTCCAGCGTTTTTTAGCCCGAAGGGCATGTGGACGTAGCAGAAGGTCCCGAGGGGAGTTATAAAACTCGTCTTTTCCTCGTCCCCTTCTGCCATCCGGACTTGGTGATAGCCCGAATACGCATCTAGGAAGCTCATCAACTCACACCCCACGGTCGAGTCGACCAGCTGGTCAATTCATGGGAGCGAGAAGTTGTTTTTGGGGCAAGCGCGGTTGAGGTCGGTGAAGTCCACACACATCCACCACTTACCGTTTGACTTCTTCATGAGGACGAGGTTCGCAAGCCACTCGGGGTGCAAGACCTCCCGAATAAACCCCGCCTCTCGGAGCTTGTCTATCTCGACCATGATCACCTCTTGGCGTTCAAATGAGAGTTTCCTCAGCTTCTGCTTGACTGGGGGGTGGCCGAGGGTCACCACGAGCTTGTGCTCGATGACATCCCGGGCGACGCCTTGCATGTCGGAAGGCTTCCAGGAAAAAACGTCAGAGTTTTTGCGCAGGAAAGCTGCGAGTTGCTTCATGTGCTCCGCATGGAGATCCGCCCCGACCCTGACGGTCTTGTCCCTGTCGTCCGGGGACAGCGGGATCTTCCGGAGGTCCCCTTCCGGACGCGGCTTGGGGAGGGACCTCCCGGAAGGTATAGTGGCGGCGTCTGACTCAGGGGAGAGGCCTCCCCCCCCCAGGGTTTTGATCATGTTGACGCTCCCGATCATCGCTGCGGCGCACTCGTATAAAGCGCGGGCCACATCTTGGTCTCCCCGGGCGGTGATCACGCCATGAGGCCCGGGGATCTTCACACAGAGGTAACTTTGGTGGATTGCGGCCCCCAAGCAGTTGATCGTGGTCCTCCAAATGATTGTGTTGTAAGAAGAGGGGAGGTCTACCACATCAAACCGGACCATCTCTGTCTGGTAGTTATCCGGGGTGCCGAAGGTCATGGGGAGATCCACCTTCCCTACGGGGTGGATTGTCTTCCCCGGGACGAATCCCTGCAAGGGCCCTACTGCGGGCTGCAGTAGCTTCTCGTCCACCTGCATCTCCCTAAACACCTTCAGGTAGAGGACGTCGGCAGAGCTCCCGCCATCCACGAGGATGCAGGCCAAGTGGCAGTTGTAGACGGTAGTGGGGATGATGAGCGCGTCATCATGGGGGAAGCAAACCCCACGCGCGTCTTCTACCGTAAAAGTGGGGGACGTCCGACCACTTGGGTGGCCGGGACGTATGTAGCACCCCCACCACCTTTACTTCGCGCGCGTATTCCTTGCGTTGGCGCTTGGAGTCCCGCCCGGAGGCAAACCTTCCCTGATGACGTTGACACGCCATTGGGAAGTTTGGAAGGGGAGAATCTCTGACGACTCCCCCTCCCGCGCTTGTCCCTGCTGTCCCCCCGCAGGGGCAGGAAGGGCCGGTAAGGCCGGCTGAGGGGACAAGGAGGTAGGAGTCCCCCCCCCCCAACCCCCGCCTATGCTAGTCGAGGAATGCGGCGAAGTGTTAGAGCAGTTGGTGGCATTCCTGGGTGGCATGGGTATTGGACTTGTGGAAGGTACACCACAGGCCTTCCCTGCCTCCTGCCACAGGGCTTTCGCGACTGTGGGACGACTGCCCTCCCCCACGACCTTTCGGCTTGGGGAAGGGGCGGTTGCCCTTGGAGGCATCGCGCGAGCCACCTCCGCCCTCAAGGACAAAGGTGTCCCAAGGCCGTGGCTCGCTACGATTGCCCCCTTTGGGGTGTTTGAAGGGGTCCTTGGCCCCCCAGTCGACGAGGGCGGGGGCCCCCTGGTTCTTCTTCCAGAGGTGATCCTCCTCCGCCCGAGCGTACTTCTCAAGTATGTTGAAGAGCTCGTCGGCGGAGAAGGGGCAGCTTCGGGAGAGTCTCCGGTGGAGCTCTCCCGGGAGGATCCTGCTCTTACACGCCTCAATGACTGTGGAGTCAGGGACGTGAGCTACTTTGCTCTTGACCTGAGCAAAGCGTTTGAAGAAGCTGCGGATGGTCTCCCCCGTCCTCTGTCGGACGGTGTATAGCTGCGAGGAATCCAGGGGACGCACATAGTTCCCCTGGAAGTTTGCGCAGAACTCGCGCTTGAGCTGCGCGAAGGACTTGATGGAGCCGGCCTTCAGGTTGTAGAACCACGAGCGGGCGATCCCGGTCAGGTAGAGGGGGAAGACGTTGCACTGAACTGTCTCATCCCCCCAGCCGCCGAGATGGCTGTGGAATAGACCTGCACAAATTCATAAGGGTCGGCCTCACCGTTGTTGATGTGACCATGCACATCATAGATAGGACCAACACTACATCAACATGGTGGTCATCAAGAGTTTCATTCAATTCTTCGTCAGCATGGTCGTCGCCGAGTGCTACCTCGATCATTTCGCCAACATGGATTAGTATAACTTCTTCCATGACATCTACGACAAGTTGGCAACACTTCACGGCATCCTCGACATCATCTACATCAACTATGGTGTCATCATCAACTATATGGCATCACCGACCCGCACCATGGCCAGGTCGCGTGCACAGCCGGCAAGCTCATCATGCTGATATTGCGCTATCGCCGCCAGCAGTTCGGCCTCCGCCGTGGCCACCTCCCCAAGCTCAAGACGTATTCAAGAAAGGCGCATCTCCACCACTTCGACGCCCTCTGGTCCCACAAGCCACGTCGTTGCAAGGCCGGCCCAAGAGAGAGCCCAATTTGTCCACGAGTTGGGTTCGGCCATCTCCGCACAGTGAACTTAAAACGGATGCCCAGGGCGCATACGGACTCTGTTTTGGACGTTCTTGGTATGCACGGAGAAGCCCTCGACGAGATCTTTCCAACGGATGCAGTCCCATGTCAAAATTCCTTACAGATAAATGGGAATTGTCAAAACAATATGGAGACCAGAATCTGCCGCGCGCTGCGACGCTCCACTTTGGGCCCATGGCCCGTGTAACCCTACGGTTTAATACCCCAAACCCTAGCTGTCACTATATATTCAGTAGCCGTCATCGTTTAGACTTGGGTTTTGCTTAGATTATTATGTCTTCGAACAGTTTCGCCGCTTGGTTGGTTTGTGAGACCCCAACTTGTGAGATTAATCATTCGTATTTGCAATTCAGTTTGCTTTCTTCCGTGTTCTTGCTTGTGTTCTCGATTCGCAGCAGGGATAAGCCTTCTTGGTGAGGTCAATCACGCTCACACGAGATTGATAACCAACGGAATAGTGGTGTTGCGATTGCGGGGTTCAGATCATGCCTGATTTGAAGCCGGATCGTTCTACGTCGAAGCTCCACCAATCGATCTATCACGTACCTTTCGGAAGATCGGGCACCCAGTGTCACATCAAGTGGTATCAGAGCCTCGGTTGCCCGTCAGGTATACTTGTATCCCCTTTGTTCATTATTCATCTTTCACCTAGAGTCCAGAAAATTACCCTACAAAAATATTTGAGTTCGCCGTCATATCCATCGTCCAAGCCACTTTGTGCCCTTCGCGATTTCGTTTTCAGTTTCGCGTTATTGAATTTGTATCCATCGTCATCATCTTGTTGCTGGTTTAGAGTAAGTTCTTGATCTAGTTTGAGTCTTGCATCTTGACGTCGAGTCTAACGCCATCACGTCGTCGTCGCCGCCGCGTCCAAATCGGGTGTCAATATGTCAAGTTCGGTATTTTGCTTTTATCTCCTTGGTCTGAACTCCAAATTGGACAAATTCAGATTCTAAATTGTAGCTCAGAAAATTCTCTACAACTTTTTCCATTGTGAGAAGTTCTAGAAACGCCGTTTTCAAGTCCAAAATCTCGTTGGAAGTGAATCTGTTTGATTTATTTCCTACATAGACTGTATTGCGGGGCCCATATCTCCTATATCCGTTATCCAAAATTGGTGTTCCATATATGCAAATTGATCAGAACGAAACGATCTACAACTTTTATGTTATATGTTTTAGCGTTTGAGGCCTCCAAAAATCCAAAAAACAGCATAGGAAGTTTCTGTATAGTAGATCTGTTTTTCCAGCGAGAGAAAATTGAGTGTTTGTGTATATATCTTGTAATCTCTCATATACGGCACTATTGATATTTAAAAAAAAAAGGTGAAAAAGGCAAGTGCATAAAAAAGAAGCCGCACAAAGATAAAAAAAGAAATAAAACCAAGGAAAAAAAAGAAATAAAAAAAATCAGAAGTGCTTGCATCATTTGTATCGACAGTGTTACGTCATTCGTTTTGCTTGCTTGAGTTAGGTCTGAGAACGAGTTTAGGCCAGCAACTTTGACAAGTACTTTGGATATTTATTCAGCTTTGCTATTCTGATTTCGATGATTGCATATTCCTTGCTACTAAATATTGCATATCCAAGCTCCACAATTTTCTTATCAGGTACGGATTGGGTCTTGCAATCGCTTCACATACTGTTGGTATACCTCTGAGTTGTGCTACCTGTCGCCTTGGTAAGAACCTAGTAAGAACTTGGTAAGACGCAGGAGAGTGTGTGATCCCACTTCCCCATAACCTAGTAGTTGCTAGGGATAATATTTTCTGTTATCTTTTGTTGTCTAGCTCACAATGACAGAAAGTTCCAACGGGAAGGACAGGGTTTCTACTGAGGACTGTGTGCTGCACAGCGAGCTTAGGGACTTGTTGGGCGGTTTGGAGGAGAGGCTAGCCAAGATGCTCAGTGAACATGCCACGGCTTCACAGCATCAGTTTGAGGGCCTCGACAGACGCGAGTCCACCCTTGCTGGACGAATTGAAGCTTTGGAGCCACAACAGCCACCCCTCCATGACGATGACCAAGACGTTGAATATGGCGACAATGGAGAGGTGAACCAACGGACGACACAAGAGGCACGACTACGTCAACGCCTTCGCCGCAATCAGCACGGTATGGGAGGTAATAACAACCACCATCATGGTCGTGCCCATGATGATCCTTTTGCTAAGGTGAAATTTTCCATCCCTCCTTTTTATAGTGCCTATGATGCTGAGGTTTACTTAGATTGGGAGATGACTGTTGAGCAAAAGTTTAATTCTCACTTAGTTCCTGAGCAACATCGAGTTAGGCAAGCCACTAGTGAATTTAAAGACTTTGCTATCATCTGGTGGAATGAACTTGCTATCCTCCGCTTACAACCTGACACATGGGCTAGGTTAAAAGAAGCTATGCGTGAACGTTTTGTTCCTCCTTCCTACCAACGTGATATGCATAAGAAATTAGAATGCTTGAATCAAGGTAGAAAATCTGTAGAGAAGTACTATCAAGAGTTACAGATATGCATGTCTCGTTGTGATTTAGAAGAAACTGATGGAGAAAAAGAGATTAGATTCTTACGTGGACTTAATGAGAAAATATACAATATTGTTATTGATAAAGAATATGTTTCTCTGTTGCAAACATTTGCTCTTGCTTGTGCAGCTGAAAATAAAATAAAACGTAAGAAAGTTGTACGGAAAATCAATACATCTGTTTGCAAGAATGGTGTGTATCCTTGCATGACTAACGTTCTGTAGGCAAGTGCAAATGATCAAATTGAGAATGAGGAGAATGAAGAGATGCTTGTTGCAGCACCCCTGCTTCCATCACCTACAACTGAAGATGTACCTACATCAGCTGAGAAGGAAAACAAAGGTAATGAAAAAGGTACCACACTCATTCAAGATGAGAACGATATTGATGTGCTGAAACTTTCCACGAATCATGCTTTGTTAGAGCAACAAATTGTGGAACCAGTTGCTGATTTACCTTTGTCACAAGAAGATTTGCTCGATGTTTCTTGGGATAAAGAAGAGTTGTGTGATAATGCTTCACTTATATTCATGCCACAACTAGTGAATGAACATGTTACTCTTACTTTGGAACATAATAACACTTGTGCTCAAAATAAACATGTTGTTCACATTGCAAACGAAAATGATGAGCTGAAATTGTTGTCTTCTTTCAATATTCTGGGTTATATTGAATTTGATGTTCTATGTGATCTAGACAATTTAGAGGAGAGACTTACTGATCCATATAATTTGCCTTGCTTATCAAGAAACATTTTTCATATTATAGGCAAATATAATGATAATGGAAAGTACATGGTTAATCGAGTGTACATTTGCTCAAATATGAATTTTGCTTATGATGTACAACCATGTGATGAACTAGAGAACTATACTATCACCAATCATTCCATGTCGAGTACATCTGGTTCAATTTTTAAGGCACATGAACTTTTTCAAGACAGGGAGGATATGAATCCTGATGAATCTGATTCTAACAATTTGATTACAAACGATATGCTTGTTGTTTTGCCTTCCTTTGGAGCTAACCTTTTACAGACGACCGAGCATGAGTCGAGGACGACTCAAAATCAAGAAGGGGAGGATGATGTGACCATGCACATCATAGATAGGACCAACACTACATCAACATGGTGGTCATCAAGAGTTTCATTCAATTCTTCGTCAGCATGGTCGTCGCCGAGTGCTACCTCGATCATTTCGCCAACATGGATTAGTGTAACTTCTTCCATGACATCTACGACAAGTTGGCAACACTTCACGGCATCCTCGACATCATCTACATCAACTATGGTGTCATCATCAACTATATGGCATCATCGACCCGCACCATGGCCAGGTCACGTGCACAGCCGGCAAGCTCATCATGCTGATATTGCGCTATTGCCGCCAGCAGTTCGGCCTCCGCCGTGGCCACCTCCCCAAGCTCAAGACGTATTCAAGAAAGGCGCATCTCCACCACTTCGACGCCCTCTGGTCCCACAAGCCACGTCGTTGCAAGGCCGGCCCAAGAGAGAGCCCAATTTGTCCACGAGTCGGGTTCGGCCATCTCCGCACAGTCAACTTAAAACGGATGCCCAGGGCGTATACGAACTCTGTTTTGGACGTTCTTGGTATGCACCGAGAAGCCCTCGACGAGATCTTTCCAATGGATCCAGTCCCATGTCAAAATTCCTTACGGATCAACAGGAATTGTCAAAACAATATAGCGACCAGAATCTGCCGGGCGCTGCGACGCTCCACTTTGGGCCCATGGCCCGTGTAACCCTATGGTTTAATACCCCAAACCCTAGCCGTCACTATATATTCAGTAGCCGTCATCGTTTAGACTTGGGTTTTGCTTAGATTATTCTGTCTTCGAACAGTTTCACCGCTTGGTCGGTTTGTGAGACCCCAACTTGTGAGATTAATCATTCGTATTTGCAATTCAGTTTGCTTTCTTCCGTGTTCTTGCTTGTGTTCTCGATTCGCAGCAGGGATAAGACTTCTTGGCGAGGTCAATCACGCTCACGCGAGATTGATAACCAACGGAATAGTGGTGTTGCGATTGCGGGGTTCAGATCGTGCCTGATTTGAAGCCGGATCGTTCTACGTCAAAGCTCCACCAATCGATCTATCACATACCTTTCGGAAGATCGGGCACCCAGTATCACATCAGTTGTAGTGTTCGATGTGCGGCGGACGGTAAGGCCGCGGCCATCAAATGCACCGGAGTCTGCGGCACAGCGGCTGGTTAGCCCCTTCCACCTCCCGGGGAGAGTCCCGGTCGCTGTCCCCTTTGACAGGGGACGCGCGCTCGTTGTCGGAGTCGGGGAGGGGCCCCAGCAGTCCGCTGGTATGACAGTAGTGCCGCTTTTCCTCCGGGTTGGTGGAGCTGACCTCCAGGACGTTCGGGTACTCCCCAGGAGCGAGTGGTTCTTCGGCGGATCTCTTCCCCCGGCCCGAGCGGGAGCGGGGCTCCCCGCGTCCACGACCCAGGGGAGGCTCCTCCCCAGACTTGGTGGTATGCATTTGCTCAACCTCCTCCTGCATGAAGCGGACTTGATCCGCCAGGGGAGCCCTCGGGGGAGGAGGGAGCTCATGTGTGTCGACTGCGGGTGCGGGAGGCGCAACCGGGGCGTGGGTGGAATTCATTACCAGGTGGTCCCCGGTAGTACCGTCCGGAACCGAAGAGTAGGGGCCTTGCCGGGGAAGGTCCGGCGACTGCGCGGGAGTCGTTCGGCGGGCCACCTCCAGAACGATGGGCATAACCGGCAGGGAGAGGCCGGCGTCCGGTCCCGGGAATGCCCCGGGCACGGAGTGAACCGTTGGCATGGGGAAGACCCCGGGGAAGGGGTAAGCCCCCGGCCCCGGAAACGCCCCCGAGGTCGGGAAGGCCCCGGATGACGAGGCTGCCGGAGCGTAACTCCCAGTGGGAACACACACCCCGGGAGCGACCTGACCTCTGAGGAGCGGAGGGGCCACCGGATGTCCCATAAACGGGGGCATTGCCCCCATGAATGGGAACTGCGGGTAGGTGGGGGCCGGTGGCCACGCCAGAACGCGGAGGAGCTCGTCCATTGAGCGCTGGGCGCGGAGCTGGCCCTCCACCAGAGCTTCGAGCAGGTCATCGGGTTGGACCCGGAGCCCTGTCCACCGGAAATTACCGGGAGGGTTAAAGGTGGGTTCCAGGGTTTGGCTGTGTCCAGACGGTAGTGCCGGGACGGCCGTGCTTCGGACGGGTGGCGCCGGGTCCAGACGGTAGTTGGCGCCGACCGTGGGGACATCGTAACGAATCGCCATGGCTCCCCCAAGAACGAGGCGCTTCTCGCATGATCCTCATGTGACCTGGGACCAGAGACCCGTTCTTCGTTGGACGGCCTCTTACCTGGACTTGATCTTGCAGAGATTTCCCCCAGCAAGACCCAAAAGGGTAACGATTGCACGAAAGGAAAAAGTTTCATCTGTATTCGAATCCAACTCGGAGAAGATTTATTTCGAACTTCTTTTATCTTTTATAATTTTTTAGGATTTTTATTCCGTTTTGAATTAGATTCAGATTAGAATTCTAGTTTAATTCTTCTATCTTTTGTACATACCACTCTCTATAAAAGAGAAGCATGGTCATAATTTTTGATATACAAGATATAAGACATTGATATTGATAATTTCAAATTAAAGCCTTAGTTTTAGTTGAGAGTTCATCTCTTTATCCTTTGTTCTTGTGATTTCCTTCGGAATTGCTCGAACGATCTTTGTGATCACCCTATCTGTGCACCAGCTCCGTGCATGGCCGTGTGGATAGGTAATTCAAAGTGTGGTTGGGCGAATTCATTGATACGCATGTCCTTACTCTGCAAGTGGTTAGCTATCTCATTTCGTCAGGTCATGCTAGTTATCCAGGTATCTTCAGATACTAGTTATCCAGATTCTACGTTGTGAAGATCGGGCCACCCTTCGTGAACGTGTCCTTCACTGGCGTGTTCATATTACTACGCCATATAGACGTAGAGCACTGATTGAGTGAAACCAAGTTTTTCTCTTGCAAATCCAATCTAGAATTCATAAGAATAAAAGTAGTAAGTAACTCAAGTTGCAAATAAAAGTGTCTAATATCTCAAATTATGATTAACTTGGTCTGCCTCAAAAGTGGCTTTAAGGTATATATTTATTGCCTAAACAAAGAAATAAAGTAGAATACTAACTCTCAATAAAACTAAGACTCTAAAACAAACTAGAACTAGGACTCTAACTTAAATTAGATAATCCAAATACTATTAGGACTCCAAAAAATAATTTAAAAGTTCATCTATACGGAATTCGTATGGAATTGTATAAAATCAACAATGCACTCTAGTTTTAGAAACTCGTAACTTTCAAACTGTAGCTCCAATTCGCGATTTTTCTGAACTGGTAGTTTTGTGAGGTTGAGGAGAACATTACAATATTGATTTGATGAATGTTTGCTCATTTGGAATATGCTTAAATTTGATGTCCTCCTCATTCTCGCATTGCTCTTATACTTCAATTTCCAATAGTAATTTAGTTCAAACTTTCTAGTTCAATTGGATTAGAATTTGATGCATCAATTTGGAAATTAAATTGAGTTGATCTCATGCAGCAAGTGCGATCCCTAGCCTAACTCGGACTCATATTTGGTTCAGATTCATCAACTTTGTTTCTAACCTTAATTTGGATAGGAATTAGGATCATTATTGGTTTCCATAATAACATTAATTAGTT
Source organism: Pharus latifolius (assembly GCA_019359835.1). Lineage (NCBI taxonomy): Eukaryota > Viridiplantae > Streptophyta > Magnoliopsida > Poales > Poaceae > Pharus > Pharus latifolius. Next base: position 61,171,849 of record CM033319.1, on the reverse strand, counting down.
GATCACACTTCTAGATGCCTGTGGTAGCTTGTGCTCTGTTTTGACATGCTCTTGTGCTTGTTTTAGTTCAAGAGAGGCATGATTCACATCACTAAGACTTGAAGATACAGGCAGTTCACTAGGTAGTAACACAAACTAGTCAAGACAATTGTGCCGATGCTCATCGAATATGGAGGACAGCATAGGCCCGCTAGATTGTGATTGGGTAGCGCAAAAAAATCACTGATGTGTGAAGTGTGGGGGGGCACCCAGCCCAAGATTTTTTAAATGCAAGAAAGATAAAGTTAACGTATGTACCATAGTTATTAAAATGGATCATTAAGCTGACTGTTCAAGTGAATGGATCACCGTTCATTGATTCAACCGGTGTTTCATTAGTTGGATTGGTGGTTTTTTAAATAAAATAATAAAATATGTTGATGTAGAATTTGTTCTATAATTTATACTTAAATATTTGTATATTTATTTTTAAACATTAATTACAGATAATTTGAAATAAGTATTTTGGTTTGAGAATATAGTTATTAAAACTAAATCAGTAATAATTATGTGTTTTTGTGTATATAATGTAATAGTATTATATCTACTATAATAGTAGTTGATACAGTTTTATTCTCTTTTTTGTTGGTGTATCTGTGGACCTAAATGTTAAAATAACTATCTAATACATTTTTTATTCCTCAATACAACCATAAAACATAATGACTGAGTTGGTTGTTATATACATCAGTACAACGGCTAATAGAAGATACAGAATTTAAAACATAATCTAATTACAAAATTAGACCGAGCAAGACACAAAATCTAATTTTTTCTAGTTTAACCACAGGTGCGGTCGGGTTTTAATAACCATGGTAGTGTCCCAATGTTTTTCCTTTCGACAATTGAGCACAAGAAAGCAGTACCCAGAGACCCAAAAGAGCATGCCGTGTCCCATACTCCCATTCTTCCCCTCCGATCTAAAAGCTCCTTTGGGCCCCACTCAAACGAGAGAACAAACTCTCATCAAAACAACAGGCTCAATTCAACTCAAGAACTCGACAGCGCACACACAAGAAAGAGATGGCGAGCTCCTCCTCCCCGGCGGCCGCCGAGTCGTGGCTCGCGTCCGTCTCCCTGTCCCTCCTCTCCGCTTTCGCCGGCGCCGTCATCGCCGTCCTCTTCCTCGCCGATTACCTCCGCCGCAAGCGCGCCTTCATCGCCCACGTCCCCCCCCCCCGCTGGCGTCGTCGACCAGCCGCGGATGCCCTCCCACCCCTCCCAGCCTCCCAAGAAAGCCCATCCCCGGCCGCACCACCACGCCGCCGATAAGGTGATCCCTAAGAGATGAAGATACAACGGAACTGGTTCATGGTAGTATGGATCTCATAACTGGGTAGGGGAGTGTAAGACATTTATTGATCGTGCGGTAATGTGTTGGCTTTGCGAGTTTTGGTAAGGTGGGTTGAGAAGAATTGTTGTACAGAAGCAAGCAAGAAACAACTAATTTTGGCGATCTTGCGCAAGATACTGTTTCTCAGGATCATCACACATGGGTCATTGATGAATTTCTTTCTGAGTGTTCATCAGGTGATTCGAAAGTTTAAAGTTACAAGAAAGGGTGCTGTTAATATATTGAAATGTTGGTCTTCCATAGATATTTACTGAATACAGATATATAATTGGAGAGGAGTTGCTAGCTGTGATACTGAAAAACTGATTAAAGTGATTTTAGGATTGGTCAGGTGATTAACATAACTACAGAAATGAAATAATTTGTTAACTTCAGTATTGAACTGGTGTGTGCACATTTTGAAGTAACTTCATTGGTGCATTTATTGCTACCAACTATTAGTTAAAAGTTTGATAGTATGAATTGGATGATAAATACATTGTTGTTCAGCATTGATAAGTTGGTTTGCAATAAAAAATTTCTAAATAGGAATAACAGTCAATTTCATTATTGAAGTTGGTAATGTTGTTTATCTATGATCACAAAATTTGACCTATTTTATTTTACTATGATTATTTATATTTAATCATGAACAAACTGCTTTGGAGTGCTGATAAGGTGGTTTGAGAAAAAATGATTACTAGGAAGAAGAAGTGATAACAGTACTGTTGGTCTTAGGCAAATCATTAACCGCCAATTGGAGAATATAAACTTACTTTACTACGTCAACATCAATTCAGCGGTGACTGATGACTGAATTACTTTTGAGTTTTGATTAGGCCACCAGATTAAGTGGTTACCAAATGGAAAGAAATGCTTAATGTTATAGAATGCCTTTGAAAACCCATTCATCAATGATTGAAGAGTATGATGTTGTGCCTGTGTTCATCTTGAATCAGAAGGGAAGGCTATTATTTGCTCGACTATTGATACATTGCTTTGAAGGAAGAAAAGGGTTAGTTCTAGTAGTGATTGTGGCCTAGTGGTTCTGGTAGTATAAGCCTTTGAACTTTGCACTTTAAATTTAAATTTCCTCAGTATTTATGGCTTGTTCGTAGGGGCTTTGAGCTCGAAGTAGTCACAAACTTAAGGCCCTCCAAACTGCTTGTTTTTGGAATGGTTTCTTAATTCTTAGACAAGTTTAACCCATTTTTGTTGAATAGTTTAAGCTGCTCAACTGCTCAAGCTTGCCTGTTCTCGTGGTGTGTGCCTGTCTGTGTTCCTCACTTGCTTGGGGCCATTTGGCTTGTGATATGTGCTCTAGAGCGAGTGAGAAGCACAAACAGGCATGCTGCTCGAGCATAGGCAAGTTGTGCTCAATTTAAGTTTCTTTCTATCATGTGGGCCTATGTGGTTTATTAGAGGCCCAGGCCTTTCCAGGCTGTCCTTGTATGCAACTTAAAATTTCAGTTGCTATGTGCTTGTTTGGAAACAAGCTAAAGCTTAAAGCTGCCATAAGTTTTAGAGCCTGCTGGACCTAGTTGGAGTTTCTCCTTTAAGTCAGTTTATTATGACTTCAACTTATAAGCCCCAAAAGCCGCCTCCCACTAGGTTTGGTTTATATGGGCTTCTAGTTGAAGGGAAGAAGGAGGGCTTCAGTTCATTGAATGAGTACAAAAATAAACTTGTTTGCTTGAGCTTATAATCCCGTAAGCCTAAAAAAGGGCCAAACAGGTTCTGTGCTTTGCGAATATGATGATATCACAATGTCTTTATGGGTAAAGCACTCTTTGTGTTGAGAAATACAAGACAGCTAAGAAAAAAGGGGTGCTAAAATATAATTCTCCTGTGTCAAATTGTTACAAATTGAATAATCATGTTTATGCAATTCAAACAATAATTGCTTTGGCTGGGATTTGAAATAGATGAAGATAAATCCTTTTTTTTTAAATGATACTAAATATGGAATGATCTCAATAGGATTTTTGTAGGATCTTGGGAAGAAGCACCACCATCTTGATCTCAACACCTTGAGGGGACATACTGATTCAATCACTGCACTTGACTTCTCCAATGATGGCTGTAACCTAGCCACTGGTGAGCTTATTCCTGTTTCAGACCCCCAATTGATCGAATATTTCTTATGTTTGAAATGTTTTTTCTTTTTTCAAATTTCTTATTTTGTCTAACATGTTTTGTGAATGAACTTTCATTGGCTAGGATAGGATGCCATTGTTGGCAAAGCAGTTGTGTCATATGTCATATGTGCAGTTTAGTAAAGGCATGTCATTAGGCATGATTATTGCTTTTAATTGTTTGTTTGAACTTGTGTCTCTTTCCAGTATGTGCTGATGGAGTTGTGAGAGTGTTCAGAATTGATGATGCATCAAGCAAGAGCTTCAAGTAAGAAATTTGATTCTATATATACATGCTACTCCCTCCCTTGCAAAATATATGATGTACTAGACTTTTCATGGTCTCCAAGACACAACTTCGACTGATTATTCTTATGATAATTTGTTAGTAAAAATTATTAAAAATATAATATTATGAAAGTATTTTGGATGATAAATATACTAATATCATTTTTGTTTGGCCAATCCAGACAAATCTATATATATTGACTGCACATATTCTAAAACATCATATATTTTGTATTGGAGGGAGTACTTTTTTTTAATGATGCTAAGAGTATGGACATGTGGGATTTGTGCAGGTTGCTAAGGGTAAACTTGCCTGCTGGAGCCCATCCAACTGGTATTGCTTTCTCAGAAGGGGCCTCATCTGTTGTTGTGGCGGCACAGGCCCTGCTGGGATCATCTTTGTATATGTATGGTGATGTTGGTGCTCGGCCAACTGGGGACAGCAAGAAGCAGGGCAAGGTTCCTGCCCCTGAGATCAAGTGGGAGGACCACAAGATTCATGGAAAGGAGTCAGTGCTGAACCTTACTGCAGCTTGTGCGACTTATGGGACTGGTGATGGAAGCACGATAATTGTTTCTTGCTCAGAAGGTATGTGTCATGTTTATTATGCTTTTACTCATGTTAGGACAATTTGCTGTTATATTGCCATCTCATAAGCAAGTGCTATGTCAGCATAGTGTGTATGAGTGTATTTATTTAAACTCTTTGCTTACAGCTTTTCATTCCCAGTGTTTGGTAAAATGATACAGCATTTCCTATTTCATCATTTTCCACATCTGTACGAGCAGTGCCCCTTTTCTGTTGTTATCAATCACTTAGTGTATTTCAACGAACTTCAGTGGAATTCCTGCCTCTTATTTTATATGTGGGAATGCTATATTTTGCATGTGCATGTTCACTGGGAATAAACTGGTGGAGGGGTGATGTGGCCCTTGCTGATTGACTGGGGCATGCTGTAGTAGGAGTTAGATGGAGGCTAGTCTGGGAAAAACTTTCCCTTTTGGGAACAAGCTGCTGAGTTGAGAGGAAGTGACACAGTCGAGTGAAATTAGGTGGGATAGAGGACAGAAATTTTGAGTGGAGAAAGGACAGAGATTGCAAGAGTGGAAGATGAACAACTGCAAGGGAGAGATATCATGTCAAAGAGGAAAGAGAGATTGATCCAGGGGGAATAGTCCCAGAAGGGAGGGAGAGCAGGAATGAATCACATATGTGGGCTCATCCTCGGGTTCACCAGTGGCATTAAGTCTATAGAAATATCCTTAGAAATCATGCACTATCAAGTGAGCCTACAGAATCATGAAATTAATTGGATAATGTGCACTAGCTTGTTGTCTAGTGAAATACACTAGATATAAGGCAAGTGTTTGTTTTCTGTTTGTTGTGATATTTATGCTATTCTCATGTCGATTTGAAGGCAATTGTTTGATCTGGGGTAGTTTTCTAGCATTATGGACTGATTTTGCAGCATAAGAAAAGCCTTAATATGAACTATATGACCTTTTTTTTTACAGCAACTGATATCAAAATTTGGCATGGGAAGAGTGGGAAGGAGTTGGGAGTGGTTGACACCAATCAGTTAAAAAACAACATGGCTACTATATCCCCAAATGGTCGCTTCATTGCCGCTGCAGCTTTTACTGCAGATGTCAAGGTTGGTTATATTGCTGAGTTTTACAAGAAAATTGATTCATTTTGTGATTATCCTCATGAATAAATCACGAAAGAGCAATATCCGGAGAAATTTAAAGGCAACCCCTTTTTTTTATCTTAATAAATCAGTGTTTTCATGTGTGCTTAGGCTTGTTCTTAACATCACATGAGCTCCTACCAGGAATTTGTTTTTGTTTTATATTATTGCAGTGCATTGCATTTCAGCAGCTTATATGGTCCTTCAGAAGTAAATTGTTAGTTTTTTGCGCAATGACTTCATTGGGTTAGTGCAATAGTTTGTCTAGGCCTATTAAGATTTGAGATTTATCAATACATTAATAACATTTTGTTGTGTTGCATATATCCATATATTTTTGTTCATTTGGTCATGTCATGAGCAGGTTCTTTATGCCCAAGATCAGTTTTGTGAGACTGGTGCTAAATTTGGATGGAGAAAGAAAACTAAAATAAGTTTCATTTGAATGGAGGGAAAGAGGGAACATGGAATTAGTGAGCATGGTTTTCTATTGCCTGCTGTGTGAACTTAAGGAGATACATGGAGAGAATAAAAAAAACAAATCTCTAACCATAAACTGAACTTGTTACTTGTTTCTTCAGAAATAGACTGAAAGGTGTGGGAAACAAAATAAACTGATTCACTTTTCTTTTGTTTATATTCTTCATATGCGAAAAGTTTGATGTGTTTCCACCATCATAGTTGTTGTTTTCTTCGTTCTTAGTGAAGCTTATGGATACTAGCTTTAAAAATGATTGTACACACTGGGCTGTAGTTTTTATCAGTTGGATATATACCTTTTCCCACTTTGCAAATCCTAGCATCAAGGATAGCAGAACTGGATCTTTAGGCAAGAGAGTGTCTCCTTTTCCTTTCTTTGGTTCTATGTAATGCATGCAAGCAACCTATTTTATGGTCTCCCTTGCATTATTCTGGCACCTGCAGCTCTTATTTATCTATCTTCATTTGCCAATAACCTACTATAGAACTCTTGAGGATAGCCATCACTAGTTGCATTGGTATTCGCCTTATCAATTCTATGGCGCTTTTCACTGTAATCATCCGTTATGTTTCAGCATTTGATGCTGCCCTCTACCTCTTGACCTAACAGCCCTAGGCCCAGATGCACAAACCAGGTTCATTATCCACCAGTGCTGCTTGAATTTATCAGTCTTCACTGGGACATTCCATTGTTGTTGCCTTGCTTAAATCACTGCCCAGATTGTATGTGGTCTTTTTAGCTTTTGATATGTTGTGACCTACTTCCAATCCAAAACATGTCACATCATAGTGCATCTCTAGGATGCTCAAGTAGCACTAACAGTCTAAGTTTTAAGTTGATTTTTTTAGTTTTTTAATTTATGTGGTCATATCAGTATTTTTGGAAAAAAATTGTATTTTATGTATGTTCTGTCTCGTATCAATATCCCATATTGGTATTGGTGCAACCTAGGAAAAAACATATCTGACCCCCAAAAACTGCAATGAGACCATGCTTTTGAAGTGGTTGCTGCTACCATCTGATTTTATCTGTGTAGCTCACAATATATGCAGTGCTACCTTACTCATGATTGCTGCTATCCTGCTACGATCTAATTTTATATCCTCGATCCTGATTCCCCAGCCATGTCCGGACTACTTGCAATCTGCATTATTCACATTATATCTGTGTTGCTCACATTGTATGCTGTTGTGTCTGATTTTGTAGCTCGTTCTCCACCTTTTACTATCCACCTACCTCTATTACCAGACTACTCGTGATTTGCCAGCTCTAACTCCCCAACCATGTGCAGCAATCTTTCATATCCAGCAAGCTGACATTTTGCTGTTTGCTTGTCTATTAATATTGTCCATAAATTTACATGTTTACTTCAGGAAGTTATAGGACAAGAAAGGAATTTTGTGTACACAGTTTCAATAGAAATTCAGTTTCCACAGAGATTCCATTTAAGTTGTGCTAGAATTTTTCTTTGATATTAGCAGATGCAAAAAGTTTGGAAAAGAATCAATGAGTTGCTCATTTGGGATGCTTGATCTTGATTCTTTTTGTTGTATATATCTTCACAACTCTTGGTATGTTGTTTACCTTTCAAAGGCCTTTGTTTTGATATTTGTTACAAAGGATGCTCAAAAATAAATTAGCTATTTTCAGCAACTTTAGTAATACATAAACTTTTACTGCACTTTTCACTTAATTGCTTTCTCAGTTGTGATGATATTTACATGTTCTTTAAGGTGTGGGAGATCGTTTATTCCAAGGATGGTTCAGTGAAAGAGGTCAACAAAATTATGCAACTGAAGGGTCACAAGGTAGGAATGCTTTGTTGGCTACTGTTCTGTGGAGTTGCTTTTTTTTGCCAACTAGAATATGTCTGTCTAAATTTCCAGCTAATGGCATCGATATAGAACATATTTGTTCACTTTTTTTTTGAAACTGGAATGTATTTTCATATTTCCAGCAAATTTCTTGTTCAAACTAGAATATATTAGCTGAGTTGCAAAATTAGCCTGAAGGATCACAAGGTGGATTTTGTGCAAACTAGAATATATTTGTTCAAAAACTAGGTGCAGGGGAGATCAACCTCGTAGGTGGATGGGCTGCTGCCACTGCCGTCTCGCACTGCTGCTGCCACTGCAGCCATGCACCTTCGTCACTGCTGCAGCCGCACATCACCGTCACAGCTGCTGTAAGCTACAGTCACCACTGCTGCTGTGCCGATCACAACTGGGGAGAGAGAGAGAGAGAGGGAGAGAGAGAGAGAGAGAAGGAAGAAGAAAAAGAAAGGAAAAAGAAAATGAAAAAACTGAGCCTCGATAGGTGGGCTCCACTTGTTAGTGACTTAACAAACCTAACCCCATAAATTGACATATGGGAATGTAGAAAACCAGTAACATGAAAGGGGCCTAAATATCCAGCCATATCTAAATATCTTCTCTCATAGTCTTAATAAAATCCTGGAGTAGTTTTTGAATTTGCCTATCATAAATATTAGCCTAATTACTATGTGTACAGGAATTAAGCTGCACGAAATGAGAGGAAAAGAAATTATAATGAACTATAGTACCCATATTAAATAAAGTTTGAAAGTGAATGAAAGACGTATTAACAGGAGTGAGAAATAATATTAGTGAGTATATTGTTGTAAATGTGTATTAAAAAAATGCATTGGGATTATATGTAGATTTATATTATGAAACACCTAAAAACAGAAAGTAGGTTTATATTGTGAAACAGAGGGAGTCTTGTTATTACAAGAAATTGATTACTTATTACAATATGTTGCAAAATAATTGATTAACTCCAATATTTTTTTTTCAGAGTGCTGTTACTTGTTTGTGTTTCACTTCTAATTCAGAACAGATCATTACTGCATCAAAAGATGGTTCCATTCGAGTATGGAACATCAGTGGTATGCTCTCCTTATGTGTTTCTAACTTCGTATCTGCGTATATTGGTTTTGAACACATTATGTCTAACAGAACCTCAGCTTTATTATTGGAAGAGTCACCATAACTAACAGGTCCATCTCACTGACTTTATGAACAGTGTACTTGCAATCTTGCATTAAGGGTAGTGTTTACTATGAACCAAATACTTGCTTTGGTGCTCCATTTTAGAGTGATGTTTGCTTTTGTTCAGCTTTTTTTTTAATATCTTTGAGAGATAAGCCTTTGTTATAAATAGAGTAAATTGCACTCTGAGTTCTTATTCTTATACGGTTGTGTCGGTTAGGTACCTAAACTTGAAATTTAGTTTGGTTGGTCCTTAAACTTGTCACAATATTATGCTAGAAAAATCGATGTGACATGCCACATCAACTTAGAAATACCATGCCACAATATTGTTTAAATGACGGACGGACCGACCTAAGTAAAACGAACAAGTAAGTTTAGGAATCCATCATGTCTAAGTAATACACCTGCTCAAGTGCAAGGACCTATTGTGCAATCTACTCCTCTTAATTATTTATATTATCAACAAATAGTCAAATACTTAGAAACACATCCATATATTGGTTTTTGCTAGTAGGTAAACCAGTCAACATTTTTTATAATTTATCTAGCCAGATGGCTTTTTTTACTCTTTTTTTTATAATTTTTTTGTCAGTTATATGTATGGATGTTACTTATAATTTTTTATAAGTAACATCGATTGATGGAAATCCTTGTGTATGGATGTTACTTGTGTAATAATATGTTCTTACACTAGTAAAATAATTTCAAGCATTATGCTTGTGTTCTCCATTCTAATGGGTTGATAATTGTGTTACTTCTCTAGTTAGGTATCACCTTGATGAGGATCCAAAAACCTTGAAAGTTCTTGCCATTCCACTGAATGACTCAAAGGGTTCAGTTTGCCACTATGATCATATAAGCATCTCACTGGATGCGAGAGTTCTTGCTGCAACAAGTGGATCGACGTTACAATGGTTGTGTGCAGAAACTGGTGCAGTTTTGGATACAGCAGAGAAAGCACATGAAGGTTTGTAATGTCCATCTTTGCAATTATGCAGACTTTTTTCTTTTTTCCCCAAGTAATTATGCCTTTACTTTATGTACCTGTATGGGCACTTTATAACTGACACGTCTCATGAGGGTGTGTTTTGTTAATATTGCTGAACATTTGAGGGTTGAATCCACAAGGAACAAGTGAGAAATCATCTTTCGAATATAAATTATCAATTTAAATCTGCGAATGTTTCAGTGTTTTCGGTAACTAATCTTAAACTGTGAAAACTAGGATTTTAGAAATAAGAGAGAGAAACTAGGGTTCAGGAATATCAGTATTGGGAACAATTTTTAGCAAAGACAGTAAACTGACAAATTAATCACCGAGATTCTCAACGAGACAATTTAAGTCCATGGCTTGAATACCACACAATGGTCACAGGAGATCATACTTGTTGCTCTAATTCAATTAGACACAAAACTCTTTCCAAACCCTAGAATAATTGTTAAAGCACAGTGGTCGTGTGTTGCCCTAACGTACGAATACCGATCATCTCATAGAGTACGAACGATATAGCAAATGAAGTACGAATCTAGAGTTTAGAGTATGACTAGCTACCTTCGATGTGTGCGCTTCTCGCAACCATTGAATTCGAGGTTCTCCACGAAGTTTGCAAAGTAAATTGCCCTTGTACAAGAGTCCTTCTCGACGAACGAACTCTGGAGGTTTCTCTGTTTCGAGCTCAGTCAGCGCTGTTTGAAAATCAGGGTCTTCACTGTACACAGTGGCATAGTCATCATGACATGAGGGCCCAATCTGCATGAACGCTGATAATCAGTATTGGGAACAATTTTTAGCAAAGACAGTAAACTGACAAATTAATTACCGAGATTCTCAACGAGACAATTTAAGTCCATGGCTTGAATACCACACAATGGTCATAGGAGATCATACTTGTTGCTCTAATTCAATTAGACATAAAACTCTTTCCAAACCCTAGAATAATTGTTAAAGCACAGTGGTCGTGTGTTGCCCTAACGTACGAATACCGATCATCTCATAGAGTACGAACGATATAGCAAATGAAGTACGAATCTAGAGTTGAGTATGATCCGTTTGAGACCTAGTCTTGGTTTTTGCACTACGCTCGCCCAGATTCTAATATGCAGAATAACGGGATCTTACTCGGAAGTACCGAAACCCAAAAGATGACCGCAACACAATTCAAAGTAATTGCACAACTCTTTATTTCAAAGAGGGCTTTACACGTCGAACGTTAGACACACTTGGCTACGTCGAAGGAACTATATGCTGGATATATGATCTAAGGCTGTAATAATATTCGATGATTTAAAATATACCTATTACAAAATATTTATAGTTCAATCATATGAGTACGTATCAGACTCAGTAATCTAAACGTATTAGACTCATATAACTAACTAACCATAAATAGATAAGTTTAGTTATATATATTCGAATCGGATTACAATTCCGACCAGAGGACATATTTCTTTTCATGGTCGCAAACCAATCCATCGTTGTGAAACCTTTCCGAACACGGTTATGATCGCGGAGCCTTATACGATCATGACCTGAAGATTCTCTCGATCATGACTCCCTTGTTGAGAAAGAGCCAACTCCTGTTGCGACCTCTCGATCAAACTGGAGATGTGGAAATTGGGCTTATCCATGTTCTTTGGTGTACCACTTTGCCGTACGTACTCGTTGACCTTTCCGACCGATTCGAAGTCTCCTTCGTGCCACTGCGGGTTGTAGTCACCTTCTCCAGAATCACATCTTCGCGTAGAGATTCGTCTCGTTGATAGACCAAGTCTTCAACAGATAGTACTATGCTATCTGGCTCATCATCCAGCATTGAAGACTCGAAGAGTTTGAGGTGCTCGACATTGACAACCGAGTAAATATCCATGTATGGAGGTAACTCGAGCTCACAAGCATTATTACCCACTTTCCACAAAATCCGAAAAGGACCATAACGAATGGGTTTGAGTTTCTTACCTTCACCTTTAAGTCTCTCCTTACTCAGATGTAACCATACCATATCTTCGAATTGAGCATCAACTCGGTGTCGATCATGTCGCGCCTTGTACTTAGTTGAGCTCTCAGCAAGTTTTGTCCAACTTCTCGATAGAGCAGTTAAATACCTTCCAGGAACTTTTGTGCTCGATCCTGATCAGATGCTTCCTTGCTGTTCTGTGCTGAGGTAGAGATCATAAACTCTATGTTGAATGGACTCTGTGCTAGAAATCCTAAACATACCTCAAACGCCGATTTTCTAGTCGAACCATGCACTGCTCGATTAAAAGCAAACTACAGGTACGGTATGCTTTCATCCCAAGTCTTCGGGAGCTTCGAGTTATATCCTCTCAAGAGATGAACGACTGTGCGATTTACCACCTCGGTTTGACCATCAGTTTGCAGATGAAAGGCAGTACTCTTTAGCTTGGTGTCCATCATCGTCCAGAGCGATCGCCAAAAGTGACTAAGAAACCAGGAATCGCGATCAGACAATAGAAGTCGGCAGTCCGAAGTTTGTCCAAACGTGTTGAAAGAATTCCCGAACTGCTTCTTCTCCTGTGATAATCTTTCGACAAGTTATAAGAATAATCATTTTGGAGAACCGATCAACGACCACGAATAGATAGCCGTTGCCACGTCGGGTCTTAGGCAATCCTCTCAAGAAATTCATGAATATGCTCTCATGGTCGCGATGGAACTGGCAAAGGAGTGTACAAACCTAATTTTCGGTTTGCCGGTTTCGAGATGCTGCAGAGACCACAGCCTCGAACAAAATTAGCTACATCCTGCTGCATACGCGGCCAGAACACATGTCGGTGAAGGTTTTGCAACTTCTTTGTAACTCCAAAGTGACTAGCTACCTTCGATGTGTGCGCTTCTCGCAACCATTGAATTCGAGGTTCTCCACGAAGTTTGCAAAGTAAATTGCCCTTGTACAAGAGTCCTTCTCGACAAACGAACTCTGGAGGTTTCTCTGTTTCGAGCTCAGTCAGCGCTGTTTGAAAATCAGGGTCTTCACTGTACATAGTGGCATAGTCATCATGACATGAGGGCCCAATCTGCATGAACGCTAATAAACAGAGGGTCGTAACTGGTGGTCGCGACATGTCCGCCAATTTGTTGTGTACGCCCTTGTACTTAATCACTAGATGAAACTGTTGCAGATACGACATCCACATCATGTACCGAGCTTGATGTAGCTTGGACTGAGTTTGCAAATATTGCAACAGTTGATGGTCGGTGTGGACAATAGCCTCTTTACCCAAGAGATAACACCGCCAATGCTTGCTTTACGGCTTGATGCAGTGCACACAACTCTTTGTCATAAGTCGGGTAGTTCTTCTGAGCTCCCTGGAATGACTCGGAGTGATATGCCACTGGTCGACCTTCTTGCATGAGCACAGCGCCCATGGCATAACCTGAGGCATCGGTTTTTAGTTTGAATGGTTTCTGGAGATTCGGCAAAGCTAACACAGGCGCCTCGTTGATCTTCCTCTTCAGCAAGAGAAACGTGTCCTCATATTTCCCTGTCCACTCGAACTTCTGATCAATCCTGGTTAATGCATGCAACAGAGAAGCCACAATCGAGAAGTGTCGGATAAACTTCCGAAGATATTGGCATGCTCCCAAAAAACTGCGCACATCCGTAACTGTTCGCGGTCGCGGTCACTCACGAATCACTTTTACCTTATCTGGGTCGATTTGCAACGTACCATTGTCGACCATAAATCCTAGGTAAAGTAGAGTTTGTTGGCCGAAATCACACTTACGGTTGAGGCGAAGTCGATGTTGCCGCAGCCGTTCGAACACCTTTTCGACATGAATGGGGTGCTCATCCCACGAACGACTATAAACCAGTTTATCGTCGAGGTAAATGATCACAAAGTCGTTGATGAACTGTCGCAATACGTCATTCATAAGACGCATAAAAGTTGCCGGAGCGTTGCAGAGACCAAACGGCATGACCAACCATTCGAACAGACCTTGTCGCGTCTTGAACGCAGTCTTCCACGTATCCTCCTCTTGGATGCTGACTTGATGATATCCTGATTTAAGATCCAATTTGTAGAAGACAACAGCATGCTTTAATTGGTCTAGTAGGTCATCAATACGAGGAAGGGGATACCGGTTCTTGATGGTGATTTTGTTCAATGCTCGATAGTCGATGCATATACGCCAAGCCCCATCTTTCTTTGGCACTAACACTACAGGAGATCCACAAGGTGAACTACTCGATTGAATGACACCATCGTTCAGCAACTCACCAAGTTGTCTCTTGATCTTTTCATTCTCCAATACTGAGTTACGATATATATTCAGATTGGGCAGTGTCACATCGGGCATGTTGGGGGAAAATCCCGGACGCTTCCTGGGCAAAGGCCCCGAAGACCTTCCGTGGAAACCCGGAGGGCTACCGGGCAATGTCCCGGAGGACTACCGGGCAAATGCCCGGAGGCCTTCTGTGGAAAACCCCGGAAGGCTACCAGGGAAAGTCCCAGAGGCCTTCCGTGAAAAACCCTGGAGGACTACTGAGTAAAATCCCGGAGGCTTTCCGTGGAAAACCTCGGAGGGCTACTGGGCAAAGTCTCGAAGGCCTTCCGTTGAAAACCCCGGAGGGCTACCGGGTAAAATCCCGGAGGCCTTCTGTGGAAAACCTTGGAGGGCTACCGGGCAAATGCCTAGAGGCCTTCTGTGAAAAACCCCAGAGGGCTATCGGGAAAAGTCGCAGAGGCCCATTGTGCGAGGTCACGTGCGAGTGACGCCAAGGGCGCCTCGGGAACTAGCGAGGACACTTCGGTCGGTGAAATGGCGTCTACGCCCCTCGATCCGATGGCCATAGGGTTTTTTAGTATTTTTGCGTGTTTTGGGGCCTATAAATACTCCCTTGTATCTCATTTGTAGAGGACTCAAAATTTCATTTTCATACACACAAACAACTGGTCTCCCCGAGAGAAAACCTCCCCCACGGATTTGCGTCCGGAGGGTGCCGACAGGACTAGGGCCCCCACCGGGACTCGAACCTGTATAAAACTCGCCATGTCAATTGCTGTGTTGTCCAATGAGAAGTGACCGGTCGCTCGGTCAGTTCGCACCGTCGTTCCTGTTTCAAGTCGTGTGAAATCTGTCGATGTTATATTCTATACAACGACAGGACACAAGTTGAATTTCGTGCTCGACTGGACGTTTCGGTGGACGACCTTGGGTAGTCTCGAATAGATCACTGTATTTCTCTAGCAGTCCCAACAAACGACCAGAATTCTCTCGGCACGCCAACAACGCTGGTTGAGTACCCTCACCTTGACCAATGGGTCGAATCATGACAAGCACGTACTTGTGACATGCATTGACAATTCGTTTGGCTTGATTTGCGGTAATCAAGTTCGAAGTGTTGACGTGGATGTCTACTGATCACGAACTTAACTCCGTCTTTGGTGAGATCATATTCTTGTGCATGCCGATGAAAGTGAGCATCTCGATCATTCAGATACGGACTCCCAAAGATTACCTGATAGATATCGATAGGGACAACATCGCATTGCACCTTGTCGATATATTGTGCAGAGATTGCAAACTTCAATACACACTGACTCATAATCTGTTGGTTCACGTTGGATGTAAACCAACCCAGCGGATATGGTCATGGGTGTGTGGCTGTCTTCAAACCAAGTCGCCGAACCAGTCTAGCGGAGACCAGATTCTTCTGACTTTCAGGATCGAATATCGTTGCAACCACTTCGTGCTTCACCTGGATGTTGATGGTGAACAAGTCCTCTGTTGGGTGATGGTCGTTCGGTGGATCCGAACCCTTCTCCTTCGGCATTGTCATCAGAGATAAGATCATATCCGCCTCATCAACCGAATTCACTTGGACAACTTCTTCGTCGGATGAAGTCACAGTAGCCGTGGCTGTTCTTTTCTCTGGTCCATTTTTCTTTGGTCGAAGTTCAGGATGAAGCTTGTAGCATTTATCTTTGGTGTGTCCTGCGACTTGACAATGGTCGTAAAAAGTACCCGTGCTCGACTTCAAAGTGTTTTTCTTCGGACTCGTTTTTCTTTTTGTTGAGGTCGCACTGTCCTTCATGCCTTTGTCATGCGATTTGTTCTTTTTGATCGCCATAGCAGTTGTGCTCACGGTCGCGATGTCTTGGATGCCGAACAGACTTAGCTCAGTACTGATCGATTTTTGAAGTCCAGATGTGTATTTCCGATATACTTGAGGATCGGATAGCAATATGTCGATGACCATTGCTTGTCTCCGGAAGTCCATATTATAGTCTTGGACGGTCTGGTCGCGCCGTTGGTACAATCTGTGCCAACGTTCCCATCTCTCCTCAAGGTAACCCATCCGATAGAATTCTTGTCGTAGGAGTTACTTGAATTGACCCCACACAAGGTCGTAGCTTCACTACTGGCGACAAGGGCCTTCCACCAAGTCTTGGCGTGGTCCTTCATCTTCAAAGGTGCGAACTTCACCTTTTGAGCGCTACTGAAGCCTTTCAGTTTAAAGTAGGTCTCAAATTGGTCAACCCAAGAATCCAGTTTCTCGGCATCGATCACCCCATCATATATGGGTATATCAATCTTAGCATCGACCTTAAAAGATCCGACGGCTAAGGGGGTGTTGGCGAGGTCGTCGGTCTTGTGGTTGCCTTCGTCTTCATCTTCGTCTGCCCTGCGCAAGTCTTCATCATGCTTCACACCCATAATCTTCCCTACTTCAGGAGGTAGAATCATGGCCTGCTGCTTAATCCAAGCAAGCACAGTTTCCATGTCGGTGGAGAGTTTAGCTACTTGTTCGGCTAGGTTAGTTTGAACAGAGGTATCGTCAGACATTGTCGGAGACGCGGCTGTAGGAACCGTCAATTAATCGCCTGAAGTTTCACCGGAAGTTTTGTAACCCTGGCGAGTCTTTACCATCCACAGGATAGGAAAGTTGCTCTGATACCAACTTGATCCGTTTGAGACATAGTCTTGGTTTTCGCACTAGGCTCGCCCAGATTCTAATATGCGGAATAACGGGATCTTACTCGGAAGTACCGAAACCCAAAGGATAACCGCAACACAATTCAAAGTAATTGCACAACTCTTTATTTCAAAGAGGGCTTTATACGTCGAACGTTAGACACACTTGCTTACGTCGAAGGAACGATATGCTGGATATATGATCCAAGACTGTAATAATATTCGATGATTTAAACTAAACTTATTACAAGATATTTATAGTCGAATCATATGAGTAAGTATCAGACTCAGTAACCTAAACGTATTAGACTCATATAACTAACTAACCCTAAACAGATAATTTTAGTTATATATATTCGAATTGGATTACAATTCCGACCAGAGGACGTATTCCTTTTCATGGTCGCAAACCAATCCATGGTCGCGAAACGTTTCCGAACACGGTTATGATCGCGGAGCCTTATACGATCATGACCTGTAGATCCTCCAGGATCAGAGTATAAGAATTCAAATAATTAAAAAGACAATCTTTTGAACAAACTAAAACCAAAATCATATCTCCTCGCCCACAGCCCCCTTGACATTCCCTCTTGAGGGTTCAATTCTCGTACTCGTAATTGGAAAGTTACGGAACCCTCCGAATTAGGTTATCCTTAACCCTAGAGGGAAAACTATTCACGCAAATTCATAAAAATCATCAAGTAACAGATAAATAAATAAAAAGTACCAAATTGAATTAATGACTGAAAAACTGCTATCCAGATTGGTGTTGCAAAACTTGACTAAAACCTAATTCTAAAACTAGACTAATCTAAACCTAAAACTAGAGAGAATTTTGTATGTTCTATCTCAGATTTAAAAACAAATCCAATAAAATTAGCCTTCTCAAAAGGATAGATCAAATCAATCAAATTTCTCTTTTAGAAGACTTTCGAATCATAGTTGTCACGGCGTTGATGAGGCGTTAGGTGCCAACTAGCTGTCTAATCGGTGGAGATCGGCCGCTTGGTTTGGTTACCTCGCCTTATGAGGCCTAGGTTGTCCCCTAGCCTTGGCAATTCGTTGTGCCTAGCCGTCAGAGAGATTTCAGGGGGGGGGGGGGGTAAGGCGATGGCTGGAATGACTTGGGAGAGGTTTAGGGTTAGGTTAGATTTGTCCAAACTAGATGGGCCTCTTTATATTTATTTCTTTTGGTCTTTTCCTATAGATGAATTTCTGCTAGATTCTTTTAATTTGTAACTGTACTGTCATTTTATTGTTGGTTATAATATATGATTTGTCACTTAATTGTTGCGTGTCTAGTCGCTTAGGTGTCTAGGTAGTCCGCTGGGGTCGCGACTCATTTAGGCCCTGTAGCATCCTTTTTTAGAATTCAACTCACAACAAACCAAGTCTCAAGGTATTGATAGAAAAGAAAAATGGAGAATACGATATTGACCAATAAAGTTTCTGTCCGACACAAACATTTTTTAAAGTGCATACTTTGCTCTGTCACTTTGCTTCACTCCCTCACTAGGGTTCCCACTATCTTGGTTTTTTCAAGTATAAAAGGGCAGCTGTACACAACCCCTTATTACTTAGGAAATAAAGTTGTTGTTACATCCCAGCAATCACATCACATTGTATCGCTTAGCCTTTTCCAGGTTGCAGCACACCTCTTCTTCAATAACTAGTCTTCACACACAGGCGGGATGGCACTTGACATTCTCTTAGAATATCTAATGATGCGCCAACGGATGCCGATCTTCTGGTGAGGGTACGTTTGGTTGGGTAGAATGTGACCTAGGCGAAGCGGCTACCAATCCAGACAGGCGTGGACGTTGGCAATCGTCAAACCACGATCACAATTTGTTATCAACCGTGCCAAACACGGCTGACCTGACCACGAAGGTCGATTCCTGCGATGCAACCAAAGAAACACAACAAGAACAAGATAAAAGCAATTTGCTGGAATTAGATTAAGCTCACACAATTTGGGGTTCCGAGCTCGTTCCTGATGATCTAGCTGATACAAAATGAATCGAGGAAGTTTCACACGCGCAGTGGATAACTAAACAAAACAAAACCCGAGCAAGAAGAAGGGTAGCGGCGGCCATAAATAGAGCGGTGGCCAGAGGAGGGGCGCTGGCCACGATGGTACCCACACACACGCAACCCTAGGAATACATGGGCTTTTGGCCCAAAGAAGAAGTGACGCAGCACCTGGTAGTTTCTGTCCCGTGGTGTATTTTGGCGATTGCCGTCGTCCTGGCCAAATCTGGCAGTGGGACCAGAACCATTGGAAAGCTTAGGAGATAAGCTTTCCGTGGAGTGGTGGATCGTCAAAAACGGACTTCGGACGCAAAAGTTACGGCCGTTTGAAGTTGGACTGCTCTTGGACTACCGAAACGGGCTTTTCTACGACTTGGGCTTCGACGGCGACTTGGGCTTGGAGTTGGACCTTCCTTGGGGCGTTGAGGCTTCTCGCATGAGGCTCTGGACTACTGATGAAGGCTTGAAAGGCACGGCTTGTGGATTGATGCCTCCATGCGTCGAAGAAGTAGTGGGGGAAGGAGCGGCGGTCGCAGCCGTGTCAGCGATGTCCTCATCATCTAAGCCGATCTAGCCTAGATCTAAGTTGATCTAGCCTAGATCTAAGTTACTAAGTTAGTACTGGATAAGATTAGTACTGATAAACGCTCAAGAACCATAATGTTCAACTGACTACCAAGTATAGAACCTCAACTTGATTGATGAGTTAAAATGCCGCCTCTTCTTGAATAACTGGTCTTCACACACAGGTGGGATGGCACTTGACATTCTCTTGGAATAACTAAGCTGATCTAGCCTAGATCTTAGTTACTAAGTTAGTACTGGATAATATTAGTACTGATAAACGCTCAAGAACCATAATGTTCAACTGACTACCAAGTATAGAACCTCAACTTGATTGATGAGTTAAAATATGAGGTGTTTCATCTCTTTATTTAGCCATGTGGGTGATTAAACTTGAAATCAAAGTTGTGTTCAGACTAGATAAAATTCAGGTTGATCAAGCAGTTGTACTTGTACCAGTTCCAATTGAAGTGTACAATCTTTGGTACCAGCTTTGGTTGCAAAGTGACTTATTCCATTAAAAAAAAGGGAAAATTGATTCTATTCCACTGAAATTTGATGCCTAATACAATATGCCACTGAAATTTTGTCTCTTATTATATGCCTCTATTTTTTTGAAGCCTGATGTTATATGTCATTTTTGACTAATCAATTTTAAAAATTGACCAAAATACCCCAGTCAGTGGAGATCTAATAATGAAATAAATAGAAAAACTGGAACACAAAATTTCTAGTTTTTGAAATTTTCAAAATTTTGTGTTAAGAGTTTTTGGAAATCGGAAATTTTGTGTTCCAGTCTTTTATTTAATTAAAATCATGATTAGGTCTCAATTGACAAGGGTATTTTGATCATTTTTCTGAGTTGATTAGTCAAAAAATGATACATAGCATCATGCTTCAAAAAAGTAGTGGCATATAGTAAAGAGACATAATTTCAACGGCATATCGCATTGGGCACTAAAGTTTAGTGGCGTAGAATCAATTTTTCCTTAAAAAAAATTGTCTAACCCATATATATTAGTTCAGCGGGTGTGTATCAATGCATACAATATCAGTGCTGATGAAACAATCAAACCAACTTAACCAAACTGCCAGTCTTAGTAAAATTCTAGTTTTATATTGATTTGAAAAGCAATTTTTTAATAAGGATTAACCAGCTAATCACTAGATTCAAGCTGAAAATTATTTTCATCTTTTGTAACACAAAGCATCCCCTTAATGTTTTTTCTTTTCACTCTATGTATATAAGCTATACATATTAAAGTTACTAATGAGCTAGAAACAACATTCTCAACACCTACCACTTTGCTTACTTTTCTCACTAGGTTTTCAGTATCTAGGCTTTCATCAAATTGACATGAAATTTGCACATCATCCCTTGTAAATGTGGAAATTAAGATCCTGTTTAGGAGTGCTCTAGCTTAAAGCTACGAGAAGCTTGATCCTTCCCAAATAGGGTGTAGCTGAAGGGGGATTTCAGATAAAACTTAAGCCCCTTTTTTACTAAGGGGGTGGTTGATCAGACTCTGGCTCTTGGCTTCTATGTTGAAATTGCTTGGCCAAATACCTTAATTCCAAGTTTGGACTTCTCTAGAGCTTTAGAGAAGCCAACATTGATTTCTATAGAAATTATAGAGCTCATTTTTGGTGCTTCTCTGGCTCCAGAAGCTCAGATGTCATATTTGTTCACACAATGATAACAATTTACATGGTTTTTTATTGGTTCTAACAATTGATATTATATTTTATTAGAGGTTTGAAATGTCAAATACAACTTTAAAGTAGAGAAGTCGGAGCAACAAGCGAAACACCCCTCTGGTTTCGGCCTTGGGGCTCTAAGGAGATAGAGTGGTTTCGGCCTTGGGGCTTTGGAGCTAGAGTTTCTTACGTCTAACTTCTGTGAGATAGAGACCGGAGGCAGAGCTCAGCCAAACACCTCTGTAGTATAAGCCCCTCTTGCTCAACTTCTTTGAGAAGCCCAGCTTATGAAGCTTTTAGAAGAAACTAAGCCCCGTTACATCCTATCAACCACATCGCACTTGATCCCATTACATTCTAGCAGCCTTGGGTATGTCTTTAGAGCCTAACATCACAAGTACAATTAGATAAAAATTTCTAACTAGAGCAGGGCTCTAAATCCACCTTGTTCTCTTATCTTCTCTTTGGATAGTTGCTTCGTCTTGGACTAGGAGTTGAATCTTCCGGTTGGGGCAGGGAGAAAAAAAGATTGAAGCTTGCAAGCTACTCAAGATAGGCTCAGGCTAAAAACAAGATGTTCCCAAGCCCATCTTTGTGCTCGAAATCAATTTTGAGTTGATCTATATCAGAGCTGAGCTCGGTTCATCTATAAATATTATGCTACCCCACCAATTGCAGGGGTACCTGCAAAGTATATGAGTGAATAGAATGCTGTCTGCTGTCTTTCCCTCCTTAATTTATTGCACACATATGCCGATGTTAGCAAAAGCAAATATCAATATCTCATGCCACTAAAAAACAGCCATTCTAATTACTGTTCTCACCTTTACATAAACCTAGAAGGATCCCATTCTCAGTCTCATTGGCAGGTATCTACTGCAATTTATGGGCCCGAATTGTTGTTCACTCCAACTAATACCTTTAGTGTGAAGTGCAAACCAGATTACATAAATAACTTGTGTTCGCTCAAATTAGCCTTGTTGTCATTCTGCCAACCTGTCCCCTTACCCCTCTCGTCCTGTGTCTTGGCCCCTCGTCGTCTCTGTAGTTAATTTCCATCACCCCTTATAATCATCTCATTTGTCACTCTTTACCCTTTCTACACTTCAAGTCCTTGCCTTGTTCCTCCACTGCAATGAGATGCGTCCAGTGACATCCGATGTGATGACTCCAAACATGTGGAAAACCCTTCTATGTTGTCCTCTGTGCCAGCACTGGCCACTATCGTTAAATCTCAGCAACCATCTACATGGTGTTGCCCTCCAGTCCTTTGTGAGAAGAAATTTAGTGTTTGGTGATCTTGTTCATCGAATGCATGCTAACATTTCTAGAGCCCAGTCAAGCTGTGCTCGAGCTTCCTTTGAGTAGAGCTCAAGCTGGTCAACTGAGCTTGTATGTAAATTGGGCTTGGCTTAGTGTACCAAAGAATCCGAGCTGAGCTTGGCTGGGCTTGTTTCCACTTTCTAGGCCTACTCCTAGTAGGTGCGCCACTTTTTGTGTTGGATTCAAGGTAAGTTCATTGTTGCTAGCCCAATTAAAACTTGACTAAACCACCTTGCCTCCTTCCTAGCCAAGCCAATTGTTGGTGCTCAGATCATTCAGCAGTCATAAATCTCACTTCAGATCATCAAGCAATCCTAAAAACATCTGCTAAACGTCATCCATACAAAAACCTTGGTTCAGCAAAAACAATTTAGACATTTCTCTATATTAGGTAAAGAAACATTCATCAAAACTATAAATTGCGAATCTTATTTTCAAGTCTTAATAAAACCTGTAAAACATCAATCAACACCATTTCTTCCAAAAACCTTTGGCTCAACAGACCCAGTGACTGGTGGATTTCATTTGCTTATGGGGTGGCTTTGATGCTGGGAGATTCATATGTCTGGACATTCTTGCTTAGTTAAAGAGTGTACATGCTATGGCTTATGCAGTGAGTTTTCAAGCAACCAATCTGGCACACCCGGTTTTGCATAAATTAATGGTTAAGTGATTGTAGATAATTGTGCAATATGGTTATTCAATGCAATTATTAGAACAGAAAATTGCAGAACAATTTAATTGAAATATGGCCTCTAGGGGATTGATCACATTTAGCCTGAACAATTTCTGTCACTTGTCTAAGTTCAGTGTTGATGTTAAATGGTTAGGTTACATTTTTAAGAAGCATCTGTGCAACTTTGTTCTTTTAAATTAGAACGTATAAGATCTATTGGAATATCAATTACTGACTTAGTACAATTGCTAGGTAGAACCTTAATTCTTTCACGCTTGGATTATTATGATCATCATGGGTATATATTGTGCTCTTAATGTGACGTTTGCTGGATATACTAATTTGTGTTTTGTGCATGCATCCAGGTGACATAACTGGCATTGTTTGGGCTCCACGAACAATTCCAAATGGTAAGGAAAATTCTAGATTAAATCTCAAAATATGTTACACATAATGTTCCTAAGTCTCATTCTGTTGTCTTTACTCACCTAAATTTGCATAAACCTTCTGATCTCAATATTGTAATTCCAATGTGTATTAGATCTGCTTGTTGAGCAGTTCTAGCTCACAGTTCTGGTCTGATAAGTCTTTTTGCCACCCACTATTCTTTGTAACCGCTACAGTTCTCTTCTAAAATAGATGCGCTTCTCATCTCAATTTGACCTATCCCCATCAAAATTTTCATTAGGTTTGTACTTTTTATCTTTTCTTTTTAGAAAAAAACATTGGTGACAATGGTTCTAAAATGGGAGCTGTACAACCCAATAAATCGTCTGGAATATCATTTTAGGGGTCAGCTCTTGCATATATACTGTATGATTATGGATTGTGAGACAGACATACGTAAGCATGACTTGAACAAACTCCTACAAAATTAAGTTTTGTTTAAAGCTCACACTTCTGATCTAAATAACCAATCCAAATGTTAAATGTTAAGCAAATGTATGCATTTGTTGCAATATTTCTAGCAACTTGAATTATTTTGAGTTGTTACAACAATAAAAACATGAGAAAATTTCTTTCATGTCATTATAGAAGTTCGACATTGTGGTTTGAGATTGACAAGGTGGGTCTGGTCACATCCAATAACATACAAAATATTCAAATTTTATAGTGCCATAGAATACTTTTCCCCTAAAAACATTCATATAGACTAAGAAGGACACAATATTACAAATAGTTCTCAAAATGAAATAAGTTTTTAATTCTAAAATTCTGATATTCAAATGCAAAAAGTGTCCAGAATATGTTGCTGGCCTTTCTTTTCAGTGCTCTTAATGATGAAAACTGCTTGTTCACAATCATAGTGTGGAAGCCATTGTCTTCATGCTGGCTGCCTTTGCATGAGTTGTGCTCAGGGTTTGGATTCCTAGTGGTAACTGGCTAGTTACCACCGACAATCTCGGCCCAAGTGCAACAGTGAAAATTTAAAATTTGAATTTTTGTTTTCGAAATAATTAAGGTATGGTAGAAAAGAGAAATATTAAAGGGGGATGTCGGTCTATGGTATTGCTAAAAGTGGAAATTCGAAATATGCCATCGAAAAAATACTAATTTGTCTCATGCCATTGGAATCTCGAAAACTTTCGAAAAATACCATTCTCACAAGGTCAAAGCAATTGACTTGGGTTAAAATGACTCTTTTACCCTTGAACTCAAACTACAACGATGGTTTGCACAACATGCGCAGTGATAGCAGTAGCGACCGACACAGCTGCTCATCTATATAAATAATGTCTTATTCATATTCGATGAAATATCTCAACAAAATTAGTGTCAAATATATGAGGAAGGAATGGGCAGGGGTATTTTTGTCATTTTTTAAAAAAATTAAGTATGGCATTTTTGAAAGCTTTTGGGATTTCAGTGGCGTGAGACCAATTAGTCTTGTTTTGATAGCATATCTCGAATTTCCATTTTCGCCGGTGGCATAGAGCCAAATTTTCCAATATTAAACCATCACGTGAATATATTAGTAAAACAAGCCATACTGTTGATCTGGGACGATCTTTAGTTTAGACTTAGTTGTTTGTCGGTTTTGAGTAACAACTGTAAATTGGTCGGTCTCGAATAGCCGATAGTGTTTGGTCGGTTATCGAGTCCGATACAATTTATGGCCGAGTCTGATATGACTAGAGATAGTCGAGTCCTGTACGTCTTCGAGCGATGTCTATAAATACTCTGTAATAGGATAGACAAAGATCGAACTCATAGATCTAATTCATAGATCGAATTCAGATAGAGAACTCATAGATGGAGATTGACAATGATCTAGTGCGATCAACTGTCCATGTGTACAAGTTCTTTTTAATAAAAGGGTCTTGTTCCTTTTACTTCTGTGTTCGACCACTGGGTTTTTTTTCGAGTAAAATCCCGTTTTCACATTTGATCGAGTCTAGTACTTAATCGGGTCTAGCACTCAATCGGATCAAGTTGGTATCAGAGCACTGTCCTGTCCTGTGGATGGTGAAGATTCGTCTTGGATATAAAAAGTCCAGTGAAATTCCGCAAGAAGTTTCTACAACCAAAGGCGAATGTTTGATGGTACCGATAGTCACGTCAACGACCATGTCTGAAAGAACCTCCACTCAAGCTGACTTGGCCGAACAAGTGGCCAAACTCTCCGCCAACATGGATATCGTGCTTGCTTGGATCAAGCAGCAGGTCATGACCGTGCCTCCTGGAGATGATACTTTGAAGGCAAAGGTGACTGGTGTGAGGATTGGGAGCAGCTCGCGCAGGCCAGTAGACGACGAAGATGACTTTAGGGCCGACAACCTAGCCAACACATCATCCTTGGTTGTCGGATCTTTTAAGGTCGAAGCTAAGGTCGACATACCTGTTTGTGATGGGGTGATCGATGCTGAAAAGTTGGATTCATGGATCGATCAGCTTGAGACCTACTTTGTTGCGAGGTTTTAGTATCGTTCAAAAGGTGAAGTTCGCACTTTTAAAGATGAAGGACCACATCAAAACGTGGTGGAAGGCCCTTGTCGCCAGTAGGCAAGCAGACGACCTCACATGAGGTCAATTCAAACGACTCCTACGACAAGAGTTCTACCCGATGGATATCTCGAGGAGAGATGGGATCGGTGGTACCAGTTGTATCAACAGCGCGACTAGACCGTCCAGGATTATACGATGGAATTTTAGTGACAAGCGATGGTCATTGGCATCCCGTTGTATGACCCTTAGGTGTTCTGAAAATGCACGTCTGGTCTACAAAAAACAATCAATGCTGAGCTAAGCTTGTTCGGTGTCCACGACATCACGACTGCTATGGCGATCGAGAAGAACAAGTCCCGCAACAACAAGAATGCGAAAGAGAGTTCGAGCCTGTCAAAAGGGAAGATGAGTTTGAAGAAAAACACCTAAATCTAGCACGGGCATCTCTTGTGAGCATTGTCAGGTCGTGGGACATACCAAAGACCAAGTGCTATAAGCTCCATCCTGAGCTTCGACCTGAGAGACCAAGGAGGAACATAACAGGTAAAAGAACAGCCACGGCTACTATAGCTCCACTCGAAGTTGTCTGAGTGAATTCGGCCGATAAGGCGGATACGACCTTGTTTCTGATGGCAGTGCCGAAGTAGACAGGCTCGGATTCACCTGACGACTGTCACCCGATGGAGAACTTGTTCACTAACAATATCCAGGTGAAGCACGAGGTGGTTGCAGCAATATTCAACCCCGGAAACCAGAAGAATCTGGTCTCTGCTGGATTGGTACGACGACTTGGTTTGAAGACGATCACGCACACACGATCGTATCCTTTGGGATGGTTCACATCCGACGTGAGCTAACAGATCACAAGTCAGTGTATGCTGAAGTTTGCGATCTCTGTCCGATATATCGATGAGGTACAATGCGA
This sequence comes from Pharus latifolius, assembly GCA_019359835.1. Classification (NCBI taxonomy): domain Eukaryota; kingdom Viridiplantae; phylum Streptophyta; class Magnoliopsida; order Poales; family Poaceae; genus Pharus; species Pharus latifolius. The sequence goes on along the minus strand of CM033319.1, from coordinate 61,144,766 downwards.
CGTTCCTATCAATATTTGTCAGGTGATCCTTAGGAGTCCATTATTGTATGATCGAGACGCTCATTTCCACCGAAGGGCGCAAGAGTATGAGCTCACCAAGAACGGGGTCAAGTTATCAGTAGAGATGACCATATCGACACTTCGAACTTGATAATCGCAAGTCAGGCCAAACGAATTATCAACGCATGTCAGAAATATATGTTGGTTATGATTCGACCAGTTAGTTAGGGTGATAGTACTCGGGCAGCACTGTTGTTGGCTTGCAGAGAGAATGCTGGTCGTTTGTCGGGACTGCTGGAAGAATATATTGATATGGTCGAAACTACTCAAGGTCGACCACCGAAACGACCAGTCAACTTGATATTCAGCTAGTATCGGTGTGACGCTTCCCAATTTGAGTATGTATGGCAACTCAGTATTGGAGAACGAAGAGATCAAAAGACAACTTGGTGAATTGCCGAATGATGGTGTAATGTAGCCAAGTAATTTGCCTTGTGGATCCTCTGTGATGCTGGTATCGAAGAAAGATGGGTCTTGGCGAATGTGTATCGACTATCGAGCACTGAACAAGACCACCATCAACAATCGATACCCCCTTCCTCATATCGACGATCTGTTAGACCAATTGAAGCATGCTGCAGTCTTCTCGAAATTGGATCTAAAATCGAGGTATCATCAGGTTAGCATCTGGGAGGAGGATACGTGGAAGACCGCGTTCAAAACTCGACAAGGTCTGTTCGAATGGTTGGTCATGCCATTTGAGTTATGCAATGCCCCGGCCACATTCATGCGCGTCATGAATGATGTGTTGCGATCGTTCATCGATGACTTTGTGATCGTGTACCTCGACAACATACTGGTCTTTAGTCGTTCGTGGGAGGAGCACTTGATCCATGTGAAGCTGGTGTTCGAGCAACGGAGGCAGCATCGGCTTCACCTCAACAGTAAAAAGTGTGAGTTTGGCCAACAAACTCTGCTTTACGATTTGTGGTCGGCGAGGGTGCGTTACAGATTGACCCCGACAAGGTAAAAGTGATCCGTGAGTGGCCTCGATCATGAACAGTAACGGAGGTGCGTAGCTTTGTGGGAGCATGCCAGTACCTTCGGAAGTTTATTCGACACTTCTCGGTGTTAGCTTCCCCGTTACATGCACTAACCAAGATCGACCAAAAGTTCGAGTGGAATGGAAAACACAAGGACACATTCCTACTATCAAAGAAGATCAGTGAGGCTCCTGTTCTTGCTCTACCAAACCTGCAAAAACCTTTCAAGCTAGAAACTGATGCTTCGGGTTATGCAATGGGTGCGGTGCTCATGCAAGAAGGTCGACCAGTAGCAAATCATTCTGAGCTGTTCTAGGGAGCTTAGAAAAATTATCCAACTTACGACAAGGAGTTGTGTGCACTGCATCAAGCTGTGAAGCATTGGCGATGTTACCTTTTGAGTAAAGAGACCATTGTACACACCGACCACTAGCCACTTCAGTATTTACAAACTCAGTCCAAGTTACAGCAAGCCCGTCACATGAAGTGGATGTCGTATCTGCAGTAATTTAACTTGGTGATTAAGTATAAAAAGGGCGTGCATAATAAGTTGGTTGACATGTCACAACCACCAGTTGTTGCCCTATGCTTATCAGTGCTCATGAAGGTCGAACCATCATGTCACGAGGACTATGCCACAATGTACGCGGAGGATCCAGATTTTGATCTATTTTGGCTGAGCGCGAATCAGGACGACCATCTGAGTTTGTTTATCAAGGACTCCTTTATAAGGGCAATTTTCTTTGGATACCACGTAGAGCACCTCGAGTACAGTGGCTGGGGGGGCGCACACACACCGAAGGTTGCTAGACATTTCGGGGTAACGAAAACCCTCCAGAATCTTCATTGATATGTGTTTTGGCCGGGTATGCAGCAGGACGTGGCTAGCTTTGTTCGAAGTTGTGGTCTGTAGCATCTCCAAACCGGCAAACTGAAAGTTGGGTTTGTATACTCCTTGGCCGGTTCCGTCACGACCATGAGAAAGTATATTCATGGATTTCTTGGGGGGATTACCCAAGACCCGACGTGGCAACGACTATCTCTTCGTGGTTGTTGATCGATTCTCCAAGATAGTTCTTATACCTTGTCGAAATACCATTACGGGAGAAGCAGCTTGGGTATTCTTTCAGCACGTTTGGACACATTTCGGGTTCTCAAATTCTATTGTGTCTGATCGTGATATCCGGTTCCTCAGTCACTTTTGGAGATCGCGCTGGTTCGATGATGGATACTAAGCTGAAGTGGAGTACTTTGTTTCATCCTCAAACTGACGGTCAGACCGAAGTGGTAAACCGTACAGTTGTTCATCTCCTGAGGGGTTATAACTCAGCATCAGAAGACTTGGGATAAAAGCATACCGTATTTACAGTTTGCTCTTAATTGAGTAGTGCATGGCTCGATCGGAAAGTCCTCTTTTGCGGTATGTTTGGGATTTCTTCCACAAAGTCTATTCGACTTGGAGTTTGTAATCCCTACCTCAGCACAGAACACCAAGGAGGAGTCTAACCAGGATCGAGCACAACGATTTTTAGAAGGCATTCGACGACTCCATGGTGAGGTCGAATAGAACTTGCATAAAATTCAACCCAAGTACAAGGTGCGACATGATCGACACCGAGTTGAAGCTCAATACCAAGAGGGTGATCTAGTCTGGTTACATTTGAGCAACGAAAGGCTAAAGGGTGAAGGTAAAAAGTTTAAACCAATTTGTTATGGTCTGTTCTGAATCTTGCGAAAAATTGGTAATGATGCTTGTCAGCTCGAATTACCCCCGTATTTGGATATTTACTCGGTTGTCAATGTCGAGCACCTTAAACTCTTCGAGCTTTCGATGCTGGATGATGAGCCCGATACCTAGTACAATCTGTTGAAGACTTGGTATATCAACGAGAAGCACTTCTTCTTGAGAATGTGATTTTGGAAAAGAAGGTGGTGACTACTCGAAGTGGCACACGAGAGATTTTTCGGGTACACATGCGAGGATGGTCAATCATAGTTTCCACATCTTTAGTTTTGATCACCAACGGGAGTTGCTCCTTTTTAACATGTGAGTCATGATCCGAGATGATCTTTAGTTTAGACTTGGTCGTTTGTCAGTTTTGAGTAACAATTGTAAATTGGTCGGTCTCGAACAGCCGATAGTGTTTGGTCGGTTGTCGAGTCTGATACAATTTGTGGCCGAGTCTGATACGACTAGAGATAGTCGAGTCCTGTACGCCTTCGAGCGATGTCTAGAAATACTATGTAATAGGATAGACATAGAGATCGAACTCATAGATCTAATTCATAGATCAAATTCAGATAGAGAACTCATAGTTAAAGATCAACAAAGATCGAGTGCGATCAACCGTCGATGTGTATAAGTTCTTTTCAATAAAAGGGTCTTGTTCTTTTACTTTTGTGTTCGACCACTGGGTTTCAATTTTTCGAGTAAAATCTTGTTTTCACATCTAATCGAGTCTAGTACTTAATCGGGTCTAGCACTCAATCGGATCAACTGTTTTCTATTTTATGTCAAATTTTGACACCCTTTGATCCTTACGGAGTTGGTACCCTAATCCCCAAATAACATATTAGAAATCATGGGTTCGGAAAAGGAGGACTTTGTTGTTGGCACAAATGAGTCAGTTATGCGTGCTCGCTCCACACTAGATGTGGTGAATCCGATCTGGGCAGTTGTGTCGTTAATTTTCTTAAGTAGAAGCAGGAAGGTTTGGTGGTTTTCTTGGATGGTAACCAGCAGTCTTGAGGGTTAGTGCTAATTTTTTTGGGCGGTTACCGTTTATCATCACTAGTTAATAGATTCTTTCAAAAGTATATTTTGCCAGTTTTTTACTGGTCCGCCAATAATTGGTGGAAACCGTTACTGGCTGCTTGGCAGGAAGCTTTGTGGAAGCGACGAGCCTTGTAGTGAAGTACTTCTGCATAGAAGAATACTGGAGCTTTCTGGTGTAATGCCAGCTTGCTGATACTTAATTTTCCAGTTGTTTGGAGATAATGTGTATTTACGATTTCTAAATTATCTTAGTGCCAATTTCTTCAGGTGGTGCACCTGCGATGATTCTAGCGACTGCTGGTGTTGACAAAAAGGTGAAGCTATGGCTTGCTCCCGTGGTTCATTTGACATGATTGACTTGATCCTAGCCATCTTGTATGGAGAGAGCGCTTCCCAACACCAGGGTTGACAGAAAAAGGAATTCATGGAACTCTTCACAATTTTGCTTTCATCTGGAAAGATTTTCTATGCATGAACTACGAGATGTTCTCTATGCTTTGAGACGTCTTGTGAGCTGCAAAATGAAAAGAGCTTAATAGACGTGCGAGTTTTATGTTTTGTCTTGGGAGGAAGGACTTGAATACTGTGTCTCTTAATTATAAGTGGTCTCTTAAAAGTTGATGCATCCTCAGTTCCTATGTACTTTTCCTGTTTTGATATCATAGTGCTATGTTAAATGAAGTGATTTGATGTTTGTGCTATGCTTGTTACTACCTACTAGTAAACTGTCAAAAAAAGCTGGAGATCATTAGCTCCTCGGGGTCAGGTCAAATTTGGCCTCTACTCGAGCTAGATTGGAGGAAAATGAGTTGAGATCGAGACTAAGAAAATGAGTTTAGATTGAGTCTAATCTTGAGCTTGAGGCTTAATTCGAGCTGAACTTAGATCGGGTCTGGGTCGAGTATATACGCACCAATGGTTTTGTTTGAGAGAAGTTTAGTTTCAGTTTAAAGTTACGAGAAATTTAAGCTCTTTTAAATAAGATGTTGTCAAGGAATTTCTTAGAGAAATTTAAGTTTATTTTGAATTGAGAAACTTAGAGACTATTAAAGAAAAATGAAAATACTAATTAGTGTCTCTCCTCCAGCTCCTTTGAGAAACTATTTCTAGGAGAAATTAAGTCCTAAACAAAGCCTATAATTGGTAATAGAACAAGTTCCCAACTCTCAAATTTAACCTAGCTGACAGGGTTATGCAAAGCTTGTAAATATGCTGCACACTTAATCAACACCCGATCGCGTTTCTCCTCAAGGAGGGTAATATCTTGGAAACGTTGTTCATATTGATCAGAATAATCAAACTGATCAACACGAACAGAGCCAATACGAATTTTTGTAGGTAAGACAGCCTCGGTACCATATATCAGCAGAAAAGGTGTCTCACCCATAGCTCGACTACATGTAGTGCGTAGTGCCCATAGAACGGAGTAGAGTTCATTTACCCAAGCCCCCGAGTGCATTTTAAGGCCATCGAAAACACGCTTCTTGATGCCTTGTAATATCTGCCCGTTGGCACGTTCAACAGCACCATTGCTCTGTGGATGAGCCACAGATGCAAAACACACTTTGGTCCCAATATCATCGCAATAGTCTAGAAAAAGACCACTAACGAATTGGGAATGTTGTCGATAATAAGACGACTTGGAACACCAAATCGCGTTACAATATTCTTATGAGAGAATTTCTTCGCCGCAACAGCGGTAACATTGCGGACTGGTTCAACTTCAATCCACTTAGTAAACGTGTCAATGGCTACGAATAAGAACTTGTACCCATTAATCGCTTGAGCCATAGGACCCACTATATCTATTCCCCAAACCGCAAAAGGGCAGGTGAGAGGAATAGTTTGTAAAGCATATGCAGGCTGATGAACTTGCCATGCATGAAATTGACACTCTGGGCATGTCTTGACCAAATGCATAGCATCATCAAGTGCCGAAGGCCCATATAAACCCTGTTGAAAAACCTTTTCGACCAGTGTCCGATAAGATGTATGTGCGCCACATACACCGTCGTGAATTTCTTTTCAGAGAGATTTACCTTCCTCTTGGGATATACAACTCATGAATACTCCTTGAGTACCCTTTCTATATAAAATTCCATCGATTATTTTATATAGACGTGCCTTTCGAACTAACCGATCACTTTTGGTTTCATCCTTGGGCAAGGTCCCATGTTCAAGATAGATCCACAATGGTCGAGTCCAATCTTTTTCATGTTCAAGGTCGGTGACGTGAACTATCACTAGATCATCCTCGACTGAAGCCGTGATCGAAGGGTATTGTAAGTGTTCAATGAACACTCCTGTCGGAGCGGATGTGCGTGAGGACCCAATTTTTCTTAATTGGTCTGCGAGTATAATAACCTTTCATGGAACAAATTGGACTTTGAATGACTAAAATGTTTTTCCAATCTCCTCACTTCCTCCAGGTAATGAGCTATTGTCTCATCGGAGGTGTTGTACTCCTTGTTTACCTGGTTTACGACTAGCTGTGAGTCTCCCCTCACCACTAATCGACGGACTCCAAAGAATTTTGCTGCTCGAAGCACAGCAAGAAGACCTTCAAACTCTGCTGCGTTGTTGGTCGCAACAAAGTGTAATTGAATGACATACTTGAGTTGGTCGCCCTGAGGCGTAATTATGACCACTCCAACCCCCGAGTGTTGAAAACTGCAAGAGTCATCAAAATACATCGTCCAATGGCCGGTGCATTGTAAATGTTTAGATTCTTGCGCAGGAGGGTTAGGATTAGTCCATTCAACCACAAAATCTGCAAGAATTTGAGATTTAACTGCGATTCGAGGGGTAAAATGGATGTCAAATGCTCCAAATTCCACTGCCCATTTCGCAATGCGACCAGATTTCTCTGGATTTTGGATAATATCGCCTAATGGAAAGGACGAAGGCACAGTAAGTTTATGTGCTTGAAAGTAATGTCGTAGCTTACGGGATGTCATCAGAAGAGCGTAAAGTAACTTCTGGACTTTAGGGTAACACTCCTTTGGTCCATGAAGTACTTCACTTACGTAATAGATTGGTTGTTGCACACCTTCTCTCTCCACGACCAGGACTGCGCTAACCGCGTGAGGGGTGGCTGCCAAGTAAAGGAGTAATGGCTCCCCCAAGTTTGGAGAGACCAGTACTGGTGGGCTAGATAAATATGCTTTGACCTCTTTTAAGGCTTTCTTGGCTTCATCTGACCAGGTAAAACCATTGTGTTTGTGAAGAACCTTAAATAAAGGCAAACTGCATTCGCCTAGTTGCGATATGAAACGGCTTAAAGTCATCATGCGACCTGTTAGGCTCTGGACATCCTTCATAGTTGAAGGAGATCTCATTTGCTCAATGGCCCTAATTTTTCAGGATTAACCTCAATTCCTCTCGAATAAACAGGGAAACCCAAAAGTTTACTAGAAGAAACTCTGAAGGAGCATTTTTCAGGGTTCAACTTTATTCCATGCTTATTCAAATTACAGAAGGTTTCAACAAGATCATCTATGTGACTAGAGCTTTTCAAACTCTTTACAACTAAATCATCGATGTAAGCTTCTAAGTTACGCCCTAACTGGGAAAGAAAGGTCTTTTGAATCAAGCACTGGTACGTGGAACTGGCGTTCTTGAGACCAAATGGCATTCTGACGTAGCAGTAGGTGCTAGATGGTGTGATGAAGGCAGTTTTCTCTTCATCTTCTCTGCCATGCTAATTTGATGGTACCCTGAGTAAGCATCCAGGAAGGTCATTAGTTTGCAACCCACTGTAGAATCGACCAACTGATCGATGCGAGGAAGGAGAAAATCATCCTTCGGGCAGGCACTATTTAGGCTGGTGTAATCGACGCACATGCGCCACTTACCATTTGACTTTAGGACCATGACCAGGTTCACAAGCCACTCAGGATGATCGACTTCGCGAATAAATCCTGCCTTTTGGAGTTTGCCTAACTCCGACCGGATGGCTTCTTGTCGGTCAACAGCAAAGCGTCCGAACTTTTGCTTTATTGGTCACTATCTAGGCCGAATTGCTAGCCTGTGCTCAATCACTTCCCTTGGGACTCTAGGTATGTCAAATGGTTTCCATGCAAACACATCTGCGCTAGTCCGGAGGAAAGTAACGAGCGCGAGTTCCTATTGTTCATCCAGACCCGATCTGATCCGAATGGTTCTGGATGGATCATCTGGGTACAATGGAACCAGCTTCAGTTTCTCATCTGGTCATGGGGCAACTTTGATCGTATCTGAGGCCATGGTCGCAATTTTAACATCCCGAAGGGGAAGGTGATCCACCAACTCCAGAGATAGCCAATCACAAGTAAGAGCCGTGTTCCGGCTGCCTCGGACCGAAATGACGCCTTTTGGGCCTGCTAGCTTGGCGCATTGATAAGCGTAATGCACTGCCGCCATGAACTTAGCAAGTGTTGGCTTGCCAAAAATAGCATTATATGCCGAATCGCAATCAATCACATAAATTGTAATTAATTCTGTTCGGAAATTGTCTGATTCTCCCAATGTTACCGGTAACACATTTTGTCCAATCGGCATCATTGAGGGACCAAGGATTATACCATAAAATGGATGGATTATGGGTTTGATCTTTGACTGAGGAATTTGCATCTCGTCAAGAGTTTTAACTAATAATAAATCCAAAGAACTGCCTCCGTTGATCAGAACCCTTTCGACCCTAGCATTGCTAATTATTGGGTAATTACCAAAGAGGCCGCAATGGTCGTGTGAGCCCCTTGGGACAATCATCCCGGTCAAAGGTTAAGGGAGTTTTCGACCAACGAGGATCATCAAGGGGAGCTTCAACTTTATTAACCTCACGGTAAAAAGTTTTGAATTGACGCTTAGAAGCATAAGAAGAAGAACCACCAAAAATGATGTTGATATGATTTTGGGGTACCTAGTAAGACATTTATTCATCTTCATTAGCTTCCCTAACCTCACAGGCTTGATCTTGCTGTGGTATGGTTGGCATGGGTCCAATTCCTTGATAGAAATCATAGAGTTGCTTCAACCAATTGTGATAGTTCTTGAGATCATGTCCCGAAGAATTATGGAATGGACGCCACTTCTTGTTTCCCTTCGGGTTAGCTTGCTTTCTCGAATGGTCGTCGTCGCGGCCACTAGAAGGAGTTTTATTTTTGAATGGAAACTTATTACCTTTCCCCGATAGTGGTTTGTCGGCAACGGCAACATCCCGATATTGTCCAGCCCGATTCTTCTTGGACTTATTGGATTTCCCGTCGGATGATGACTCTGGTTTCTTGCTACAATCGTCCTTCTTGTCATTCTTAAGACCTGGATGTGGCGGCAAATTCCCCTTGTCCACCATTCTGTTCCATTCTACGGCCTTAGCCACGTCAGAATAGCGGTCAACCATGTTGAAGAGATTGGCTACTGACCGGGGTGGATGAATAAGTCCTCGGTGAACCTCCGATATCGAACTGCATGTTTAAATGCCCTGATAATGGAGCTGTCAGAGATGTTTGGAATGGTATTTCTCACTCCAACAAATCTCTTGACAAATTACCGAAGAGTTTCAGTCGAAGTCTGGCGCAAACGATGAAGATCATCTTCCTTGCCAGGTTTCTAATAACAATTTTGGAAATTGTTGAGTATTGCATCACACAACATTTCTCAATTGTAAATTAACCCCTCTGGTTGATTAAACAGCTAGGTTCTAGCTGGTCCTTCTAGAACCATTGGCAAGTAGTTTGCCATCACGCGGTCATCTCCTCCTGCCGCTTGAATGGCAGTTATGTAGATTTGAAGAAACTCAGACGGATTCTGAGTTCCATCAAATCTTTCAATCGTTCCCGGTTTAAACTTATCTGGCCAGACCACAGCACGGAGGCCTGGCGAGAAAGCCTTACAACCCACATAGGAACTGTGGAAAGGTCTATCACCGCGACCTTCCATATAGTTGCGGGCGACATTACCTTGAGGAGATACACCTCGAGGAGATACACCTCGTGGTCCCAGGCGAGAATGGACTGGTATGCGATCTTGATCGCGGGAGCTTCCCACTCGCCTAGCCTTATCATGCCGAATCAACCCTGCTGGCCACCGATTTCGCCTTCCCTGGCTGGAATGACAATAATCCTGCCCGTGGGAACAGATCATGGAACGGGATGATGCCATTGGAGTTGCATCAGAAGCAACTTCGTCGAGCATGTCCACTAGGACTCTGGCAAAGGTGGTTTTATCCGCATCCCCCAAGTCAGGAGGAAGGTTACACAGTGTATCCGCGATCACACGAATTCGGTCTTGTGTGCTCCTCCTAGGTGCCATTGCAGACAGTTTCCTCAACTGCCCGCGGATACTCCGGGGCCAAAGAAGGAGTCTAGTCGCGCCTGCGACCATGCAGATGACAAGAAGTGCTAGGAGCGGTATCTCGAACAACGGTATCGTGGCAAGATTGCACAAGGTGTAAGGCTTCCTTAGTGGCCCTGTGAACCTCGTTTTCTCATTTCTCGCGGTCTTGATCCTCCTTTTGTTTGCGCTCTTGTTCTTCTATGGTAGGTCACAGATGGGGACAACATCCCTCCTTGTTCTGAATTAGATTCGAAATCCAAAAGAGATTGGAGGTTGTCCGGATCAAAATTTCCAGGACTAAGCTCCAGATTGCCATCATGCACATCCTCTGCAGCGATGTGTTGTGGTACATATTCAGCCTCTGATGTGGTAGGACTCACATGAGGCGTTTGTTCCATCTTCTCGGGCTCTTGGTCGATGGACATGACCAGAGTTGGAGAAGATGCACCCTCAGGATGTTCTTCAAGGACATCCTTGTGATCAACCTCTTCCATAGGAACGGGATCGTCGGGTGAGGGCATCTGAACATGGGCATATTCGTCGAGATCGAAAACATTCTCGGAATCATATGCTCCTGACATAGCTTATCAGAACTCCTGATGAAAGAAAACACCCTAAGAAAGGCCCCATGGTGGGCGCCAGCTGTCGATGATTCGGACTCGGGGTCCTTAGTCCATCTTATGCAGATTTGTGAGTGATGTGAGACCTTTCAGGATGTTTATCAGGTAAGTTCAGACAAGTATGAAATGGAGACACAAAGAATTATACAGGTTTGGGCCCTCAATAGATTGAGTAACAACCCTACATCCTGTGGTGGTTTCTCTATGTATGAGAATGTTTACAGAGGAAAAGAGATTGTTACGTAGGCTAATCAATCTCTCGCAACACTTCTGCCTATTGTCTACTACTTGAGTTGTTCAAGTCTTCGATCCCCTGCTCCTGTACACTGTCATCCTTTTATACTACGCGAAAGGATGACAATGTAGAGTAGTTCCAGGAGTTTAGATGGTTGCCAATATGCAGTTTGCAAAACTACATTGATCTCTTCACCGGTTAACACATGCAGTTATAGATAACCGCACATCTTAACTCCTTGACAGTTGTCTTCACACGTGGGAGAAGAAGTTATCTTTATCCTGGAAACATGTTTGGTGAAGCTCAAACACTACTCAGGTTAAATGTAATCCTTAGATTACTTTGGTCGCGCAAGTTTTGTGACCATAGGTTGGTACTGTCTTAAATATGATATACTAAGTAAATAACTAGCTCGGGTAATAATCCTCGTCACTATGACCAGCTTGGTCGCCTCCTCCTCGCCCCCCATGCCGACCGATTTGGGGTGGTCGAAAAGCATGACCATGACCAGTTTGACATGGTCGAATAGTTGGAGAACCGCGACGATTCTAGCCATCTACTAAATGTGCATCTTCAAGATTTCCATCTTGTTGCGTAGAACGTACGTTTTGCCCCTGAGGTGGAGCCTCCGGTTTTATGACCGCAACTCGGAGTTGCTGTAGTTCATCAACAACTGAATCAAATTGTCCCTCGACAAATGTTCAGAGTGCAGCATGTTCGGCTCGAGTGACATAAGTTTCCGTATTGATTGATGAAGTAGATGATCCGTTTCCTGCCATCAGTCAATGTAGAAAAAGACAAAATATGTGGAATAGGAAATATATGTGGAATCACTCAATCTCACCTACTCTTACTAATCCAAAGTTCTTATGCTTTCCTGGGAATGCTTAGCGCGTTCCAGGAATAACTAGTGGGGCTTATTAGAGACCGATGTGGCGAATCACAATGAGGTCTTTATGTTAACAAGTGGATTTATCTGTGGAGCTATGTTAGGTAACAAACGATATAATCTGTAACTTAGCAATGCAAAATTGAATAACAATCCGTTGGTATGGCAATCCTAAGTTGCTGATCACAAGAGAGATGGTATGCCAAAGAGTAAATCAACAATTATACTACTTAGAGGAATTCTTTTTTGATATCAGATGATATTTGACTCAAAGGATGATGATCAGGATATATATCTTCTTTTTTTTTGTTTTTTTTACTCTTCAAACACTAAACGAAAAGCTTTGACTTGAGGCACCAAGATTGACTCCACCAGCAACAAGAACTATCCCACAGTTTAAAAACTCGATAAAACAAACTAAATTAACAGATTAAAATATGAAGCTTGATGATATATTTTTGTTGGCAATTTTTTGGATTCTTAGGACTGAAAACCTAAACTACTAATCAACAGACATAAAGAAAAGATTCTACCGTGGAAACTGAAGCTCTGATACCAACTGATATGAACACACCGATGAAGGACGCGTTCACAGAGGGTGGCCCGTTCTTCATGATGTAGAATCTGGATAACTAGTATCTAAAGATACCTGGATAACTAGCATGACCTGACGAAAATGAGATAGCCAACCACTTGCAGAGCAAGGACCTGCGTATCAATGAATTCGCCCAACCACACTCTGAATTACCTATCCACATGACCATGCACGGGGATGGCGCACAGATAGGGTGATCATGAAGATCGTTCGAGTAATTCTGAAGGAAATCACAAGAACAAAGGATGAAGAGATTCAATTCTCAACTAAAACTAAGGCTTCAATCTGAAATTTCAATATCAATGTCTTGTCTCTTGTAATATCAAAAACTGTAACACCCTGAGTTTAGGGGTAAAAACTTTCTTTTTCATAAAAGTCATGCATGCATGTATCTCTGTAGTAGTAGCAAGATCAGTTCAACCCTAATCTATTCTAAGCCCCAAATATCTCAAAATCTTTCCTGTGAACCCAAATCAAGATCAAATTGCTCAGATATGATCTATCAGTTACTCTGAACATAAAAGCCTTCAGAAGCCAGATTCAATTCCATCTCTGACTCTCAGATCTTGCAATCCTTTTCTGTATTCAAAAACAGGAATTTAATTAATATCCTAATTACCCTAAATACTTTGAACTCAGATTTAGCCAAATCTTGATCTAACCCAGACCAGATTATTCTTGGATTACGATCATGGGTATGCCAATACCTTAATCCAGAAAGTTGGCAATCAGATTTCTTCATCTAAGCCTTTTTCACATATCAGTCCAAATTATATCGCAAATGAGACTTTTTCTGATATCTGGAAACCCAAAAAGGCTAAAATCCTCAAATCAACTCCAAATTCAAATCTGTTTCAGGGAACACCTCCCAAATGCTAATTAATACAAAATCTTCTTTTATCAGAATACCCAAATCTCTCTCCAATTACCTTGAATTCAAAATCGACCAAAACTCAGATTTAATTTACCCTAAATACCCTATTTTCGGTTTATATCGAAAACCATCAAATCATGCCAGATTTTACCAAATATTTTGCTAGATGAGTGCAAGGAATAAGTTTATGCTCATCTATGAAATCAGATTGCAGATTACCCCTCTCTAAATCAAAAATTACAAATCAGTCCAAGATTCAAATAAAAATTCTTGCAATCAAGTCCTTGGCTCGACCTCACCTATTGTTCACGACCAGGGCTCAGCATCTTCGACCTCACCTGCTGTTCACGACTGGAGCAATCTCTTGCAACCAAATCAGCAGCTTCATCGACCTCAGTTAGCAGTGCACAGCGACCTCAATCGCAGCGCAGTGCTTCGCTTCAATCAGCGCCGCTGCGACCGGGACCAGAGCACTGTGTCATCGTGTTTTCGCCGCCGATCGAGCGCCGCTCTAGCTGTGCTTTTTACAACCGTGTTTGCATGCGCACACGTGTTAGTACCATAGCTATTGCCATGGCAATTCTTGTCCAGCTCACCAGCAGCTCGCACGCCAGAGAGAAGCTTCACCTGCTCACCGTTGCTTCAACCCGAAGGTACACCGGCGCAAGTACTTTAGCCTCCAAGTAGTAAGCTTTGCTTCGCTTCGCCTTGCCCTTAAATAGCAGTCCCGAGCAGCTCCCTTGTCACCAGCACTGCTCTCTAGAGCTTCTCAGCAAATAAGCAGATCTTCTTCGCTGTTGTCTTCTTCTCTGGCGAACCGCCGAGGAGGTCGACGACGCCAGCTTCACCCACTGCTCCAAACTCCAGATTGAAGCCACCAGTAAGTTCGCCACATCTTATTATCTGTGCCGTATCATTTGATTGAACTCCCGTGCACCTCATCACCGGTGATCGCTGGGAAATGCCAGAATCCCTGTTCCAGCTTTACAATTTGATTCAATCCAAATTAGCCCTCGATCCAGTAGAGTAAAATGATCAGTGAGCTTTATTTAGCAAGCCAGTGAATTCCGATTTCGAAATTAAGCAAGAATTGAAGCTATCTCCAAGCTTGAGCTTCACCAGTCGCCGGCGCTCATCGCCAGACTTCTCCGGTGATGCTCCGACCAAATTGATCGTGCCAATAGCTTCCATATGCTTCCCTCTTACTCCTCGAGCAAGGAATTGAGTTCAAATCGTGTATAACGAAAAACCCCAAATCCAGTGTCTTCGTCTCCGGCGCCGGCCACCAGAAATCTGTTCCCGGCCGATCTAGCTCCAGACACCTTGTCCCTTAGATGCATCTTGATCTCCTGAACAATTTTGTCTACTAGCTCAACATCTAATTCAGTCTAAATCGAAAGTTATGGCTATGCCCTAATTTCTGTCCAGTGCCATGACTTGAAACTTCAGCCACCATGTTCTTCACCGGTTTTCACCACTTTCCGGCCATCTTCAGTCTTGGAACCTATTGAACTATTTGTTCCTGTTACCAAAGCCTACCTCCCAGACAAAGTGGTGCATCAATTGGAGCCCTAGATCAAAAGATATGGCAAATCCTACTTTCTAGCCATGTCAGCCCAATGCCAATCTATGCCAGCCCGTGGCATTAGCCCTTTTCACTTCCTTCCAGATGTGCATTTGGAAAATAACTTTGTCCCTTAGATTCCTGAGGTTGTGATCTACAATTCCTTCTTCTATCACAACTTGAATTGAGCCCTCTATCAACCATTGATCCTTTGCTGACGCCTTGAATTGAATGTCAACCTAAAGACATTCGTCGTTTTTTGGCAAACCAGCCGCGGACTTAATATCATTTCCATACTCTGGAACCCTAAAAGCCCTAGCACCCATCATCAGCCCTAATTCTATGAGTTAGCCCTAATCAGCTTCTAAATCCAATTATTCCAGAATCATCGAGACATTTCATCTTTGCATTATTGCATGTAGTATAATAATGTATTGAAAAGGTTGTGATTCTTGGTTGCTTGTTTGATCTTTGCTCAGAGTCAGAGCCAGAGTTTGAGGACTTCACTGCTGATCCGACATCAACTGCTGTCTCTTACAACGCGGAAGGCAAGTCATAGTCTTGAACATGTTGAACCTATATTTTATGAGTTGCTATGATATGACCTTGAATATAAGTAATATTGCATGTGAAAGAATGGTTGAATTATGATTTGGTAGTACTAGGCTGGATGCCTGTGAAATGTGAGATGATCAAAATAGTGAGCCATGAACTATTATATATGTACTTATATATATTCATGAAATAAAGTCCCTAGCTGTGACCAGAATTTTTGGTATGGAATGGTGGTATTAGCACTGGAGGTGCTTGGTTGCACTGGATGTGCAGGCACTGAAGGTGCATGGTTTGTGGTATGATCTGGTCACTGGCATATAAGGACTAGAACCTTGTGTTGTGCGTCTAGTGGCATGAAACACGTGCTAACCGCAAGCCTGGTATGGGACAGGCCTGGACAAGTACTTATGTGGAGCACACATGAAACCCCTGCATGAGATGGAAAGTGATGCACGAATTTCACGGAGTGCGGCTCCTACACATATCACTGAATGTGATCATGCACGCTGACCCAGTAATGGGAAGAGGCTTTTGGGTGGGGGTTTAGCCCGCCACAACTGTGGTTCGTGAGAGATCCACAGGGTCAGGGGTGAATTGTGAGTGAAACATAACAAAAGTTTTTGTTATCTCCACCTTGCCACTCACAGTATGCAGTGAGGAAGGGTCTAATAATATTGATAGGATGGGCATGAAAGTGGAATATCTTGAGGGTAAATTGGTACCTCTTTGCAGAGTTAAAAACGTATTCGAATACTCTGAGCTCCCGGGTTTATAGGAGTCTGCTGCGGTGGATTAAATCCACGGGGTGTGGCACAAGTATGTTTTCTAAATAAAATTTGATAAGTCAAGATTACCCAAATGACATGTGTTGTCATGATAAGGGGTGCTGCCGTGGGCTGTCGTGTGTCGACATGTCGCGGTAGTGCTATAATTTAGTGAACATAAATAGCGATGCTATGTTATGAAAAGTGCTGCCATGAGATGAGATATGAAAGAAAAGATTATTTTACAAACATCCATAATTCTTGACTAGTCTAGGTTCATAACAACCCTACTATATGTATCTACTCTTACCTATAAATTGCTGAGTACGTAAGTACTCACCCTTGCAACTTACAACCCAGTAGATGGAGCGTATCATGATCAAGAAGAAGGCGTGGAGAACTTCTTGGAACAAGATGAAGGAGAGCCAGTTCTACCAAATCCCTGATGTGTTGTTCTGCCGTCAACTTCTTACTGTGGAAGGGACACCCATCATCTGCTGTGTAGAAGTTTTTATTTTGCTTTAGCTAAACCTTGAATGCCGCGAAGGTATTGTAATCTCTTTATGTAATATTAAGGCCAGCAGGCCACACTACTTAAATATTTTGTAAGTTTTTCTGCTGCAATGTGAATATCCTCCTGTGTTTGACTTATCATGGGAAGTCAAAGGTATGCATATATGGGACTAGCTACAGCAAGCTTGGTCTCCACGGGAGTAGTCGTAGTCCCAGTTTTGGGGCGCGACAAAAACTATGACCATGCCTCTCTTTTATAGAGGGTGGTATGTACAAAAGTTAGAAGAATTAAACTAGATTTCTAATCTGAGTCTAATTCAAGATGGAATAACAATCCTAACAAACTATAAAAGATAAAAGAAGTTCGGAATAAATCTTCTCAGCGTTGAATTCGAATTTGGACTAGACATTTTCCTTCCATATAGTCGTTACTCTTTTGGGTCTCTGTGGGGACCCTCATTTGAGGAATCCAGTGACAACCGCCCGGGTGGGTTGCACTCAGAATGATACATTGCAAGCTCACAACAACAAGATGCATTATATAACAATGCAAGTAATTAAAACAAGTGCTGATCACATGGACCAACATTACAATAACATCCAAAATGACGCAATTTAGTGTTGATACAAAATCAAGGAGTTTTCTTCGACACGAAGGTCGGCACAAAATGAAACAACAACAACAAGCAAAAGGGCTTCATGATCTTCATCTTCAATTGCAGCGGTATTGCATGGGCTTTCTCCACATCAAACTCCACTTGGTAAGTGACCCTCTATTAAGCTGGATCCTCGGGGGTAGTTTCTTCTTCATTGGGTTCAAGACCGTAGGAGTCGGGATCAACAAATCCTTCTTCTATTTGTTTTCAAAAGCAAGGGTGAGCACATTGTCCACATGGTGCTCAACAAGTCTCCTTTTAAGAATATAGGTATAGATACATGAGGGGGAATTTCCAAGAGATGGGCTCTTTAGTTTGTAGATAGGAATAGAATATATTTTCAATCTTTAGGTTTTGAGAAAGGGGTTTTGTTTTCAAAAGTGAAACCCTTTTTAAAATCATAAACTAAGCTTTCACAAAATGTTATACGTGACGGTCTTTCATGAGTCGCCACTTTAATCAATATTAGGAAAACCTTTTTCAAATGCTACTTGTGCTGCATCGACGTGGATAGAATCCACCACGCGCAGACTCCATAACCTGGGAGCTCAGAGTATCTGATACTTTTTATATGTCGTGGTATTGCGAATACCCCGGCAGGTTTTGTGAACGATCCTAGCGAAGATTACGCGGCGCGGGTTGACCGGGTGACTGGTCCTCCCCCGCCGGACAAGCACAAGAAATGACACGAGGATTTATACAGGTTCAGGTCCTGGTGGGGGCCCTAGTCCTGTCGGTGCACTCCCGACCGGAGTCGGCTGGGGAGGCTCCCTCCGGGGGAGAGGCTTCCGGAGCACACCTGTTAGTTTTTATCTATTCCAACAAATGAATCACCTCGTTACAACTGAGGGGTACAAGGGCTATTTATAGCCCCAAAAAGAGGCAAAAAGCCTAAACTACCCTGGAAGCCACCTTCGGATTGAAGGATAGGAACGTCCTTCTCCCGGTCAAACGTCTTCGATGCTTGACAGGTGGTCGCTGATTCCCGAGGCGCTCCTCGCGTGACCTGCACGTGACAAAGAACTCGAGACTTTACCTTTAGGAGGGCGATGAGGCCCGGGACATGCGCCGGAGGCCAGGTCCCCGGACCAAAGGCGGCGCCCTGGACCGGAGCCGGAGGCCGGGTCCCGGGAGGCGAAAGACGGCGCCCGGAACGGCGCCGGAGGCCAGATCCCGGGAGCCAAAAGGCGGCGCCCGGGACGGCGCCGGAGGCCAGGTCCCGGGAGCCAAATGGCGGCGACTGGGGAGGGGCCGGAGGCCACGTCCCCGGGAAAATGGCGGCGCCCGGGACGGCACCGGAGGCCCAGTCCCGGGGGCCATTGTGACGCAACTTGCCTGGACTTAGTCCCGCGGAGATTTCCCCCAACAGCTGCCCCCCATGCCCCCCGGGGATGATGCTCGAGTCCCCGGTGGGTATGGTACATGTCACCGGGAAAATCTCCGGACCAAGCCACTGGAACCGTGATGCCTCGGCTTCCGTGCCCCACTCTTAAGGCTGCGCCGCTTCGCCATAAATGCGCTCGTGGTTCGAATCGGTGCCTCGATCCACGCGCTAGTCCCTTCGTTTCCCGCGCACGGTTTGAATTTCAACGGCCCAGATTGATCCGCGGGGTGCCACGTGGCGCCCATCTAGATCATGGCTCGACCCTATAAATAGGGCCTTGGGGGGTGGCCGGAAGTTCATTCCGAACTTCAGCCTTAGCGCGTTTAGCTCTCCCGGTAGCTCTCTCCAGGTAGCCCTCTTCCGGTAGCCAGCGTCCGGTAGCCAGCGTCCGGTACCTTTAGCCGTAGGCTCCTGAAAAGTTAACCACCGAAAAAACAAACCTGGTGGCACCGAAGGGTCGAGCGAAGACGACCGAGGTGCCCCCGGAGGAAGTCGCTCCGGACTTCCTCTGGGCGTCCGAGTTTACGGCCGAGGACGCCGAGTCCATGGTCGAGCGCGGCGTCGTCGAGGACGGGGACATCCGAGTCCCCGTGAAGAAAGACGGAGCCCCCTGCCCCAGGCCAGGAGAAGTCGGGGCCTTCGAGGCCTTCCTGGAGGCGGGGCTCCGGCTCCCGGTGCATCCCATGCTCCGGGAGTTTCTAAAGGAGTACGGGGTGGCGGTCAACCACCTCACCCCGAACGCCCTCGTCCGGATGGGGATCTTCATCTGGCTCTTCGAGACGACGACCGGGAGGGAGCCCACCCTACGCGTCTTCCGGTACTTCTACGAGCCGGCGGCGCGGAGCTCCCACCTGGTGAAGGGGGCACCCAAGTCCCCCTTCGGCTCGGTGATGGTGCAGATGTTGCCGTCCCGGGTGGCCGACTACCTGGCGGCAGCCTCCCGGGACCATTGGGGCGACTGGATCCGGAGGTGGTTCTACCTCCGGGTCCGGGACGACGAGGTGACGTACGCCCCGGAGCCCACCTCCTACAGCCGGTCATCCGCGCCGAAGCCCCCGGTGTGGACGGACGAGGAGCTCGAGCTCCTCGGCAAGGTGATCATCTCCCGGAAAACCCGCTCTATGCGGGACGGCGCCGAGGAGATGATGCTCCTGAGGATCTCCCCCTTCGCACGCTGGTGGAGGGGGACCGGCATGGGCCCGGAGCAGCGGCCCCCGGTCAAGCCGGTGACCCGACGTAAGTCCCGGTAACCTGCTTCATTACATTTACGAATTTTTGAAAATTTGACTAACTCTTTACCTCTTATAGTCCGGCCGTACCCGGCGGCACGAGAGAAGGCGGAAAACCTCCTGGGGAGGTACTATGCCGACGAGCACGAGCGCGTCGTGCGCCTCGTGGGGGAGGGTCCTCCCCGAAACTTGGTGGCTGAAGCCTACGGGCTGAAGTTGCAGGAGAGGAAGCCCCTCCCCACCCCTGGGTCGCACAAACGGGGGAAGGACGCGGCCGGGGGCTCTGAGCGTAAGAACGCTAGAGTCCAAAAGACCCCCGGCCCATCGACGACGCCGGCGGCGACTCCGGCGAAGCCCCGGAATGAGACCCCTGGAACCGAGCGTGCCCGGGTGCCGGCCCGGAAGGAGACAACACCCCCTCCCCCTAAGAGTCCCATTGCGGCTCGGGGGAAGGAACCGGCCGCGGAGGCGGAGGCGGCGGCCTCCGACTCGGCGAACTACGCCCCGTCGCCGCCATCAGTAGCGGCCCCTCCAGAGCCCCCGGCCCCCTGGAGCCGGAGAAGCTGGAGGTGAGGTTCGCGGAGGCCTCGCCTCCGCAGATGGAGTGGCCCGTGGACAAGGGGGGGAGCCCCTCGGTCTACGAGGTCCCACCAGAAGTGGGGCCCCCGGGGGCCCTCCCTCCCTGGAAGGGGAAAGGGTTGATGATTCCCCCCCGGCGAGGGACCCCTTCCAGGACTTCTTCGGCCGCTTCCTTGGAGGGCACCTACACGACAAGGACGATGACGACCACCACCCCGACTGAGGTCGCGCAGGGCGCCCAGGTCCGGGAGCCCGCCACCGGCCGCGGCCAGACCAGCGCCGGGCTGGAGACCCCCCTGCTTTCCGCAGGGGAGGTCGAACGTTACGCGGAAGGCCTGTAGACCCCGAAGGTCCAGGCCTTCGTCGCGGAGGGGACGCTCCACGACCGCTTCGCGGAGCTTCGGTCTCTCCAAGCCCAGGTATTCACCCGAAGCGACTGTCGCTTTCCTTTGGCTCCTACATCCAAAAATTTTTCTAACTCTGGAATTTATAGGGAACGGCGATTACCTGGGGCGTCGAGCAGCGCGTCATCCAGATGCTCAAGGACGCGGAGGATAGGGCCGCCTTCTTCCTGGGCCAGCGGGATGAAGCTCTCCAGGAGCTGGCCTGGGTCCGGGCCCAAGTTCACGTCTCGGAGTCGGTGAACGGCTGCCTCCGAGAGGAGGTGGAGGCGAGGGAGGAGGCCTTCCAGGAGCTTGAGGGATCGAGCGTCCGGGCGGTGGCGGACGCAGGCCGCTCCGTCCGTTCAGGCCTCGAGAGCCTTGGCGTAAGCCTAGGCTCCGGGAGCAGCGCGGAGGTGCCCCCGGCCACACTCTCGGAGGCTGTGCATTTTCTTAACACACAAGTCTCCGTGATCCCGGAGGCAGCGGACGCCCGGCCGCGAGGCCGGGCGATCCCCGTCGTCGCGGCCGCGGCCGGGCTCGTCGAGCACCGGGGAGTGGGCGCCCGGGCGATCGGGGGCCGCATCCCGCGGAGCTTCCCCGAGTTCTTCGAGCCTGCGCGCCGGGAGGTGGAGTAGCTCGCCGGGGGCTTCTACGACCGGATCATCCGGGCTAGATTCCCGGCACCGGCGCCTCCGGCAATGGACGCCCCGGCCCCGGCCTCGGAGGAAACCCCCCGTGGGGAGGACGCCAATGAACATGTATGAGCCTCCCCCCTCGGGTCTTAGTTCGGGCCCTTTTTGTTTTCTTAGGATTTTGATCCTGGTAGCTTCTTAGAAGAAGTCCCGGACACTTGTACAAAAACATTTTGAATGCAATCAAGTTAGAAATTTTTCTAAGTCTTAAATTGAATGCATTGTTACCAGGGTTCCCGGGAGGTTACTCCCGGGCGAAGGTCCGGGAGGGGCTCCCCGGGGGACGCCCAAGTGGCTTTAATCTTGCTGAGCCTCGTCTCAGGTAAGCGCGGCGGGGACAGCGTCCGGGAGCCGATCCGGTTGAGGTGGCATCCGGAGTGGCACTTGGACAATTTTGACAATCATCGCGCCGAATTGTCCCCTCCTCGACCGGGGTTCCGGATGATCCCCCACTTGGCATTCTTCCACCGGCGGGATACGAGTTCTGGCCCGAAGACGTGCTCCGGGACGCGCGGCGCCGCGCTCGCGCATTGTACCGGGACTTGGCCCGGGAGCTAGCGGAGAGCCTCTGGGAATATTAGGCGCAGGAGCCTTAGGGCGTAGAGAATCCCCTGGGTTAGAACCCGAGTTGTATCGTTTCCGAAGCCCACCAGAGAGGGAAGATGTCCTCCGGGTTTGATGATGAATAAAGTTGTTTATTTGCTTCTCTTCTTTGTCATCTTTTTGTTTCTTCTTCTTGGATGGTCCGGACGACTCCTTCTCACAAGAATGAGCTAAGTTTGCTCGCGGGCGATGTGGTCGACACCCGGGGGTTCCTTATCCCCCCCGCCCACAGCGGGCCGGAGGGTAGCTCTGGGCGCTGTGGGGGTTACAAGGCCCCCGTGTAAGTGACCTGTAGCATAGGAATTTTTCTATGTTAGAAAATTTTAAAACGGGGTTTCCAGGGAAAAGACCTTCCGGGAGATAATCGTCCGGTCGCCATGAGAACGGGGAGCCGGGAATAAGGCCTCGTGTGGAAGAAACATCCAAGAAAACCTGACGAGATTTCCGGAGGCGAGCTTCCTAGGAGATGATCGTCCGGTCATCGTGAGAACGGGGAGCCGGGAATAGGGTCTCCGGGGAAGAGGTGTCCGAGAAATCCGAAACTTCTCCGGGAGACAATCGTCCGGTCGCCGTGAAAACGGGGAGCCGGGAATAGGGTCTCCGGGAGGCATTCATCCGGTCGCCGTGAGAACGGGGAGCCAGGAATAAGGTCGCCGGGGACCAAATATCCAAGAATGCCATTAGACGTCGAGCTGGGGAGAGTGTCGAGCGTAGACTCCCGGAGGAGGAAGATAGATCCAAGAAGGCCATTGGACGTCCCACTGGGGAGAGCGTCGAACGTCGACTCCCGGAGGAGGAAGATAGATCCAAGAAGGCCATTAGACGTCCCACTGGGGAGAGCGTCGAACGTCGACTCCCGAAGGAGGAAGATAGATCCAAGAAGGCCATTAGACGTCCCACTGGGGAGAGCGTCTACTCCCGGAGGAGGAAGTTCCCGATGACGGGTCTTGAGTGTTTGGGCAGGGGACTAGTCTCCCAAAGTGACTCGTTACCACGGCCACTGTGACCGGGTTGCCGCTTACACCCTCAGTCCACGAGGGCTGATCGTAAGCCGCCCTACAGGAGGGACTTGCTGGGCCTGGCCCACTTCCTCGCGGGGAGGGCATCCTCACGGGGAGGGCTTCCTCGCGGGGAGGGCATGCTCACTGGGAGGGCGTCCTCACGGGAAGGGCGTCCTTGCGGGGAGGGCATCGCCGTTAGGGGCGGTAATGAGAAAGACCTACAATGAGACAGTTGACGAGCAAGACCTATGTATTGCCAATGAAATGAAGTACAGTGCCTCCCCCTGCGAAGTCGCGAAAGGGGAGGAAAATACAGTGTCCCTCCTCCCCCTCCGGCGTGACCACTCCGGGGGAGGGGACAGGCCTGTAAGGCTAAACATAGAACTTGCGAAGTAAACGCAAGTTCCACGTGTGCTTCAGCTCCTGCTCTTGAAGGTTGGAGAGCTTGTAAGGGGTCCCTGACGCGCTTGAGGACAAGGTCCTTAAGGAGAAAGGCCCTCAAGTAGCGATGATCGGAACCGGAAAGGGGGAAGCCCCTGTAATATCCGGAACCGGCGAGGGGGGAGCCCCCCGTGGCGACGGCCGGAACCGGAAAGGGGGAAGCCCCTGTAATATCCGGAACCGGCAAGGGGGGAGCCCCCCGTGGCGACGTCCAGGACCGGGGAGCCGATGCGGGGGGAAGTCCGCTGAGGCAGGGGAGCTGCTCTGTCGACCGCCCCCGGTGCGGTAAACGCGATGCGAGGTGCGGGACTGGCTCCCGGCGTAGGAAAAACCCCCGGCATGAAATGGGCCCCCGGCCCCGGGAATGGGCCTGGAACGGGGTACCCCCCTGGTGCCGTCGAAGTGCCTCTGCATCTTTCGCACCTCCTGCAAATAAGAGACTGGAGTTTGCGTTACAGCACAGGTAAGGCTCGTCCTTTTGGCGAACTACGGGCTGAGAATGTCCCTTCAGTAGGAGGCGTCGGATCCCCGGGGAACGCATGCAGCACAACATGAGGAGCAAAGCCTCGTATTCGGCGATGTTGTTGGCCCCAGGGACAGCAGGACCTTCCGGAGGCCCCATTCCGGACGCGGCTTGAGGAGGGGCCTCCCGGGAGGTATCGCCGCGACGTCTGGTTCCAGGGGGGAGGCCTCCCCCCCGGGCGCCTCAATAATGTTGACACTTCCAATCGTGGCGGCAGCGCGCTCGTACAGAGCACGGGCCATGTCTTGGTCTCCCCGGACGTTGATCACACCATGCAGCCCGGGGATCTTCATGCAGAGGTAGTTTTGATGGGTGGCAGCCCCCAGCCGGTTGATTGTGGTGCTCCCCATAATCGCGTTGTAGGAGGAGGGGAGGTCCACTACGTCGAAGCGGACCAGCTCGGTCCGGTAGTTCTCCGGGGTGCCGAACGTCACAGGGAGGTTTACCTTGCCCACGGGGTGGATCGCCTTCCCCGGCACAAAACCTTGCAAGGGCCCTGCCGCGGGCTACAGGAGCTTCTCATCTACCTGCATCTCTTTGAAGGCCTTCAGGAATAGGATATCGGCGGAGCTCCCGCCGTCCACGAGGATGCGGGCCAGGTGGAAGTTGTAGATGGTCGCGGAGACGATGAGCGCGTCGTCGTGGGGGAAGCGAACCCCTCGCGCGTCTTCCGCCGTGAAGGTGAGGGGGACGTCCGACCACTTAGGTGGTGGGGACGCGTGTAGCACCCCCACGACCTTGACCTCGCGCGCGTACTCCTTACGCTGGCGCTTAGAGTCCCGCCCGGAGGCGGACCTCCCACGATGACGTTGATGTGGCGCTGAGAAGTTTGAAAGGGGAGAGCTTCTGAAGGCTCCCCCTCCTGCTGACCCCCCGAGGGAGCAGGAAGGGCCGGAACAGCTGGCTGAGGGAGCAAGGGGGCCGGAGTCTCCCCCCGCCCCCCCGTGCCCGCGCTGGTCGAGAAACGCCGCGAAGTGCTGTAGTAGCAGGCTGCAGTCTCGGGTAGCGTGGGTACTGGACCTTTGGAAGCTGCACCACAGTCCTTCCCGCCTTCCCCCCGCGGGGCCTTCCCGGCCGCGCGAAGACTGTCCTCCCCCATGGCCTTTCGGTTTGGGGAAGGGGCGGTTGCCCCCCGGGGGGTCGCGCGAGCCGCCTCTGCCCTCGAGGACAAAGGTGTCCCGAGGCCGTGGCTCGCTACGCTCCCCCTGTCTGGGGTGCTTGAGGGGATCCCTGGCCCCCCGGTCGGCGGGGGCGGGAGACCCCTGGGTCTTCTTCTAGATGTCGTCCTCCTCCGCCCGAGCGTACTTTTCGAGTACGTTGAAGAGCTCGTCGGCGGAAGAGGGGCAGCTCCGGGAGAGCTCCCCCGGGAGGATGCCGCTTTTGCAGGCTTCGATGACCGTAGAGTCGGGGACGTGGGCCACTTTGCTCTTCACCTGAGCAAAGCGCTTGAAGAAACTTCTGATGGTTTCTCCAGTCCTCTGCCGGACAGTGTAGAGTTGTGAGGAGTCCAGGGGGCGCACATAGTTCCCTTGGAAATTTGCGCAGAACTCCCGCTTGAGCTGCGTGAACGACTTGATGGAGCCGGCCTTCAGGTTGTAGAACCAGGAGCGGGCGATGCCTGTGAGGTAGAGGGGGAAGACGTTGCATTGTACCGTCTCGTCCCCCCCCCCCCCCCCCCGCAGCGGAGATAGATGTGGAGTAGACCTGCACAAACTCGTAAGGGTCTGCCTCACCATTATAGTGCTCGATGTGCGGGGGGTGATAGGGCCGCGGCCACCGGATGCTGCGAAGTCTTCGGAACAGGGGCTGGTTAGCCCCCTGCACCTCCCGGGGAGAGTCCCGATCGCTGTCTTCTTTTACGGGACCCTCGTTTTCTGAGTCTGGAAGAGGTCCGAGAGGTCCGCCAGAGTGGCGGTGGCGACGCTTTTCCTCCGGACCGGGGCTGAGTTCCCGGACGTTCGGATTCTCCTCCGGAGAGGTTGGCTCTTCAGCGGGATTCTTCCCCCGACCGGTGCGAGAGCGAGGTTCCCCGCACCCGCGGCCGGGGGGAAGTTCTTCCCCGCGTTCTGGTGAATGCATTCGCTCAACCTCCCCCCGGGCGAAACGGACCTGTTCCGCCGAGGGAGGGAGCTTATGCACTGCAGCTACCGGCCCGGAGGCTTCCGGGGCTGGCTGGGGGGAGCCCCCTACGAAGACCCCCGGGACTGGAAAGGGGGAAGCCCCTGTAACATCTGGAACCGGGGAGGGGGCGCCCGTGGCGACATTTGGAACCGAAGTGGAGGGGGCCCCAGTGGCAGCAACTGGAACCGGAAAGGGGGAAGCCCTTGTAACATCCGGAACCGGCGAGGGGGGAGCCCCCGCGGCGACGTCCGGAACCGGGGAGCCCATGCGGGGGGAAGTCCGCTGAGGCACAGGAGCTGCTCTGTCGACCGCCCTCGGTGCGGTAAACGCGACGCGAGGGGCGGGAGTGGCTCCCGGCGTAGGGAAAACCCCCTGCATGAAGTGGGCTCCCGGCCCCGGGAATAGGCCTGGGACGGGGTACCCCCCTGGTGCCACGAAGGGCCCTGGCACGAAGTAGCCTCCCGGCACCGGGACGGGCCCGGGCGCAGGGAAGGGTCCAGACGTATATCCCGCAGGGGGAGGGAACCGCTCGGTAGGATCATACGGGGCGGACAGACCCCCGGAGGCCGGAGGGGCCGCCGGGTAACCCATAAACGGAGGCATAGCCCCCAGGTATGAGTGCGACGCAAATGTGGGGGCCGGAGGCCGCGCCAACACGCTGAGTAGCTCATCCATTGAGCGCTGGGCGCGGAGCTGGCCCTCCACTAGAGCCTCAAGCAGGGCATCTCGGGGAGCCGGGGGAGCCGTCGGGGGGAGATTGGTCTCGGCCGAGGTCCCCACGGTCGCCGGGAGCGACCTGGAGGTAGAAGCACCTAAGTTAAGAGGAAAAGAGGGAGGCGGTACCTGGGTCAGGTCGCCTCCGGAAGGGGCTGCCGGGACAGCAGTGTCCCGGAAGGACGGCGCCGGGTCTCCGAGACCCGGGTCACCGGGAAGGGTGCGAGCCCTTGTTCTTGGGGGAGCCATGGCGTCTTGTCACAGGTCCCCACTGTCGGCGCCAACTGTCGTGGTATTGCGAATACCCCGGGAGGTTTTGTGAACGATCCTAGCAAAGATTACACGGCACGGGTTGACCGGGTGACCGGTCGTCCCCCATCGGACAAGTACAAGAAATGACACGCGGATTTATACAGGTTCGGGTCCCGGTGGGGGCCCTAGTCCTGTCGGTGCGCTCCCGACCGGAGTCGGCTGGGGAGGCTCCCTCCGGGGGAGAGGCTTCTGAAGCACACCTGTTAGTTTTTAGCTATTCCAACAAATGAATCACCTCGTTACAACTGAGGGGTACAAGGGCTATTTATAGCCCCAAAAAGAAGCAAAAAGCCTAAACTACCCCGGAAGCCACCGTCGGATTGAAGGGTAGGAACGTTCTTCTCCCGGTCAAACGTCTTGGATGCTTGACAGGTGGTCGCTGATTCCCGAGGCGCTCCTCGCGTGACCTGCACGTGACAAACTCGAGACTTTACCTTTAGGAGGGCGATGAGGCCCGGGACATGCGCCGGAGGCCAGGTCCCCGGACCAAAGGCGTCGCCCGGGACCGGCGCCGGAGGCCGGGTCTTGGGTTAGGCGAAAGACGCCGCCTGGGACGGCGCCGGAGGCCGGGTCCTGGGTTAGGCGAAAGACGCCGCCTGGGACGGCGCCGGAGGCCAGATCCCGGGAGCCAAAAGGCGGCGCCCGGGACGGCGCCGGAGACCAGGTCCCGAGAGCCAAAAGGCGGCGCCCGGGGAGGGGCCGGAGGCCACGTCCCCGGGCAAATGGCGGCGCCCGGGACGGCGCCGGAGGCCCAGTACCGGGGGCCATTGTGACGCAACTTACCTGGACTTAGTCCCGCGGAGATTTCCCCCAACATTATAACTTTGCAAAGGTGTACCACCTTCATCCACCGATCACTCAGCTTTTAAGTTGGTACCTCTCCATGCGGCTTTTACGCATGTGATAAGGCCAAGATCACACAACAGTTTACAATCCAAGCATTAACAATTCCCTACCCAGTAAATAGACATTCTAGTCCTCGTTACTGTTGTGGGTACTCCCCACAACCAATTCTGCCTAGCCTTGGCCTATGGTCCCGCTAGACACATAGCCTATGGATTCAGCCGCGCACGACTCGGAATCTTGGCGTAGGGTGTCTTCCTTCAATATTCCTGATTCACTCATTATCTCACACCACTCGCGGCCCTCTATGGCCCACCAGTTTCCTCTCGAGAAACAAGACCGATAACCATTGCAGGAAAAAGCTAATACCGAGAAAGCTACTATGTTGCGCCCTCCCATACCGGGCAAGTGGTTGGTACATTTTTCATGCCGCATAGAAGTACAACACAAGGTTCTTGTCCTTATGAATCTTTAGTGAGGAATCTTTCACATTCCCAGTGTGCACACAGCACCAACCAATCAAACCATCCTCACTATCGATTCTAATCACATTTCCTTTCACAAAAGGGTTTTGAACATATTTTTCACACATGTGACTGTCTAGGACTTAACACATAATTTTGAGCATAAGCATAGCCTAAGCATGACATCCTAGGGTGAAAAGGGTTCATAGAAAATATGACATGAGGGCCTTCACAAAGATTTAGGTCATATCTACTCATATTCTTTCAACATAGCATTTAACATAAACATTGTCGTGGTATTACGAATACCCCGGCAGGTTTTTCAGTTGTTCCTAGCGAAGAAAAGACGACGCGTGCTGACCGCATGACCGGTCCTCTCCCGTCGGGAAAGCACGGAGAATGGCACGAGGGTTTATACAAGTTTAGGTCTCAGTGGAGACCCTAGTCCTGTCGACATGCTCGCGACTTGAGTCTGCTGGGGGAGTTCCCTCGTGGGGAGAGTGCTCCAGAGGACGCCTATTGGTTTTTGTGTATTGATGTAAAAATGAATTGTCCTTAGTTACATCAGAGGGATACAAGGGCTTCTATAGGCCCAAAAGGTGCAAAAAGATGAAACTACCCGGCCGCAACCGTCGGATCGAAGGGCACTAGCGTCCTTCTTCCGGCCAAGGGGGCTTGGATGCTTGACAAGTGTCCTCGCTTGTTCCCGATGTACTCCTCGTGTGATTCTCACATGACTCGGCACTAGAGGCCTTGTCCCCGGACAAACGGTGGCGCCCGGGACGAGGTCACCAGGGGCCTTGTTCCCGGGTAAATGGCGGCACCCAGGGCGAGGTCACCGGGGGCCGTGTCTCTGGGAAAATGGCGGTGCCCAGGACGGTGTCACGGGAGCCTTGTCTCCGGGAAAATGGCGGCGCCCGGGACGAGGTCACCGGGGGCCATGTTCCCGGGTAAATGGCGGTGCCTGGGGGCCGTGTCTCCGGGAAATTGGCGGCGCCCGGGATGGGGTCACTAGGGGCCTTGTTCCTGGGTAAATGGCGGCTCCCAGGATGAGGTCACCGGGGGCCTTGTCTCAGGGAAAATGGCGGCGCCCGGGACAGGGTCACCGGGTAAATGGCGGTGCCTGGGCCGAGGTCACCGGGGGCCATGTCTACGGGAACATGGCGGCGCCCAGGACGGGGTTACCGGGGGCCTTGTTCCCGTAAAAATGGCAGCGCCAGGGACAGGGTCACTTCGGGAAAATGGCGGCGCCAGGGATGAGGTCACCGGGGGCCGTGTCTCCAGGAAAATGGCGGCGCCTGGGACGGGGTCACCGGGGGCCTTGTTCCCGGGTAAATGGCGGCGCCCGGGACGAGGTCACCGGGGGCCTTGTGTCCGGGAAAATGGCGGCGCCTGGGACGGGGTCACCGGGGGCCTTGTTCCCGAGTAAATGGCGGCGCCAGGGACGGGGTCACCGGGGGCCTTGTGTCTGGGAAAATGGCGGCGCCTGGGACGGGGTCACCGGGGGCCTTGTTCCCGGGTAAATGGCGGCGCCCGGGACGGGGTCACTGGGGGCCTTGTCTTCGGGAAAATGGCGGTGCCCGGGACGGGGTCACCAGGGGCCTTGTTCCCGGGTAAATGGCGGCGCTCAGGAAGAGGTCACCGGGGGCCCTACCTCTTACCTGGACTTGGTCTCGTGGAGATTTCCCCCAACAAACATAAAGCAAGCGTATACTTTAAAACATAAATTAGTGTAGTTTACTCAAAATACTGGGGGAGACATGATCAAGGTTAGGGACTTGCCTTGCAGTGTGGGGTCTGACGGCTCTAGAGGTTCTTCGAAACTTCTGCTGTCTCTTCTGCTTCTTGCTCTATTCTTGCACACAAACAACGAGACAATTCAACACATCGCACTACAGAAGCATACAGAAAATACTTGTGTACAGTATATAGATATGCATTCAAGAGAAGAGGTCTGGTTGAAGATACTGGGTTGTGGCTCAAAGATATTAGCTCTGAAACGTCGAATGCCGAAGGGTTGACATTCGGTTCACAGCTAGACATGACCTTAAGTTGGCCTTAGAGGGGTCTTCTCAAGGTGGGTTAGTAGAGAAAAGTGTAGAACATGGCCTTAAAGCATATCGGACAAAGTGGAATTTCATTTGCTCAACAGAAGTGGCTAAACAGGGTCAATGTCAGTCACTGACATGGCCTGACATTGAGCTCACATTGCCAAAAACTAGGGCAAAACAGTGGAGATGATTCTAGACTTCAATTGCTGTGCCAACAATGTCTGGGAGGTAGGCGAAGAAGACAGGATTCTAATGGCGGTGGTTTCAAGGACAGAGATAGCCGGACGGTGATGAACGGCGGCGAGAAACCACGGTGGCGACACGACACAGTGAAACTTCTAGATAGATTCTTGGCATAGCTGAAACCGGCGATTTTGCACAGAACCAGAAGTCGGGGTAGTGGAGAAATATTATCAGGAGGTCAAAATAAAGGCGCTGGACAAAGTGGTGACGACGGCGGTGGCCGGCGGTGACCGGGCGGCACGCTAGCGGCACGGCAGCGAGGGGTAAAACACCCAAACAGCGATCTGGTGTTGTGTTGCCGAAATCTGGAGCTGCTGGAGCTAACTGGGGCTAAAAGATACTTTCTGAAGCACTGGAGTTGGCCGACGATGGGACGATGGCGAACAGCGGTGAGCTACGCCAGAGAAGAAACTGCTGGATTTGGGCGATTCTGGTACAAGGCCTTCGAGGTCGATTGCTCGTGGTGAGAGCAAAAGGGAGGTATGGGAAGTCCACTGGAAAGGCCAATTTGGCCGGAGAAACGGCGGTGCGGCCTGGCGACGTAAGCCGGTCGCTAGTGGCACACGAAAGATTGGGATGCTTCAATCCAAGCTCCAATTTGAATTCTAAAAGAACAAGCTTGCTAGGATTGAGCCACTGATCAAAAAGTTCTACTAATGGGAGAGCTAATTCAAGCTAAATCACACAACATTGCCGGAATAGGGCAATCGGAAATTCCAGCGATCACCGGCGTTAGGGTTTGCCGGAGTGTAGTTAAATGCTACTACACAGAGAGATGGACAAGGGGTACTCACTGGTGAAACTGGATTGGAGAAAGGTGCAGAGGATTAAGCTGGCGTCATGCTCCTCTTCACTGGCTCGCCGGAGACGAAGCAGAGACATAGGAAAACTGGGACTTAGTGGCTACTGGAAGTGTGAAGAAGCTCTGGGCGAGGGGGAGGGTTTATATAGGCAGCGGGCTGGAGCTCTCGAGACTTGAAGCGGATCGAGCTGGATACGGCGTGACTGGCGACGGTGGCGGGATCGAGATGGCGTTGCGACGCTACAGCGGTTGGATTGCCTCGAGAGTTGCAGTGGCTGAAGTGACTGGGCAAGGTGGTGACAACAGTGAAGATGCGACGGCACACGGCGGCCTCGACAGCTTTATCGGAACAGGCAAGCGTGCTCTGGCGATGGCAGTGGCGCAGCGACTGAGGCTCCGGCATGGCTGCGATGTGGTGGAAAAGTTCTTTCTGACACAGCAGCAGCAGGCGGTGGCGATGCCGAGGGCGTGCAAGGAAAAATTGGCGTGCTGGTGCTGCTGCAGCGGCTCCATGGTGGCCAACCAGATGGGCACACGTGGTGGCGAGTCTATGGCAGAGCTGGCGAAATTGGTGCTTCACCGGCGGCGGTGAATCACGGTGAAACGGCACTGGTCGCGGTCGAAACAGGTGCTGGCCTGGTCGTGGTCGAACAGCTTGGTCGAAAAGCACAGGATCTGGTCGAAACAGCAAGCTAGACTGAAATGCAAGAATTTGTTTTGGATTTGGACCCGATTGTAAATTCTGAGACTTGGTGGGATTAAGTCAGAACTGATTTCATAGATCTGCATAACTTTATTCCACAAACATTTTGGCCAGGGAAAAAGATAAAATTCAGATCGTTTGAATAGGTTTTGGATAAAACGAAAACAGGGCAATTTAGGGTATTTAGGGTTTGGATTTTTGGCGAGGCTGAAAACTGAAGCTTAGGATGAGATTTTGGAATTCTCACAGAAGGGAAACTTATTTAGAATAACGATTGGGAGATATCCCCTAAATCAGATCAAGGTTTGGAGCTGATTTGTGGCTTTTAGCCCTTTCAGGCTTTTGGGAAAATAAAAAAAGGATCAATCTGAAATACTTTTGGACTGAAATGCGAAATTGGTTTGAACGGTGGAGTTATGCTACCAACTTTTTAAATTAAGGTAGTGGCACAGCTTAGACCATAGATATTCCTTTGCTAGAAATGATGTGGCCTAGAAAATAGATTTCTTTCAACCAAAAGGCACACTTATCAAACTTGGAATACAATTGATGATCTGCCAGCTTTTCTAGCATTATTCTGAGATGTTGTGCGTGCTTTTCCTCTGACTCGGAAAAGATAAGAATGTCATCGACGAATATAATGACAAACTTGTCTAAGAATTCCATAAGGACTTTGTTCATTAAGTTCATAAACACTACTGGTGCATTTGTTAAACCGAATATCGCCACGGTAAACTCATGTAGTCCATATCTCGTTATGAATACAGTCTTTGGGATGTCCTCTTCTCGAATCTTCAATTGATGATATCTGGACCTCAAATCAATTCTCAAAAATATCTTAGCTCCTTTGAGCTGATCAAAGAGATCGTCGATCCTTGGCAGAGGGTACTTATTCTTGATTGTCATGTCATTCAATTTTTGATAATCAACGCAAAGTCGTAAACTGCCATCTTTCTTTTTGGCGAAGAGCACAAAGGCTCCCCAAGGTGAGGAACTCATCCTGATAAACCCTTTTCTTTCCAATTCCTCCACTTGCTTTCTCAACTCTTCTTGCTCTTCACTTGTCATGCGTGCAAGCTTTCTTGCATATGGAGCCGATCCAGGTTTTAATTCAATAGTGAACTCTATATCTTGGTCTGGCGGCATTCCTGGGAGTTCTTCAGGGAAAACTTCTGGGTATTCTTTCACTATCGGGACCTCTTCAAACTCAGTCCTTCCCATACTATTCAAACTGGACACTTGGTCACTTGCCATGGATCTTTCTGCATAGAACGTGACTTGTTTCCCTTCAGCGTTCGTCAGGGTTATTGGTTTCTTCTCACAGTCCATCTGACCTTTGTGTTTTGCTAGCCAGTCCATTCCAAGGATGACATCTAACCCTTGAATATCCAAAACTAGCAAATTCGCTAGGAATCTTATGTTGCCAATACTAAAGGCGC
This sequence comes from Pharus latifolius, assembly GCA_019359835.1. NCBI lineage: Eukaryota > Viridiplantae > Streptophyta > Magnoliopsida > Poales > Poaceae > Pharus > Pharus latifolius. Next base: position 61,110,840 of record CM033319.1, on the reverse strand, counting down.
TATTTCTACAGATGGATTCAACAAGCATTCTAGCCCCAGGGGATTGAATCAAGATAGGATACTCTAATGCAGATACTGGTAACTCATTTCTGAGCACAAAAGATCTCGACACAAAAGAATGAGTAGCACCAAGGTCAAACAATGCAATTGAAAGCTCAGAGTGGATCAAGATCCTACCGATCACAACAGCAGATGCTTCTCCTGCTTCAACGGCGGATGCATAGTTGAGTCTACCACGACCTGTGGCAGGCGCTCCTCTTCCTCGGCCATTCTGGGTTCTTCCTCCTCTAGAGGGTGGAACACCTCTGGCGAAGTTTTGAGCTGGAAAAGGGGGTCTTGCAGCTTGAGCTCGGGAAATGTTGAACGGCAAATGTTGCAGTGGACAAGTGCCCTTGTGCTGTCCCTTTCTTCTGCAATGGAAGCACTCTACATTCTTCATGGGATAGTCCTTGAAGAAATGGTTTCCTTTACATCTGGTACACTGTGGTGTTGTAGCTGGCGCAGGCCTCTGGGGTCTCTCTGGGGTCTCTGTGGCGGTCTAAAGGCTGGCCGATAAGTGGGCATCAGTCTTCCTCGACTAGCACTTCCTTGATAAGAATTGGGCAAGGCTTTTCTCTTCCGGTCTTCTTCAATCACTCCCCTCTTTTCTTCCATTTTGAGCAATCGATTAATCAGAACATGAAAATCCGTAAACTCATGGGATGATAGTTGGTATTGCAAAAAGTTTTGTAGACCTTCGCAGAATCTATCGATCTTTCTCTCCTCCGTTGCAATAGCTTCGGGCGCGTACCTTGCCAGTTGGATGAATTCGTGCAGGTACTGTTTGACGGACTTGTTTCCTTGTCTTAGATTCATGAACTCCCAGTGTTTTTCTTGAACAACGCCCTTCGGAACATGGTACTTGCGGAACTCCTCCTTGAATTCATTCCAAGTGATTGATTCTTTGTTGGGGTGCACAATCTGGTAATTTTCCCACCAGGCGGCGGCGAGTCCAACTAGTTGATGTGGTCCATACAAGAGTTTCTCCTCGTCACTACACCGAACTGTGTTCAGCTTTCTTTCCACATCTCTCAGCCAATCATCTGCCACAATGGGGTCCTCGGTACTTGAAAAGGTTGGAGGACGTGTTTTCTGGAAGTCACTCAATTTCGCACCAATTGCTGGTCCTTCAGCTTGTCCAGACGCTAAATGTTGCATTAACTGTCCTAAGATCTGATTTTGCACAGTTGCTGACTCTTGTCTGTTTCGCTCCATCCATATTAGCACGTCATTAATGTTGCCTCCTTGTGGTATAGTTCATGATGATCCTGGTCGGTCTGGGTTAGCACGGTCTCTTGTTCCTGGCATGGCCCTCGCATTGCTGGGGTTTCCCTCAAGTTCTCCTTCTTGGGGTCTTCCACGTGTATTAACCATCCTATACAGATAGGTGGTCAAGGGTATAAACATTGATTCGGAAAGAATCATAGGTAGAGACACAATAGAGTATTGACATTAAATCAAGGGACAAGGATGGGATCATGCAAAATGCCTTTTTCATAAATTAGCTTTTGTAAGGTACATAACCATTTGCCTCATCGGGCTTACAAAGTTCATCTAACAAATAGCACACAAGCATACATCAACCACAACTAAAAACAACCACTACACCAAAAGAGAGATCTAACGTTTGCTGGGTCAGGCACAAAAGGTTAAGCCAAAGGAAGTCTGAGATCACTCATCAGCATCGGAAGAACCACAAGGCTCTACCTCCTCGGGATCCTCCTCCTGGTCATCATCTGCATCCATCGGATCCAAGTCCAAATCCTCGTCATCATCCATGTCACCATTAACATTGGCAATCTCCTTTCCTTTCCCGTTGGGGATCTCCTTCTTCCTTGCGATGCTGGGAAGCTCAGGTGCATGACAGTTGATAATGATGGCGCACGATGAAGGCGTAAACCACTGAGGTACTCCTTAAAGTTTCCCACTCTCTTGCGAGCAGTAATCCTCAGTCTTGGACGGCTCTTCTTGATAGCGGACTCCGTAGCATCAAGATCATTCTCCCCACTTGATTCTGCCAACTCTTGGATTTGCTTCTCCTTCTCTTGGAGACTTGCACGCGTCTTCGCAAGCATGCCCGTAGTCATCACGAGCACGCTCATACTCACGAAGCAGGCGGGTGTATCCAATCTCCAAGGTGTGAACAACATCTCAGGTCTTCATCAGAATGGCATCCTCTCGGTTGCTGGATGGGAGAACGACTCGGTGCTCTGACCTGCGATAGGGGGAATCTGAAAGATAATCATTGTATAACTGCCGGATGGTACCTACGGCACGACAGCCAACATCTAGGATGGCATCATCTTCTCCTTCTCTACGGGCCTGATGTCTCACTGATCCTCTCCCATGCTCAGGAATCTCATAGACTATCACCGAAGCACGATGACTGAACGGTCGTCCATCGACCTCATCCTGCCAAACGCAGTATATTGGCCTCTGACTATCTCGCGCTCCAAGGAATTATAGCATCATCCACAGGAGTAGCGCCCACAATCCAAGCTCGTCACCATGAATAAATCTCCTGCCAGAAGCCATTTGGGAGACATAACGCAAAGGCACCTATGAGTTAAAACGAAATCTAAAACCTTTTTCAAATAATCTAAAAATAATATGTTTTTCTTAAACAAATCAAATTAGGTTTTCGCAAACAGATTTAGTCAAAGAACTAGCGATCGTTCAGCTTCTAGGGACACCAAAGTCTATCTAAGGGTCACGACCTTCAATCGAGCCTTTGCTCTGATACCAACTTCTGTGGGGACCCTCATTTGAGAAATCCGGTGGAAACCGCCCAGGTGGGTTGCACTCAGAATGATACATTGCAAGCTCACAACAACAAGATGCATTATATAACAATGCAAGTAATTAAAACAAGTGCTGATCACATGGACCAACATTACAATAACATCCAAAATGACGCAATTTAGTGTTGATACAAAATCAAGGAGTTTTCTTCGACACGAAGGTCGGCACAAAATGAAACAACAACAACAAGCAAAAGGGCTTCATGATCTTCATCTTCAATTGCAGCGGTATTGCATGGGCTTTCTCCACATCAAACTCCACTTGGTAAGTGACCCTATATTAAGCTGGATCCTCGGGGGTAGTTTCTTCTTCATTGGGTTCAAGAACGTAGGAGTCGGGATCAACAAATCCTTCTTCTATTTGTTTTCAAAAGCAAGGGTGAGCACATTCTCCACATGGTGCTCAACAAGTCTCCTTTTAAGAATGTAGGTACATATACATGAGGGGGAATTTCCAAGAGATGGGCTCTTTAGTTTGTAGATAGGAATAGAATAGATTTTCAATCTTTAGGTTTTGAGAAAGGGGTTTTGTTTTCAAAAGTGAAACCCTTTTTAAAATCCTAAACTAAGCTTTCACAAAATGTTATACGTGACGGTCTTTCATGAGTCGCCACTTTAATCAATATTAGGAAAACCTTTTTCAAAAGCTACTTGTGCTGCATCGACGTGGATAGAATCCACCGCGCACAGACTACATGACCTGGGAGCTCAGAGTATCCGATACTTTTTATAACTTTGCAAAGGTGTACCACCTTAATACACTGATCACTCAACTTTCAAGTCGGTACCTCTCCATGCGACTTTTACGCATGTGACAAGGCCGAGATCACACAACAGTTTACAATCCTAGTATTAACAATTCCCTGCTCGGTAAATAGACATTCCAGTCCTCATTACCGTTGTGGGTACTCCCCACAGCCAATTTTAGCTAGCCTTGGCCTATGGTCTCGCAAGACACATAGCCTATGGATTCAGCCGCGCACGACTCGGAATCCTGGCGTAGGGTGTCTTCTTTCAATATTCCTGATTCACTTATTAGCTCACACCACTCGTGGCCCTCTATGGCCCACCAGTTTCCTCCCAAGAAACCGGACCGAAAACCATTGCAAGGAAAAGCTAATATCGAGAAAGCTACTATGTTGTGCCCTTCCCATACCGGGTAAGTGGTTGGTACGTTTTTCTTGCCGCATAGAAGTACAACACAAGGTTCTTGTCCTTATGAATCTTTAGTGAGGAATCTTTCACATTCCCAATGTGCACACAGCACCAACCAATCAAACCATCCTCACTATCGATTCTAATCGCATTTCCTTTCACAAAAGGGTTTTGAACATATTTTTCACACATGTGACCGTTTAGCACTTAACACATAATTTTGAGCATAAGCATAGCCTAAGCATGACATCCTAGGGTGACAAGGGTGCATAGAAAATATGACATGAGGGGCTTCACAAAGATTTAGATCATATCTACTCACATTCTTTTAACATAGCATTTAACTTAAACATAAAGCATGCGTATACTTTAAAACAGAAATTAGTCTAGTTTACTCAAAATACTGGGGGAGACATGATCAAGGTTAGAGACTTGCCTTGCGGTGTGGGGTCTGACGGCTCTAGAGGTTCTTCGAAAACTTCTGTTGTCTCTTATGCTTCTTGCTCTATTCTCGCACACAAACAACGAGACAATTCAACACATCGCACTACAGAAGCATACAGAAAATACTTGTGTACAGTATATAGATATGCATTCAAGAGAAGAGGTCTGGTTGAAGATACTGGGGTGTGGCTCAAAGATATTAGCTCTGAAACGTCGAATGCCGAAGGGTTGACATTTGGTTCACGGGTAGACATGGCCTTAAGTTGGCCTTAGAGGGGTCTTCTCAAGGTGTGTTAGTAGAGAAAAGTGTAGAACATGGCCTTAAAAGCTTAGCGCACAAAGTGGAATTTCATTTTCTCAACCAGAAGTGGCTAAATGGGGTCAATGTCAGTCGTTGACATGGGCTGATACTGAGCTCACATTGCCAAAAACTAGGGCAAAATAGTGGAGATGATTCTGGACTTCAATTGCTTCACCAACAATGTCTGGGAGGTAGGCGAAGAAGACAGGAATCTAATGGTGGTAGTTTCAAGGATAGAGGTGGCCGGACGGTGATGAACGGCGGCGAGAAACCACGGTGGCAACACAGCACAGTGAAACTTCTAGACAGATTCTTGGCATAGCTGAAACTGGCGATTTTGCACAGAACCAGAAGTCGGGGTAGCGGAGAAATATTCTCAGGAGGTCGAAGTAAAGGCATTGGACAAAGTGGTGATGACGGCGGTGGCTGGCGGTGACTGGGCGGCACGCGATGGCACACGGCGGCCTCGACGGCTTTATCGGAACAGGCAAGCGTGCTCTGGCGATGGCAGTGGCGCAGCGACTGGATGCTCCAGCATGGCTGCGACATGGCGGAAAAGTTCTTTCTGACACAGCAGCAACAGGCGGTGGCGATGCCGAGCGCGCGCAAGGAAAAATCGGCGTGCTGGTGCTATTGCAGCGGATCCTCGATGGCCAACCAGATGCGCACACGTGGTGGCGAGTCTATGGCGGAGCTGGCGACGGTGGGGCTTCACCGGCGGTGGCGAATCACGGAGAAACGACACTGGTCGCGGTCGAAATAGGTGTTGGCCTGGTCGTGGTCGAACGGCCTGGTCGAAAAGCACAAGATCTGGTCGAAACAGCAGGCTGGACTGAAATGCAAGAATTTGTTTTGGATTTGGACCCGATTGTAAATTCTGAGACTTGGAGGGTTTAAGTCTGAACTGATTTCACAGATCTGCATAACTTTATTCCACAAACATTTTGGCCAGGGAAAAAGATAAAATTCAAATCGTTTGAATAGATTTTGGATAAAACGAAAACATGGCAATTTAGGGTATTTAGGGTTTGGATTTTTGGCGAGGCTGAAAACTGAAGCTTAGGATGAGATTTTGGAATTCTCACAGAAGAGAAACTTGTTCAGAATAGCGATTGGGAGATATCCCCTAAATCAGATCAAGGTTTGGAGCTGATTTGTGGCTTTTGGCCCTTCAGGCTTCTGGGAAAATCAGAAAAGGATCAATCTGAAATACTTTTGGACTGAATTGCGAAAATGGTCTAAAAGGTGGAGTTATGCTGCCAACTTTTTAAATTAAGGTAGTGGCACACCTTAGATCATACTTCTGAGATAAAAGATCAAAACTGGGGTCGAGACATCCGAGAATCCAATGAAGATATGTTGAGTGGCATGCTAAAGAGGTAACAAAATCTGGGGTGTTACAGTCTCCTAGTTGCGTACAACATCAAAATTTACTGGTTCTTGATGCATTGGAAAGCTCTTTTGAATACCTTGCCAACAAGTACTCACACAGCTAAATTGGACATCTGTGATGAGAATGGTACTTGGTCAAAGTTGGACTGTCGCTTGGTCGGTATACTGCATGCCAAGCGAAATTCATTTGGTTGTTGCGGTTGCAATCCTTGACGGAATCGAGTGATCTTGGGCTTGTTGGGTAGCTTAGGAAATCCTCTTTCCACTGCATATGTGTATGACCAGATTCGATGAAGTTCTTAGGCCCACATGGCTATGTCCTTCCTGTTATGCTCTCCCTCTTTATATCTAATCAATGTTAAACAAGAGCTATTAGGTAGCACATATTCTCATTATAATTTAAACATTTAACGAACAAATTCACTTATTGATATAGTTGCCTGGCCTTCGCTCATGTGATTGGTCCTTTATATTCCTCAGATCGAGCTCTTGCGCTACTTGTGCTAGGGATGTCCTCATCATTCTTCCCCTCTTGAAAATGACTCGTCCTTGAGTCTGACAGTGTAGAAGCAAAGAATAGAGAAAGTTCTAAAATGTTGAATATAGCACTGACTCCATATTCCCCTGGTAGCTCTATCTTGTAAGCATTGTCATTAATCTGCTGCTTTAGTCGTTTTGCCACAGGCAAAGGCAACAAATCAATAGGAGCAATCGGTTTAAAGCCATAAACAGTTTCAAAAGGACACATATTAGTGGTTGAATGTAGCACCCTGTTGTACACAAACTCCATGTGCGGCAAACAATCTTCCCACCATTTCATGTTCTTTTTTATCACCGTCCTCAGCATGGTCGGCAATGCACGGTTGATGACCTCGGTCTGCCTTTATATTTCTTTAGTATCTTCAAGGTGGTGCGGTACGGTGGTCGGTTTGCATTGCTGCTCCAAGTGTTAGATCAATTTGATGCTCGATTCCTCGTAAAGAAGGAAGTTCGGATGGTACATCTACTGGAAATACGTCGTTATAAGCTATCATTCTCTCTTTTCTTTTGCTCACTCATATTTGATTTGTGGCTCTCTCTCACCGATATGTGGCACACACTCATATGTTCACTCACACCATCAACCTTACTGTCAGAAAGTTTTTGCATCTCTTCCGATATGATTTGCTTAGGAGTTATAGGAGGAAGAGTGATGTCCTCGCCCTAGAACTTGAAATATTTGTTAGTCCGACCACAATACTATGAATCACGATCATATTATCATGGTTGTCCCAATAGTAAGTGGCAAATGATAAGTCTTAATTTGGTAGAATTTTACCCTAGGCTTAGTATTGAAAATGTGCAAAAATGATGCTTAAAATTTCTTTGATACGTCATTTTATGTGACTTTTTGTAAAATTTTTACAATCCGCTTTCACGAGTGTATTAGTCATGTTTCAGGGAACAAACGTACCAAATTTGGAGTTATTTCGACATCATTTGGATAGGAAACGAAGTGGAGAAAGAAGATGCTGAAAATCTGAAAAAACAGCAATCCGACCCACCCGAATCCGACCCGAAACTCGATTTCCGAATCCAAAACAGACCCGTTAGTCGGTTTAAAGTCCGAATCTGAGACAATTTCCTTCCTAAATAAGTCTTGAGTTGTAATTGGTTAATTCTAAAACTTATGTACTATAAATAGAGAAGCTTTTGGCTCAATTAGACATGCTTTTTTACATATTAGCCATTAGGGTTGAGCTTAATTTTAATTTAGTAGAGCCCCTTCTCTATTTTATTGCTTTTGTAAGCCAGCAAGGACAGTAACTTCAATTCTCAAGCAATCAAGTAAGTTTTTATTTATTTTTTATTGTTATTTCTGCATTATTATGGCTTTTTGCGAGTAGATCCCTTCTAGGGTTAGGAATGACCTAATCCAGAAGGCGTGATTCTTCCTTGGTTTTGATCTCAAGTTTGAGAGTTATTTTCTAATGTTTTTCTTCCTCTAAACCATAAATTCTCGTTTCGGCAACAGACGTAACAGTTGAGTATTAGCTAAAATTTAGGGGAGTTCTTGAGTCCTTAGCACTTTGACGCTGGACCCTGAACAGGAGAGAGGCTCTCGCCAAATGTGACAGTGGAAGCAATCCTCTAACTGTTGACCCAGCGCCCCAAACTGGAAACTTTATTTGTCTTGGAAAACAATGGAAATTAACTCACAATCCTCAGACCTTGGATAGAATTACGTCGGATGGTTATGGAATTCTCAAAGCCCTAGGTTTTAATTCCTGCTTTATAAATTCAGATTTCATACCTGCAATTTACTGCTTTAAAACCTTAGATTGATAGCTTTAGTAGTAGAATTAGTTATAGAAAAACAACCACAAAACTCGTTTAGAATTAATCAGTGATCCATTAAGTTAGAAATATGAATATGCTTGTTCCTCGTGGAATTCGACCCTCAAGTGCTCAACGTTCAACCGTCCACTTGCGGTATTACAAAAATCACACCATTTTAGGTACGATCAAGTTTTTGGCGCCGTTGCCGGGGAACAAAGGTATCATCTTTTTAGATTAATTTTCGCTGATATAAGTCAATCTCACTTCTTAATCTTGCTTCTGTTTTTCTTTTGCCTTTTCTTTTCTTTGCACCACTAACCTTTCAGGGATAGTAGTGCAAAGCTGGATAGCTCAGACGAACCTGTCAAGACTGCGCGCCAACTTCGGTACGAGGCAAGACAAGTAAGATCGGAGGAAAACTCGCAGCTTTTCGAAGACATCGAATAAAAACAACAATGGAGGACCAAAAAAGACCAAGGATTATGCAACCCCACTCAGTATGGGATTGCAATCAGGTATTCTTAGATCACCGATTGAATCAAACAATTTTGAGATAAAATCTACGCTTTTAAATTTGGTTCAACAAAATCAATTCAGTGGTCTTCCCGCTGAAGATCCATCACTACATTTACATATGTTTCTTGAGCATTGTGATACTTTCAAGATTCATGGAGTAACATAGGATGCACTTCGTTTGAGGGTCTTTCCTTTCTCGCTTCGCGAGAAAGTGAGGGCATGGCTATACACTCTTCCTCCTGTGTCAATCACTACTTGGGACGAACTCTCACGGGTTTTTCTTGGTAAGTTTTTCCCTCCTACTAAAACTGTTCAAATTCGCAACCAGATTGCATCTATTTCTCAGCAGGTAGGTGAATCACTTTATGACGCTTGGGAACGGTACAAGGACTTGCTGATCAAATGTCCGCATCACGGACTAGAGAAGTGGCTTGTAGTTCAAACATTCTACAACGGATTGAACTACAATGCATGGATGGCCATAGACGCCGCAGCTGGCGGCGCACTAATGAACAAAAGTGTAGATGAAGCATACGACCTCATAGAAGGAATCACTCAAAACTACACTCAATGGGGAACCGAACGAGCTGATCAACAAGCTCCGACCAACAACATGGAGGTAAGTGTAATGTCGCAATTAGCCGAGTAGGTAGCACTCTTGACCGATAAATTATCAATTATTGGATCTTTTGCTACTTCATCTGTTAATGCAATTGCACCTATATGTGAACTGTGCGGCATACAGGGCCACTATGGCCATGAATGCCAATTTAACCCATCCATGGAGCAGACAAACACTTTCAGGGTATGCAACAACGGCAAGGTAATACTTTTCCTAATTCGTATAACTCTGGATGGCGCAACAATCAAAATTTTGCATGGTCAGGACAAAATCAGCAACCTCAACGCCAACAATCAAATTTTGGACAGCAGCAAATGCATCAACAAAATCCACAATATCAAGCTCAAAGGCCACCATTTCAACCACAAAATCAGCAACCTTATCGACCTCCAAACCAATGACAACCCGAGCAATCAAACATGGAGCGCATGCTAGAGAACTTTCTAGTAAATCAAGAGAAAGAGAAGACGTCCATGAACCAAAAGATCGACTCCATATCGACTCACGTCCGCATGTCGAGACTCAAATCACACAATTGGAGAATCCTGCACTGAAAAACGATAACCCTCTTCCTTCTCAACCTATTAATCCTCGCAATTCTGAGCATATTAATTCCATAGTTTGTTCTAACTCTCTTGTTTCTAATGCAGTGATATTAAGGAGTGGAACAAAGGTACCAGAACGAACACCACCAACTGAACCTGCGCCGGCAAGCGAAATTGAAGAAGTACCATCACAGCCGCAAAGGATGATGACAAGGTTGCTAAACCACAAGAAAAGGAAAGTGGAGAAAATCAGGTAACACGTATTTATAATCCAACTCCACCTTTTTCGGGAAGGTACGTAAAAGCAAAACTCGATAAGCAATTTGAAAAATTTGTTGAGATCTTGAAAAAGCTTAATGTGACTGTGCTTTCACTGATTTAGTAACTTAAATGCCTTCTTATGGAAAATTCTTGAAAGATATACTTACTAAAAAGAGGGATTTGAGTGAATTTCAAACTGTTGCTTTAACCAAAAATTGTAGTGCTTTAATTCAGAACAGGATGTCGGCAAAGCTATGGGACCAAGGGAGCTTCTCCATCCCTTGTAACATAGGTACGGTACATATCAATCAAGCTCTTTGTGACCTTGGCGCAAGTGTTAGCTTGATGCCTCTTACCATCGCACAACGTTTGAGCATGGGTGAGATTAAGCCTACACGCATGGTTCTGCAACTCGCCAATCGTTCGGTAAAGCATCCGGAAGGAATCCTGGAAGATGTGCCTCTTCAAGTCGGTAAATTTTATCTTCCGATTGATTTTGTTGTTCTTGATATGGATGAAGATGCTGCTATACCTATTATATTGGGATGACCCATGCTCCGGACAACAGGTGCCCTCATCAATGTTCGTGAAGGACGAATTACTTTTCACATAGGGGAGGAAAAAATTTTCTTTAAAATGTCTAAACTTGTTGACTACCCTATGTATGAAGAGAAAATTTGTAGCGTGGATGCTCTAGAAGTATTGGAAGAGGAGTCGCCACTTTGACTCACTTCTGGAGAAGGAACGGATGAACTATTCGAAAATGAAAAAACGGACAGCAGCGAAGAAAACAAACAAAACGAAGACGAACCAACAAAAGAACCATCCAAAGAGGACATCTCGGATTCCAACGTCACAAGTAAAGAAAAGGTAAGTAAACCTACACTCAAAACTCTTCCTTCCTCGCTGAAATATATGTTTTTGGATGATGATGAGATGCAACCTGTCATTGTTAATGCAAACTTGACCAATTCGCAACTAGAAAAATTGATTTCTTTACTTCATGTGCATCGCAATGCTCTTGGTAATTCTATTGATGATATCAAAGGGATTAGCCCTAAAATTTGCATGCATAGGATCTCTCTAGTTGATGAAACTAAAACCTCCGTTGAGCGTCAACGTAGATTAAACCCGAACTTGAAGGAAACTGTAAAAGCTGAAATTTCTAAACTATTAGATGCAGGTATCATTTATCCTATTTCTGATAGTAATTGGGTTAGCCCTGTTCATGTGGTTCCAAAGAAAGGAGGTATGACTGTGGTCAACAATGCTAATAATGAATTGATCCCTACTAGTCTTGTTACTGGATGGCGCATGTGCATTGATTATTGTAAATTAAATAGCGTCACTAGGAAGGATCACTTTCCATTATCTTTCATTGATCAAATGTTGGAAAGATTAGCCAAACATGCATACTTTTGTTTTCTTGACGGGTATTCGGGGTTCTTTCAAATCCCAATTCATCCCGATGATTAAGATAAGACGACGTTTACATGTCCCTTCGGTACTTTTGCCTATAGGTGCATGCCGTTTGGATTATGTAACGCGCCTGCAACCTTTCAACGATGTATGATGCTATCTTTTCAGATTTAATCGAAGAAATAATGGAAGTCTTTATGGATGATTTTTGTGTTTATGGTTCCTCTTTCAATGCTTGTCTCCAAAATCTTTCTCGAGTCTTAAGTAGGTGCGAAGAAGTCAACCTTGTGCTAAACTAGGAAAAGTGCCAATTCATGGTTCAAGAAAGCGTGGTGCTTGGCCATGTAATTTCTGAACGAGGGATTGAAAAATGACAAGGAAAAAATCGAAGTCATAGCAAGTCTTCCACCACCAACCAACGTGAAGGGCATACGCAGTTTCTTGGGACATGCAGGTTTTTACTGTCATTTCATTAATGATTTTTCCAAAACTGCTAAACCTCTCACTCATTTGCTTGGTAAAGATGTGCCTTTTGATTTTGATGAAAAATGCCTTGATGCCTTTAATCAACTGAAACATGCATTAACTACTGCTCCCATCATACAAACTCCAAATTGGAAAGAACCTTTTGAATTGATGTATGATGCTAGTGATTATGGAATTGGCGCTGTTCTAGGGCAAAGAACAAATAAGTTCTTACACGCTATATACTACATAAGCAAAACTTTGGATGATGCTCAAAATAATTACACTACAACCGAAAAAGAATTGTTTGCTATAGTCTATGCCCTAGATAAATTCCGTCCATATTTGATTGGTTCAAAAGTAATTGTGCATACTGATCATGCTGCTCTTAAGTATCTTTTACCAAGACAGAAAGAAAGCCACGTATTGCACGATGGATCTTACTGTTGCAGGAATTTGATTTGGAGATCAAAGATAAGAAAGGTGCTGAGAACGTCGTCGCCGATCATCTCTCGTGACTCTTGACCAACACCTCCAACATTCACATTAATGACGCTTTACCCGATGAGCACCTTTACTTGATTCAACAAGAACCATGGTATGCTGATATTGCAAATTATTTATTTAACCATGAACTTCCTCTAGGGTTGACAAGTAGACAACGAAAGCGCTTCCTCCACGACATCCGACGCTACTACTGGGACGATCCGAATCTTTTCAAAAAGGGAGTTGACAACATATTTCGAAGATGCGTTCCCGACCACGAGATCCAAAGCGTTCTTGAACATTTTCATTCATCTCCATGTGGTGGACACGCCGGAGCATCAAAAACAGTGGCTAAGGTATTGCAATCAGGTTTGTTTTGGCCTTCTTTATTTAAAGATGCTTATGCCTTTGTGCAAAAATGCGATCCTTGCCAACGTTCGGGAAATTTAAGTCAAAGACATGAAATGCCCTTAACAAGTATTCTTGATATTGAACTCTTTGATGTATGGGCGGTAGACTATATGGGAACTTTTCCATCTTCTATGGGTAACTCCTACATCTTAGTTGCGGTTGATTATGTTTCAAAGTGGGTAGAGGCTGTTGCTACGCCAACAAATGAGTCAAAACATGTGATAAAGCTTTTCAAAACAGTTATCTTTCCCCTATTTGGTATACCGCGAGCAGTAATTAGTGATGGCGGTGCACATTTCACCAATTACCAATTTCAAAAATTGTTGATGAAATATGGGGTAATTCATAAAGTTGCTCTTCCATATCACCCTCAGACAAGTGGACAGGTTGAAGTCTCAAACAGGGAAATCAAGTCGATCTTGCAGAAGGTAGTGCACCGTCTCGTACGGATTGGGCACTCAAACTTCCAGATGTCCTTTGGGCATATCGCACTGCATTCAAGACTTCGCTAGGTATGACACCTTACAAACTTGTATTTGGTAAAAACTGCCATTTGCCTGTTGAACTGTCACACAGGGCGTTATGGGCGTTAAAAGAACTCAATTGGGACTTTGAAAAAGTGAGGCGAAGGCGAATCCTTGAATTGCATGAGCTAGAAGAACTTCGGAACAACTCCTATGAGAGTGCCTTGATCTATAAAGACAACACGAAAAAGTGGCATGACAAACGGATCCTCAACTGTGAATTTAAACCAGGTGATTTGATTCTATTGTTCAATTCTCGGTTGACATTGTTCCCAGGGAAATTGAAATTGCGATGGACTGGGCCATATGCGATAGAAAAGGTCTTTCCGTATGGTGCCGTCGAACTTCGAGCACAAAACGGCACCACTTTCAAGGTAAACATGCAGTGTATCAAGCTATACAATGAGGGAGACCAGGTAGGTACACTAAACTCAGCTGATTCTTTTGATTCTATATATTTTTGAACGGTCGAGGACGTTTCATCAAGTGGGACGTTAAACCAGCGCTAGCCGGGAGGCAACCTGGTTACCCAAACTCTGATGGTTGATCCACACGGTTTTCACTTGCGACGCCTTGGACTGCACCATTGGAGCTACGTGGACCACAACATCTTCTTCCACCACATCATCATCCACAACATCCATCAACTTGAACCCCAACCGCAAACGGTAATCTGTATCTATCTCCATACATTGAGGACAATGTCTGATTTAGCTTGGGGGGTGTTTACTTAACCATTTGCTTAGTCTTATTTAGCTTGGGGGATGTTCACTTCACCAATTGTTTAGTCTTCAGCAAATCATCATTCTACCACATTCCATCATAAACTGAAAAATAAAAAAAGATTTATCACTTGGAATGCCTGGTTTTGAAGATGATCTTTAAGCAATTAGATGATTGTTCTATCACATCTTTGCATATGATCCATTGAACTTAGATCTTTTAAAGATTTTCATTGCCTATGTTTAGTTTTTATCTTAAAGTAACCATTAATGTTTGAACTTATCCATTAAATTGTACTCGACTTCTTCCAAATTGAAGATTTCTAATAAAACCATTTTTTGAAATTAACTCTCTTGTGTTACTCTTTATGCCTAGATTGCTAATTGCCCTTCCCTTTAAAAATAAAAAAAATGTGTAAAAGTAAGTATAATCGACCCACTGGGGGAAGGCGGTGGTGAATCATCGACCAGCTGGGGAAGGGAAGATTTACTTAACTTATGCATAAAAAAAACTTTCAGTAAAATAGTTGCTTAAGCTGCGGCTTTGTCTAATCTCGTGTAACGTATATGCGACCCACTGGGGGGAGGCGGTGGTGAATCGTCGACTAGCTGGTGAAGGGAAGGTATACAGAGCATTGAGGTCGCTTACCGGGGCTCGGGAAACCGACAAAGCTACCTTTCTGTAAGTGTACTTAAGTAAGCGTCTTCAGCTGTGTCTCCTCTCGCCGCAACGGAATGATCCAGTAAAAACATTCTGGCCAACAGCAGGAAAAAGTTGAAGAATAATAAAAAAAAAGAGGCAAACAAACAAACAACAAAAGAAAGAAAATAAGTGTTTTTCTTTAGAAGAGGGCAATTTAGCAACTTTGTATAAATCGTAGCATAACGAGTGTTTTCTTTGCATGGTTTATTTTAAATCCTATATGAAAGAAGATTGTTAAGACATTTAATTGATTAAGCTCTCTCCTTTCTAAGGTTGAAATTTGATAATCTTAATATATGCTTTTGGAAATTTTAAATTGCTAAGATCAATTGCCTCATATGCATAGATGTGTTGTGAATCTTCGGAAGATTGTTTATAGAGAATCTAATTTACCAAGGCATCTCAATTTTTGGAATATTATTCAGATTCTTTGCTTGAGGACAAGAAAAATGCTAGCTTGGGGGAATTTGATAAGTCTTAATTTGGTAGAATTTTACCCTAGACTTAGTATTGAAAATGTGCAAAAATGATGCTTAAAATTCTTTTGATACGTCATTTTATGTGACTTTTTGTAATATTTTTACAATCCTCTTTCATGAGTGCATTCTTCATGTTTCAGGGAACAAACGTACCAAATTTGGAGTTATTTCGATATCGTTTGGATAGGAAACGAAGTGGAGAAAGAAGATGCTGAAAATCTGAAAAAACAGCAATCCGACCCGAAACCCGATTTCCGAATCCAAACAAGACCCGTTAGTCGGTTTAAAGTCCAAATCTAAGACAATTTCCTTCCTAAATAAGTCTTGAGTTGTAATTGGTTAATTCTAAGACTTATGTACTATAAATAGAGAAGCTTTTGTCTCAATTAGACATGCTTTTTTACATACTAGCCATTAGGGTTTAGTTTAATTTTAATTTAGTAGAGCTCCCTCCTCTATTTTATTGCTTTTGTAAGCCGGCAAGGACGGCAACTTCAATTCTTAAGCAATCAGGTAAATTTTTATTTATTTCTTATTATTATTTCTGCATTATTATGGCTTGTTTTCGAGTAGATCCCTTCTAGAGTTAGGGATGACCTAATCCAGAAGGCGTGATTCTTCCTTGGTTTTGATCTCAAGTTTGGGAGTTATTTTCTAATGTTTTATTCCTCTCAACCCTAAATTCTCGTTTCGACAACAGACGTAACAGTTGAGTCTTAGCTAGAATTTAGGGGAGTTCTTGAGTCCTTAGCGCTTTGACGCGGGACCCTGAACAGGAGAGAGGCTCTCGCCAAACGTGACAGTGGAAGCGATCCTCTGACTGTTGACCTAGCGCCCCAAACTGGAAACTTAATTTGTCTTGAAAAAAAATGGAAATTAACTCACAATCCTCGGACCTTGGATAGAGTTACGCCGGATGGTTATGGAATTCCCAAAGCCCTAGGTTTTAATTCCTGCTTTATAAATTCAGATTTCATACATGTAATTTACTACTTTAAAACCCTAGATTGATAGCTTTAGTAGTAGAATTAGTTATAGAAAAACAACCCCAAAACTCGTTTAGACTTAATCAGTGATCCATTAAGTTAGAAAGACGAATACACTTATTCCTCGTAGAATTCGATCCTCAAGTGCTCAACGTTCAACCGTCCACTTGCGGTATTACAAAAATCACACCGTTTTAGGTGCAATCAGCAAACTTGCATATGAACCACGTCGCACATGACATCATTAGTATACTCCTTAATGGTAAACTTAACCTTCACTATGGAGGTAATTTTGATCTCACCACAAGAGTTAAGCCAACTAATGTGGTATGGATGAGGATGTTTGAGCACTATAAGTCCAAGTTTGTCCACCATCTCCTTACTAGCAAGATTATGACAACTACCTCCATCAATGATGAGCTTGCATACCTTGTCTTGGACCTTACATTGGTTTGAAAAAGATTATGTCGTTGTCCTCGTTCAGCTTCTATCATTTGAACACTGAGCACAGTCTTGACCACAAGAGTTTGACCTTGCTTGAAAGAAAAATCTCCTTATGCTTCAAGTTCTGTTGCAGCATCTTCGATAACGTCTTCGTCACTTTGAGAATCATATTCTCCATCTTCTTGCACAATCATAGCTCACTGGTTAGGACACTGAGATGCCACATGTCCTCGCCCTTGGAATCTAAAGCATATAATTTGGCTTGAGCGAGCAGAAGGACTAATGGATGAGGTGCTGGCTGTAGGCTTCTCGGTGGTTGAAGCATTGTTGTTTGGTCAAAGAAGTGTGGATGACAGATTGGACTTGGTCAAAGAATTGTTGTTTGCTCGAGTCATTAGAGGAGTCTGGTTTGAAGCATTATTGCTCGGTTGACGCCACTTAGAAGTATTGGCTGCCCGCAAATACATCTTGTCTTCAGCTAATTGTCATTCTGCCTTTCTTGATAGATGGATAAGTTGCTCGAGATCCTGGTACTGCTGATAATTGACAATCCTTTGGACGTATCTATTCAAGCCATTATAAAATCGAGCAATGGACTGGTTAGGTGTCTCCCTAGCATCACATCTCATCAGAAGAATCTCCATCCCCTGGTGGTATTCATCAACACTTCACGGACCTTGTTTAAGACCTTGCAGCTTGATGAACAAGTCCCGAGTGTAGTAAGATGGTACAAACCTCCTTTTCATGACATTCTTCATCTCATCCCATGTAGCAATTCGAGGTCGATTTCCTTGTCTCCTTAACTCATGATATTGATGCCACCAAATGAACGCATAACCTTCAAATTCGGCTGAAGCAAAGGCTACCTTTCCTTGTTCACTGTCATTGCACATCAGAAGAAGTTTATCCATCTTTAGCTCCCAATCAATGTAGACTTCCGGATCCGATGAACCATTAAACGTAGGAATGGTGAGCTTGATCTTTGCAAGTCTTCTGCCATCGTGGTCGTGATGATGATCTTCGCCATGATGTTGATTATGAGTATGGTACCCTGGTCGATAATCGGCATCTGCGTGCGGTGGCTGCAATCACCATAATAATAGGTGTCTCCTTCAAGCTGGTTGTTGTACTGGAAGCTGTCAGTATAGTAGTCACCACCTCCGCCGTGTCGTCCTTCTTGCTACCCTCGGCTAGTGTTCGGATAATCATGGACAGAACTACGACCAGCTTGGTCGTCTCCTCCTCACCCCCCGTGCCGACCGAATTGGGGTGGTTGAAAAGCATGACCATGACCAGTTTGACGTGGTCGAATAGTTGGAAAACCACGATGATTATGGCCTTCTACTGAACATGCATCTTCCAGATTTCCATCTTGTTGTGTAGCATGTACGTTTTGCCCCTGAGGTGGAGCCTCCGGGTTTATGACCGCAACTCAGAGTTGCGGTAGTTCATCAACAACTGAATCAAATTGTCCCTCGACAAATGTTCGGAGTGCAGCATGTTCAGCTCGAGTGACATAAGTTTGCGGATTGAATGATGAAGTAGATGATCCGTTTCCTGCCATCGGTTAATGTAGAAAAAGACAAAATATGTGGACTAGGAAATATATGTGGAATCACTCAATCTCACCTACTTTTACCAATCCAAAATGTTGACGATTTGGACTCGGGGTCCCCTATCAATCTTATGTAGATTTGTGAGTTATATGTGAAACCTTTCAGGGTATTCCTCAGGTAAGATAGGATAAGCAATATCGTGAGGGACCCGAATATTTATACAGGTTCGGGCCCTCGATGGTGGGAGTAATAGCCCTACGTCCTGTTGTGATTCCACTATATAAGGTAAAAGTGTTTACAAGGAAAAGAGATTATCACAGACGATGATCTCTTTTGTATCTTTGTCTATCTAATCTATGTCTAAGTCTTCAAGTTCTATTGACTCGTATTTGTTGGTTGACTTAACCGCCCCTCAGATCGTGCATTGATCATCCTTTTATACTGAACAAAAGAGCGCCAACACGAAGCGGTCCTGGACGGCTGCTACCATGTAGTTAGTATAACCACACCTCTTTCCTACGCAGGTTCAACACGTGCAATTAGCAGGTAACTGCACATACTATCTTCCTGGCAGTTGTCTTCAAATGTGGGAGAAGTTATCTCGGGAACGTGTTCGGTAAAGGCTAAAACACCCTCGAATTAAACTGGTCATAAGAAGTCAACGACCTCATGACCGTGCACTGTCTATGGCCTTCTGACCGCATATTGTCTACGGTCTCATGATCGCGCAAGGGCTGCGATCATAAACTGGCACTACGCCCATGGGCGACCATAGTGGCTATACACTGGCAGATTTCAAATATGAACTCGACTTCAACTCGACATGTGTTAATGTAACCAGCTCGGATGATAATCCTCATCACAAAGTTCTTATGCTTTCCTGGGGAATGCTCAGCGCGTTCCAGGAATAACCAGTGGGGCTTATCAGAGACTGATGTGGTGAATTCACAATAAGGTCTTTATGTTAACAAGTTGATTTATCTGTGGAGCTATGTTAGGTAATAAACGATATAATTAGTAACTTAGCAATGCAAAATCGAATAACAATCCTATGGTATGGCAATCCTAAGTTGCTGATCACAAGAGAGATGGTATGCCAATTAAGAGTAAATCAACAATTGTACTACTTAGAGCAATTTTTTTATATCAGATGGTATTTGACTCAAAAGATGATGATCAGGACATATATATCTTCTTTTTTTTTTTACTCTTCAAACACTAAACGAAAAGCTCAGACTTAAGGCACCGAGTTTGACTCGACCAGCAACAAGAACTAACCCACGAATTTAAAACTCGATAAAGCAAACTAAATTAACAGATTAAAATATGAAGCTTGATGATATATTTTTGTTGGCAATTTTCTGGACTCTAGGACTGAAAAACCTAAACTACTAATCAACGGAAATAAAGAAAAGATTCTACCGTGGAAACAGAAGCTCTGATACCAACTGATATGAACACGCTGATGAAGGACGCATTCATGAAGGGTAGCCCGATCTTCACGATGTAGAACCGGGATAACTAGTATCTAAAAATACCTAGATAACTAGCATGACCTGACGAAAAAGAGATAGCCAACCACTTGCAGAGCAAGGACCTGCATATCAATGAATTCGCCCAACAACACTCTGAATTACCTATCCACACGGCCACGCATGGAGTTGGCGCACAAATAGGGTGATCACGAAGATCGTTCAAGTAATTCTGGAGGAAATCACAAGAACAAAGGATGAAGATATTGTCGCGCCCCGAGACTGGGACTACGACTACTCCTGTAGAGACCTAGCTCGCTGCAGCTAGTCCCATATATGCATAGCATACACATACCCTTGACGTCCCAGGATAAGTCAAGCACAGGAGTATATCACATTGCAACAGAGTAACTTACAAAATAGTTAAGCAGTGTGGCCTGCTGGCCTTAATATTACATAAGGAGATTACAATGCCTTCACGGCATACATGGTTTAGCAAAATAACTTCTACACAGCAGAAGATAGGTGACCCACCCACAAAAGAGAAGTGGACAGCAGAACAACACACATCAGGGAAATGACGGGACTGACGCTCCTCCTTCTGGGTCCACGAAGTACTCCACGCCTTCATCTTGATTGTTGATCGCTCCATCTATTGATTTGTAGGTTGCAAGAGTGAGCACTTACGTACTCAGCAAGTCATAGGTAAGAGTAGATACATATAGTAGTGATAATATGAACCTAGACTAGTCAAGAATTATGGATATTTGTAAAATAATCTTTTCCTTTCATACCTCATCTCATGGCAGCACTTTTTATAATATAACATCATCATTCATGTTCACTAGATTATAGCACTACCGCGACACGTCGACACACGACAGCCCACGGCAGCACTCCTTATCATGACAACACATGTCATTTGGGTAATCTTGATTTAAACATATTTTATTTAGAAAATAGTACTTGTGTCACACCCCGTGGATTTAATCCACCGCAGCAGACACCTATAAATCCCGGGAGCTCGGAGTATTCGAATACGTTTTTAACTTCTGCAGAGAGGTACCAATTTACCCGCAAGATATTCCACTTTCAAGCCCATCCTATCAAAATGATTAGACCCCTCCTCACAACCATGTGTGAGTGGCAAGGTGGAGATAACAAGAACTTTTGTTATGTCTCACTCCCATTTCACCCTCGACCCTGTGGATCTCTCGCGAAACACAGTTGTGGCGGGCTATACCCCCACCCCTACTCATTTCCCCATTGCTGGGTCTAATGTCAGATCACCTTCAGTGATAGTGGGAGTCAGCCTCCATATCAATCATCACAACACATCTCATGCAGGGGTTTCATGTGCGATCCACATAAGTACTTGTTCAGGCCTGTCCCATACCAGGCTTGCGGTTAGCACGTTGTTCATGCCACTAGACGCACGACACAAGGTTCTAGTCCTTATATGCCAATGACCAGACCATCCACAACCCTGCACCTTCAGTGCCTGCATTCCTTTGCAGTCTAGCACCTCCAGTGCTACAGCCATCCATACCATTTTTCTGGTCACGGCTAGGGGTTTTATTTCATGAATATAAGTATATAAATACATATAATAGTTCATGGCTCAAAACTTGCTTATTTCACATTTCACAGATAACCAGTCTAGTACTGCCAATTGATAAATCAACCATTCTCAATCTTTCACATGCAATATTGCCTATATTCAAGGTTATGTTTTAGCAACATTTAAAATATAGGTTCAAGATGACCAAGGATATGACTTGCCTTCCGCGTCGTAAAATACAGCAGTCGATGACGGGTCAACAGCGAAGTCCTCAAATTCAGCTTCTGAATCTGCTCGACGACAAACCAAACAATACACACAAATATTACTTATATATTAAGATGTTTTAGGATCTATATGCAGATATGCTTAACAAGAGTAACTGAACGACACTGGAGATAATTGAGATTGTAAGCTGAACTGAGTTGAGATCTAGGGTTTCAAGGAATTGGCTGAGGATGGATGTTAGTTGCTCTTAGGATCTCAAGGTTACAATAAGAACATCAGTTTGTGGCTGGTTTGATCAAAAACAGCGAATGTCAGCAGATTGACATTCGGATCAAGACTTTGACATAGCTTTAAGGAAAACTAGAGAGCTTATCTCAAGTTATGACAGTAGAAGAAAATGTAGATCATAACTGTACAAATTCAGTGGACAAAGTGGCTTTCAAAATGCACAATCAGAAGTGGGTAAACAAGGCCAATGCCATTGGCTGGCATGCACTGGAATAGTGTCAAAAGCTAGGGTTTAGCATAACATGCATTTCAAGGGCTCAAATCAAGTTGTGATAGAAGAAGAAAATGCTGATCACAACCTCAGGAATCTAAGGGACAAAGTTATGCCCAAAATGCACATCTGGAAGGGAGTGAAAAGGGCTAATGCCACTGACTGACATAGTTTGGCATTGATCTTGACATGGCCAGAAACTAGGGCTTGGCATAACTTTTGATCTAGAGCTCCAAATGATGCACCACTTTGTCTGGGAGGTAGGCATTGATAACAGGAACAAATCATTCAACAGGATTCAAAGCTGAAAATGACTGGAAGATGATGAAAATCAAAGGATAAGGGTGGTGGCGACACGGCACAGTGAAGCCACTGGACAGAAATCTTGGCATAGTTGTAACTTGAATTCTGGGCAGTTTCAGAGATCGAGCTAGAAGACAAATATGCTCAGGAAGTTGGGGCACACCTGAATGACAAAGTGGATGAAGCTGAAACGGTCGGGAAAGGATTTCCGGTGAACTGCGCCGGAGAAGATGACATGAGATTTGGGGCTTTTTGATACAGGCCGAAAGAACTCTAATCCAAGCTTGGAGAGTGAAAGAAGGGTAAGATGAAGCTATCTGGACAATCAATTTGGCCGGAGGATGGCCGGTGTGGCCTGGCGACGATCGCCGGTTTCTGGAGAAGCTCAAAACTGGGGAAAACTTCAATTCGAGCTCAATCTGGAGATATTGATGCATAGGCTTGCTTCAAAAGGTTCACTGATCATTTTTCTTCACAAGTTCGAGAGCTAATTCGAAGTGATTTGGTCTGCATTGCCGGAACAGGGCAATCGGGAATTCCGGCGATCACCGGCGACTGGATGCAATATAATTCAATTAGATGGTACAGTATGATGAGGGAGATGAACTATACCTTCTGGTGCTGTTAATTCGGTGAGAGGTGCAGCAGGGCGTGCTGGCACCGTAAGGCCTCAATCTGGACTCGCTGGAGAAGAAGACGACGGCGAGGAGATTTGGAAATTTGACTAAGTCCTGGTGAAGGGGAGATGACACAGGGTATGGCTGCTTATATAGACCACAGGGCGATGCTTGCAAGGAGATAGCAGCAAGGAAATTTGTGTCGGTTGACATGAGTTGCTGGGCGCAGGAGCAACAACGGCGAGCGGTGAAGCGACTGTACACTGGCAAGGCGAAGCTGTGCTACATCGAGTCTCATCAATGTCGGGCGGTGCAAGGCAGTGGCGACAAGGGCTGGCAACGTGGCGCAATGTTGCTGACAAAAGCCTGTTGCTGGTCGCGCGCAGGAGCACATGCTGTTCAACGGCGCTGCCACGGCGTTGCCACGGCGATGGCTGGGGCGTGGACGCGTGTGCACATGCAACTCAAGTGAGTACGAGCTCAGGCGAGGCGAGGCGTGGCCGGCGGCGAGCGTGCACGGCGCAAAGA
This sequence comes from Pharus latifolius, assembly GCA_019359835.1. Lineage (NCBI taxonomy): Eukaryota > Viridiplantae > Streptophyta > Magnoliopsida > Poales > Poaceae > Pharus > Pharus latifolius. The sequence goes on along the minus strand of CM033319.1, from coordinate 61,087,042 downwards.
TCACGGCGAAGCTTCTGGTCGTGCACTGGCTACTGCCCTGGTCGAATTAGGGGCCTGATTGCAATTTCTGATTTCTTAATTTGGACTGATCTGTAATTCTGGAGATTTGGAAGGTTTGATCTGATTTTGATTCTGCTGATTTGGCAAACTTGATTCAACAAATAATTTGGCACAGATTGAAGATAAAATTTGAAATGTTCGGATGATTTTTGATATGAACTGAAAATAGGGTATTTTAGGGTAATTGAAATCTGAATTTCAATTGATTTCGAATTCTGGGATTTAGGGTTTGATTTTGAGATACTCATAAAAGAAGAATTTGTATTGAAAAGCATTTGGGAGATGTTCCCTGAATCAGATTTGAATTTGAAGATGATTTGCAACATTTTGCCTTTTCTGGCTTTTAGAAAATCTGGAAAAAGGACTGATCTGCGATACTCTTGGACTGATTTGTGAAAAAGGTTCAGATGGTGAAATCTGGCAGCCAACTTTTTGGATTAAAGTATTGGCATACCCTTGATCATAATCCAGGAATAATCTGGTCTGAACTTGGCTAAGATTTTGATTAAATCTGAATTTCTGAAACTTAGGGTAAAAGGTAATAACAGATATTCTGTTTTCGAAAACAAAAAGGAGTTGACAAATCTGGAAGTTAGAGATAGAATTGGATCTGGGTTCTGAAGGCTTTTAGGTTTAGGATAACTGATAGATTAAATCTGGCAAGTCAGATTTTGACTTGGGGTCACAGAATAGATTTTGGAGATTTTAGGGCTAGAACAAAATAAAGCTGAGGCTGATCTAGAAGAGACATATGTATGCATGATTTTTAAGAAAGAAACTTTTCACCCCAAAACTCAGGATGTTACAGATATTCAACTCTCAACTAAAACTAAGTCTTCAATCTGAAATTTCAATATCAATGTCTTGTATCTTGTATATCAAAAACTATGACCATGCCTCTCTTTTATAGGGGGGTATGTACAAAAGATAGAAGAATTAAACTAGAATTCTAATCTGAATCTAATTCAAAACAGAATAAAAATCCTAACAAACTATAAAAGATAAAAGAAGTCCAGAATAAATCTTCTCGGAGTTGGATTCGAATTCGGACTAGACTTTTTCCTTCCATACAGTCGTTACTTGTTTGCATCTCCTGGTTGCATCCGATGTTAGAATTTAATTATTATTAATGTATTGGAAAGCTCTTTTGAATACCTTTCCAAAAAATACTCACACAACAAATTGGACATTTGTGCTGAGATTGGTGCTTGGTCAAAGTTGGACTGTCGCTTGATCGGCAGACTGCATGCTGAGCAAATTTCTTTTGGTTGTAGCGGTTGCAATCCTTGACAGAATGAAGTGATCTTGGGCTTGTTGGAAAGTTTAGGAAGTCCTCTTTCCACTTAGTAGGTGTACAACCAGATTCGACGAAGTTCTTTGGCCCATATGTGGCTATGTCCTTCCTGTTATACTCCCCCTCTTTTATCTAATCAATGTTAAACAAGAGTTATTAGGTAGCATCATATTCTCATCATAATTTAATCCTTTAAAGAACAAAGTCACCTGTTGATTTAGTTGTCTAGCCTTCACTTGAGTGATGGATCCTTTATATTCCTCGGAACGAGCTCTAGTGCTACTTGTGCTAGGGATGTCCTCATGAGTAAATCCACATAGGTTTATGCAGAAACCACGCCTCATACTACACCCTAGTCGGGTAAAATTTTCGACAAGGCTATTACTAGCCAATAGCTCTCGAATACGCAAAAAAGCTAGCCATGACATGTGAACAGTGCTAATTCCAGGGTCGCCAATTCTATTGGCTAGCTAGTGTATTACAAACCATCCCATTGTCATGGCCCTTTGCCACATGGGGTGTTGATATTCTGGGACCACTACCTCATGCAACTAGAAATTTTCGATACCTATTCCTAGCCATCGACACATTCACTAACTAGACAGAGACCAAACCAGTCGCATCGATTATTGTTGTAGCAGCCAAAAAATTCCTCGTAAAAAATATCGTTACTCATTTTGGCGTCCCAAGTCACATTATAATAGATAATGGTAAACAATGCATTAGTGATGTGTTCCAGCAATATTGTGAGGATCTCGAAATAAAAATACATAATGGAGTGGTCGAACGCACCAATGGCCAAGTGATTCAAGGCATCAAAAAACAAGTCTTTGATACTTTGCAAAATCGCTTGGGGGCTTGAGTCGACGAGCTCAATTTTGTACTTTGGGCTGTCCGAACTACAACAATTCGGGCAACTGGTGTAATGCCATTTTTCTTGGTCTACGGAGCCGAGGCTATGTCCCCCTGAATTGTATATTGGTTCAGCACGACAAGAAGCATTCAACAAGCACGATCAAGAACAACAATGATGAGATGACGTCAACTTCGTTGAAGAACAAAGAAATAAAGCTCTCATATGATCAACATCTTATCAATAGACCCTTCGACACTACTATAACTGAAGATTGTAAATATGCAATTTTAACATAGGCGATCTTGTCCTTTGCAAAGTTCAAGATTTGTCAAATCGCACTAAACTCTCTTCTAAATGGGAAAGCCATTACAAAGTGGTCGTGGTCACTCGACCAGGTTTTTTTCGGATAGTATTTCCAGATGGATCTGTACTCGCTAATTCCTGGAATGTTCATCAATTGAGGAAATTCTACATGTAAACCCTTCATTAAAAAATATCAAAGATAAGTCCTTTCCTTTTAGTTATATCTTTCTATCATTTATTCTTCAATTTTATTTCATCTTTATATAATAGATTAATTGGTGGTCTTATCGTAAGCATTTCTCTAGTGTATACAGATTCACTACCCAAAATATTAGAACAATTACCTAGTCAAAACCTTTCCTTTGCATGTGGTACCGTCCACTAAAGGAAATTCCTAGCGTCAATCCTATTCTATTATTTTTGCTGTTAGTTCATAAAAACTATACATTCGCTAGAAACCTGTTTATGTCGAAAGCCAAGTCGACAACTAGTTCTTCTCATGTTTACTTAAACCAGGGACATCTGGTATTAAGCAAACAAGTGGGTGTTGAAAAACGGGTTGCCACTCTAGCGATAGTTTTTTAAAATTTTACCCGAAATCCCAAGAACAATGCAAGCAGAAGATCATAGATCAGAAGTTTACCACTAGTGCGTGGATGCGACAACGCAACAGCGGAAGAAGAGTCCATGTCGCAACCGGATCGTGACCAGCAGTACAACAGTAGTAGCCGCACCTCTACGGAAATTCACACATCCGAGGAAGGAGCACCGCGTGTTCATGTGCCAGCACCAGCACACGCGACTAGGCTTTTTAAGTGTGTGACCCTGTAGTTCGTGTATATTTGGCTGCGACCGGAAACAACTTCCCGAATCACAAGTCATAAGCGGTCCATAGCAAGACATTATGACTACCCACATATACACGAAGATCATATCCGACGAATCTATACAACTTATCATGGATTATCTCTTTACCTCACGATACCAAATCGAACTCAAGGTGAGAAACGTGTCATCCTTGAATAGCTCGGTCCTTTCTCGATCTTATAATGGACTAACCTTTTTCCATAGTTGAGTCTCAACTATATTCGACACAGCCATGTACTTTCTTAGTCTAATTACATCGAGGGGCCCAAAGATATCGCTCTCAAGATATGAGAGGGGCAACTTCCATCTTGATGATCCGATTGAGTACTAGACCCAATTGGATGAAAATGGGATTTTACTCGAAAGCCGAAACTCAGGTGATCGAGCACAGAATTAAAGGGAAAAATGAACCTTTTATAAAAAGAACTTGTACACATCAATGGTTGATCACTCTCGATCTTCGTCGATCTCTGTCTATGAGTTGTATCTTGAATTCAATGATTTGTCTACCCTATTACATGCTATTTATAGGCGTCTACTCGGAAGCGTAACGGACTCGACTACATCTATCTAGCCGTATCAGACCTAGCCACATATTGTATAGGACTCGACAACTGACCAAATAATGTCAGTTACTCGAAAATGACCAATTACAATAGTATCAACTACTCAACCAATTCTAAATCAACTTGGGATTGTCCCGGATCATGACTCCGCTGTTGAAAAGGAGCCAACTCCCGTTGGTGATCAAAAATGAAGATGCGAAAACTAAGACGGACAGTCCTCGCGTGTATACCACTTCGCCGCACGTGCACGTTGATCTTTTTGTCCCACCCGAAAAGTCTCTCGTGTGCTGCTACGAGTAGTTGTCGTGTTCAACAAGAGGTGCTTCCCGTTGATAGACCAAGTCTTCAACACACTGTATTGTTGTCTCGGGCTCATCATCCAACATCGAGGGCTCAAAGAGTTTGAGGTGCTCAACATTGACCACCGAGTAAATATCCATACACCGAGGTAATTCAAGCTGACAAGTATTATTACCAATTTTTCGCAAGATCTGAATGGACCATACCGGATTGGTTTAAGCTTTTTACCTTCACCCTTGAGCCTCTCCTAGCTCAAATCTAGCCAGACCAGATCACCTTCATGGAACAAGGCTTCAACTCTGTGCCAATCATGTCGCACTTTGTACTTGAGTTCAGGTTTGTGCAAGTTCTGTTCGACCTCATCATAAAGTCGTTGAATACCTTCCAAGAATCGTTGTGCTCAATCTTGGTCCAACTCTTCTTTGGTGGTTTGGGCTGAGGTTGGGATCATGAACTCCAGGTCGAATGGACTTTATGGCAGAAATCCCAAACATACCTAAAAGGGGATTTTTTGGTCGACCCATGCACTACTCGATTAAATTCAAACTGTAGATATGATTGATCGCAACGAAAACGACGTGATTTGTGTAATAACCACAAGTGAACGGTTGAATGTTGAGCACTTGAGGGTCGAATTCCACGAGGAACAAGCATATTCGTCTTTCTAGCTTAATGGATCACTAATTAAGTCTAAACAAGTTGGGAGTTTGGTTTTCTACAACTAAATATACTACTAAAGCTATCAATCTAGGGTTTTAAAGCAGTAAAGAGCAAGTATGAAATATAAGGTTTGTAAAGTAGAAATGAAAACCTAGAGTTTTAGGAGTTCCATAAACATCCGGCGTAATTTTATCCAAGGTCCGAGGATTGCAAGTTAATTTCAATCATTTTCCAAGACAGATTAAGTTGCCAGTACGGTCACTAGTACAACGGTCAGAGGATCGCTTCCACTGTGACGTTTGGCGAGAGCCTCTCTCCTATTCAAGATCCCGCGTCAAAGCGCTAAGGACTCAAGATTTTCCCTAAATTCCGGTAAGGCTCAACTGTTACGTCTGTTGCTGAAATGAGAATTTAGGGTTTAGAGGAAGAAAACATCAGGAAATAACTCCAAAACTTGAGATCAAAACCGAGGAAGAATCATGCCTTCCAGATTAGGTGATTCCAAACCCTAGAAGGGATCTACTCGCAAAAAGCCATAATAATGCAGAAATAACAATAACAATTAAATAAAAACTTACTTGATTGCTAGAAAATTAAAGTTTGCCGTCCTTGCCGGCTTACAAAAGTAAGAAAAATAGAGAATGGGGCTCTTCTAAGAAAACAATCTAAAAACTCCTACTAAGCCCTAAAGGCTAGCATGAAAAAAAGATATCTATTGAGCCAAAATCTTCTCTATTTATAACACATGGGTAAACATGCCCAAAAATAAGTCCTTGACATGCAGGTGACGAAGTCTGGCTTCAAACAGCGCGAGAACAGATGAATCTGAGTCAAAACCGACCATATTCGACCAATGCTGATCAAACCCGGCTAAAACCAACCAAATCTAGCTAAAACCAACCAAATCTGGCCTGTCCTAATCAAACCCGATCAAATCTGACAAAATTTGACCAGTAAAAGCCACCAAAAAAGAAATGAATATGCCGTAGTATAAAACATACCATCAGCAGATTTCACGGAAAGACTTGACACGCGAACAGCGGCGCGAGCTGACCGAGTGACCGATCACCTCCCGACGGGCAACGCAGCAATTGACATGGCGATTTTTATACAGGTTCGGGTCCCGGTGGGGGCCCTAGTCCTGTCATCACCCTCCGGATGCGAGTCCGCTAGGGAGGAGCTCTCTCGGGGGGAGAGGTCTCCAAGGGAACCTATTGTATGAGTGTGTTGAAAATGAATTGAAGTCCCCCTTACAAATGAGGTACAAGGGGGTATTTATAGGCCCCAAAACACGAAAAAGACCAAAAAGCCCTAGCTATGGCCGTTGGATAGAGGGTCGCTGGCGTCATTTCACCGGCTGAAGGGCTTGCATGCTTGACAAATGTCCTCGCTGGTTCCCGAGGGACCCGGGGCCTGGAGGCCCAGGGACCCGCCGGGGACCTTCTCCGCACGAAGGGCCGAGACTCTCTGGAGACCCCACGGGACCCAGGGCCCGGTGGCCCAGGAACCCATCGGGACCTTCTCCACACGAAGGCCCGAGGCGCTCTGGAAGTCCCCTGGGACCCAGGGCCCGGATGCCTGGGGACCCGTCGGGGACCTTCTCCGCACGAAGACTCGAGGCGCTCTGGTAGTTCCTCGGGACCTTCTCCGCAAGAAGGGCCGAGGGGCTCCAAAAGTCCCATGGGACCCGGGGCTCTGAGGCCTCAGGACCAGTTGCGGACCTTCTCCGCACGAAGGGCTGAGGCGTTCCAGAGACCCCGCAAGGCCCGGGGACCCTCTCCGCATGAAGGTCCGAGGCGCTCTGGAAGTCCCCTGGGACCCGGGCCCGGAGGTCCCGAACCCCGAGCCTTGAGGCCCTGGGACCCACCGGGGACCTTCTCGCACAAAGGGCCGAGGCGCTCTGGAAGTTCCCTAGGACCCAGGGCCCGGCGGTCCCGGGAACCACCAGGGACCTTCTCCGCACGAAGGCCTGAGGCGCTCCAAAGACCCCGCGGGACCCCAGACCCGGAGGCCCAGGGACCCGCCGGGACCTTCTCCGCATGAAGGGCTGAGGTGCTCCAGAAGTTTCCAAGGGACCTTGGCCGAGGCGCTCCGGAGACCTCACGGGACCTAGGGCCCAGAGGCCCAGGGACTCAGGGACCCAGGGCCCGAAGGCACAGGGACCCACCGGGGACCTTCGTTGCACGAAGGCCCGAGGCGCTCCAGAGAACCCTCGGGACACAGGGCCCGGAGGCCCGGGGACTCGCCAGGGGACCTTCTCCGCACGAAGGACCGAGGCACTTCGGAGACCCCGTGGGACCTGGGGTCCAGAGGCTCAGGTCCCTCCGGAGACCTTCTCCACACGAAGGACCGAGGGCGCTCGGGAGGTCCCCTGGGACCCGGTGCTCAGAGGCCCAGGAACCCACCAGGGATCTTCTCCGCACGAAGGCCTGAGACGCTCCGGAGACCCGCAGGACCCGGGGCCCAGAGGCCCAGGGACCCGTCGGGGATCTTACGCTTCGGAGACCCCGCTGGACTTGGGGCCCAGAGGGCCAGGACCCACCGGGGACCTTCTCCGCACGAAGGACCGATGGCGCTCGGGAGACCACTTCGAAGACTGCCCAGAGGTACGGGATTTCCCCCAACAGGAGCCCCCCAAGCCCTCGGGGACACGCCGTGGCCCTGGAGGGTATGTGTAAAACCCTTCCCCTGATGACACTGAGGTCTCCGGGGTAATTTTTCCGCACAGTGCTGCGATATATCCCTTTCGCTTCCGAGGGACCGGGGATCTCCGAGCGGAAGGATCTGAACTTGGGATGTAAAGTCGCTGTGAGGAAGAGAGAACAGCCCCCGGGGTGCTTTGAGCCCTAGAACGGAAGAAACCCTCTCCTGGGGCCCTGGTCCCCGGGCAAATGGCGGCGCCCGGGACGGGGTCACCGAGGGCCTTATCCCCGGGCAAAATGCGGCGCCCTGGATGGGGTCACCGGGGACCTTGTCCCCGGTCAAATGGCGGCGCCCAGGACGGGGTCACCGGGCCCTGGTCCCTTGGCAAAAGGCAGCGCTCGAGATGGGGTAACTGGGGGCCTTGTCCCCGGTCAAATGGCGGCACCCGGGACGAGGAAGCCAGGGCCCTGGTTCCCGGGCAAAAGGCGGCGCCCGAGATGGCGTGACTGGGGGCCTTGTCCCCAGTCAAATGGCGGCGCCCGGGACGTGGTCATCAGGGCCCTGGTCCCCGGGCAAATGGCGGCGCCCGAGATGGGGTGGCCGGGGGCCTTGTCCCCGGGCAAATAGCGGCGCCCAGGACGGGGTCATCGGGGCCCTGGTTCCCGGGGAAATGGCGGCACCCGAGATGGGGTGACCAGGGGCCTTGTCCCCGGTCAAATGCGGCACCCAGGACGAGGGAGCCGGGGCCCTTGTCCTCGGGCAAAAGGCTTCCCCTGGGAGAAAGTCCCACCGAGAGAGAACATTACCGCGTTTGGGCGGCGTGGTTGAGAAAATCCTCCTTCCGGGACAAAGTCCACTCGGGAGGGAACGTAGTCACGTCTGGATGGCGCGGAGCCCCCGGACAGGATAAAACCTTCTCGTGGAACAAAGTCCCCCATGGAGAGAATGTTACCACACCCAGGTAGCGCGGAGCTCCCGGACGGGAAAAACGTTCTCCCAGGACAAAGTCCACCCGGGAGAGAGAACCTTCCCTTGGGACAAGGTACACTTGGTAGAGAAAACCTTCCCCTGGGACAAAGTCCACCGGGAGAGGATGTTACCTCATCCGAGCGGCGTGGAGCCCCCGCACGGGAAAAACCTTCCCCCGGGACAAATTCCACTCTGGAGAGAAAACCTTCCCTTGGGAAAAAGTCCACCGGGGGGAGAAAACCTTCCCAAGGGGTTATCGTAAGCCGCCCAGGGAGCAAGGCTCCCATTGTCGGGACTTTTGGAGTATTAGGGGGACTCACCCCTCAAAGTGACTCGTTACCGTGGTTTCTGGGAACCGGGTTGCCGCTTACGCCCTCAATCCACGAGGGGGATTGTAAGCCGCCCTAGGGGAGCAGGGCTGCTGCCGTCGGGAGTTGGGCTAAGCAGGAGCCCGTGACCCTCATTCAAGGGCATCCTCTGAGGGGCATCCTCCGGGGAGGGCATCCTCTTAAGGGCATCCTCACGGGGAGAGCACCCTCTCGGGGAGGGCATCCTCGCTGGGAGAACCACCCATGGCATGGGGTCAACCCCCCGCGTGGAGTAAACTCCCGGCGAGGGGGGAGGCCCTGGCGCAAGGAAGGCTCCCACCGCGGAGTGAGCCCCCAGCGCAGGGAAAGACCCTGCACTATTGGGATGGTGGCCGCGTCCGAGACGCGAGGACACCCGTCACCTGGAGGCCTCTCACCGGGAGATAGTGACGGCACCTGGGACACGGGGACACCTGCCCCCGGGGCACTTATCACCGGAGTGGTGGCGGTGCCCGGGACGCGGGTCACCGAGATCTATTGGGCGGGGATTTCTCCCAACACCCTGGAAGATCATCCTTGCTGGGAGGGCATAGCCTTGGAGGCGGTGAAAAAATACACCCTGCAAGAGAAGATTGATACGGGAACGACTAATTTGCATTGATTAAGTATAGTGATACAACGCCTCCCGCCGCAAAGCGCGAGAGGGTGAGGGGGAGGCCCAGAGGCCAAGTGCAGACATCCCCGCGGAGAGGGCATCCTCGCGGGGAGGGCCTCGCCTCGAGGGTCCAGCGTGGGGCTCGCGGACAGGATCCCCCCAAGTCAGGAGACATGTCCCTGGGAGTCTTGGAAAGGGGGAACGTCGGTTGAGCCCCTTTCTTGGGCCAGCTCCCAGTGTCCCCCATAGGTAGTGGGGGGGCCGCCTGTACCGACTGATGGGGCAAGGTAAGTCTCTCCCACTTGGTCATGTTGCTTGAGGAATGCCGCGAAGTGTTGATGAAGCGCGTTACATTCTTGAGTGGCATGGGAAGTAGACTGGTGGAAGGCGCACCATGAGTCGGCCCCAACCTCGTTGCTTCCCAGCGCGGGATTGTCCCGAGCACGAGAGGGCTGGCCCCCCCTTTTGACCTGGGGGAGTGGCAGCTGCCCCAATCGGCTTTGCGAGAGCCGCCTCCGTCTTCAAGAATGAAGACATCCCGAGACCTCGACTCGCTGTGATGTCCCTCCTTGAGACGTTTGTGGAGTGAGTCCCCAACATCCCTCTTTGCCGGGGGGACCCCTTGGTCTTCCTTCCAGAGGTCGTCCTCCTCTGCCCTTGCGTACTTTTCAAGTACGTTGAAGAGCTTGTCGGCGGAGGAGGGGTAGCTTCGGGAGGGCCTCCGATGGAGCTCCCCGGGGAGGATCCCGCTCTTGCACGCCTCGATGACTGTGGAGTCGGGGACGTGCGCCACCTTGCTCTTGACCAAAGCAAAGCACTTGAAGAAGCTCCGGATGGTCTCCCCCATCTTCTACCGAATGGTGTAGAGCTACAACGAGTCCAGGGGACGCACATAGTTCCCTTGGAAGTTCGCGCAGAACTCGCGCTTGAGCTGCGCGAAGGACTTGATGGAATCGGCCCTCAGGTTGTAAAACCATGAGCGGACGATCCCGGTGAGGTAGAGGGGGAAGACGTTGCACTGCACCGTCTCGTCTCCCCCGGTTGCTGAGATGGCTGTGGAGTACACCTGCACAAATTCATAAGGATCGGCCTCACCATTGTAGTGCTCGATGCGGGGTGGGCGATATGGCTTTGGCCATCGGACCCATCGGAGCCGGCGACACAAGGGTTGGTTGGCCCCCTCAACTCCCCGGGAAGGTTCCCAGTTGCTGTCCCCCCTTGCATGAGAGACGCGCTCATTATCGGAGTTGGGGAGAGGCCCCAGCAGTCCGCCCGGATGGTGGTAGCGCCTCTTCTCCTCAGGGTTGGAGCTAGCTTCGTGAACCTCCAGGTGTCCCCCAGAGGTGGCGATGGCTTCGTCAACTGGGCTCCCTCCCCAGCTGGTCGGCGGCGTGTCCCCGGCCTGTGCCGAGAGGGAGCTTCTCTAGGTTTCACGGCACGCATGCGCTCCACCTCCTCCCGAGATAGTCGGGTATGATCCACCGGGGGAGCCCTCGGGGGCGGTCCCGGGGGCGGAGGGAGCTGATGCGCATCGACCGCCGGTCCAGAGAACGCTGCTGGCATGCGGGCAAGGCCCGGCGTCGCGCGTGTCTCCGGGGCCGTCCCACTCGCGGTGGAAACCGCCGGCCCAGGAGCCGTTTCGGACGCACTGGCAACCATCCGCGGCGCAGAGCCAGGGAGAGCCACCGGCGCGGGGAAGGCTCCCGGTGCGAGATAAGGCCCCGGCGCGGGGACTGCTCCCTTCGCAAGGTAAGTCTCCGGCACGAGGACAGCTCCCGGGGCGGGGTAAGGCCCTGGTGCGGGGAAGGCTCCTGGCGCGGGGTAAGGCCCCGGCGTGGGGACAGCTCCCTGCGTAGGGTAAGTCTCCGGCGCGGGGACAGCTCCCGACGCAGGGTAAGTCCCCGGCATGGGGAAGGCTCCCAACCCGGGGTAAGGCCCCGGAGCGGGGAAGGCTCCCGGTGCGGGGACAGCTCCCTGCACAGGGTAAGTCTCCGGCGTGGGGATAGCTCCCGGCGCGGGGTCAATCCCCTGTGCGGGGAAAGCTCCTGGCGAGGGGACAGCTCCCGGCGCTGACGCGTGGAGACCTCCCGGTGTAGGGTAAGACCCCAGCGCAGGGTCAGCCCCCAGCGCGGTGAACATGCCCTACGCCAGGAAGGCCGCCGGGTGTCCCACAAAAAACGGAGGCGGTGACCCCATAAATGAGAATGAGGGTGGATAGACGGGAGCCGAAGGCCACTCTAAGGCACGTAACAACTCCTCCAAGGTGCGCTGGGCACGGAGTTGGCCTTTGACCAAAGCTTCGAGCAAGGTGTCTCGGGGAGCCGGGTGTGCCATCGGGGGGAGACTAGTCCCCGCCGAGGCGGCCGCGATAACCGGGGTTGACCCAGAGGTCGGCCCACCGAAAGTAATTGGAAAGGTGAGAGGCGGTAACTGGATCTGGCCGCCTCCGGCAGGAAGCGCCGGGGCGGTCGTGTCTCGAGGGGTTGGCGCCGGGTCACCGGGACCGGCGTCATCGGGTAGGGCGCGAGGTCCCGCAATCGCGGTCGCGGTCGCCGAGCTGGAAAAGGGAACACCTCTACCAGAGATTTCGAGAGAAGCAGATGGCACCTCTCTCAGGGTGTTCCCGGACGGTAGCGTCGCGACGGCGACGTCTTGCTGGGGCAGCGCCGGGTCGCTGGGACCATCACCACTGGAAAGGGAGAGAGCTTGAGCTCTCGTTCTTGGGGGAGCCATGGCGATTCGTCACGAGTCCCCACAAATGGCGCCAACTGTCGTGGTATAAAATATACCACCGGCAGATTTCACGGAAAGACATGACAAGCGAACAGTGGCGCGAGCTGACCGAGTGACCGGTCACCTCCTGCTGGGCAACGCAGCAATTGAAACGGCAATTTTTATACAGTTTTGGGTCCTGGTGGGGGCCCTAGTCCTGTCGGCACCCTCCAGACGCGAGTTCACTAGGGAGGAGCTCTCTCGGGGGAAGAGGTCCCCAAGGGAACCTATTGTTTGAGTGTGTTGAAAATGAATTGAAGTCCCCTTACAAATGAGGTAAAGGGGGTATTTATAGGCCCCAAAACACGCAAAAGACCAAAAAGCCCTAGCTATGGCCGTTGGATCGAGGGGCACTGGCGTCATTTCACTGACTGAAGCGCTTGGATGCTTGACAAGTGTCCTCGCTGGTTCCTAAGGGACCCGGAGCCCAGAGGCCCAGGGACCCACCGGGGAGCTTCTTCGCACGAAGGGCCGAGACTCTCCAGAGACCCACGGGACCCGGGGCCCAGTGGCCCAGGAACCCACTGGGACCTTCTCCCCACGTAGGCCCGAGGCGCTCCAGAAGTCACCCGAGACCCGGGGCCCGGATGCCCAGGGACCCGCCGGGGACCTTCTCCGCACGGAGACCCCAGGCGCTCCAGAAGTTCCCCGGGACCTTCTCCGCAGGAAGGGCCGAGGGGCTCCGGAAGTCCCACGGCACCCAGGGTTCTGAGGCCCCAGGACCCGCTGGGGACCTTCTCCGCACGAAGGGCCGAGGGGCTCCGGAAGTCCCACGGCACCCAGGGTTCTGAGGCCCCAGGACCCGCTGGGGACCTTCTCCGCACGAAGGGCTGATGCGCTCAAGAGACCCTGTGGGGCCCAGAGGTCTAGGGACCCACCAGGGACCTTCTCCGCACGAAGGCCCGAGATGCTTCGGAAGTCCCCAGGGACCCGGGGCCCGGAGGTCCCGGAACCCGGAGGACCCGGGAGCCGCCGGGGACCTTCTCCGCACGAAGGGCCGAGGCGCTCAGGAAGTTCTCCGAGACACGGGACCCGGAGGCCTAGGGACATGCCGGGACCTTCTCCGCACGAACCCTGGGACCTAGGGCCCAGAGGCCCAGGGACCCACAGGGACCTCCGCACGAAGGGCCCAGGCGCTCCGGAAGTCCCCCGGGACCTTCTCCACACGAAGGCCCAAGGCGCTCCGGAGACCCCAAGGGACCCGGGGCCCAAAGGCGATCCAGAAGTTCTCGGGACCCGCCGGGGACCTTCTCCGCACGAAGGCACGAGGCTCTCTAGAGACCCCGCGGGACCTTCTCCGCAAGAAGACCCGAGGCGCTCCGGAAGTCCCCGGGACCCAGGGACAGGAGGCCCAAGGACCCACCGGGGACCTTCTTCGAACAAAGGCCCATGGGCTCCAGAGAGCCCTCGGGACACGGGCCCAGAGGCCCGAGAACTCGTCGGGGACCTTCTCCGCACGAAGGACCGAGGCGCTCCGGGGACCCCACGGGACCCGGGGCCCAGAGGCCCAGGACCCACCAGGGACCTTCTCCATACGAAGGATCGAGGTCGCTCGGGAGGTCGCCCAGGGACCCACCTGGGACCTTCTCCGCATGAAGGCCCAAGGCGCTCTAGAGACCCCATGAGAAGCGGGGCCCAGAGGCCTAGGGACTCGCCGCGGATCTTGTGCTTTGGAGACCCCACGGGACTTGGGGCCCAGAGGCCCAGGACCCGCCAGGGACCTTCTTCGCACGAAGTACCAAGGGCGCTCGGGAGCCCACTCGAAGACTGCCCGGAGGTACGGGATTTCCCCCAACAAAACATGACTAGGAACATGTGGCGTGCTCCTGGCTGAACACGTGTCGTGCCCGAAATCATGCTCCACTCGACCAAATAATCGGCCAAGCAGTAGTCATGATCGATCAGGACTCTTTTTGATCAAGTGTTCGTGATCGATCGGGACTCCATTCGACAAAGTGCTCATGTTCGATCAGGTCTCTTTTTCATCTAGCCGTGTTCGATTAGGGTTCTCCTCGCCTGATTGTGTTCAACCAAGTGTTTTGCCCGAAGAATATTCAACCAGGGCCCTTTTGCTGTCCAACTTTGGTTTCTTAGTCAAATTTGGCCCAAACGAAGTCAAAATCATCTCAAATTTGGTCGGTTTGGCCCCTGAAACATGGAAAACACAGCTGTGAAAGAAATTTGTAAAAATAATATAGAATTATGCATGAAATTTCGCATCAAAGGAGTTTTCAACATGATTTTGCACGTTTTCAATAGCATACTTAGGGTAAAAATATTACCAATTTAACACTTATCAAATTCCCCCATGCTAGCATTTTGGTTGTCCTCAAGAAAAGGATGTGAATGATATTTCTAAAAATTGGGATGCCTTGGTTAATTAGATTTTTAATAAACAACTTCCGGCAATTCACATCACATCTATGCATATGAGACAATTGATCCAAGCAATTTAAAACCCTCCAAATGTGAATATTCAAATTATCAAATTTCATCCTTAGAAAGGAGAGAGCTTAATCAATTAAATCATCTTGTCAACTTCTTTCATATAGGATTTAGAACAAACCATAGCTAAAGAAAACACCCATTATGCTACAAATTATACAAAGTTTGCTAGATTGCCCTTTTTAGAGAGAAATTAAAACACTTTTATTTCTGTTTTTTTATTCCTTCATTTTTTTCTTCAACTTTTTCGTGCTCTTAGCCAGAATGTTTTGAACTGGATCATTTCGTCGCGGCTAAAGGAAACACAGCTGAAGACACTTACTTAAGTACACTAACAGAAAGGCAGGTTTGTCAGTTTTCTAGCCCCTATAAGCAATCTCAATGCTCCGTATACCTTCCCTTCACCAGCTGGTCGATGTATCACCACTACCTCCCCCCAGCGGGTCGCATATATGTTACAAGAGACTAGACAAAGCCACATCTTCAGCAACCATTTTATTAAAAATATTTTTTTGTTTGCATAAGTTAAGTAAATCTCCCTTCCCCAGCTGGTCGATGATTCACCACTGCCTCCCCCCAGTGGGTCGATTATACTTTACTCTTACACATTTTTTAATTTTTAAAGAGAAAGGCAATTAGCAATCTAAGCATAAAAAATGACATAAGAGAGTTAATTTTAGATGATAGTTTATTGGAAACCTTCAATTTGGAAGAAGTCAATAACAATCTAAAAGACGAGTTCAAGCTTTAATGGTCAATTTAAGATAAGAAATGAACATAGGCAATTGAAAATTTTAAGAGAGCTAAGTTCAATGGATCACATGCAAAGATGTGATAGATTAGTCATCTAATTGATTAAAGATCATCTTCAAAACCAGGAATTCCAAGTGATATATCTTTTTTTATTTTTTTCAGCTTATGATGAAATGTGGTGGAATGATGATTCGCTGAAGACTAAGCAAATGGTTAAGTGAACACCCCCAAGCTAAATCAGACATTGTCCTCAATGTATAGAGAGAGATATAGATTACCATTTGCGGTCATAGTTCCTGGAGGTAGATGTTATGGAAGATATTGTGGTGAAATAAGATGTTGTCGTCCATGCAGCTCTAATGAGTTGGTCCAAGGCGTCGCAAGTGAAAACTCAAAAAGAAACAACAAAGAAAATGAAAATAAAAAGAAACACTTGCGTACCTTGAAGATCACTCGTTGGAGGCCAGTGGAGGTGATTGGTAGAAAAATGGTGGAGGGGGATAGGGTTGTGGAGGAATGCAGTGGGTGTGAAGATGGTCCCTGTGGTGGGCACGTGCGCTTGGATATGTGCGTTGGGGAGGATGTGGCCTGCGTGTACAAGATAATCGTAGAGGCGATCTACATGGCCGGTGAGGTCATCCAACCTGGAATCCATCGCAGTCCTGTAATCTGCAAATTCTGATGTAAAGTCAAAGAGACTAGTGCACAAGGACTCTATGGAAGCATGCAGAGTGGCAACATCATGCGCTGCCGGTTGGTTAGAGTTGGCGGCGCGTGAGGAATTAGGATCAGATGAGCTAGATGGGAGCATTCTGTAATTTTGCTCATTAGATAAGCAAGTCTGAGAAACATCGGACAAAAGGATGGAGGGATTCCATTAATAATCCAATGGAATGAATTCTCATACCTCTTGTAAAACCCATTGAAAACAATGTATGCAAGTCTAGGGTGGCTGCGGGCACAGATTCTTGATAATCAGTAGCATTAAACCCTAGGGAGGATGCTATGTGAGTGATTAAGCCACCTAAGACTATTAGTGAAGTTTTGCGTAAATCCTTGCCGATGTGTTCAAGGCAACGGGCAAAATAGGCAACAGATGAGAGATGAACTTTGCCTAACATAGCCCACATAAATTTGACCTCGGTTTTCAAAACTTTATCTTGATTACTATCACGGCGCAAACTTGTCCCGACCATGAGATACTGTAAATAACGAAAGGCAGGATTGCAAATTTTGGCGGCCTTTGATTTACCGGGTCGAAAAAATGTTGCCCTTCCTCGGCTATATCACTCCAAATTTTACCAGGGGTGCAAATAATAGAACCATGAAAAGTTCCCCCAGGTTTTAACCCTAACATATTTGCAAATTCATCAATTGAAAAGTCATAATCCACATTTGCAAACCAAAATTTTACACCTTTAGTTTGACTGGGAGGAACACGTATAGTGTTTTGTTCAAAGGAGGCTAGAATCTCCCAAATGACTTCGTGAAAAGTCAGAACCGAAACCCCTACAAGCGTGTCCCAACCCACATTATGCAATAGGCATAAAACATCATGTTCTATTCCTAGAGACCTAATGGCATGAACATCCAAAAATCTAGTAGGCCACAAGGCTCTCTTCTATTAGTTCATAAAACGAGCAAGATGATCACGATTTGTGAAATATATGCTTAGAATCAGAAAAGGTTTGTGGAGACATACCGCTTTTGTGCTTCATGACCTTCTTGATGTTGCATCGGGGTGTCGTCATTGCCCTAGAAACTTCATATCCGGGGGTGTCGAGGCACGAGGAGCCAGAATTCGCAGTCAGATCGAAGTTTGGATGGTTAGATTTGGAGATCTAGGGCTAGATGTGATGATCCGGGTGGACTCTGAGCTGTGTTTTTGATAAACTTTGGGTTTTGGCAACTCTGAGTAAGATCCCATTATTCCGCATATTAGCATCTGGGTGAGCCTAGTGCAAAAACTAAGGCTATGTCTCAAATGGATTAGTTGGTATCAGAGCAAGTTTAGTCCAAAATCTGGTCTAGGTCTTAATCTAATCAAGTTGGTATCAGAGAAACTATCCTGTCCTGTGGATGGCGAAGACTCACCAGGGTTACAAAACCTCCTGTGAAACTTCAGGTAATAATTCGATGGTTCCTATAGTCACGTCTCCGAAGATGTCTGACGATACCTCCGTTCAAGCTAACCTAGCCAAACAAGTGGCTAAGCTCTCCACCGATATGGATATCGTGCTTTCTTGGATTAACCAGCAGGCCATGGCTGTACCTTCTGAAGTTGATGCTTCAAGAAGCCAGGTTAAGGGTGTGAAGACTGGTGAAGGCTTGCGCAGGATAGACGAAGATGAAGATGAAGGCAACCATAAGGCCGACGACCTTGCCAACACCTCCTTAGTTATCAGATCTTTTAAGGTCGATGCTAAGATTGATATACCCATATATAATGGGGTGATCGATGTCGAGAAGCTGGATTCTTGGATCAACCAGCTTGAGACCTACTTTGACCTAAAAGGGTTCAATAGTTCTCAAAAGATGAAGTTTGCACCTTTGAAGATGAAGGACCACGCCAAGACATGGTGGAAGGCCCTTATCTCCAGTGGTGAAGCTGACGACCTTGCGTGGGGTTAATTCAAATGACTCGTGCGACAGGAATTCTACCCGATGGGTTACCTTGAGCAGAGATGTGATCGTTGGCACCGATTGTACCAACGGCGCGACCAATCTGTCTGGACTATACTACGGAGTTCCAGAGAAAAGCAATGGTCATTGGCATCTCGCTGTCTGATCCTCAGGTATTCTAGAAATACACATCTAGACTTCAGAAATCGATCAGTGCTGAGTTAAGCCTGTTTGGCGTCCAACACATCGCGATCGTGAGCACAACTACTATGGCGATCGAGAAGAAAAACAAATCCCGCAATGACAAGAACACGAAAGAGAATCCGACCTCATCAAAGGCAAAATTGAGTTCGAAGAAGAGCACTTCGAAGTCTAGTACGAGCATCTCCTATGATCATTGTCACATTGCTGGACATACAAAGTATGAGTGTTACAAGCTCCATGCTGAGCTTCGACCAAAGAAGAACGGACCAGGAAAAAGAACAGCTACAGCTACTACGGCTCCACCCGAAGAAGGAGTTGTCCGAGTAACTTCGGTCGATGAGGCGGACACGACTTTGTCTCTGATGGCAATGCCGAAGGAGAAAGGGTCGGATTCACCTGACAACCATCACTCAACAGATGACTTGTTCACTATCAACATCCAGGTGAAGCACGAAGTGGTCGCAGCAATATTCGATCCCGGAAGTCAGAAGAATTTGGTTTCTGCTGGACTGGTTCGGTGACTTGGTTTGAAGATGACCACACACCCGTGACCGTATCTGCTGGGTTGGTTTACATCCGACGTGATCCAACAGATTACGAGTTAGTGTGTGTTGAAGTTTGCGATCTCTGCTCGATATATTGATGAGGTCCAATGCGACGTTGTTCCTATCAATATTTGTCAGGTGATATTTGGGAGTTCGTATCTGTATGATTGTGATGCTCACTTCTATCAGCGAGCGCAAGAGTACAAGCTCACTAAAGACGGAGTTAAGTTCATGATCAGTAGAGACGTACATGTCAACACTTCAAACTTGATTACCGCAAATCAGGCCAAACGAATCGTCAACGCATGTCACAAATACGTGCTGGTTATGATTCAACTAGTTGTTCAAAGTGATAGTACTCGAGCAACGTTGTCGTTGGTGTGCTGAGAAGATTCTAGCCGTTTCTTGGGACTGCCAGAGAAATAAAGTGATGTGTTCGAGAGTACCCAGGGTCATCTGCTGAAACGTCCAGTCGAGCACAAAATTCAACTTGTGTCCGATACGACACTTCCCAATCTGAGTATGTATCACAACTAAGTATTGGAGAATGAAGAGATCAAAAGACAGCTTGGTGAATTATTAAGAGATGGTGTAATCCAACCAAGTAGTTCACCTTGTGGATCTCATGTGGTGTTAGTGCCAAAGATATATGGGACTTGGTGTATGTGCATCGACTACCGAGCACTGAACAAGACCACCATCAAGAACCGGTACCCCTTCCTCACATTGACGACCTGCTAGACCAATTGAAGCATGCTGTTGTCTTCTCAAATTAGATGTCAAGTCAGGATATGTGGAAGACCGCATTCGAAACGTGGAAGAACACAAGTCAGCATTCGAAAAGAGGATATGTGGAAGATCGCATTCAAAATGCGACAAGGCCTATTCGAATGGCTGGTCATGCCATTTGGCCTCTGCAACACACTGGCAACTTTTATGCATCTTATGAATGACGTATGATGACAGTTCATCGACAACTTTGTGATCGTTTACCTCGATGACATACTGGTCTATAGTCGTTCGTGGGACGAGCACCTCATTCATGCCGAAAAGGTGTTCGAACAACTTCGGCAACGTCGACTTCGCCTCAATCGTAAGAAGTGCGAGTTTGGCCAGTGAACTCTATTGTACCTAGGATTCGTGGTCGGCAATGGTATGTGGCAAATCAACTCGGATAAGGTAAAAGGTAAAAGTGATTCGAGAGTGGCCTCGACCGCAAACAGTTACAGAAGTGCATAGTTTTGTGGGAGCATGCCAATACCTTCGAAAGTTCATCCGACACTTCTCAATTGTAGCTTCTCCATAGCATGCATTAACCAGGATCGACCAGAAGTTCGAGTGGATAGAGAAACATGAGGACACGTTTCTCTTGTTGAAGAGGAAGATCAGTGAAGCTCTTGTTCTAGCTTTGCTGAATCTGCATAAACCATTCGAGCTAGAAACCGATGCCTCAGGTTATCCAATGGGTGCAGTGCTCATGCAAGAAGGTCGACTAGTGGCATATCACTCCGAGTTATTCCTGGGAGCTCAGAAGAATTACCCGACCTACGACAAGGAGTTCTGTGCACTGCATTAGGCCGTAAAACATTGGCGATGCTACCTTTTGGGTAAAGAGACTGTTGTCCACACCGACCACCAGCCTTTTCAATATTTGCAAACGCAATCGAAGCTATAGCAAGCTCGATGTATGAAGTAGATGTCGTATTTGCAGTAGTTTAATCTGGTGATTAAGTACAAGAAGGGCGTACACAATAAACTGGCTAACATGTTGTCGCGACCACCAATTACGACCCTCCGCTAATCAGCGTTCATGCAGATCGAGCCCTCATGTCATGATGACTATGCCACAATGTACAGTGAAGATCCTGATTTTCGATCAACACTGGCTGCACTTGAAACACGAAATCCTACGGAGTTTGTTAGTCGAGAAGGACTCTTGTACAAAGGCAATTTGCTTTGTATACCTCGTGGAGCACCTCGAATTCAATGGCTGCAAGAAGCGCATACATCGAAGGTTGCTGGACACTTTGGGATTACGAAGACTTTGCAAAATATTCATCGACATGTGTTCTGGCCACAAATGCAGCAAGATGTGGCTAGTTTTGTTTGAGGTGTGGTCTCCGCAGCATCTCGAAGCCGGCAAACCAAAAACTGGGTTTGTACACTCCTTTGGCAGTTCCATCTCGACCATGGGAGGATTGCCTAAGACCTAATGTGGCAACGACTATCTCTTTGTGGTCGTTGATTGGTTCTCCAAAATGATAATTCTCATACCTTGTCGAAAGACTATCACGGGAGAAGAGGCAACTCGGGTATTCTTTCAACACGTTTGGACACATTTCGGACTGTCGACTTCTATTGTATCTGATCGTGATACCCGGTTCCTTAGTCACTTTTGGCAATCACTCTGGACAATGATGGACACAAAGCTAAAGAGGAGTACTGCATTTCATCCTCAAATTGATGGTCAAACCGAGGTGGTCAATTGAACAGTTGTTCATCTCTTGAGAGGCTATAACTCTAAGCATCCGAAGACATGGGATGAAAGTGTACTGTACCTGCAGTTTGCTTTTAATCGAGCGGTGCATGGTTCAACTGGAAGTCACCTTTTGAGGTCTGTTTGGGATTTTTACCACAGAGTCCATTCAACATGGAGTATGTGATCCCTAGCTCAGCACAGAACAACAAGGAAGCATCTGATCAGGATCGAGCACAAAAGTTCCTGGAAGGTATTCAATGGCTTCATGGTGGGGTTAAACAACTCAAGTACAAGGCGCGACATGATCGGCACCAAGTTGATGCTCAGTTCCAAGAAGGTGATATGGTATGGCTACATTTGAGTAAGGAGAGACTTAAAGGTGAAGGTAAAAAGCTTAAACCCATTCGTTATGGTCCTTTACGGATTTTGCGAAAAGTTGGTACTAATGCTTGTCAGCTCGAGTTACCTCCGTACATGGATATTTACTTGGTTGTCAATGTGGAGCACCTCAAACTCTTCGAGCCTTCAATGCTGGATGATAAGTCAGATACGATAGTATCGTCTATTGAAGACTTGGTCTATCAATGAGAAGAACCCCTACTTAACAACATGATCTAGGAGAAGAAGGTGAAGACCACCCGTAGCGGCACACGAGTCTTTTCGAATCGGACAGAAAGATCAACGAGTACGTACGGCAAAGTGGTACACCCGAGAAGATGGTCAATCTCAATTTCCACATCTCCAGTTTTGATCACAACTCGCAACGGGAGTTGGCTCCTTCTCAACAATGGAGTCATGATACGGGTGGATCTCAGGTCGAGTTCGGAAAGGATTCGTGACCAAGAAAAGGAGCGCGACCTTGCGAAGGATTCGATTTCTGGTTGGAATTGTAGTCCGATCTGAATACATATAACTAAGCTTTATCAGTTAGGTTTAGTTAGTGTCCTAGTCTAATATGTTTAGGATACTTATTCTTTATGGTAACTTCATTTAGAGCTCGATAATCTACACACATCGTAAGGTTCCGTCCTTCTTCCTTACAAATAATACTGGGGCTCCCCATGGTGAAGCACTGGGTCTGATAAATCCTTTATTTTCCAAGTCTTCCAATTGACTCTTGAGCTCTTCTAATTCAGAAACTGACATCCAGTAGGGTTGTTTTGATATGGGCGTTGCTCCTGTTTAAGCTCAATAGAGAACTCTATATTGAGTCTAATATGTACTCATTCGATTGGACTATAAATACTTTGTAATAGGTCTAGTTTAGATCATCGAATATCATTGAAGAGCTATAAAACTTATTTAAGTCTTAGACACTTATAGTTCATTGATCGACATCGATGAGTGCGTCCTAATGTTGACGTGTACAAGCCCTCTTTGAAATAAAGTGTCGTGGTATTACGAATACCCCGGTAGGTTTTTTGCTTGTTCCTAGCGAAGAAAAGGAAACGCGAGCTGACCGCCTGACCGGTCCTCTCCCGTCAGGCAAACACGAAGAATGACACGAGGATTTATACAGGTTCAGGTCTCAGTGGAGACCCTAGTCTTGTCGACGTGCTCCCGACTTGAGTCGGCTGGGGGAGTTCCCTCGTGGGGAGAGTGCTCCAGAGCTCGCCTCTTGGTTTTTTGTGTATTGATGTAAATATCAATTGTCCTCTTTACATGAGAGGGATACAAGGGCTTATATAGGTTCAAAAGATGAAAAAAGACTAAACTACCCTGGCCGTAGCCGTTGGATCGAAGGGCACTAGCGTCCTTCTTCCGGTTGAGGGGGCTGGATGCTTGACAAGTGTCCTCGCCAGTTCCCGAGGTGCTTCTCGCATGATCCTCACGTGACTCGGCGGCGGGGGCCTTGCCCTCGGGAAAATGGTGGCGCCCGGGATGGGGTCACCGGGGGCCATGTCCCCGGGCAAATGGCGGCACCCGGGTCATTGGCGACGCCCGGAACGGGGTCACCAGGGGCCTTGTCCCCGGGAAAATAGCGGCTCCCGGGGCGGGGTCACCGGGGGCCTTGTCCCTGGGACGGGCGTCACCAGTAGCCTTACCTCTTACCTGGACTTGATCCGGCGGAGATTTCCCCCAATAGCAGCCCCCCATACCCTCCGGAGATGCTGTGCGAGTCCCCGGAGGGGATGGCTCACATTACCGGGAACATCTCCTCCTGGATGGATTTCCGGCGCCTTGTCGACGCTTCGAACTTCACACTAGATACTTACAGTGGCGCCGTCAGTCATTATGTTGCCCCTAGTCTCGATTTGAGCGTCCCGTTTGGCCATGATGGCCTCGCATAGTTCGAACCGAAGATGCGTCGTTTCCCGCATCCACCCCTTTGATTCACGCGTGATGTTTGAATTGAGTGGTGCGGATTCACCACGAGGGGCCACGTGGCGCCCATCGGGCCTTGTTCGAGCCCTACAAATAGGGCCTCGAGGGGCCCGGAGAAATCACTCGAACCTTTGATCCTCAAACACCACCGGTGCCCTAAGCTCTCCCAGTAGCCTTCTCCTGGAAGCCTAGCCTCCGGAAACCTAAGTTGTCGTGGTATTGCGAATACCCCGGCAGGTTTTGAGAGTGATCCTAGCGAAGGTTACGCGACGCGGGTTGACCGGATGACCGGTCCTCCCCCGCCGGACAAGCACAAAGAATGACACACGGGTTTATACAGGTTCGGATCTCGGTGGGGGCCCTAGTCCTGTCGACGCGCTCCCGACCGGAGTCGGCTGGGGAGGCTCTCCGGGGGAGAGGCTTCCGGAGCACGCCTGTGAGTTTAGCTATTCCAATAAAAGAACCGATCCTCTACAACAGAGGGGTACAAGGGCTATTTATAGCCCCAAAAAGCAGCAAAAAACCTAAACTACCCCGGAAGCCACCGTCGGATTGAAGGGCAGGACCGTCCTTCTCCCGGTCAAACGCCTTGGATGCTTGACGGGTGGTCACTAGTTCCCGAGGCGCTCCTCGCGTGACCTGCACGTGATAAACAGTTCGAGACTTTACCTTCAGGAGGGCGATGAGGCCCAGGAGGGCGCCGGAGGCCAGGTCCCGGGAGCCAAAAGGCGGCGCCCGGGGAGGCCCCGGAGGCCACGTCCCCGGGCAAATGGCGGCGCCCGGGAGGGCACCGGAGGCCACGTCCCGGGAGCCAAAAGGCGGCGCCCGGGGAGGCCCCGGAGGCCACGTCCCCGGGCAAATGGCGGCGCCCAGGAGGGCGCCGGAGGCCGCGTCCCGGGAGCCAAAAGGCGGCGCCCGGGGAGGCCCCGGAGGCCACGTCCCCGGGCAAATGGCGGCGCCCGGGAGGGCACCGGAGGCCGCGTCCCGGGAGCCAAAAGGCGGCGCCCGGGGAGACCCCGGAGGCCCCGTCCCCAGGCAAATGGCGGCGCCCGGGAGGGCACCGGAGGCCGCGTCCCGGGAGCCAAAAGGCGGCGCCCGGGGAGGCCCCGGAGGCCGCGTCCCAGGAGCCAAAAAGGCGGCGCCCGGGGAGGCCCCGTCCCCGGGCAAATGGCGGCGCCCGGGAGGGCATTGGAGGCCGCGTCCCGGGAGCCAAAAGGCGACGCCCGGGGAGGCCCCGGAGGCCGCGTCCCGGGAGCCAAAAAGGCGACGCCCGGGGAGGCCCCGTCCCCGGGCAAATGGCGGCGCCCGGGAGGGCACCGGAGGCCGCGTCCCGGGAGCCAAAAGGCGGCGCCCGGGGAGACCCCGGAGGCCGCGTCCCAGGAGCCAAATTGCGGCGCCCGGGGAGGGGCCGGAGGCCAGGTCCCCGGGCAATCGTGACACATCTTACCTGGACTTAGTCCCGCGGAGATTTCCCCCGACAGCAGCCCCCCATGCCCGCCGGGGACGATGCTCGAGTCCCCGGTGGGTATGGTTCAGGTTACCGGGAAGATCTCCGGGCCAAGCCACCGGAGCCACGACGCTTTGGTTTCCGCGCCCCACGCTTAAAGCCGCGCCGTTTCGCCATAAATGCGCGCGCGGTTCGAACCGGTGCCTTGATCCACGCGCCCGTCCCTTCGTTTCCCGCGCACGGTTTGAACTTCTATGGTCCAGATTGATCCACGGGTGCCACGTGGCGTGCATCTAGACCACGCCCCGCCCCTATAAATAGGACCTTGGGGGGCCCGGAAGCTCATTCCAATTTTTCGGCCTCAACAGTTTTCGCTCTCCCGGTAGCCCTCTCCCGGTAGCTCTTTCCGGTAGCTTTCGCCGGTAGCTTTTTCCGGTAGCAGGTGTCCGGGAGTTTCTAGTAGTAGCCTCCTGCAAAGTTAGCCAGCAAAAAAGGAAACTAACCTCATGGCACCCAAGGGTCGAGCGAAGACCACGGAAGTGCCCCCGGAGGAAATCCCCTCGGATTTTCTCTGGGCGTCTGAGTTCACGGCCGAGGACGCCGAGTCCTTGGCCTAAAGAGGCATCGTTGCGGCCGGGGACATCCGAGTCCCCGTGAAGAAGGACGGAGCCCCCCGCCCCAGGCCCGGAGAGATCGTGGCCTTCGAGGCCTTCCTCGAGGCGGGGCTCCGGCTCCCGGTGCATCCCATGCTCCGGGAGTTTCTCAAGGAGTATGGGGTGGCTCTCAACCACCTCACCCCGAACGCGCTTGTCCGGATGGGCCTCTTCATTTGGCTCTTCGAGACAGCGACCGGGCGGGAGCCCGACCTTCGCGCCTTCTGGTACTTCTATGAACCGGCGGCGCGGACATCCCACCTGGTGAAGGGGGGCCCCAAGTCCCCCTTCGGTTCGGTGATGGTCCAGATGCTGCTGGCCCGGGTAATCGACTACCCGGCGGCGGCCTCCCGGGACCACTGGGGGGATTGGGTCTAGAGGTGGTTCTACCTCCGGGTCCGAGACGACGCGGTGGTGTACGCCCCGGAGGCCCCCGCCTACAGCCGGTCGTCCGCACCAAAGCCGCCGGCGTGGACGGACGAGGAGTACGAGCTCCTCGGCAAGGTGATCCTCTCCAAGAAGACCCGCTCGATGCGGGACGCGGCTGAGGAGATGGCTCTCCTCCGGATCTCCCCTTTCACCGGCGGGAAGAGGGGGATCGGCATGGGCCCCGAGCAGCGGCCTCCGGCGAAGCCGGTGACGCGACGTAAGCTCCGGGGACCCGCTGCATTGTACTTACAAATTTTTAAGAAATTGACTAACTCTTTACCTCTTGCAGTCCGGTCGTACCCGGCGGCGCGGGAGAAGGCGGAGAACCTCTTGGGGAGGTACTTCGCCAATGAGCACGAGCGCGTCGTGCACGCCGTGGGCGAGGGCCCCCCCAAGAACTTGGTAGCGGCGGCCTTCGGGCTAAAGCTGCCGGAGAGGAAGCCTCTCCCCACCCCCGGTTCACACAAACGGGGGAAAGAGGCGACCGGGGGCTCGGAGCCCAAGAAGGCCCGGGTTCAAAAGACCCCCGGCCCATCGACGACGCCGGTGGCGACACCGGCGAAGCCCCGGGAGCGAGCGTGCCCGGGCACCGTCCCGGAAGGAAGCAACGCCTCCTCCCGCGAAGGGTCCCGTCGAGGCTGGGGGGAAGGAGGCGACCGCGGGCGGGGCGGCGTCCGACTCGGCGAACTACGCCCCGTCGCCGCTCACGGTGGAGCTCCTCCCGCCCCTTCCGGCCTCTTTGGAGCCAGAGAGGCTGGAGGTGAGATTCGCGGGGGCCTCGCCCCCGCGGGTCTGGCCGGTGGACGAGGGGGGGAGCCCCTCGGTCTACGAGGTTCCTCTGGAGGAGGGGGCCCCGAGGACCTTCCGGCCCGGGGCAGGAAAAGGCCTGATGGTTCCCCCCCGGGCGGAGGCTCCCGCCGAGAGCTCCTCGTCCACGTCTTCGGGGGACACTACCTCGTCGACGAAGACGCCGGCCGCGTTACCGGACCTTGAGGTCCGGGGGCCCCCCGCCGGCCGCGCCGGCGGCTCCGGGCGGGAGACCCCTTTGCTCCCCACGGGGGAGGTCGCCCGCTACTCGGAGGGCCTGCATACCCGAAAGGTGCAGGCCTTCGTCGCGGGAGGGACGCTCCATGAGCGTTTCGAGGGGCTTCAGTCCCTCGGGGCCCAAGTAACCCGAGTCGATAATGCCTTCGCTCATCCCCTGCACTTTAAAATTTTTCTAACTCTTATGTATTTTGTAGGTGGCAGCTGTTACCTGGGGCCTTGAGTAGCAGGTCGCCCGGCTGCTCAAGGAGGCGGAGGGCCGGGCCGCGGCCTCCGTAGGGCAGCGCGAGGAGGCCCTCCGGGAACGCGACGAAGCCCTCGCGGAATTGACCCGAGTCCGGGCCCAGGTTCATATTTCCGAGGCCATCAACGCCCGCCTCCGGGAGGAGGCCAAGGTGAGGGAGGAGGCGCTCCGTGAGCTCGAGAGCTCAAGCGTCCGGGCGGTGGCGGACGCGGGCCGCTCCGTCCGGACGGCCCTCGAGGGCCTTGGCGTAAGCCTCGGCTCCGGGAGCAGGGAGGTGCCGCCGGCGACCCTCGTGGAGGCTGTGCGTTTCCTCAACGCACAGGTCTCCGCCATCCCGGAGGCTGCCGATGTTCGGGCGCGGGGTCGGGCGATCCCCGTTGTCGCGGCCGCTGTGGGGCTCGTCGAGTTCCGAGGGGTCGGCGCCCGGGCGATCGGGGGCCGCATCCCCCGAAGCTTCCCGGACTCCTTCGAGCCTTCGCGCCGGGAGGTCGAGCAGCTCGCCGGAGGGTTCTACGACCGGATCATCCGGGCGTGGTTTCTGGCTCCGGCGCCTCCGGCGGGAGACGCCCCAGCCCCGGCCTTGGAGGAAGCCCCCCGGGGGGAGGACGCCAATGAACATGTATGAGCCTCCCCCCGGGTCTTAGCTAGGGCCCTTTTTTGTTTTAGGACTTTTTGATTCCGGTAGCTTCTTAGAAGAAGCCCCGGGCACTTGTACATAAACAATTTGAATGCAATGATGTTAATTTTTTCTAAGTCTTTGAATTGAATTTACTACTACCAGGGTTCTCGGGAGGTTGCTCCCGGGCGAAGGTCCGGGAGGGGGTCTCCGGGGGACGCCCAAGCGGCTTTGATTTTGCTAAGCCTTCTCTCCGGGAATCGCGGCGAGGATAGCGTCCGGGAGCCGATCCGGTTGAGGTGGCGTCCGGAGTGGCACTTGGACAACTTCGATAATCATCGTGCCGAATTGTACCCTCCGCGACCGGGGCTCCGGATGATCCCTCCCCTCCGGATACTTCCACCGGCGGGATACGAGTTTTGGCCTGAAGATGTGCTCCGGGACGCTCGGCGCCGCGTGCGGGCGTTGTACCGGGACTTGACCCGGGAGCTAGCGGAGAGCCTCCGGGAGTATTAGGCGTAGGAACCTTAGGGCTTAGAGAATCCCCCGGGTTAGAACCCGGGTTGTATCGTTTCCGAATCCCACCGGAGGGGGAAGATGTCCTCCAGGTTTGCTAATCAAGAAAGCGTTGTGTTGTTGTTTCCTTTCATTGCCTCTTTATTTTCTTCTTCTTGGATAGTCTGGACGACTCATCTTAACAAGGATGAGCTAAGTTTCCTTGTGGGCGGTGCGGTCGACACCCGGGGGTTCCTTATCCCCCCCCCCCCCCGCCCACAGCGGGCCGGAGAATAGCTCCGCGCGCTGTGGGGGTAACAAGGCCCCCGGGGAGGAAGTCACCTGTAGCATAGGAAATTTTCTTAGAAAATTTTAAATCGAGGTTTTCAAGGAGAAGACCTTCCGGGAGATAATCGTCCGGTCGCCGTGAGAACGGGGAGCCGGGAATAAGGCCTCAAGTGGGAGGAAAGTCCAAAAGAACCCGATGAGATTTCAGAGGCGAGCTTCCTAGGGGACATTCGTCCGGTCGCCGTGAGAACGGGGAGCCGGGAATAGGGTCTTCGAGGAAGAAAATGCCCGAGAAATCCGACTTCTCCGGGAGACAATCGTCCGATCGCCGTGAGAACGGGGAGCCGGGAATAGGGTCTCCGGGAGGCATTCATCCGGTCGCCGTGAGAACGGGGAGCCGGGAATAAGGTCGCTGGGGACCAATCGTCCGGTCGCCGTGAAAACGGGGAGCCGGGAATAACGTCGACTCCCGGAGGAGGAAGATAGATCCAATCAAGCCGCAAGGGGCCGATCTTCCGGTCGCCGTGAAAACGGGGAGCCGGGAATAACGTCGACTCCCGGAGGAGGAAGATAGATCCAATCAAGCCGCAAGGGGCCGATCTTCCGGTCGCCGTGAAAACGGGGAGCCGGGAATAACGTCGACTCCCGGAGGAGGAAGTGCCCGAAGACGGGGCTTGAGTGTTTGGGCAGGGGACTAGTCTCCCAAAGTGACTCGTTACCACAGCCACTGTGACCGGGTTGCCGCTTACACCCTCAGTCCACGAGGGCTGATCGTAAGCCGCCCTACGGGAGTGCAGGCTCCCGTTGTAGGGACTTGTTGGGGCTGGCCCACTTCCTCGCGGGGAGGGCATCCTCACAAGGAGGGCATCCTCGCGGGGAGGGCTTCCTCGCGGGGAGGGCATCGCCGCTAGGGGCGGTAATGAGAGAGACCTGCAATGAGACAGTTTGAAAAGCAAGACCTATGTATTGCTAATAAAATTAAGTACAGGGCCTCCCCCTGCGAAGCCGCGAAAGGGGAGGAAAATACAGTGTCCCTCCTCCCCCTCCGGCGTGAACGCTCCGGGGGAGGGGACAGGCCCGTAAGGCTAAACATAGAACTTGCGAAGTAAACGCAAGTTCCACGTGTGCTTTAGCTCCTGCTCTTGAAGGTTGAAGAGCTTGTAAGGGGTCCCTGACGCGCTTGAGGACAAGGTCCTTAAGGCGAAAGGCCCTCAAGCAGCGACGACCGGAACCGGGAAGGGGGCAGGCCCTGTAACACCCGGAACCGGCTAGGGGGGAGCCCCCGCGGCGACGTCCGGAATCGAAGTGGAGGGTGCCCCGGTGGCCACGACCGGAGCTGGGAAGGGGGCAAGCCCTGTAACACCCGGAACCGGCGAGGGGGGAGCCCCTGTGGCGACGTCCGGAACCGGGGAGCCCATGCGGGGGGTAGTCCGCTGCGGCACGGGGGCTGCTCTGTCAACCGCCCCCGGTGCGGTAAACGCGACGCAGGGGGCGGGACTGGCTCCCGGCGTAGGGTAAACCCCCGGCATGAACTGGGCTCCCGGCCCCGGGAATAGGCCAGGAACGGGGTGCCCCCCCTGGTGCCATCGAACTGCCTCTGCATCTTTTGCATCTGCAAATAAAAGACTAGAATTTGCGTTACGGCACAGGTAAGGCCCATGCTTTTGGTGAACTATGGGCTGAGAATCTCCCTTCAATTTGGAGGCGTCGGATCCCCGGGGAACGCACGCGGTACGACCTGAGGAGCAAAGCCTCGTACTCGGCGGTGTTGCTGGCCCCGGGGACAGCAGGACCTTCCGGAGGCCCCCTTCCGGACGCGGCTTGAGGAGGGGCCTCCCGGGAGGTATTGCCGCGACGTCTGGTTCCAGGGGGGAGGTCTCCCCCCTGGGCGCCTCAATAACGTTGACGCTTCCGATCGTGGCAGCTGCGCGCTCATACAGAGCACGGGCCATGTCTTGGTCTCCCCGGACGTTGATCACGCCATGCGGCCTGGGGATCTTCATGCAGAGGTAATTTTGATGGGTGGCAGCCCCCAGCCGGTTGATGGTGGTCCTCCCCATAATCGCGTTGTAGGAGGAGGGGAGGTCCACTACATCGAAGTGGACCAGCTCGGTCCGGTAGTTCTCCGGGGCGCCGAAGGTCACTGGAAGATCTACCTTGCCCACGGGGTGGATCGCCTTTCCCGGGACAAAACCTTGTAGGGGCCCGGCTGCGGGCTGCAGGAGCTTCTCATCCACCTGCATTTCTTTGAAGGCCTTCAGGAATAGGATGTCGGCGGAGCTCCCGCCATCCATGAGGATGCGGGCCAGGTGGCAGTTGTAGATTGTCACGGAGACAATGAGCGCGTCGTCGTGGGGGAAGCGAACCCCTCGCGTGTCTTCCGCCGTGAAGGTGAGGGGGACGTCCGACCACTTGGGTGGCGGGGACGCGTGTAGCACCCCCACAACCTTAACTTCACGCGCGTACTCCTTACGCTGGCGCTTGGAGTCCCGCCCGGAGGCAGACCCTCCCACGATGACGTTGATGCGGCGCTGAGAGGTCTGGAAGGGGAGAGCTTCCGAAGGCTCCCCCTCCTGTGCCTGCTCACCCCCCGCGGGAGCGGGAAGGGCCGGAACAGCTAGCCGAGGGAGCAAGGAGGCCGGAGTCTCCCCCCCTTCCCGCGCTGGTCGAGGAATGCCGCAAAGTGCTGCAGTAGTTGGTCGCAGTCTCGGGTAGCGTGGGTACTGGACCCGCAGAAGCTGCACCACGGTCCTTCCCGCCTTCTCCCCGCGGGGCCTTCCCGGCCGCGCGAAGACTGTCCTCCCCCATGACCTTTCGGCTTGGGGAAGGGGCGGTTGCCCCTCGGGGGGTCGCACGAGCCGCCTTCGCCCTCGAGGACAAAAGTGTCCCGAGGCCGTGGCTCGTTATGCCCCCCCTGTCTGGGGCGTTTGGGGGGATCCTGTAACATCCTGAGTTTTGGGGTGAAAAGTTTCTTTCTTAAAAATCATGCATGCATATGTCTCTTCTAGATCAACCAAATCAGCCTCAGCTTTATTCTGTTCTAGCCCTAAAATCTCCAAATCTATCCTGTGACCCCAAGTCAAGATCTGACTTGCCAGATTTGATCCATCAGTTATCCTAAACCTAAAAGCCTTCAGAACCCAGATTCAATTCTATCCCTAACTTCCAGAATTATCAACTCTTTTCTGTTTTCGAAAACAGAATATCTGTTATTACCTTTTACCTTAAGTTTCAGAAATTCAGATTTAATCAAAATCTTAGCCAAGTTCAGACCAGATTATTCCTGGATTATGATCAAGGGTATGCCAATACCTTAATCCAAAAAGTTGGCAGCCAGATTTCACCATCTGAACCTTTTTCGCAAATCAGTCCAAGAGTATCGCAGATCAGTCCTTTTTCCAGATTTTCCAGAAGCCTAAAAAGGCAAAATGTTGCAAATCATCTCCAAATTCAAATCTGATTCAGGGAACATCTCCCAAATGCTTTTCAATACAAATTCTTCTTTTATGAGTATCTCAAAATCAAACCCTAAATCCCAGAATTCGAAATCAATTGAAATTTAGATTTCAATTACCCTAAAATACCCTATTTTCAGTTCATACCAAAAATCATCCAAATGTGCCAAATTTTATCTTCAATCTGTGCCAAATCATCTGTGGAATTAAGTATACCAAAACAGCAGAATCAATTCCAGATCAAACCTTCCAAATCTTCAGATTTACAATTCAGTCCAAATCAAGAAAATCAATAATTGCAAATCAGCCCAAATTCGACCAGGCCAACTGCAGTGCACGACCAGGAGCCTCGCCGTGCGTTTGCGCCGCGCTTGCCCGCCGCCGGCCACGCCTCGCTTCGCCTGAGCCCGTGCTCACTTGAATTTGCATGTGCACACTCGTCCACGCCCCAGCCATCGCCGTGGCAACGCCGTTGAACAGCTTGCTCCCGTGCGCGACCGTTGTCAGCAACTCTTCGCCACGTTGCTGTGCTTTGCCAGCCCTTGTCGCCACTGCCTTGCACCGCCCAACAGCATTGCGTCCTGATGAAGCAATAGTTTGATCAGCAGTCACCTCGCCTGTGCGCCGTCGCGTCACCGCTCGCCTTTGTTGCATCTGCGCCCGGCAACTCATGTCAACTGACACAAATTCCCTTGCTGCTATCTCCTTGCAAGCATCGCCCTGTGGTCTATATAAGCAGCCATACCCTGTGTCATCTCCCCTTCACCAGGACTTAGCCAAATTTCCAAATCTCCTCGCCGTCGTCTTCTTCTCCGGCGAGTCCAGATTGAGGCCTCACGGTGCCAGCACGCCCTGCTGCACCTCTCACCGAATTAACAGCACCAGAAGGTATATCTCATCTCCCTCATCGTGCTGTACCATTTAATTGAACTATTTTGCATCCAGTCGCCGGTGATCACCGGAACTTTCCGATTGCCCTGTTCCGGCAATGCTGGCCAATCTACCCCGAATTAATCTTCGAATCTGTGAAACAAAATGATCAGTGACTCATTTCCAGCAAGCCTATGCATCCAGATCTCCAGATTGAGCTCAAATCGAAGGTTTCCTCAAATTTGAGCTCCACCAGTCGCCGGCGATCGTCGCCAGGCCTCTCCGGCCATCCTCCGGCCAAATTGATTGTCCAGATAGCTTCATCTTACCCTTCTTTCACTCTCCAAGCTTGGATTAGAGTTCTTTCGGCCTGTATCAAAAAGCCCCAAATCTCATGTCATCTTCTCCGGCGCAGTTCACCGGAAATCCTTTCCCGGCCGTTTCAGCTTCATCCACTTTGTCATTCAGGTGTGCTTCAACCTCCTGAACATTTTTGCCTTCTAGCTCGATCTTTGAAACTGCCCAGAATTCAAGTTATAACCATGCCAAAATATTGTCCAGAACTGCTCCAGTACAACTAGTTCACCTCAGTTCATCACTGAATTTCATCACCTTCTAGCCATCTTCTGCCCTAGACCTTGTTGAATGATTTGTTCCTGTTATCATTGGCTACCTCCCAGACAAAGTGGTGCATCATTTGGAGCTCTAGATCAAAAGTTATGCCAAGCCCTAGTTTTTGGCCATGTCAAGATCAATGCCAGACTATGTCAGTCAGTGGCATTAGCCCTTTTCACTCCCTTCCAGATGTGCATTTTGGGCATAACTTTGTCCCTTAGATTTCTGAGGTTGTGATCAGCATTTTCTTCTTCTATCACAACTTGATTTGAGCCCTTGAATTATATTTGCCGCTAAACCCTAATTTTTGACACTATCTCAGTGCATGCCAGCCAATGGCATTGGCCTTGATTACCCACTTCTGCTTGTGCATTTTGAAAGCCACTTTGTCCACTGAATTTGTAGAGTTATGATCTACACTTTCTTCTACTGTCATAACTTGAGATAAGCTCTCTAGCTTTCCTTAAAGCTATGTCAAAGTCTTGATCCGAATGTCAATCTGCTGACATTCGCTGTTTTGATTAAACCAACCACAAAACTGATGTTCTTATGATAACCTTGAGATCCTAAGAGCATCTACCACCATCCTTAGCCAAATCCTTGAAACCCTAGATCTCAACTCAGTTCAGTTTGTAATCTCAATTATCTCCAGTATCGTTCAGTTACTCTTGTTAAGCATATCTGCATATAGATCCTAAAACATCTTAATATATAAGTAATATTTGTGTGTATTGTTTGGCTTGTCGTCGAGCAGATCTAGAAGCTGAGATCGAGGACTTCGCTATTGACCCGTCATCAACTGCTGTTTCTTACGACGCGGAAGGCAAGTCATATCCTTGGTCATCTTGAACCTATATTTTAAATGTTGCTAAAATATAACCTTGAATATAGGCAATATTGCATGTGAAAGATTGAGAATGGTTGATTTATGAATTGGCAGTACTAGACTGGTTATCTGTGAAATGTGAAATAAGCAAGTTTTGAGCCATGAACTATTATATATGTATTTATATACTTATATTCATGAAATAAAACCCCTAGCTGTGACCAGAAAATGGTATGGAACGGTAGTAGCACTGGAGGTGCTAAACTGCGAAGGAATGCAGGCACTGAAGGTGCAGGGTTGTGGATGGTCTGGTCACTGGCATATAAGGACTAGAACCTTGTGTTGTGCGTCTAGTAGCATGAACAACGTGCTAACCGCAAGCCTGGTATGGAACAGGCCTGAACAAGTAATTATGTGGATCGCACATGACACCCCTGCTGGAATTGTGTAGTGATGCACGATAAACACGGAGTACGGCTCCCACACATATCACTGAAGGTGATCTCGCACGTTGATCCAGTAATGGAAACATATGTAGGGGTGGAGGTTTGGATACAACCTACCACAACTGTGTCTCGCAGAGAGCCACAGGGTCGGGGGTGAATTGTGAGTAAAACATAACAAAAGTTCTTGTTATTTCCACCTTGCCGCTCACAATATGAAGTGAGTCAGGGGTCCAATCATTTTGTTATGATAGGAAAGGTTTGAAAGTGGAATATCTTGCGGGTAAATTGGTACCTCTCTGCAGAGTTAAAAATGTATTCGAATACTCCGAGCTCCCGGGTTTTATAGGAGTCTGCTGCGGTGGATTAAATCCACGGGGTGTGACACAAGTACTATTTTCTAAATAAAATATGTTTAAATCAAGATTACCCAAATGACATGTGTTGTCATGATAAGGAGTGCTACCGTGGGCTGTCGTGTGTCGACGTGTCGCGGTAGTGCTATAATCTAGTGAACATGAATGATGATGTTATATTATGAAAGGTGCTGCCATGAGATGAGGTTTGAAAGAAAAAGATTATTTTATAAACATCTATAATTCTTGACTAGTCTAGGTTCATGTCATCACTACTATATGTATCTACTCTTACCTATGACTTGCTGAGTACGTAAGTGCTCACTCTTGCAACCTACAAATCAATAGACGGAGCGATCAACAATCAAGATGAAGGCGTGGAGTACTTATTGGATCCAGAAGGAGGAGCGTCAGTCCCGTCATTACCCTGATGTGTGTTATTCTGCTGTCCACTTCTCTTTTGTGGGTGGGTCACCTATCTTCTGCTGTGTAGATGTTATTTTGTTAAACCATGTATGCCGTGAAGGCATTGTAATCTCCTTATGTAATATCAAGGCCAGCAGGCCACACTGCTTAACTATTTTGTAAGTTACTCTGTTGCAATGTGATATACTCCTGTGCTTGACTTATCCTGGGACGTCAAGGGTATGTGTATGCTATGCATATATGGGACTAGCTGCAGCGAGCTAGGTCTCTACAGGAGTAGTCGTAGTCCCAGTCTCGGGGCGCGACAGATCCCTGGCCCCCCGGTCGACGGGGGTGGGAGCCCCCTGGGTCTTCTTCCAGATATCGTCTTCCTCCGCCCGAGCGTATTTTTCGAGTACGTTGAAGAACTCGTCGGCGGAAGAGGGGCAGCTCCGGGAGAGCCTTCGGTGGAGCTCCCCCGGGAGGATGCCGCTTTTGCAGGCTTCGATGACTGTAGAGTCGGGGACGTGGGCCACTTTGCTCTTCACCTGAGCAAAGCGTTTGAAGAAGCTTCTGATGGTTTCCCCAGTCCTCTGCCGGACAGTGTACAGCTGCGAGGAGTCCAGGGGACGCACGTAGTTCCCCTGGAAGTTAGCACAGAACTCCCGCTTGAGCTGCGAGAAAGACTTGATGGAGCCGGCCTTCAGGTTGTAGAACCAGGAGCGGGCAATGCCGGAGAGGTAGAGGGGGAAGACGTTGCACTGTACTGTCTCGTCCCCCCCGGCCGCGGAGATGGCAGTGGAGTAGACCTGCACAAACTCGTAAGGGTCTGCCTCGCCGTTATAATGTTCGATGTGTGGCGGGCGGTAGGGCCGCGGCCACCGGATGCTGCGAAGTCTTCGGCACAGGGGCTGGTTGGCCCCCTGCACTTCCCGGGGAGAGCCCCGGTCGCTATCTTCTTTCACGGGACCTTCGTTATCTGAGTCTGGAAGCGGTCCGAGAGGTCCGCCAGAATGGCGGTGGCGACGCTTTTCCTCCGGACCAGGGCTGAATTCCCGGACGTCCGGGCTCTCCGCCGAAGAGGTTGGCTCTTCAGCGGGTCTCTTCCCCCGGCCGATGCGAGAGCGAGGCTCCCCGCGCCCGCGGCCGGGGGGAAGTTCTTCCCCGCGCTCTGATGAACACATTCGCTCGACCTCCCCCGGGGCGGAACGGACATGTCCCGCCGAGGGAGGGAGCTCGTGCGCCGTAGCTTCCGGAGCCGGTTGGGGCGAGCCCCCTGCGACGACCCACGGGACCAGAAAGGGGGAGGCCCCTGTATCATCCGGAACCGGGGAGGGGGCGCCCGCGGCGACGCCTGGAATCGAAGTGGAGGGGGCCCCAGCGGCCACGACCGGAACCGGGAAGGGGGCATGCCCTGTAACGCCCGGAACCGGCGAGGGGGGAGCCCCCGCGGCGGCGTCCGGAACCGGGGAGCCCACGCGGGGGGAAGTCCACTGCGGCATGGGGGCTGCTCTGTCAACCGCCCCCGGTGCGGTAAACGCGACGCGGGGGGCGGGACTGGCTCCCGGCGCAGGGTAAACCCCCGGCAAGAAGTGGACTCCCGGCCCCGGGAATAGGCCGGGGACGGGGTACCCCCCTGGTGCCACGAAGGGCCCCGGCATGAAGTAACCTCCCTGTACCGAGACGGGCCCGGGTGCCGGGAAGGGTCCGGACGTATATCCCGCAGGTGGAGGGAGCCCCCGGCAGGATCATATGGGGCGGACAACCCCCCGGAAGCCGGAGGGACCGCCGGGTAACCCATAAATGGGGGCATGTTCCCCGGATACGGGTGTGACGCAAATGTGGGGGCCGGAGGCCGCGCCAGCACGCTAAGGAGCTCGTCCATAGAGCGCTGAGCGCGGAGCTGGCCTTCCACGAGAGCTTCGAGCAGGGCGTCCCGGGGAGCCGGGGGAGCCGCCGGGGGGACACTTGTCCCGGCCGAGGTCCCCGCGGTCACCGGGAACGACCTGGAGGTGGAAGCACCTAAGTTAAGAGGAAAGGAGGGAGGCGGTACCTGGGCCAGGTCGCCTCCGGAAGAGACCGCCGGGACGGCGGTGTCCCGAGCAAACGGCGCCGGGTCTCCGAGACCCGGGTCACCGGGAAGGGTGCGAGCCCTTGTTCTTGGGGGAGCCATGGCGTCTTGTCACGAGTCCCCACGGACGGCGCCAACTGTCGTGGTATTGCGAATACCCCGGCAGGTTTTGAGAGTGATCCTAGCGAAGATTACGCGGCGCGGGTTGACCGGATGACCGGTCCTCCCCCGCCGGACAAGCACAAAGAATGACACACGGGTTTATACAGGTTTGGGTGCCAGTGGGGGCCCTAGTCCTGTCGACGCGCTCCCGACTGGAGTCGGCTGGGGAGGCTCTCTGGGGGAGAGGCTTCCGGAGCACGCCTGTGAGTTTAGCTATTCCAATAAAAGAACCGATTCTCTACAACAGAGGGGTACAAGGGCTATTTATAGCCCCAAAAAGCAGCAAAAAACCTAAACTACCCCGGAAGCCACCGTCGGATTGAAGGGCAGGACCGTCCTTCTCCCGGTCAAACGCCTTGGATGCTTGACAGGTGGTCGCTAGTTCCCGAGGTGCTCCTCGCGTGACCTGCACGTGATAAACAGTTCGAGACTTTACCTTCAGGAGGGCGATGAGGCCCGGGAGGGCGCCGGAGGCCAGGTCCCGGGAGCCAAAAGGCGGCGCCCGGGGGCGCCCCGGAGGCCACGTCCCCGGGCAAATGGCGGCGCCCGGGAGGGCACCGGAGGCCACGTCCCGAGAGCCAAAAGGCGGCGCCCGGGGAGGCCCCGGAGGCCACGTCCCCGGGCAAATTGCGGCGCCCGGGTGGGCGCCGGAGGCCGCGTCCCAGGAGCCAAAAGGCGGCGCCCGGGGAGGCCCCGGAGGCCACGTCCCCGGGCAAATGGCGGCGCCCGGGAGGGCACCGGAGGCTGCGTCCCGGGAGCCAAAAGGCAGCGCCCGGGGAGACCCCGGAGGCCCCGTCCCCGAGGAAATCTCCGCGGGACTAAGTCCAGGTAAGATGTGTCACGATTGCCCGGAGACCTGGCCTCCGGCGCCTCCCCGGGCGCCGCCTTTTGGTTCCTGGGACCTGGCCTCCGGCACCGTCCCGGGCGCTGCCATTTGCCCGGGGACCTAGCCTCCGGCGCCTCCCCGGGCGCCGCCTTTTGGTTCCCGGGACTTGGCCTCCGGCGCCGTCCCGGGCGCCGCCATTTGCCCGGGGACCTGGCCTCCGGAGCCTCCCCAGGCGCCGCCTTTTGATTCCCGGGACCTGGCCTCCTGCGCCGTCCCGGGCGCCGCCATTTGCTTGGGGACCTGGCCTCCGGCGCCTCCCCGGGCGCCGCCTTTTGGCTCCCGGAACCTGGCCTCCGACGCCGTCCCGAGCGCCGCCTTTTGGTTCCCGGGACCCGGCCTTCGGGGCCATCCCGGGCTCCGCCATTTGCCCGGGGACCTGGCCTCCGGTGCCTCCCCGGGCGCCGCCTTTTGGCCCCCGGGACCTGGCCTCCGGCGCCGGTTCCGGGCGCCGCCTTGTGCCTCCCTGGACCCGGCCTCCGGCGCCGGTCCCGGGAGCCGCCTTCGGTCCGGAGACCTGGCCTCCGGCGCATGTCCCGGGCCTCGCCGCCCTTCTAAAGGTAAAGTCTCGAGTTGTTTGTCACGTGCAGGTCACGCGAGGAGCGCCTCGGCAATCAGCGACCACCTGTCAAGCATCCAAGATGTTCGACCGGGAGAAGGACGTTCCTACCCTTCAATCCGACGGTGGCTTCCGGGGTAGTTTAGGCTTTTTGCTTCTTTTTGGGGCTATAAATAGCCCTTGTACCGCTCAGTTGTAAGGGGGTGATTCATTTTGTTGGAATAGCTAAAAACTAACAGGTGTGCTCCGGAAGCCTCTCCCCCGGAGAGAGCCTCCCCAGCCGACTCCGGTCGGGAGTGCACCGACAGGACTAGGGCCCCCACCGGGACCTGAACCGGTATAAATCCTTGTGTCATTTCTTGTGCTTGTCCGGCGGGGGAGGACCGGTCATTCGGTCAACCCGCGCCGCGTAATTTTCGCTAGGATCGTTCTCAAAACCTGCCGGGGTATTCGCAATACCACAATAGTTGGCGCCGTCCGTGGCGACCCATGACAAGACGCCATGGCTCCCCCAAGAACAAGGGCTCGCACCCTTCCCGGTGACCCGGGTCTCAGAGACCCGGGGCCGTCCGCCCGGGACACTGCTGTCCCGGCGGTCCCTTCCGGAGGCGACCTAGCCCAGGTACCGCCTCCCTCCTTTCCTCTTAACTTAGGTGCTTCTACCTCCAGGTCGCTCCCGGCGACCGTGGGGACCTCGGCCGGGTCCAGTCCCCCCCGACGGCTCCCCCGGCTCCCCGGGACGCCCTGCTTGAGGCTCTAGTGGAGGGCCAGCTCCGCGCCCAGTGCTCAATGGATGAGCTGCTCAGCGTGTTGGCGCAGCCTCCGGCCCCCACATTTGCGTCACACCCATACCCGGGGGCTATGCCTCCCTTTATGGGTTACCCGGCGGCCCCTCCGGCCTCCGGGGGTCTGTCCGCCCCGTATGATCCTGCCGGGGGGTTCCCTCCCCCTGCGGGATATACGTCCGGACCCTTCCCAGCGCCCGGGCCCATCCCGGTGCCGGGAGGCAACTTCATGCCAGGGCCCTTCGTGGCACCAGGGGGTACCCCGTCCCAGGCCTACTCCCGGGGCCAGGAGCCCACTTCATGCCGGGGGTTTTCCCTACGCCGGGAGCCAGTCCCGCCCCTCGCGTCGCGTTTACCGCACCGGGGGCGGTCGACAGAGTAGCTCCCGTGCCTCAGTGGACTTCCCCCCGCATGGGCTCCCTGGTCCCGGACGTCGCCGCGGGGGCTCCCCCCTCACCGGTTCTGGATGTTACAGGGGCTTCCCCCTTTCCGGTTCCGGTCGCTGCCACTGGGGCCCCCTCCACTTCGGCTCCAAACGTCGCCACGGGCGCCCCCTCCCAGTTCCGGATGTTACAGGGGCATCCCCCTTTCCGGTCTCGGGGGTCTTCGCAGGGGGCTCCCCCCAGCCGGCCCCGGAAGCCTCCGGGCCGGTGGCTGCAGTGCATAAGCTCCCTCCCTTGGCGGAACAGGTCTGTTTCACCCGGGGGGAGGTCGAGCGAATGCATTCACCATAACGCGGGGAAGAACTTCCCCCCGGCCGCGGGCGCGGGGAGCCTCGCTCTCGCACCGGTCGGGGGAAGAGACCCGCTGAAGAGCCAACCTCTCCGGAGGAGAACCCGGACGTCCGTGAACTCAGCCCTGGTCTGGAGGAAAAGCGTCGCCACCGCCACTCTGGCGGACCTCTCGGACCGCTTCCAGACTCAGACAACGAGGGTCCCGTCAAAGAAGACAGCGACCGGGATTCTCCACGGGAAGTGCAGGGGGCTAACCAGCCTCTATACCGAAGACTTCGCAGCATCTGGTGGCCGCGGCCCTACCGCCCCCCGCACATTGAGCACTATAACGGTGAGGCAGACCCTTACGAGTTTGTGCAGGTCTACTCCACAGCTATCTCCGCGGCGGGGGGGGGGGGGGGGGACAAGACGGTACAATGCAACGTCTTCCCCCTCTACCTCACCGGCATCGCCCGCTCCTGGTTCTACAACCTGAAGGCCGGCTCCATCAAGTCTTTCACGCAGCTCAAGCGGGAGTTCTGCGCAAATTTCCAGGGGAACTATGTGCGCCCCCTGGACTCCGCACAACTCTACACTGTCCGGCAGAGGACCGGGGAAACCATCAAAAGCTTCTTCAAGCGCTTTGCTCAGGTAAAGAGCAAAGTGGCTCACGTCCCCGACTGTACGGTCATCGAAGCCTGCAAAAGCGGCATCCTCCCAGGGGAGCTCCACCGAAGGCTCTCCCGGAGCTCCTCCTGTTCCGCCGACGAGCTCTTCAACGTACTCAAAAAGTACGCCCGGGCGGAGGAAGACGACATCTGGAAGAAGACCCAGGGGGCTCCCGCCCCCGCAGACCGGGGGGCCAGGGATCCCCTCAATCGCCCCAGGCAGGTGGGCGTAACGAGCCACGGCCTCGGGACACCTTTGTCCTCGAGGGCGGAGGCGGCTCGCGCGACCCCCCGAAGGGCAACTGCCCCTTCCCCAAGCCGAAAGGCTACGGGGGGGAGACAGTCCTCGCGCGGCCGGGAGGGCCCCTCGGGGAGAAGGCGGGAAGGACCGTGGTGCAGCTTCCACGGGTCCAGTACCCATGCTACCTGAGACTGCGGCCAGCTGCTGCAGCACTTTGCGGCGTTCCTCGACCAGCGCGGGCAGGGGGGGTGACTCCGGCCTCCCTGCTCCCTCGGCCAGCTGTTCCGGCCCTTCCCGCTCCCGCGGGGGGTCAGCAGGCGCAGGAGGGGGAGCCTACAGAAGCTCTCCCCTTTCAAACTTCTCAGCGCCACATCAACGTCATCGTGGGAGGGTCCGCCTCCAGGCGGGACTCTAAGCGCCAGCGTAAGGAGTACGCGCGCGAGGTCAAGGTTGTGGGGGTGCTACACACGTCCCCGCCACCCAAGTGGTCGGACGCCCCCTCACCTTTACGACAGAAGATGCGCGAGGGGTTCGCTTCCCCCACGACGACGCGCTCATCGTCTCCACGACAATCTACAACTGCCACTTGGCCCGCATCCTCGTGGATGGCGGGAGCTCCGCCGATGTTCTATTCCTGAAGGCCTTCAAAGAGATGCAGGTGGATGAGAAGCTCCTGCAGCCCGTGTCCGGGCCTTTGCAAGGTTTTGTCCCGGGGAAGGCGATCCACCCCGTGGGCAAGGTAGATCTTCCTATGACGTTTGGCACCCCGGAGAACTACCGAACCGAGCTGGTCCGCTTCGACGTAGTGGACCTCCCCTCCTCCTACAATGTGATAATGGGGAGGACCACAATCAACCGGTTGGGGGCTGCGACCCATCAAAACTACCTCTGCATGAAGATCCCCGGGCCGCATGGCGTGATCAACGTCCGGGGAGACCAAGACATGGCCCGTGCTCTATACGAGCACGCTGCGGCCACAATTGGAAGCGTCAACCTCATAAAGACGCCCGGGGGGGAGGCTTCTCCCCCGGAACTAGACGTCGCTGCGCCATCGCCTGGGAGGCCCCTCCTAAAGCCGCGCCCAGAAGGGGGCCTCCGGAAGGTCCTGCTATCCCCGGCCGACGAAGACAAAACCGTCCGGATCGGGGCGGAGCTCCCCGAGGAGCATGCAGCGCAACATGCGGCTTTTCTGCGCGAAAACTCCGATGTTTTTGCGTGGAAGCCTTCGGATATGCGGGGCATCGCCCGGGAGGTCATTGAGCATAAACTCACAGTGGCCCCCGGTTACCCCCCGATCAAACAGAAGCTGCGGAAACTCTCCCTCGAGCGCCAAGAGGCAATCAAGGTGGAGATCATCCAGCTCCAAGAGGCGGGGTTCATTCGGG
Organism: Pharus latifolius; assembly: GCA_019359835.1. NCBI lineage: Eukaryota > Viridiplantae > Streptophyta > Magnoliopsida > Poales > Poaceae > Pharus > Pharus latifolius. The sequence continues at coordinate 61,043,763 of CM033319.1, read as the reverse complement.
AGGTTCTGCACCCCGAGTGGCTCGCGAACCCCGTCCTCGTCAAGAAGTCAACCGGCAGGTGGCGGATGTGCGTGGACTTCACTGACCTTAACCGCGCCTGCCCCAAAGACAACTTCCCGCTCCCGCGGATTGACCAGCTCGTCGACTCCACTGCGGGGTGCGAGCTCATGAGCTTTCTAGACGCTTACTCGGGCTACCATCAAGTCCGGATGGCAGAAGGGGACGAGGAAAAGACGAGTTTCATAACTCCCCTCGGAACCTTCTGCTACGTCCATATGCCCTTCGGGCTCAAGAACGCGGGCGCCACCTTCCAGCGCCTCATGACGCTGGTCTTCAAAGATCAAGTCGGCCGCAATGTCGAAGTCTACGTAGATGACGCGGTCGTCAAGAGTCCCCGCGCAGCCTCCCACATCGACGACCTGGCTGAAACCTTCCGCAACCTCCGCTCGTTCGGGCTCAAACTCAACCCGGAGAAGTGCGCCTTCGGGGTGCGCTGGGGGAAGCTCTTAGGTTTCCTCGTGTCCCAGCGGGGCACTGAGGCAAACCCCGAGAAGATCCGGGCATTCCTCGACATGCCCCCGCCGCGCTCCATCAAGGATGACCAGCGGCTTAGCGCGGCCAGGCGGCCGGAGAGCCTTCAACGACCTCAAGAAGTACCTCATGAGCCCTCCAATGCTTGTGAGTCCGTCTCCAGAAGAGCCCTTGCTCCTCTACCTCGCCGCGACCCCCGTCGCCATCAGCGCGGTCTTGGTGAAAGAGCAAGGGGGGCAGCAGCATCCCGTGTACTACGTGAGTGAGGCCCTCCAAGGAGGCAAAGCCCGGTACACGGAGATGGAGAAAATCTTCTACGCCCTCCTTATGGCGTCCCGGAAGCTTCGACATTACTTCCTGGGGCACCCCATCACCGTCCCCTCGTCCCTCCCCCTGGGGGAGGTACTGCAGAACAAAGAAGCCACCGGCCGGATTGGGAAGTGGGGGGCCGAGCTCGCCCCCTTCTCCCTGTCCCTTACCGGCCGCTCCGCCATCAAGTCGCAGGTCCTCGCCGACTTCGTCGCAGAGTGGACTCCTGTCTCTGGGTCCGGGGACGAAGATCTCCCTGTGCCGCCCCGACGCAGTGATCATTGGACTCTCATGTTTGATGGGTCGCTGTGTCTCGCCGGGGCTGGTGCGGGAGTAGTCCTCCGGAGCCCCGAGGGGAAGGAACTCGAGTACGCCGCGCGGCTCGAGTACCCCGCAACCAACAACATCGCCGAATACGAGGCTTTGCTCCTCGGGATGCGCCTTGCGCGCTCCCTGGGGATCCGGCGCCTCCTAGTCAAGGGAGATTCTCAGCTCGTAGTTTTCCAAATGGACAAGTCTTACCTGTGCCATGACGCAAACTTGAGTCTTTATTTGCAGGAAGTGCGGAAGATGGAGAGGCATTTCGACGGCCTTGAGGCCCGGCATATCCCACGAAGGGACAATGACCGGGCCGAAGCCTTGGCCCGGGCCGCGAGCGCCCGGGAATCGCTCCCCAAGGGGGCTTTCTTGGAAATTATCACGAAGCCCTCGGTGGCCTCCCCGGACACGGGCGACGAGCCTCATGTCCCGGAGGTCGCCGAGATCATCCGGACTCCGTCCTGGATGGACCCCCTCATCTCCTTCATCAAGGGGGTGGGGGACCCTCCCGGTGATACCGAGGCTAAGCGCCTCCGGGCCAAAGCCCGGGCATACCTCCTGCTGGAGGGGAGGCTCTACAAGCGGGGGGCTTCCGCCCTCCTGCGCTGCCTCCCCCGGCCGGAGGGACTTCAACTTCTCGAAGACATCCACACGGGGAGCTGTGGTTCTCACCTAGCCCCGCGCGCAATCACGGCCAAGGCCCTCTGGCAGGGCTTCTCCTGGCCCACGGTCATGCGCGACGGGCGAGACCTTGTCTCCGCGTGCGAGGCATGCCAGAAGATGGCCAAGGGCTCGAACCTCCCCCCTATAGCGCTGCAGACGATCCCCATCACTTGGCCCTTCGTGCGCTGGGGGATGGACCTCCTAGGGCCCTTCCCCCTAGCGCCCGGAGGATACAAGTATGCGGTAGTCGCGGTCGACTATTTTACAAAGTGGGTTGAGGAGGAGCCTTTGGCCAGCATCACGTCCCGGGACGTCCAGCGGTTTTTCTGGAAAAACGTCGTATGTCATTTTGGTGTCCCCCGGGAAATCACCGTGGACAACGGGACCCAATTCGACTCGGCTTATTTCCGGGAATTCTGCGAAGGCCTGGGGCTCGTCATCCACTTCGCCTCAGTGGCCCATCCCCGGAGCAATGGGGCTGTCGAGAGGGTCAACGGCGTAATCCTACAGGGGTTGCGCCGGAGACTCGAGCAAACCGCTTCTAAGCGGGGTGCATGGGCAGAGGAGCTTCCTAGCATCCTCTGCTCCATGCGCACGACCCCGTCCAGGGCGACGGGACGTACTCCCTTCTCCCTGGACTACGGGGCGGAGGCAGTCCTCCCCCCGGAGATTGGCCTCCGGTCGCTGCGGGTCGAGCTCTTGGAGGGAGCCACGCCCGCAGCGTACCAGGCCAACGAGGCAAACCAACACCTGGAGATCGACGTTGTGGAGGAGGAACGCGACCGAGCGCTCCTCCTCCACGCCATCTACGAGCGTGACATGGCGCGCGCATACAACCAGCGCATGCGCGAGAGAGCTTTTTGCCTTGGGGACCTTGTCCTCAAGCGCGTCACAGACCCCCAAGCCCAGGGGAAGCTCTCCCCCAAGTGGGAGGGCCCCTACAGGATGTCCGTGGTCCTGGGCTCGGGGGCTTATAAGCTCTCCAATCTTCAAGAGCAAGAGCTCAAGTACACGTGGAACTTACGTTTACTTCGCAAGTTCTATGTTTAGCCTTATGGGCCTGTCCCCTCCCCCGGAGCGATCACGCCGGAGAGGGAGGAGGGACACTGTATTTTCCTCCCCTTTCGCGACTTCGCAGGGGGAGGCACTGTACTTCATTTCATTAGCAATACATAGGTCTTGCTCTTCAACTGTCTCATTGCAGGTCTTTCTCATTACCGCCCCTAACGGCGATGCCCTCCCCGCGAGGACGCCCTCCCAGTGAGGATGCCCTCCCCGCGAGGAAGTGGGCCAAGCCCAGCAAGTCCCTCCTGTAGGGCGGCTTACGATCAGCCCTCGTGGACTGAGGGTGTAAGCGGCAACCCGGTCACAGTGGCCGTGGTAACGAGTCACTTTGGGAGACTAGTCCCCTGCCCAAACACTCAAGACCCGTCATCGGGCACTTCCTCCTCCGGGAGGAGACGCTCTCCCCAGTGGGACGTCTAATGGCCTTCTTGGATCTATCTTCCTCCTCCAGGAGTCGGCGTTCGACGCTCTCCCCAGTGGGACGTCTAATGGCCTTCTTGGATCTATCTTCCTCCTCCGGGAGTCGACGTTCGACGCTCTCCCCAGTGGGACGTCTAATGGCCTTCTTGGATCTATCTTCCTCCTCCGGGAGTCGACGCTCGACGCTCTCCCCAGCGGGACGTCTAATGGCATTCTTGGATATTTGGTCCCCGGCGACCTTATTCCCGGCTCCCCGTTCTCATGACGACCGGATGAATGCCTCCCGGAGACCCAATTCCCGGCTCCCCGTTTTCACGGCGACCGGACGATTGTCTCCCGGAGAAGTTTCGGATTTCTCGGACACCTCTTCCCCGGAGACCCTATTCCCGGCTCCCTGTTCTCACGGCGACCGGACGATCATCTCCTAGGAAGCTCGCCTCCGGAAATCTCGTCAGGTTTTCTTGGATGTTTCTTCCACACGAGGCCTTACTCACAGCGACCGGACGATTGTCTCTCGAAAGGTCTTTTCCCTGGAAACCCCGTTTTAAAATTTTCTAACTTAGAAAAATTCCTATGCTACAGGTCACTTACACCCCGGGGGCCTTGTAACCCCCACAGCGCCCGGAGCTACCCTCCGGCCCGCTGTGGGCGGGGGGGGATAAGGAACCCCCGGGTGTCTACTACATCGCCCTCGAGCAAACATAGCTCATTCTTGTGAAAAGGAGTCGTCTGGACCATCCAAGAAGAAGAAACAAAAAGATGACAAAGAAGAGAAGCAAATAAACAACTTTATTCATCATCAAACCCGGAGGACATCTTCCCCCTCCGGTGGGCTTCGGAAACGATACAACCCGGGTTCTAACCCGGGGGATTCTCTACGCCCTAAGGCTCCTACGCCTAATACTCCCGGAGGCTCTCCGCTAGCTCCCGGGCCAAGTCCTGGTACAATGCGCGCATGCGGCGCCGAGCGTCCCGGAGCACACCTTCGGGCCAGAACTCGTATCCCGCAGATGGAAGAATGCGAAGTGGGGGGACCATCCGGAACCCCGATCGCGGAGGGGACAACTCGGCGCGATGATTGTCAAAATTGTCCAAGTGCCACTCCGGATGCCACCTCAACCGGATCGGCTCCCGGACGCTGTCCCCGCCGCGCTTCCCGGAGACGAGGCTTAGCAAGATCAAAGCCGCTTGGGCGTCCCCCAGGGAGCCCCTCTCGGACCTTCGCCCGGGAGTAACCTCCCGGGAACCCTGGTAACAATGCATTCAATTTAAGACTTAGAAAAATTTCTAACTTGATTGCATTCAAAATGTTTTTGTACAAGTGTCCGGGGCTTCTTCTAAGAAGCTACCGGGATCAAAATCTTAAGAAAACAAAAAGGGCCCTAACTAAGACCCGGGGCGAGGCTCATACATGTTCATTGGCGTCCTCCCCCCGGGGGGTTTCCTATGAGGCCGGGGCCGGGGCGTCCATTGCCGGAGGCGCCGGTGCCGGGAATCTCGCCCGGATGATCCGGTCGTAGAAGCCCCCAGCGAGCTGCTCCACCTCCCGGCGCGCAGGCTCGAAGAACTCGGGGAAGCTCCGCGGGATGCGGCCCCCGATCGCCCGGGCGCCCACTCCCCGGTGCTCGACGAGCCCAGCCGCGGCCGCGACAACGGGGATCGCCCGGCCTCGCGCCCGGGCGTCCGCTGCCTCCGGGATCACGGAGACTTGTGCGTTAAGAAAACGCACAGCCTCTGAGAGAGTGGCCGGGGGCACCTCCGCGTTGCTCCCGGAGCCTAGGCTTACGCCAAGGCTCTCGAGGGCCGAACGGACAGAGCGGCCTGCGTCCGCCACCGCCCGGAAGCTGGCAGGGGGGTCTCCCGCCCGGCGCTGGTCCGGCCGCGGCCGGTAGCGGGCTCCCGGACCCGGGCGCCCTGCGCGACCTCGATCGGGGTGGCGGTCGTCGTCATCCTCGTCGCGGAGGTGCCCTCCGAGGAAGTGGCCGAGGAAGTCCCAGAAGGGGTCCCTCGCCGGGGGGGATCATCAACCCTTTCCCCATCCTGGGAGGGAGGACCCCCGGGGCCCCCACTTCCGGTGGGACCTCATAGACCGAGGGGCTCCCCCCCTCGTCCACGGGCCACTCCATCTGTGGAGGCGAGGCCTCTGCGAACCTCACCTACAGCCTCTCCGGCTCCAAGGGGGCCGGGGGCGCTGGCAGGGCCGCTACCGATGGCGGTGACGGGGCGTAGTTCGCCGAGTCGGAGGCCGCCGCGTCCGCGGCCGGTTCCTTCCCCCGAGCCGCAACGGGGCTCTTCGGGAGAGGGGGCGTCGCTTCCTTCCGGGCCGGCGCCCGGGCACGCTCGGTTCCGGGGGTCTCGTCCCGGGACTTCGCCGGAGTCGCCGCCGGCGTCGTCGACGGGCCGGGGATCTTTTGGACTCTAGCCTTCTTAGGCTCAGAGCCCCCGGCCGCGTCCTTCCCCCGCTTGTGCGACCCGGGGGTGGGGAGGGGCTTCCTCTCGGGCAGCTTCAGCCCGTAGGCCTCAGCCACCAAGTTCCGGGGAGGACCCTCCCCCACGAGGCGCACGACGCGCTCGTGCTCGTCGGCGTAGTACCTCCCCAGGAGGTTTTCCGCCTTCTCTCGCGCCACCGGGTACGGCCGGACTATAAGAGGTAAAGAGTTAGTCAAATTTTCAAAAATTCATGAATATAATGAAGCAGGTTCCTGGGACTTACGTCGGGTCACCGGCTTGGCCGGGGGCCGCTGCTCCTGGCCCATGCCGGTCCCCCTCTGCCCGCGTGCCAAACGGGAGATCCTCAGGAGCATCATCTCCTCGGCGGCGTCCCGCATGGAGCGGGTCTTCCGGGAGATGATCACCTTGCCGAGGAGCTCGAGCTCCTCGTCCGTCCACACCGGAGGCTTCGGCGCGGACGACCGGCTGTACGAGGCGGGCTCCGGGGCGTACGTCACCTCATCGTCCCGGACCCGGAGGTAGAACCACCTCCGGATCCAGTCCCCCCAATGGTCCCGGGAGGCTACCGCCGGGTAGTCGGCCACCCGGGACGGCAGCATCTGCACCATCACCGAGCCGAAGGGGGACTTGGGCGCCCCCTTCACCAGGTGGGAGCTCCGCGCCGCCGGTTCGTAGAAGTACCGGAAAACGCGTAGGGTGGGCTCCCTCCCGGACGCCGTCTCGAAGAGCCAGATGAAGATGCCCATCCGGACGAGCGCGTTCGGGGTGAGGTGGTTGAGCGCCACCCCGTACTCCTTTAGAAGCTCCCGGAGCATGGGATGCACCGGGAGCTAGAGCCCCGCCACCAAGAAGGCCTCGAAGGCCACGACTTCTCCGGGCATGGGGCGGGGGGCTCCGTCTTTCTTCACGGGGACTCGGATGTCCCCGTCCTCGATGACGCCGCGCTCGACCGTGGACTCGGCGTCCTCGGCCGTAAACTCGGACGCCCAGAGGAAGTCCGGTGCGACCTCCTCTGGGGGCACCTCGGTCGTCTTCGGTCGACCCTTCGGTGCCATCAGGTTTGTTTTTTCGGTGGTTAACTTTTCAGGAGGCTACGGCTAAAGGTACTGGATGCTGGCTACCGGGCGCTAGCTACCGGAAGAGAGCTACCGGGAGAGCTAAGCGCGCTAAGGCTGAAGTTTGGAATGAACTTCCGGGCACCCCCCAAGGCCCTATTTATAGGGTCGAGCCATGGTCTAGATGGGCGCCACGTGGCACCCCGCGGATCAATCTGGGCCGTTGAAGTTCAAACCGTGCCCGGGAAACGAAGGGACTGGCGTGCGGATCGAGGCGCCGGTTCGAACCACGAGCTCATTTATGGCAATGCCGCGCGGCCTTAAGCGCGCGGCACGGAAGCCGAGGCGTCACAGTTCCGGTGGCTTGGTCCGAAGATTTTCCCGTTGACATGTACCATACCCACCGGGGACTCGAGCATCATCCCCGGGGGGCATGGGGGCTGCTGTTGGGGGAAATCTCCGCGGGACTAAGTCTAGGTAAGTTGCGTCACAATCGCCCGGGGACGTGGCCTCCGGGGCCTCCCCAGGTGCCGCCTTTTTGGCCCCCGGGACCTAGCCTCCGGTGCCGTCCCGGGCGCCGCCATTTGCCCGGGGACGTGGCCTTCGGGCCCTCCCCGGGCGACCGCCTTTGGGGTCCCGGGACCTGGCCTGCGGCGCCGTCCCAGGCGCCGCCATTTGCCCGGGGACACGGCCTCCGGGCCCTCCCCGGGCACCGCCTTTTGGCCCCCGGGACCTGGCCTCCTATGCCGTCCCGGGCGCCACCATTTGCCCGGGGACGTGGCCTCCGGCCCCTCCCCGGGCGCCGCCATTTGGCTCCTGGGACCTGGCCTCCGGTGCCGTCCCGAGCGCCGCCATTTGCCCGGGGATGTGGCCTCCGGCCCCTCCCCGGGCGCCGCCATTTGGCTCCCGGGACCTGGCCTCCGGGCCGTCCCGGGCACCGCCATTTGCCCGGGGACGCGGGCTCCGGCCCCTCCCCGGGCGCCGCCATTTGGCTCCCGGGACCTGGCCCCCGGGGCCGTCCCGGGAGCCACCTTAGGCCCCTGGGACCTGTCCTCCGGCGCCGGTCCCGGGCGCCCCTCTTGCTTCCTGGGACCCGGCCTCCAGCGCCGGTCCCGGGAGCCGTCTTTGGTCCGGGGACCTGGCCTCCGGCGCATGTCCCGGGCCTCATCGCCCTCCTAAAGGTAAAGTCTCGAGTTGTTTGTCACGTGCAGGTCACGCGAGGAGCGCCTCGGGAATCAGCGACCAGCTGTCAAGCATCCAAGACATTTCAGCGGGAGAAGGACGTTCCTACCCTTCAATCCGACGGTGGCTTCCGGGGTAGTTTAGGCTTTTTGCTTCTTTTTGGGGCTATAAATAGCCCTTGTACCCCTCAGTTGTAACCAAGTGATTCATTTGTTGGAATAGCTAAAAACTAACAGGTGTGCTCCGGAAGCCTCTCCCCCGGAGAGAGCCTCCCCAGCCGACTCCGGTCGGGAGCGCACTGACAGGACTAGGGCCCCCACCGGGACCCGAACTTGTATAAATCCTTGTGTCATTTCTTGTGCTTGTCCGGCGGGGGAGGACCGGTCATCCGGTCAACCCGCGCCGCGTAATCTTCGCTAGGATCATTCACAAAACCTGCCAGGGTATTCGCAATACCACGACAAGCCCCTTGGAGGGCCTCACTCACGTAGTACACGGGACGCTGTTGCCCATCCTGCTCCTTTACCAATACCGCGCTTACGGCGACCGGGGTCACGGTGAGGTAAAGGAGCAAGGGTTCTTCCAGAGACGGGCTCACGAGCATTGGGGGGCTTGTGAGGTACTTCATCAGGTCGTCAAAGGCCTCCTGGGCATCAGGAGTCCATCGGAACCCTTCGAGGCCCCGGAGGATTTGGAAGAACTGGAGGCCACGTTCTCCCGACCGCGAGACGAAGCAACTCAGCGTGGCCAGGCGGCCGGTGAGCCACTGCACGTCTTTGACCGAGCGCAGTGGGGGCATATCCAGGAATGCCCGGATCTTTTCGGGGTTGGCTTCTATACCCCGCTGGGACACGAGGAAGCCCAAAAGCTTTCCCCCATGTACACCGAAGGCGCATTTTTCTAGGTTGAGCATCAACATGTATGCTCGGAGATTGCGGAAGGTCTCCGCTAAATCGTCGATGTGAGCGGCCGCACGGAGGCTCTTGACGACCGCGTCGCCGACGTAGACTTCGACGTTGTGACCGATCTGGTCCTTGAGGACCAGCGTCATGAGTCGTTGGAAGGTCGCTCCAGCGTTCTTCAGCTCGAAGGGCATATGGACGTAGTAGAAGGTTCCGAGGGGAGTTATGAAACTCATCTTTTCCTCGTCCCCTTCCGCCATTCGGACTTGGTGATAGCCCGAATACGAGTCCAGGAAGCTCATCAACTCGCACCCCGCGGTCGATTCAACTAGCTGGTCAATCCACAGGAGCAAGAAGTTGTCTTTGGGGCAAGCGCAATTGAGGACGGTGAAGTCCATGCACATTCACCACCTACCGTTTGACTTATTCACGAGGATGGGGTTCGCGAGCCACTCGGGGTGCAAGACCTCCCGAATGAACCCCGCCTCTCTAAGTTTGGTGATCTCGACCTTGATCGCCTCTTGGCGTTCAAGGGAGAGTTTGCTCAGCTTTTGTTTGACCAGGGGGTGACTGGGGGTCACTGCGAGCTTATGCTCGATCACCTCCCGGGCGACGCCTCGCATGTCGGAGGGCTTCCAGGCGAAAACGTCGGAGTTCTTGCGTAAGAAAGCCACGAGTTGCTCCGTGTGCTCTTCATGGAGATCTGCCCCGATCTTGACGGTCTTGTCTCCATCGTCCGGGGACAGTGGGACCTTCTAGAGGTCCTCTTCCACACGCGGCTAGGGGGGAGACCTCCCGGAGGGTACGGCGATGGCGTCCAGTGCTGGGGGAGAGGTCTCTCCCCCCGGGGTCTTGATCATGTTGATGCTCCCGATCATCGCGGCAGCGTGCTCATATAAAGCGCGGGCCACGTCTTGGTCACCCCGGGCGGTGATCACGCCATGTGGCCCAGGGATCTTCACGCAGAGGTAGCTCTTGTGGATTGCGGCCCCCAAGTGGTTGATCGTGGTCCTCCCCATGATTGTGTTGTGTGAGGAGGGGAGGTCCACCACGTCGAACCGAACCATCTTCGTCCGGTAGTTATCCGGGGTACCGAAGGTCATGGGGAGATCCACCTTCCCTACCGGGTGGATCGTCTTCCCCGGGACGAATCCCTGCAAGGGCCTTGCTGCGGGCTGCAGTAGCTTCTCGTCGACCTGCATCTCTCTAAACGCCTTCAAGTACAGGATGTCGGCGGAGCTTCCGCCATCGACGAGGATGCATGCCAGGTGGCAGTTGTAGATGGTGGCGGAGACGATGAGCGCGTCGTCATGGGGGAAGCGAACCCCGCGTGCGTCTTACGCTGTGAAAGTGAGGGTGACGTCCGACTACTTTGGTGGCTGGGACGTATGTAGCACCCCCACAACCTTTACTTCACGCGCGTACTCCTTGCACTGGCGCTTGGAGTCTCGGCCCGAGGCAGACCCTCCCATGATGACATTGACATGCCTTTGGGAGGTTTGGAACGGGAGCGCTTCTGATGGGCCTCCTTCCCGTGCTTGCCCTTGCTGCTCTCCCGTGGGGGCAGGAAGGGCCGGTAAGACTGGCTGAGAGGACAAGGAGGCAGGAGTCCCCCCCTGCCCATGCTGGTCGAGGAATGTGGTGAAGTGTTGGAGAAGTTGGTGGCATTCCCGAGTAGCGTGGGTATTGGACTTGTGGAAAGTGCACCACAGGCCCTCCTTGCCTCCCGTCACGGGGCCTTCACGGCCACAGGATGACTGCCCCCCCACGGCCTTTCGGTTTGGGGAAGGGATGGTTGCCCTTGGGGGCATCGCGCGAGCTGCCTCTACCCTCGAGGACAAAAGTGTCCCGAGGCCATGGCTCGCTACGACTGCCCCTCTTGGGGCTCTTGAGGGGTTCCCTAGCTTACCGGTCGACGGGGGCGGGAACCCCCTGGTTTTTCTTCCAGAGGTCGTCCTCCTCTGCCCAAGCGTACTTCTCGAGTATAGTGAAGAGCTCGTCGGTGGAGGAGGGGCAGCTTCGGGAGAGTCTTCAATGGAGCTCCCCGGGGAGGATCCCGCTCTTTCACGCCACAATGACTGCGGAGTCGGGGACGTGAGCTACTATGCTCTTAACCTGAGCAAAGCACTTGAAGAAGCTACGGATGGTCTCCCCTGTCCTCTAGCGGACAAGATACAGCTGCGACGAATCTAGGGGACGCACGTAGTTCCCCTGGAAGTTCGCACAAAATTCACGCTTGAGCTGTGCAAAAGACTTGATAAAGCCGGCCTTCAGGTTGTAAAACCATGAGCGGGCGATCCCAGTCAGATAGAGGGGGAAGACATTGCACTAGACCGTCTGTCCCGCCAGCCCCTAAGATGGCTGTGGAATACACCTGCACAAACTCGTAGGGATCGGCCTCACCATTGTAGTGTTCGAGGTGCGGCGGTCGATAAGGCCGCGGCCATCGAATGCACCGGAGCCGGCGGCATAGCAGTTGGTTAGCCCCCTCCACCTCTCGGGGAGAGTCCCGATCGCTATCCCCATTGACGGGGGATGAGTGTTCGTTGTCGGAGTCGGGAAGGGGCCCAATGGGTCCACCGACGTGGTGGTAGCGCCTCTTCTCCTCCGGGTTAGTCGAGCTAACCTCTTGGACGTCTGGGCACCCCTCCGCGACGGCGGTTGCTTCTTCAGCAGGCCTCTTTCCTCGGCTGGGATGGGAATGTGGTTCACCGCGTCCACGAACCGGGGGAGGCTCTGGCCGACCACGTGAGGGGGCCCCTCCAGGCTTGGTGGTACGCATTTGCTCGACCTCCTCCTGAGTAAAGCGGACCTGATCCATCGGGGGAGCCCTCAGGGGTGGCCTCGAGGGAGGAGGGAGCTCGTGCACAGCGGTCACAGGCTCGGGAGGTACTACCGAGATGTGGGCGGAACCCACCATTGGGCAGTCCCCGGGAGTGCCACCCGGAACCGAAAGGGGGGCCCTCATGGGGGAGATCCAGCGGCGGCGTGGGAGCCGTCCGGCGGGCCGCTTCCGACACGACGGACGCGACCGGCTGGGCGAAGCCGACTCCGGGCCTCAGGAAGACCCCCGGTGTGGAGTGAGGCACTGGTATGGGGGAAGGCTCCGGGGACAGGGTAAGCCCCCGGCGCCAGGAGTGCTCCCGGGATCGGGAAGGCTCCAGATGATGGGCTCGCCGGGGGAGCATAACCCCCGATGGAATCGTAGGTCTCAGGAGCGACCTGGCCTCCGAGGGTCGAATGGGCCACCGGTGTCCCATAAATGGGGGCATTGCCCCCATGAACGGGAACTGGAGCGGATAGACAGGGGCCGATGGCCACGCCAGGACGCGGAGGAGTTCATCCATCGAGCGCTGGGCGCGGAGTTGGCCCTCCACAAGAGCTTCAAGTAGGGAGTCCCGGGAGGCCGGGGGAGCCACCGAGGGAAGGCCATCCCCCCCCTGGGCGCCCACGGTCACCGGGCCGGACCCGGAGGCCTGCCCACCGGAGACTACTGGAAGAGTTAGAGGTGGTACCTGGGTTTGGCTGTGTCTGGGCAGGAGCACCGAGACGGCCGTGCTTTTGAGGGGTAGCACCGGGTCACTGAGACCGGCGTCACCGGGTAGGGCGCGAGCCCTCATTCTTGGGGGAGCCATGGCGATTTGTCACAAAGTCCCCACGGTCGGCGCCAACTGTCGTGGTATTAAGAATACCTCGGCAGGTTTTTCGGTTGTTCCTAGAGAAGAAAAGACGACGCGAGCTGACCACGTGACCAATACTCTCCCGTCGGGCAAACACGAAGAATGACATGAGGATTTATATAGGTTCAGGTCTCAGTGGAGACCCTAGTCCTGTCGACGTGCTCCCGACTTGAGTCGGCTGGGGGAGTTCCCTCGCGGGGAGAGTGCTCCAGAGCACGCCTCTTGGTTTTTTGTGTATTGATGTGAATATCAATTGTCCTCTTTACATGAGAGGGATACAAGGGCTTATGTAGGCCCAAAAGATGCAAAAAGACTAAACTACCCTGGCTGTAGCCGTTGGATCGAAGGGCACTAGCGTCCTTATGACTGAGGGGGCTGGATGCTTGACAAGTGTCCTCGCCAATTCCCGAGGTGCTTCTCGTGTGATCCTCATGTGACTCGGCGGCGGGGGCCTTGTCCCTAGGTAAATGGCGGCGCCCAGGACGGGGTCACCAGGAGCCTTGTCCCTGGGTAAATGGCGGCGCTCGGGACGGGATCACCGGGGGCCTTGTCCCCGGGTAAATGGCGGTGCCACCGGGGGCCTTATCCCCGGGAGCCTTACCTCTTACCTGGACTTGATCCCGCGGAGATTTTGTCGCGCCCCGAAACTGGGACTGCGACTACTCTCGTAGAGACCTAGCTCACTGCAGCTAGTCCCATATGTGCATACCTTTGACTTACAAGGATAAGTCAAGCACAGGAGTATATTCACATTGCAGCAAAAAAACTTACAAAATATTTAAGCAGTGTGGCTTGCTGGCCTTAATATTACATAAAGAGATTACAATACCTTCGTGGCATACATGGTTTAGCAAAATAACAACTACACAGCAGAAGATAGGTGACCCTCCCACAGTGAGAAGTTGACGGCAGAACAACACACATCAGGACTTTGACGGAACTGACTCTCCTCGTTCTGGATCCAAGAAATTCTTCACTCCTTCATCTCGATCATTGAACGCTCCATCTACTGATTTGTAGGTTGCAAGGGTGAGCACTTACGTACTCAGCAAGTCATAGGTAAGAGTAGATACATATAGTAGGAATGATATGAACCTACGCTAATTAAGAATTGTGGATGTTTGTAAAATAATCATTTCTTTCATCTCATGGCAGCACTTTTCATAATATAGCATCGCTATCCATGTTCACTAAGTTATAGCACTACCGCGACACGTCGACACACGACAGCCCACGGTAGTACCCCTTATCATGACAACACATGTCATTTTGGGTAATCTTGCCTTAACAAGTTTTATTTAGAAAACATACTTGTGTCACACCCCGTGGATTTAATCCACCACAGCAGACTTGTCGTGGTATTAAGAATACCCCGGCAGGTTTTGAAGACGATCCTAGCGGATATTACGCAGCGCGGGTTGACCGGGTGACCGGTCCTCCCCCGCCGGACAAACACAAGAATTGACACGTGGATTTATACAGGTTCGGGTCCCGGAGGGGGCCCTAGTCCTGTCGACGCGCTCCCGACCGGAGCCGGCTGGGGAGGCTCTCTCCGGGGGAGAGGCTTCCGGAGCACGTCTGTGAGATTAGCTATTCCAAATAATAATGAACTCGTCCTTTACAACAGAGGGGTACAAGGGCTATTTATAGCCCCAAAAAGAAGCAAAAAGTCTAAACTACCCCGGAAGCCACCGTCGGATTGAAGGGTAGGACCGTCTTTCTTCCGGTCAAACGTCTTGGATGCTTGACAGGTGGTCGCTGATTCCCGAGGCGTCCCTCGCGTGACCTGCACGTGATAAACAAACAGGGATTTTACCTTTTAGAAGGGCGATGACGTCCGGGACCCTTTCTGGAGGGCAGGATCCCGGGAGCCCAAAAGGCGGCGGCCGGGACATGCCCCGGAGGCCTCGTCCCGGGGGCCAAAAGGCGGCGCCCGGGGCAGGCACCGGAGGCCACTGTCCCCGGGCGAATGGCGGCGCCCGGGACCCGCCCGGGGGGCACGGTCCCGGGGGCCAAAAGGCGGCGCCCGGGACATGCCCCGGAGGCATCGTCCCGGGAGCCAAAAGGCGGCGCCCGGGGCAGGCACCGGAGGCCACTGTCCCCGGGCGAATGGCGGCGCCCGGGACCCGCCCGGGGGGCACGGTCCCGGGGGCCAAAAGGCGGCGCCCGGGACATGCCCCGGAGGCATCGTCCCGGGAGCCAAAAGGCAGCGCCCGGGGCAGGCACCAGAGGCCACTGTCCCCGGGCGAATGGCGGCGCCCGGGACCCGCCCGGGGGGCACGGTCCCGGGGGCCAAAAGGCGGCGCCCGGGGCAGGCACCGGAGGCCACTGTCCCCGGGCGAATGGCGGCGCCCGGGACCCGCCCGGGGACAAGGTCCCGGGGGCCAAATGGCGGCGCCTGGGGCAGGCACCGGAGGCCACTATCCCCGGGCCAATGGCGGCGCCCGGGACCAGCCCGGGGGGCACGGTCCCGGGGGCCAAAAAGGCGGCGCCCGAGACATGCCCCGGAGGCATTGTCCCGGCAGCCAAAAGGCGGCGCCCGGGGCAGGCACCGGAGGCCCCCGTCCCCGGGCAACCATGAACTTACCTGGACTTGGCCGCGTGGAGATTTCCCCCAACAGCAGCCCCCCATGCCCTCCGGGGGCGAAGCTTGAGCCCCCGGAGGGAATGGTTACGGTACCGGGAAACTCTCCGGGTGAAACCTCCCGACGAAAATCACCGGACCCCCGGCGACGCTTCGGTTTCTGTGCCGGGCACTTTATGGCCGCACCGTTTTCGCAATAAATGCACGCGCGGTTCAAACCGGCGCCTCGATTTACGCGCCTGTCCCTTCGTTTCCCGCGCACGGTTTGAATTTCAGTGGTCCAGATTGCTCCGAGGGGGCCACGTGGCGCGCATCTAGATCACAGCCAGCCTCTATAAATAGGGCCTTAGGGGCCCCGGAAGCTCATTCAAAATCTTCAACCCTAACTTCAGCTCTCCCGGCAGCGCTCTTCCGGTAACCTCTCCGGTAGCCTTTTCCGGTAGCGAGCGTCCGGGAGTTGTAGACGTAGTCACCTGAAAACTTAGCCACTGAAAAACAAAGAACTGACCTGATGGCGCCCAAAGGTCGAGCGAAGACCACGGAGGTGCCCCCGGAGGAAATCCCCGTGGATTTCCTCTGGGCCTCCGAGTTCTCGGCCTCGGACGCGGAGTCCCTGGTCAAGAAGGGCGTCGTCGAAGAGGGGGACATCCGGGTCCCCCTAAAGAAGGACGGAGCCCCCCGCCCCAGGCCCGGAGAGGTTGTGGCCTTTGAGGCCTTCCTCGAGGCAGGGCTCCGGCTCCCGGTGCACCCGATGCTCCGGGAGTTCCTGAAGGAGTACGGGGTGGCGCTCAACCACCTCACCCCCAACGCCCTCGTCCGGATGGGTCTCTTCATCTGGTTGTACGAGACGGCAACCGGGCAGGAGCCCACCCTCCGCGCCTTCCGGTACTTTTACGAGCCGGCAGCGCGGAGCTCCCACCTGGTGAAGGGAGGACCGAAGTCCCCCTTCGGCTCGGTGATGGTCCAGATGCTGCCCTCCCGGGTGGCGGACTACCCGGCGGCGGCCTCCCGGGACCACTGGGGGGACTGGCTCCTGAGGTGGTTCTACCTCCGGGTCCGGGACGAGGCGGTGGTCTACGCCCCGGAGCCTCCCACCTACAGCCGGTCATCCGCACCGAAGCCGCCGGTGTGGACGGACGAGGAGTTCGAGCTCCTCTGGAAGGTGGTGCTAGCGAAGAAGGCCCGCTCGATGCGGGACGCCGCGGAGGAGCTGGCGCTCCTGCGGCTTTCCCCCTTCTCACGCGGGGGAAGGGGGATCGGCATGGGCCCGGAGCAGCGGCCTCCGGTCAAGCCGGTGACGCGGCGTAAGTCCTGCATTTTTGTACTTGCAGTTTTTTATGAAAATTGACCAACTCTTTACCTCTTGCAGTGCGCCCATATCCGGCGACGAAGGACAAGGCGGAGCACCTCCTGGGGAGGTACTTTGCCGACGAACACGAGCGCATCGTGCGCCTCGTGGGGGAGGGACCTCCCCAGAACCTGGTGGCCGAGGCCTACGGGCTCAGGCTTCCGGAGAGGAAGCCCCTTCCCACCCCCGGGTCTCATAAGCGGGGGAAGGATGCGGCCGGGAGCTCGGAGCCTAAAAGGCCCCGGGTGCAGAAGACCCCCGCCCCGACGACGACGCCGGCAACGACGCCGGTGAGGGCCCGGGACGCGGCTCCCGGAGCCGAACATGCCCGGGCAGAGGCGACGCCTCCGCCCCCGGAGGCCCCCGTCGAGGCCCGGGGGAAGGAGGTTGCTGTCGATGGGGCGGGGTCCGATTCGGCGGACTACACCCCGTCGCCAATTCGCGTGACGCTCCTCTCGCCTCTCCCGGCGACATTGGCGCCGGAGAGGCTAGAGGTGAGGTTTTCGGGGGCGGCGCCTCCGCGCCTCTGGCCGGTTGATGAGGAGGGGGGGAGCCCCTCCGTCTTCGAGGTCCCCCCGGAGCAGGAGGCTCCGAGGGCCCTCCGGCCTGGGGCGGGGAAAGGCCCGATGATCCCCCCCCCCCGGGCGGAGAACCCCGCCCAATCTTCGTCTTCGTCTTCGGAGGAAACTGCGTCAACGAAGACGCCGGCGACGCCGGCCGTGCTCCCGGATTCCGAAGTCCGGGGGCCCTCTCCCGGCCGCGCCGGGAGGGCCGGGCAAGGTACCTCCCTACTTCCCGCGGGGGAGGTGGCCCGCTACGCGGAGGGCCTGCACAACCGGAAGGTGCAGGCCTTCGTAGCAGGAGGAACGCTCCACGAGCGTTTTGAGGGGCTCGAGTGCCTCGGAGCCCAGGTAACCCGAGCTCTTAACACATCGGCTTTTTTCTTGCACTTAAGATTTTTCTAACTCTTTATGTATTTTGTAGGTAGCGACTGTTACCTGGGGCCTTGAGCAGCGGGTCACCCGGCTGCTCAAGGAGGCGGAGAGCCTGGCCGCCACTTGCGTGGAGCAGCGGGAGGCGGCCCTCCGGGAGCGGGACGAAGCTCTTGATGAGCTATCCCGGGCCCGGGCGCAGGTGCACCTTTCGGAGGGCGCCTACATCCGCCTCCGAGAGGAGGCCAAGGTGCTGGAGAAGGCGCTCCGGGAGCTCGAGAGCTCCAGCATCCGGGCTGTGTCGGACGCGGGCCGCTCCGTCCGCTCGGCCTTGGAAAGCCTTGGCGTTAGCCTGGGCTCCGGGAGAGGCCCGGAGGTGCCTCCGGCGACCCTCGCGGAGGCTGTGCGTTTTCTTAACGCACAAGTCTCCGCCATCCCGGAGGCTGCGGACGTCCGGGCACGGGGCCGAGCGATCCCCGTCATCGCGGCCGCCGCGGGGCTCGTTGACTACCGTGGGGTCGGCGCCCGGGCGATCGGGGGGCGCATCCCCCGGAGCTTCCCGGAGGCCTTCGAGCCAACGAGCCGGGAGGTGGAGCTGCTGGCGGAGGGGTTCTACGACCGGATCATCCGGACGTGGTTCCCGACACCGGCACCTCCGGCCGCGGATGTCCCTGCCCCGGCCGCGGAGGAAGCTTCCCGGGGGGAGGACCCCAATGCTAAAGTATGAGCCTCCCCCGGGTCTTTAGCTAGGACCCCTTTTTATTTTGTTAGACATTTTGATTCCGGTAGCTTCTTAGGAGAAGCCCCGGGCACTTGTACAAAAACATTTTGCAATGAAATATATTTGAAATTTTTCTAAGTCTTTGCAATGAAATGTTACCAGGGTTCCCGGGGGGTTACTCCCGAGCAACGGTCCGGGAGAGGCTCTCCGGGGGACGCCCAAGCGGCTTTGATTTTGCTGAGCCTTGTCTCCGAGGAGCGCGACGGGGGTACTGCCCGGGAGCCTATCCGGTTGAGGTGGCGCCCGGAGTGGCAC
Organism: Pharus latifolius; assembly: GCA_019359835.1. Lineage (NCBI taxonomy): Eukaryota > Viridiplantae > Streptophyta > Magnoliopsida > Poales > Poaceae > Pharus > Pharus latifolius. The sequence continues at coordinate 61,025,287 of CM033319.1, read as the reverse complement.
TTGGATAATTTTGACAACAGCCGTGCTGAATTAACTCCCCCGTGCCCGAAGACCCAGATGATACCTCCTCTCCGGATACTTCCGCCGGCTGGGTACGAGTTTTGGCCCGAAGACGTACTTCGGGACTCTCAGCGTCGCGTCCGGGCGCTGTACCGGGACTTGGCCCGGGAGCTGAGGGAGCGCCTCCGGGAGCTTCTCCGGGAGCTTTAGGCGTAGGGGCCTTAGGCTCGTAGAAAATCCCCCGGGTTAGGACCCAGGTTGTATCATTTCCGAAACCCACCGGAGGGGGAAAAAGTCCTCCGGGTTTGCTGATAAATAAAGCTGCCTTTCTTTTGTTGCTTGCTCTGTCTTTTCTTCTTGGATGGTCTGGACGACTCATCTTAACAAGGATGAGCTAAGTTTGTTCGTGGGTGACCCGGGGGTCCCCTGTCCCCCCCGCCCACAGCGGGCGGGGGGGAGGCCTCCGCGCGCTGTGGGGGTAACAGGGTCCCCGGGGGGAGCATAACCGGGAGAGGTTCATCCGGCCGCCGGGAGAGCGAGGAACCGGGAACAAGGAGCGGAAGGGGCTCATGAAAAGCCAATAAGAGCTCCGGAGGGGAGCTTCCCGGGAGACTTCGTCCGGTCGCCGTGAGAACGGGGAACCGGGAATAATCTCTCCGGGGGAAAATATATCTGAGAAATCCATATCTTCGTAAAGCAATTGTCCGGTCGCCGTGAGAACGGGGAGCCGGGAATAAGGTCTTCGAGAGATAATCATCCGGTCGCCGTGAGAACGGAGAGCCGGGAATAACGTCGACTCCCGAAGGAGGAAGATAGATCCAATCAAGCCGCAAGGGGCTGATCTTCCGGTCACCGTGGGAACGGGGAGCCGGGAATAACGTCGACTCCCGGGGGAGGAAGATAAATCCAATCAAGCCGCAAGGGGCTGATCTTCCGGTCGCCGTGAGAACGGGGAGCCGGGAATAACGTCGACTCCCGGACGAGGAAGTGCCCGAAGATGGGACTTGAGTGTTTGGGCAGGGGACTAGTCTCCCAAAGTGACTCGTTACCACGGCCACTGCGACCGGGTTGCCGCTTACACCCTCAGTCCACGAGGGCTGATCGTAAGCCGCCCTACGGGAGTGCAGGCTCCGTTGTAGGGACTTGTTGGGGCTGACCCACTTCCTCGCGGGGAGGGCATTCTCGCGGGGAGGGCATCCTCGCGAAGAGGGCTTCCTCGCGGGGAGGGCATCGCCGCTAGGGGCGGTAATGAGAAAAACCTGCAACGAGACAGTTGAAGAACAAAGGCTATGCATTTATTAACAAAATATACAAAGCCCCCCCTGTGAAACCGCGAAGGGGGGGGAAAGGAAGCTACAGTGTCCCTCCTCCCCCTCCGGCGTGATCGCTCCGGGGGAGGGGACAGGCCCATAAGGCTAGACGTAGAACTTGCGAAGTAAACGCAAGTTCCAGGTGTGCTTCAGCTCCTGCTCTTGAAGGTTGGAGAGCTTGTAGGCCCCCGAGCCTAGGACAGCGGAGATCCTGTAGGGGCCCTCCTACTTGGGGGAGAGCTTACCCTGGGCTTGGGGGTCTGTGACGTGCTTGAGGACAAGGTCCCCAAGGCGGAAAGCTCTCTCGCGCACGCGCTGGTTGTATGCGCGCGACATCTCGCACTCGTAGATGGCATGGCGGAGGAGCGCTCGGTCGCGTTCCTCCTCCACGAGGTCAATTTCCAGCCGCCGGTTGTCTTCGTTGGCCCGGTAGGCTGTGGTCGTGGCTCCGTTCAGGAGCTCGACCCGCAGCGACCGGAAGCCGATCTCCGGGGGGAGGACTGCCTCCGCCCCGTAGACCAGAGAGAAGGGAGCACGCCCTGTGGCTCGGGACGGGGTCGTGCGCATCGAGCAGAGGATGCTAGGGAGCTCCTCTGCCCATACGCCCCACTTGGAAGCGGTTTGCTCGAGTCTCCGGCGTAACCCCTGTAGGATTACGCCGTTGACTCTCTCGACGGCCCCGTTGCTTTGAGGATGGGCCACTGAGGCGAAGTGGATGACGATCCCCAGGACTTCGCAGAATTCCCGGAAATAAGCCGAGTCGAATTGGGTCCCGTTGTCCACGGTGATTTCCCGGGGGACACCAAAACGACAAACGACGTTTTTCCAGAAAAACCGCTGAACGGCCCGGGAGGTGATGCTAGCCAAGGGCTCCGCCTCAACCCACTTTGTAAAGTAGTCGACCGCGACTACCGCATACTTGTATCCTCCGGGCGCTGGGGGGAAGGGCCCTAGGAGGTCCATCCCCCAGCGCACGAAGGGCCAAGTGATGGGGATAGTCTGCAGCGCGACAGGGGGGAGGTTCGAGCCCTTGGCCATCTTCTGGCATGCTTCGCACGCGGAGACAAGGTCTCGCGCGTCGCGCATGACTGTAGGCCAGTAGAAACCCTGCCGAAGGGCCTTGGCGGCGATGGCACGCGGGGCTAGGTGAGAACCACAGCTCCCCGCGTGGATGTCTTCCAGGAGCTGAAGTCCCTCCGACCGAGGGAGGCAGCGCAGGAGGGCTGAAGCCCCCCGCTTGTAGAGCCTTCCCTCCAGTAAGAGATATGCCTGGGCTTTGGCCCGGAGGCGCTTAGCCTCAGTCTCATTGGGAGGGTCCCCCTCTCCCTTGATGAAGGAGATGAGGGGGTCCATCCAAGATGAAGGCCGGACGATCTCGGCGACCTCTGGGACCGGGGGCTCGGGGCCTGCATCTGGGGAGGTCACCGAGGGCTTCATGATGATTTCCAAGAAGGCCCCCCTGGGGAGCGTTTCCCGGGCCCTTGCTGCCCGCGCCAAGGCATCGGCCCGGTCATTCTCCCTCCTCGGGATATGCCAAGCCTCAAGGCCGTCGAAGTGCTTCTCCATCTTCCGTACTTCCTGCAAGTAAAGACTTAGATTTGCGTCATGGCACAGGTAAGACTTGTCCATTTGGCAGACAACGAGCTGAGAGTCTCCCTTCACTAGGAGGCGCCGGATCCCCAGGGAGCGCGCAAGGCGCATCCCGAGGAGCAGAGCCTCGTATTCGGCGACGTTGTTGGTTGCGGGGAACTCGAGCCGCGCGGTGTACTCGAGCTCCTTTCCCTCGGGGCTCCGGAGGACTACCCCCGCGCCAGCCCCGGCGAGACACAGCGACCCATCGAACAGCAGGGTCCAATGGTCACTGCGTCGGGGCGGCACAGGGAGATCTTCGTCCCCGGACCTAGAGGCGGGAGTCCATTCTGCGACGAAGTCGGCGAGGACCTGCGACTTGATTGCGGAGAGGCCGGTAAGGGACAGGGAGAAGGGGGCAAGCTCGGCCCCCCACTTCCCAATCCGGCCGGTGGCTTCTTTATTCCGCAGTACCTCCCCCAGGGGGAGGGACGACGGGATGGTGATGGGGTGCCCCAGGAAGTAGTGCCGGAGCTTCCGGGACGCCATGAGGAGAGCGTAGCAAATCTTCTCCATCTCCGTGTACCGAGTCTTGGCCCCTTGGAGGGCTTCACTGACGTAGTACACGGGACGTTGCTGCCCCCCTTGCTCCTTCACCAAAACCGCGCTGACGGCGACGGGGGTCGCGGCGAGGTAGAGGAGCAAGGGCTCTTCTGGAGACGGACTCACTAGCATTGGAGGGCTCGAGAGGTACTTCTCGAGGTCGTTGAAGGCTTCCTGGGCCTCGGGGGTCCAGAGGAACCCCTCGAGCCCTCGGAGGATCTTGAAGAACTGGAGGCCCCGCTCCCCCGAACGGGAGACGAAGCGGCTGAGCGCGGCCAGGCGGCCGGAGAGCCGCTGGACATCTTTGACGGAGCGCGGCGGGGGCATGTCTAGGAAGGCCCGGATCTTCTCGGGGTTTGCCTCAATGCCCCGCTGGGACACGAGGAAACCCAGGAGCTTCCCCCCGCGCACCCTGAAGGTGCACTTCTCCAGGTTGAGCTTGAGCCCGAACGCGCGAAGGTTGCGGAAGGTCTCTGCGAGGTCGTCGATGTGGGAGGCTGCACGGGGACTCTTGACGACCGCGTCTTCTACATAGACTTCGACGTTGCGGCCGACTTGATCTTTGAAGACCAGCGTCATCAGGCGCTGGAAGGTGGCTCCCGCATTCTTGAGCCCGAAGGGCATGTGGCGGTAGCAGAAGGTTCCGAGGGGAGTTATGAAACTCGTCTTTTCCTCGTCCCCCTCCGCCATCCGGACTTGGTGGTATCCCGAGTAGGCATCTAGGAAGCTCATCAGCTCGCACCCCGCGGTGGAGTCAACGAGCTGGTCGATCCGCGGGAGCGGGAAGTTGTCTTTGGGGCAGGCGCGGTTAAGGTCGGTGAAGTCCACGCACATGCGCCACTTGCCACTTGATTTCTTGACGAGGACGGGGTTTGCGAGCCACTCGGGGTGCAAGACTTCCCGGATGAACCCCGCCTCTTGGAGCCGAGCTATCTCCATCTTGATGGCTTCTTGACGTTCGAGGGAGAGCTTTCTCAACTTCTGCTTGACAGGGGGGGTGACTGGGGGTTACCGCGAGCTTGTGCTCAATAACCTCCCGGGCGACACCCCGCATGTCCGAAGGCTTCCACGCAAAAACATCGGAGTTTTCGCGCAGAAAGGCTGCTAGTCGCGCTGCATGGTCTTGGGGGAGCTCTGCCCCGATTTGGACAGTTTTGTCCGCGCTGCCTGAGGACAGCGGGACCTTCCAGAGGCCCCCTTCCGGACGCGGCTTGAGAAGGGGCCTCCCAGGGGACGGCGCAGCGATGCCTACGTCCGGGGGGGGAGCCTCCCCCCCGGGCGCCTTGATCAGGTTGACGCTTCCTATTGTGGCAGCAGCTCGCTCGTATAGAGCGCGGGCCACGTCTTGGTCCCCCCGAACGTTGATCACGCCATGCGGCCCGGGGATCTTCATGCACAGGTAGTTTTGGTGGGTGGCAGCCCCCAGCCGATTGATCGTAGTCCTCCCCATAATCACATTGTAGGAGGAGGGGAGGTCCACTACGTCAAAGCGGACTAGCTCAGTCCGGTAGTTCCCCGGGGTGCCGAAGGTGATCGGGAGATCTACCTTGCCCACGGGGTGGATCGCCTTCCCTGGGACAAACCCTTGCAGAGGCCCTGCCGCTGGTTGCAGGAGCTTCTCATCCACCTACATTTCCTTGAAGGTCTTGAGGAATAGGACGTCGGCGGAGCTTCCGCCGTCCACGAGGATGCAGGCCAGGAGGCAGTTGTAGATTGTCGCGGAGACAATGAGCGCGTCGTCGTGGGGGAAGTGAACCCCTCGCGCGTCTTCCGTCGTAAAGGTGAGGGGGACGTCCGACCACTTGGGCGGCACGGACGCGTGTAGCACCCCCACTACCTTAACTTCTCGCGCGTACTCCTTGCGCTGGCGCTTGGAGTCCCGCCCGGAGGTGGACCCCCCTACGATGACGTTGATGCGGCGCTGAGAAGTTTGAAAGGGGAGAGCGTCTGAAGGCTCCCCCTCCTGCACCTGCTGCCCCCCCACGGGAGCGGGAAGGGCCGGAACAGCTGGCCGAGGGGGCAAGGAGGCCGGAGTCCCCCCCTGCCCGCGTTGGTCGAGGAACGCCGCGAAGTGCTGCAGCAGCTGGTGGCAATCTCGGGTGGCATGGGTACTGGACCCGTGGAAGCTGCACCACGGTCCTTCCCGGCTTCTCCCCGCGGGGCCTTCGCGGCCGCGCGAAGACTGTCCTCCCCCATGGCCTCTCGGCTTGGGAAAGGGGCGGTTGCCCTTCGGGGGGTCGCGCGAGCCGCCTCCGCCCTCGAGGACAAAAGTGTCCCGAGGCCGTGGTTCGCTACGTCCCCCCTGCCTGGGTCCCCTGGGGGGATCCCGGGCTCCCGGCTCGGCGGGGGCAGGAGCCCCCTGGGTCTTCTTCCAGATGTCGTCTTCCTCCGCGCGAGCGTACTTTTCGAGTACGTTGAAGAGCTCGTCGGCGGAGGAGGGGCAGCTTCGGGAGAGTCTTCGATGGAGTTCCCCCGGGAGGATCCCGCTTTTGCAGGCTTCGATCACTGTGGAGTCCGGGACGTGGGCCACTTTGCTTTTTACTTGGGCAAAGCGCTTGAAGAAGCTTCTGATGGTCTCCCCGGTCCTCTGGCGCACTGTGTATAGCTGTGAAGAATCCAGGGGACGTACGTAATTTCCCTGAAAGTTGGCGCAGAACTCCCGCTTCAGCTGCGAAAAAGACTTGATGGAGCCCGCCTTCAGATTGTAAAACCAGGAGCGGGCAATGCCGGTGAGGTAAAGGGGGAAGACGTTGCATTGGACGCTCTCGTCCCCCCCCGCCGCGGAGATGGCTGTGGAGTAGATCTGCACGAACTCGTAAGGGTCCGCCTCGCCATTATAATGTTCGATGTGCGGGGGACGGTAGGGCCGCGGCCATCGGATGCTGCGGAGTCTTCGACACAGAGGCTGGTTCGCCCCCTGCACTTCCCGGGGGGAGCCCCAGTCACTGTCTTCGTTAACGGGGGACGCCCCCTCGTTGTCCGAGTCAGGTAGCAGCCCAAGAGGGCCGCCAGAGTGGTGGTGACGACGCTTTTCTTCCGGGCCGGGACTGATTTCCCGGACGTCCGGGGAGGATGGTTCTTCGGCTGGTCTCTTCCCCTGATCGGTGCGAGAGCGAGGCTCCCTACGACAACGACCGGGGGGAAGCTCTTCCCCGCGGCTGGGAGAATGCATTCGCTCGACCTCCCCCCGGGAGAAGCGGACCTGCTTCGCCGGGGGAGGGAGCTCCTGCACTGTAGTAGCCGGCCCAGAAGCTACTGGGGCCTGCTGGGGGGAGCCCCCTGCGATGGCCCCCGGGACCGGAAAGGGGGGAGCCCCTGCACCATCCGGAACCGGGGAGGGGGCGCCCGGGGCGGCGTTTGGATCCGAAGAGGGGGCCCCTGTGGCAACGACCGGGACCGGAAAGGGGGAAGCCCCTGCGTCATCCGGAACCAGTGGGGGGTGAGCCCCCTCGGCGACGTCCGGGGTTGGGGAGCCAATGCGGGGGGAAATTCGCTGAGGCACGGGAGCTGCTCTGTCGACCGGCCCCGGTGCGGTAAACGCAACGCGAGGGGCGGGACTGGCTCCCGGCGTAGGAATAACCCCCGGCATGAAATGACCCCCCAGCCCCGGAAGCGGGCCGGGGACGGGGTACCCCCCTGGTGCCACGAAGGGCCCGGGCATGAAATAGCCTCCCGGCACCGGGACAGGCCCGGGTGCCGAGAAGTGTCCGGAAGTATATCCCGCGGAGGGAGGGAACCCCCCGGCGGGATCATACGGGGTAGACAGCCCCCTGGAGACCAGAGGGGCCGCCGGGTATCCCATAAACGGGGGCATGATCCCCGGATATGTGTGCGACGAAAATGTGGGGGCCGGGGGCCGCGCCAACACACTGAGGAGCTCGTCCATAGAGCGCTGGGCGCGGAGCTGGCCCTCCACGAGAGCCGCCAGCAGGGCGTCCCGGGGAGCCGGGGGAGCCGTCGGGGGGAAGCTCGTCCCGGCCGAGGTCCCCGCGGCCACCGGGAGCGACCCGGAGGTGGAGGCACCTAGATTGAGAGGAAAGGTGGGAGGCGGTACCTGGGAATGGTCGCCTCCGGACGGAAGCGCCGGAACAGCAGCGTCCCGGACGGGCGGCGCCGGGTCACCGGGACCGGCGTCACCGGGGATGGCGCGGGCCCTCGTTCTCGGAGGAGCCATGGCGATTTGTCACGGCTCCCCACGGTCGGCGCCAACTGTCGTGGTATTAAGAATACCCCGGCAGGTTTTGAAGACGATCCTAGCGGATATTACGCAGCGCGGGTTGACCGGGTGACCGGTCCTCCCCCGCCGGACAAACACAAGAATTGACACGTGGATTTATACAGGTTCGGGTCCCGGAGGGGGCCCTAGTCCTGTCGACGCGCTCCCGACCGGAGCTGGCTGGGGAGGCTCTCTCCGGGGGAGAGGCTTCCGGAGCACATCTGTAAGATTAGCTATTCCAAATAATAATGAACTCGTCCTTTACAACAGAGGGGTACAAGGGCTATTTATAGCCCCAAAAAGAAGCAAAAAGTCTAAACTACCCCGGAAGCCACCGTCGGATTGAAGGGTAGGACCGTCTTTCTTCCGGTCAAACGTCTTGGATGCTTGACGGGTGGTCGCTGATTCCCGAGGCGTCCCTCGCGTGACCTGCACGTGATAAACAAACAGGGATTTTACCTTTTAGAAGGGCGATGACGTCCGGGACCCTTTCCGGAGGGCAGGATCCCGGGAGCCCAAAAGGCGGCGGCCGGGACATGCCCCGGAGGCCTCGTCCCGGGGGCCAAAAAGCGGCGCTCGGGGCAGGCACCGGAGGCCACTGTCCCCGGGCGAATGGCGGCGCCCGGGACCCGCCCGGGGGGCACGGTCCCGGGGGCCAAAAGGCGGCGCCCGGGACATGCCCCGGAGGCATCGTCCCGGGAGCCAAAAGGCGGCGCCCGGGGCAGGCACCGGAGGCCACTATCCCCGGGCGAATGGCGGCGCCCGGGACCCGCCCGGGGGGCACGGTCCCGGGGGCCAAAAGGCGGCGCCCGGGGCAGGCACCGGAGGCCACTGTCCCCAGGCGAATGGCGGCGCCCGGGACCTGTAACACCCCGATTTTTCCAAATCCTGGCCAGTCTTGTCCCTTTCTATTTCAGAATGAGATCCCTGTTGTGCCAGCAGCTTACCCCAAAAAGTTGGCAATCAAACTCTTGTCATTCATACCTTTTCACAAATCAGCCCAAGTGTATCACAAATCAGCCCTTTTCAGAATTGTCAGAAGCCCAAAAAGACTAAAAGTCTCAGACCATCTCCAAACTTTGATCTGATCCAGTAAACACCCTCCTTTCACTATTCTGAACATTTTTCCCTTCTGGAAGAATTTCCAAATCTTACCCTAAACCTGAGTTTCGACCTTTGCCGTTTTTGAAACCCTAATTACCCTGTTTTACCCTAATTACTCTGTTTTCGGATTTTTGTCGAAACCCTCAAATCTTGTTCAATTTCACCAAATTTCCTGCCAGATGAGTCCCAGCATTTTAGTGTCACTCAGCTGCGAAATCAAAGTTCAATTTGGACCCCCAAATCTCCAGAATTGCAATAAGGTCCAAACTCCAAAGAAAGATCATCACAACTCAGTCCTTTTATTGAATTTAGGCCCCTGGCCGTGTCTCAGCAGAACCCGCCGCAGTGCATCGCCGTGTTCTTCGCCGCCGGTGAACCTCCTGCCGTGCCAACACATCAGCCACGTAGCTGACACCCGTGCGCACTCGTGGCACCGCCGTGGACGCCACCTCGGCCGCACCAGCACAACCAATTTCTTCCCCGCGCGTGAGCCCGTGAACCAGCAAGTCCAGCTTCGCCCGTTCGACACGTCTCGGCCACGCGTCGATGGAGCTTTCACTTCACCGTTCCCTCGCCGCTTGCGCCTATGCCATCCACTGCCAAAAGCCTGCACCGCTGCACGCCAGTGCCTCGCCATCATCGCCGGCACAAGTCCCCGCTGTGTCCGGTCGCTTCGCGGTCAAATTCATCGCCGCTGTTCCCCAATTTGTCAACCAGAGGATTGCTCCAGCATCTTTAAATACCCCTCAGTGTATTGCTTCAGTTCCCAGCAACAGAAACCGACCAATTTCTCACTGCCGCCGAGTTCGCTTTCTTCTCCGGCGAGCAATCTCTGGAGCTCACGGTGCCAGCCCAATTCGCTACGCCATTCTTTAAACCGAAGCCACCGGTAAGTTCCTCTCCTCTCCCTCTCTGTGCCATAGCAGCCAATTGCATCCCGGCGATCCCTAACGCCGGCGATCATCGGAAAAGCCCATTTGCCCTGTTTCCCCAATGCTGTTCGATTCATCCCAAATTGGCCTTCATGTTAGTAGAGAAAAGGGATCAGTGAGCTTAGTAGAGCAAGCCTGTGGAATCAAAACCTTCATTTGTGCCCAAATCGAAGAAATCCCGATCTGGAAGTCCATCAGTTTGCTGGACCTCGTCGCCGAGCTTCTCCGGCCATCCTCCAGCAAAATTAACCCGTCCAGTAGCCTTGTTGTGCCCTAGAGATCATCCTCAAGCTTGGAATTGAGCTCATTCGCCTTGTATCAAAAATCCCCAATTTCAAAGTCGTCGTCTCCGGCACAGTTCACCGGAATTTGCTTCCCGGCCGATTCAGCCGACACCACTTTGTCCCCTAGCTTTGCCTCACCTCCCTGAGCATTTTCTTCCACTAGCTCGACATCTGGATCTGCCTAGATTGTGAGTTATGCCCTTGTCAAGCTCTTGTCCAGATCAATGTCTGTGCCGTGTCGCCACCGTGTTTGCTCACCGGATTTGGCCGCCCTCCGGCCACTTTCAGCCCTTATTCCTGTTGAGTATTTTGTTCCTGTTAGTAATGCCTACCTCCCAGACAAAGTGTTGCATCAATTGGAGCCCTGGATCAAAAGTTAAGCCATGCCCTAGTTTCTGGCCATGTCCAGCACTATGTCAGTGCATGTCAGCCACTGGCATTAGCCTTGTTTGACCCCTCTGGTTGAGCAATGGAAATGTCACTTTGTCCCCTAGATTCCTGGAGTTGTGTTCTACATCTTTCCCTTCTATCACTTCTCCAGAAAACCATCCTAACACCAGTTTGAAGTTATGCCAAAGCCGTGAACTGAATGTCGACCCTTCGACGTTCAATCCTTTTAGCCGTTTCTTCGACCAGAACCCTTGTGACCTTGCCCTAACCTTTTCCCCTGCATGCATGACTTATTTACTTAATATTTTCTATGGAAACTATTTTATGTATGCTTATGTAGCGTATGTGTTGTATTGCTTGTGTCCGCCGCAGAGCCCGAAGCTGAAGGAGCGGAAGAAGTCTTTGAAGATTCGTCCGAGTAATTAGACCTAGCAGTGCAAGGCAAGCCTCATTCCTTTGATCATGTCTCACCCAATATTTTCATATGAAGTATATTCACTGTTTCTTACTATGCATGCTTATTTGAGATACAAGTTATGTTTGAATGACATGAGTAGATATTACCTAATGAATCATGAAACCCTTTTGTTATTGAACCTTCTTATATATGCTTTTGTCACCCTAGGACTCATATACTGAATATCCACATTAAACTTGAAATGGTCAAATACATGAAAAGTTATAATGAAAACCGTTTTGCTAAGAAAACTGATAAAAGGGATCAGTAGTGAGGATTGGATTGTATGGAGAGGGTGCGGTGCGCACCAGGGAATGTGAATGTTCCTCACTATTGGTTCATAAGGACAAGAACCTTGTGCTGTGTCTCTATGCGAATTGTAAACGTACCAACCACTTGCCTGGTATGGGACAGGCACAACTTAGTAGCTTTTTGGTATTAGCAGTTCCCTGCATGGTTTGTCGGTCTGGTTTCTCGCGTGGAAACTGGTGGGCCGCAGTTCGGCCATGAGTGATGTGAGTTCAGAAAAATAATGAGAGGTAAAGGTGGAAAGAAGGAAGACGCCCTACGCCTCAGATTAAGCCGTGCGCGGTTGTAATCTTGAATGGTCATATGTCTTGCGTGGACACAGACCAAGGCTATATGTCTTGCGGGAACATAAGCCAGAGGCTAGGAAGTAAGGCAGTGGGGAGGACCCACAACGGTACTTGAGACTTAATTGTCTATTTATCGGGCGGGGATACTGTTAATACTGAACTGCAAAAGCGTTGTGTGATCTCGGCCTTGTCACATGTGTATAAGTCACATGGAGTTGGCCCGACTTGAAAGCCGAGTGAACCAGTGGATTTAAAAAGAGGTACACCTTTGCAAAGTGTAAAAGAAGTATCAGATACTCTGTACTCCCAGGTTCAGGAGTCTTTTCGTAGTGGATGTTATCCATGGGTTATAGCACAAGTAATGATTTGGAATGTTTTCATAACATGAGTAAATAAAAGTGATGACTCATGGGAGACCATCACATAACGATTTCTAAAGTATAAATTAAGATTTTAAAGTATTACTTTTGGAAACTAAAAGCCTTTCTTTATGATTTTAGAGTGAAAATCTACTCTATTCTTATATATATATATATATATATATATATAAAACCAAAACCCCTTTTCTTGATCACTCCTCATCTATATACCTACATTTTTGTAACGAGACTTGCTGAGCATTGTGTAAAAACATGCTCACCCTTGCCTTTGCAAACAAATTCAGAAGAAGGCTTTGAGAATCCCGATTCCCCTGGCCTTGAGCACCAAGAAGAGGAAAGAGCCTTTCCAGACGATTTGAGCTTCTAGGAGGGTCATGAGCCAAGTTGAGTCCGATGTGGAGGAAGCCCTTCCAGAGCCGCTGCAGAAGGAAGTGAAGACCCTTGTGGTTGCTTTTTGTGTTGTTTTTCTGTGTTCGGTACTTCGATACCGATTATTGATTTTGAAAAACTCTCTACTTTTGTATCAACTTTAATTAGTGCCACCCTTGGCATTATGATATTGTAATAGCGGTCCTCGTGACCTTGTACTTGCTTTATCTACCAGCTTTATTATTTAAAGTGAATCCTGTTGTTGTGAGTTTGTGATGTACCTTTCTGTGCGCAATCTACCTGGGCGGTTGCCAAGGTGACCCTCAAATGGGGGTCTCACAGGACCCGCCCGGGGATAAGGTCCCGGGGGCCAAATGGCGGCGCCCGGGGCAGGCACCGGAGGCCACTATCCCCGGGCCAGTGGCGGCGCCCGGGACCAGCCCGGGGGGCACGGTCCCGGGGGCCAAAAAGGCGGCGCCCGAGACATGCCCCGGAGGCATTGTCCCGGGAGCCAAAAGGCGGCGCCCGGGGCAGGCACCGGAGGCCCCCGTCCCCGGGCAACCATGAACTTACCTGGACTTGGCCGCGTGGAGATTTCCCCCAACAAGACTCCTATAAACCTTGGAGCTCGGAGTATTCGAATACATTTTTAACTCTACAGAGAGGTACCAATTTACCCGAAAGATATTCCACTTTCATGCCCATCCTATCGATATGATTAGACCCTTCCTCACTGCATACCGTGAGTGGCAAGGTGGAGATAACAAGAACTTTTGTTATGTTTCACTCACAATTCACCCCTGACCCTGTGGATCTCTCGTGAACCACAGTTGTGGCGGGTCGTACCCAAACCCCCACCCCTATTGCATATTCCCATTACTGGGTCAGCGTGCATGATCACCTTCAGTGATATGTGTGGGAGCCGCACTCCGTGAAAATCGTGCATCACTTCACATCTCATGCAGGGGTTTCATGTGCGATCCGCATAAGTACTTGTTCAGGCTTGTCCCATACCAGGCTTGCGATTAGCACGTGTTTCATGCCACTAGACGCACAACACAAGGTTCTAGTCCTTATATGCCAGTAACCAGATCATACCACAAACCATGCACCTTCAGTGCTTGCTCATCCTTTGCAGTTAAGCACCTCCAGTGCTACCACTATTCCAAACCAAAATTCTGGTCACGGCTAGGGATTTTATTTCATGAATATAAGTATATACATAAATATATATTAGTTCATGGCTCAATACTTGTTCATTTCACATTTCACAGACATCCAGTCTAGTACTGCCAATTCATAATTCAACCATTCTCAATCTTTCACATGCAATATTATTTATATTCAAGGTTATATTATAGCAACTCTTAAAATATAGGTTCAAGACGATCAAGACTATGACTTGCCTTCTGCGTCGTAAAATACAGCAGTTGATGTCGGGTCGGCAGTGAAGTCCCGAACTCTGGCTCTGGCTCTGAGCAAAGATCAAGCAAGCAAACAGGCATTACAATCAATCCTACTCTTACTAATCCACTACATGCGATAATGCAACGAGAAACTTTTAGGCGATACAAGATTCGAGAGTTCTGGAAAACGATTAGCGTTAAACTATGGAAACCAGGGTTAAGATTAATTGTCAAAGATTTACAAGGTTCCAAATATCCCAAAATATCATAATGATATCAAGGTTGCGACTGGTTCGCCCAAAAACAGCGAATGTCTTTAGGTCGGCATTCGGTTCAAGGCATCGACATAGGGTCGATGGATGATACAGGGCTTAACTCAAGTTGTGACTGTAGAAGAAAATGTAGATCACAACATCAGGAGTCTAAGGGACAAGGTTATGCTCAAAATGCATGGCTGGAATTAGGTAAAAAGGTTCAATGCCACTGGCTGACATAGTTTGGCATAGAGTTCACACAGTCAGGAATTAGGGTTTGCTATAACTTTTGATCTAGGACTCCAATTGATGCACCACTTTGTCTGGTAGTTAGGCATTTGTAACAAGAAAAATTTACTCAACAGGCTCTAGGGCAGGAGATGGCCGGAAAGTGGTGAAAACCAGCGAAGAATACGGTGGCTGGAATTACATGTCATGGCATTGGACAGAGATTAGGGCATAGCCATAACTTTTGATTTAGACCGAATTAGATGTCGAGCTAGTAGACAACATTGTTCAGGAGACCAAGATACATCTAAGGGACAAGATGGCTGGAGCTAGACCGGCCGGGAACAGATTTCCGGCGGCCGGCGCCGGAGAAGAAGACACTGGATTTGGAGGTTTTTTCTACACAGGGTTTAAACTCAATTCTAAGCTCAGGGAGTAGCTAAGGGGTATAAGGAAGCTGTTGGTAAACTCAATTTGGCCGAAGCATCATCAGAGAAGCCTGGCGACGTGAGCCGGCGACTGGTGAAGCTCAAACCTGGGGATAGCTTTGATTCGAGCTCAATTTCGACATCTTGATGCACTGGCTTGCTAAAAATAGCTCACTGATCAATTTGCTCTATTGAATCGAGGGCTAATTTGGATTGAATCAAGTTGCTTTGCTGGAACAGGACAATTTGAGGATTCCAGTGATCGCCGGCGTTAGAGGTCACCGGTGAGCAATTGGATACTACCACACAGAGAGATGGATAAGGGAAACTCACTGGTGGCTTCAATTTGAAGCTTGATGCAAAGGTTGGAGCTGGCACCGTGAGCCTCCTCGGCAGCTCGCCGGAGAAGAAAACGAAAATGGTGAAATTCGGGTTCAAAAAGGCTAAGGGAGCTCTGGTGAAGATGGTGAAGGTTAAGTTAATCTAGAGTTGCTATTTATAGGCACGGAACGGAGATAGCGGTGAGGAAACAGTGATGGAAATTGCATCGGGGATGAAACCGGTTGGGCACAGAAGAAACAGCTTCGACGGTGCGATGCGACGGCGACAACGGTTCTGCAGCTGATCAAATTGTAGCTTCATCGGGACTTAGAGCTAGCTGGTGCAAGCGGTGGCGACAACAAATGGCGCGGCACAAAAGTTACTCACAAAAGCTGTGGTTGCTGCTGCTGGTCGCGCACAGGGGCGGTGGTTGTTCGTCGACGTTGCCACGGCGATGGCTGAAGCGAGGACACGTACACAAAAGCATGCACAGGCAAAGCTTCACCGGCGACGAAGGATGCAGTGGCGCAGCGCAGCTGATTGCGGTCGAAAACGGTGAGATCAAATGAATGTGGGTTCTGGTCGTGGTCGAAGTCAAAGAAGCTACGAGCTCTGGTCGCGAACTGCAGTTCTGGTCGATCCAGGGACTTAGTTGCAAGGATTTTTGTTTTAATTCTGGACTGATTTGTAAATTCTGGTTTAGAGATGGCTGATCTGCAATCTAATTTCACAGATGAGTATAAACTTATTCCTTGTACTCATCTAGCAAGAAATTTGGTGAAATCTGGCATGATTTGATGGTTTTTGATATAAACTGAAAATAGGGTATTTTAGGGTAATGAAATCTAAGTTTTTGTCGATTTTGAATTCTGGCATCTAGGATGAGATTTTGGAATCTGGACAGAAGAAAAAATTGTTTCAAATAGCATTTGGAAGAGGTTTACTGAAGAAATTCTGAATTTGGAGTTAATCTGTGGATTTTAGCCTTTTTGGGTTTCGAGATATCAAAAAAAGGACTAAATCGCGATACAATTTGGACTGATCTGTGAAAAAGGCCTAGATGATAGAATCTGATTGCCAACTTTTTGGATTAAGGTATTAGCATACCCATGATCATAATCTAAGAATAATCTGCTCTAAATTAGGTCCATTCGAAAACAGAAGTTTTGATAAATCTGAGATTTAGAGATGGAATTGAGTCTTGCTTCTGAAGACTTTTAGGTTCAAAGTAACTGATAGATTACATCTGAGCAATCTAATCTTGATTTGGGTCTACAGAATAAATTTGGACATTTTAGGGCTTGATATAGACAATGATCTGGCTACTACTATAGATACATGCATGCATGATGTTCATGAAAAAGGAAATTTCACCCCTAAACTCAGGGTGTTATTGATTTCCCCCAACATAAAGAGTTGTGCAATTACTTTGAGCTATATTTTCGATCAACTTTGGGTTTCGTCAACTCTGAGTAAGATCCCATTATTCCGCATATTAGTATCTAGGTGAGCCTAGTGCGAAAACTAAGGCTAGGTCTCAAACGAATCAAGTTGGTATCAGAGCAAGTTTAGTCCAAAACCTAGTCTAGGTTTAATCTGATCATGTGATGAGGTTTTGAGGCGTTTGGGGAGCTCAACAATGGTGTTTGGCTGTTTGGAGAAAATGGGTGGCTATATATAGGGTGGTAGGTAAGAGTTGTAAAGGTTTGGGTGAAGAAAAACACAAGGACAATTCAAAATAAACACTTCTGGCCAAAAAACAGGGGGAAACCGAGCCTGGCACGACCATGGGCAGGGGTCGTGCTCGGTTCGGGCACAGGGCGTGCTCCAGATTGTGCTCGGTTTGGGTAAAATACATTTTCGAGCATGTGGTCACATCGACAAAAACACGGCCAGGAGCACGGGTCGTGCTCGACCAAGGCACGGGACATGCCACTGGTCGTGGTCGTTCCTGCTAAAAAGAATTTTTTTTTTTGAAAATCGACCAACTGAAACTAACATGGGACGTGCCACTGGTCGTGCTCGGTTCGGTTTGTTTTGGAAAACAATTTTTTGAAAAAAATCAACCCGAGCCCGGCACTAGTCATGTTCGGCTCGACTGGTTTGAAAAAATTTTGTTTTCTTGAAAAATACCAAACCGAGCGCAGCACTGGTCGTGCCTGGTTCGGCCCGTTTAGAAAATTTTGTTTTTTGTGAAAAATCGAACTGAAACTGGCACGAGGCGTGCCACTGGTCGTGGTCGTCTCGAGTAAAAAGAAAAATTTTGTGTTTTTTGAAAATCGATCCAGTCGAGCCTAACACTTGTCGTGCTTTTGGTTGTGGTCAAATCGGCTGGAGTTGGCAAATTTTTTTTTTTTTCAAAAGAGTCAGCCCTAGTTTACCCAAAATTGGTTTTGATTGGTCAAACGGCATCGAAATTGAGAGATTCTTGCAATAAAGACCGAGAACGAGAACATCAGGAAATAACTCCAAAACATGAGATAAAGACAGAGAACGAATCATGCTTTCCGGATTAGGTCATCCCTAACCCTAGAAGGGAACTACTTGCTAAAAGCCATAATAATGCAGAAATAAGAATAAGAATTAAATAAAAACTCACTTGATTTCTTCAAAATTGAAGTTTCCATCCATGCCGGCGTACAAAAGCAATAAAAATAGAGAAGGGGGCTCTTCTAAGAAAATTAAACTAAAAACTAAGCCCTAACGGCTTCTAAACCTAAGAAAGCATATCTAATTGAGTCAAAAGCTTCTCTATTTATAGTACATGGGTTAACGTACCCAAAAACAACTCATTGATGTACAGGCAACGAAGTCTGGCTTCAAACGGTACGAGAATGGATAAATCTGAGTCAAAACCGACCAGATTCGACCAGTTCGGATCAAACCCGACTAAACCGACCAATTCTAATCAAATACAACTAAAACTGACCAAATTCAACCAATTTTGATCAAATCCGACCAAATCGACCAGTAAAAGTCGAGGAAACCAAGTCGAACACGACCAGGACACGTGGCCCAGTTGCGGTCACACACATGTCGTAATCGAAACCGATCAGGACTGTTTTTCGAGCAGGAGTCTTTAAGAGCCACTCTTTCTTCTTGTAACGTGTTCAAATAGGTGTTTTTTTCGCCCAGCCGTGTACGGATAAAGATTTTTCCCACCAAAACATGTACGGCCAGGAGTGTTGTTTGTGGAGTACTCGACCAGGACCTTTTTGCTTGTCCAGTTTGGTTTCTTGGTCATTTGGGGCTCACATGTGGTCAAAATCTTCCCTACAGGTTTGATCCCTGAAACATGATGAACACAACCGTGAAAGCAATTTGTAAAAATAATCAAATTTTACGCATAAATTGTCGCATCAAAGGAGTTTTAAGCATGATTTTACACGTTTTCAATACTAAACCTACGGTAAAATACTACCAAGTTAGCACTTATCAATAAGCATTCATATTTTTTGTACAAAGTCCAAAAGAAAGATCTAAGGTTTTGGAGTTTGGACATCCTTTCTTTGCTTCTTTTGGTCGTCAGCCCTTGGATCTTTGGCTTGGTCATCCTTCAGAACATCAGGTTGAGCCGCAACCTCAGTTGAACCCTCCTCCTGGTCATCTTCCTCCTCTTCGTCATCCTCTTCATTGCTGGCCACCATTTCATAATCATTGTTGATTTTGTCGACCAACAGATGAACCTGTGTGAATAGGTTGATGACCTCATCCATAAAGGAACACTGAAGTTCCCACACGGCTGGAGTGAGGTCAAGGTCAAGATAACTGGCTCACAACATGGAAAAAATAACACCAGCGGTGCACTGAGTGGTTGCGCAGAGGCCAGTCCTTTGATTCTCCCTGAGGGACAAGACTTCAGCAACCAATAGCGAAGATTGCCCCTCGAGGCACTTGATGACGTGAGTAAGCAAAGCTCCTTTCGCTACTAAAGTCTCCTTAGCCCCAAGGCTTTTCAAAGCCTAATCAAGTCTTTCCTTGACCAGTTTGAGTCTCTCCCAAACCTTGTCATGGAAAGCCTCAAATTTCTTGGCCATCCCCAAAAAATCTTCATACTCTTCTTTTAGAGCGAGTATTTGGAAGCACTTTCATTCTTGCCCATTTTCATGTATGACAAAAACATCAAGTTTTTGTTAATCAGATTATGACCAAAATAGATAAAGGTAAGTTAGACCAAAAATACTTACTCTCGAGTACATTTTCATGTACTTTCAAGTTTTTCCACTTGAAGGTTGTTCGCCTCGTGAAGCTTGGCTACTTCAGAAGTATAGGAGTTGACCAATTCTCCCTTGGACTACACTTTGGTCAAAAGAAGGTCTTTTTCAACCTCAGTTGCAACCTTAGCGGGCCTTTTGTCTTCAATGGCAGCCTTCAATTTTTTCACCTCCTCTTGCAAGGAGGCAGAAAATGCCTTTTTAGTGTTTAAAGAATTCTCCTTCTGGTGGGACTCTTTAGTGAGGGTATCTAATAGATCCTTAAGAGCGGTCGCGCATTTTCAACCTCTACGACAGAAGGGGCCTAGCAGGGCGGGCTTTGGATGAATCTATCTATTATCGGGCAATCTTATTGGGAATAACAAGAGCTTCCCTGAATACCCAAAGTTTCATATCTGAAGCAAGTTTTCAAGAAACTGCTCGAGTTTTAGCAAAAGCAGCCCTACGAGGTCGTATTGATTGGTTAAAAGGCCTGAAAGAAAATGTAGTTCTGGGGGGGAAGCGAAAAGTCGACCCTTCTCATTTTAGGATTGATCATCCCGAGTACTCTATTGAGGATGGAAATTCACTAATAAATAAGTCTTAAGCAAAATTGTTTATTCGTCTTTTTCGAACTATGTTTCATTCATATGATATAATATGGGTTTAAATAAATTAGATCCTTGCGGAGTCTTTTCCGATAAATACTTATTTCTTGTATTCATATTTTTCCATAGATAGCAAGCTTTTTATTTTAGATAGAAAAAGTGTTTTTTCTATCTAAAATAAAAGAATTTTGTTGATTTATTTATTGCTGTATCCAATTTATTGAATTGATACACCATTTAATTGATATCATTTAGCAAAATGAAACACAGCATATGCATCCATTTTTCGGATCGAGACTTTCACGGGATCTGCAATTCAAAATTGGTCGTCATTATCTAAAGCGACTACCAACTACAAAAAAATAAAAAGTAGACAAAATTATTAGTTAACTTACCTCTTTTCGGTTGCCTGGAGCTCCAAGTCTTGTGCTACAAAAAAAGAGATTAAGTATAGGAAAAAAGACTTGTGTTCAAAATACTTACATCGGACAGCTCTAGGGCCATCATTTTTTGCAAGTCATCACAACTCAGGGTTGGTTGAAAAACCTCCAATTCATGACCTGATTTGATGGAACTATCTTCTGGGAGAGAAGAAGACAGTGCCTCTTTGACCATTGCTTCTTCGACCACATCCTTTGTCAACTCGTCCCCTAGATCTCGACCAGAGGCTAAACTCGGGGGTGCTCCTTTCGATGCAAGCGGAGCCCCTTGTTGCATCGGTATAGCCCAATACTTAGGATGGCCTTTATCTTGGGAGTCCCCAGGGTCTCGACCTGAGTCTCACGACCTCCATCGCCTCTTGAACTACAACTTCGGATGTAGGGGGAGTGGTCGCTCTCAACTCTGGTTGTGGC
Source organism: Pharus latifolius (assembly GCA_019359835.1). Classification (NCBI taxonomy): domain Eukaryota; kingdom Viridiplantae; phylum Streptophyta; class Magnoliopsida; order Poales; family Poaceae; genus Pharus; species Pharus latifolius. The sequence goes on along the minus strand of CM033319.1, from coordinate 61,004,785 downwards.
AAAGGCACATCCAATGAGAGAATCTTTGTGCTGTCAGTGTTCACAGGTTCAGCAGGACTGCTTAATGCAAGTACAAAATCCATAAGGCAAGTAGTCACTACTACAGAAGTGCATTCCACTAACCCATATTTTCTAACGGTTATAAGCAATCTGGGAAAAATCCGATAGAATAGGACGATAGTGGCGGAAAAGAGGCATTTTACTATCAGTTACACACTAGTCCAACGTTAGTGAAATGCAAATACTTTTTACTATCGGTCATTACTGTACAAACCGATATAATATATTAAATAGTACTATCGGTTTTCCACTTTTAACTGATAGTAAAATTGCGCAGTTTATACTATCGGTTATTACTGTACCAACCGATATAATATATTAAAACAGTACTATCGGTTTTTCGTTCGTAACAGATAGTAAAATTGCGCAGTTTATACTATCGGTTATTACTGTACCAACCGATATAATATATTAAAACAGTACTATCGGTTTTTCGTTCGTAACAGATAGTAAAATTACTCACTTTATACTATCGGTTCATACTGTACTAACCGATATAATATATTACATAGTACTATCGGTTTTTCTCGCGTAACTGATAGTGAAATTATTGACTTTTTACTATCGGTTCTTACTGTACTAACCGATACAATATATTAAATAGTACTATCGGTTATATAAAACAAACCGATAGTAAAATGACTTCATATAAACTAATGGTTATGACAGTGGGGACCTTATTTTACTATCGGTTTGTGTTTTTGAACCAATAGTAAAATTGGACAACTTAATTAGGTCGACCCCTGCTCTGCGCTCTGCATGTTGGAATCATTTCAGCCGCGCACGACTCCAAGCTAGAGTGATCTAGAGAAGCTAGCTGAGAGGTTGATCATATTTCCATCCCCCTCGGTATTGTCATCTTCTCATCACCTCTCTCTCTCTCTCTCGATCACTCTTTCACATGCACTCTCCCTCTCTCTCTCTCTACTTGCAATTCATTAAACTAGATACATGTATCTCCAAACTAGCTAGAAGGCTAGGTTGGCTTGCTAGCTATAGCTTGCTGAATTTAAGCAGCTAGCTAGCTGGCTCTTCCAATTAATGCATGCATCAAGTTAATTAGGGTTTCATATATACAAATCCATTTAATGTAATTAAGCAGCTCATGTACACACATATGGCCTAGCTAATTATGTTTCATGCATATATGCATGCCCTGAGTCATTAATTATTTATTTGAATTTGTCAATTTTGTGAAATAATTGTAGATGGACCGAGAATATTGGATGTATGGAATAAAACGTACTACTGTTGAGTATTTGGAGGGTGTGAATGGGTTTATTAAATTTGCTGAGCAAGAAAAGGCGAAGAAGGGAGAGAAAGATATGCATTGTCCTTGTATAGATTGTATGAACTTAAAAAGGTTCGGCAACTCTGATCAGATTAGGAGTCATTTGATTCGTCATGGTTTTAACGCACGCTATACCCATTGGATATGGCATGGTGAAGATCTTGAGGACGAGCACCGCTACCACTCAGCAGCACCCGGAAGTGGATTGCAGTAATGATGATCATGATCAGAACATTGGTAATGTTCATTCGGAAGTCCATGTAGATGACGACAATTTAGATGAAATGTTACGTGATGTAGAAGAAGACTATAGCGAAAACGATTTAGCTAAATTTGAGAAATTAATTGTTGATTCTGAGAAGCCTTTGTTCCCCGGATGTGCAAAATTTACAAAGCTGTCTTCTGTGTTGAGATTATATAACTTGAAGGCAAGCAACGGTTGGAGCGATAAGAGTTTCACTGCGCTATTGGATCTGTTAGCGGACATGCTTCCAGAGGGAAATGAGTTGCCAAGATCGGTTTACCAGGCCAAAAAACTACTGTGTCCGTTGGGAATGGAAATCGAAAGAATACATGCATGCCCAAATGATTGTGTTCTGTACCGTAACGAGTACGAGGATTTGCATGTTTGTCCAAGATGCGGTGCATCGCGGTATAAGCATGGGGACATAATTTATCACAATGGATGTGATGAGGTAAAGAAAGGGCCTCCGGCCAAAACTGTGTGGTATTTACCTGTGATTCCCAGATTGAAATGGCTGTTTGCAAATCCGAAAGATGCGAAGTACTTGCGTTGGCATGTTGAAGGTCGGAAACAAGATGGAAAACTAAGACATCCAGCTGATTCCATTCAATGGAGAAACATTAACAGAACATTCGGTGAGTTTGGCGGCGAAGTGAGGAATATAAGGTTTGGGCTGAGTACGGATGGTATGAATCCACACGGAAATATGAGCAGTCGACATAGCACTTGGCCGGTTCTTTTATGCATCTACAATCTTCCTCCTTGGTTATGTATGAAGCGCAAGTACATCATGATGTCGTTACTAATTTCAGGACCCAGACAACCCGGGAATGATATTGACGTGTTTCTATCACCATTAGTCGAGAACTTACATAAATTGTGGAGCGAAGGGGTGCGGGTGTGGGATGCACATAAGCGAGAGAATTTCATGTTGCGGGCCATGATATTTTGCACCATAAATGATTTCCCGGCCTATGGAAATTTGTCGGGGTATAGTACGAAAGGAGGCAAGGCTTGTCCTATTTGCCTGGATGAAACTGAAAGCATGTGGTTATCGAACTGCAGAAAAACAGTGTACATGGGTCACCGCAGATTCCTTCCGATGCATCACGCCTACCGTAAGAAGAGGAAGTCATTCAATGGGAAGCCTGAGAAAGGATCAGCCCCAGTGTTTGTGACTGGTAAGGAGCTTTACTTGCGCGTGAAGGACATCAAAGTTGAGTTCGGTAAATGTTCTAAACCTCCAGGAAAAAATGTTCGGAAGAAGAGATCGATTCTTTGGGATCTGCCATATTGGGAGCACTTACAAGTTCGACATTGCATTGATGTCATGCACGTAGAGAAAAATGTTTGTGACAGTTTGACTGGTTTGTTATTGAACATTCTAGGAAAGACGAAAGATGGCATCAACGTTCGCCGTGACATGCTCGACATGGGCATAAGGACTGAGCTTGCACCGTTGGAGAAGGGAAAACGGACATACCTCCCCCCGGCCTGCTATACTTTGTCAAAAAGAGAAAAAACAGAACTCTGTCAGTGCCTACATGGTGTCAAAGTTCCATGCGGGTATTCTGCGAAGTTGAAAAAACTTGTGTCCATGAAAGACTTGAAATTGGTTGGTATGAAGTCCCATGATTGTCATGTACTGATGTCACAAATGCTTCCCATTGCTATCAGAGGCATTCTCCCAGTCAAAGTCAGAGAGACAATTACAAAGCTATGTTATTTCTTCAACACAATATCTGGCAAGGTACGTAAGCGTGTACTCCTAGCAAGTTAATTAGCTCCATTCGTGGAACTTGTCAGATTTTTTGGATCTGAATATTTGCTGCAACTGTGTCCTTGCAGGTAATTGATATGGATGGACTGGACGATTTGCAACGCGATGTGACTACCACTCTTTGTCATCTGGAGATGTATTACCCTCCATCCTTTTTTGATGTTATGGTCCATCTAATTGTTCACCTTGTCAGAGAAATTAAGTTTTGTGGACCCGTGTTCCTGCGCTACATGAATCCATTTGAGAGATTTATGGGCATCTTGAAGGGATATGTAAGGAATCGATATCGGCCTGAGGGCAGTATCATTGAAGGTTATGCTGCCGAGGAGGTGATCGAATTTTGCACCAACTATATGGCTGGGGTTGACCCAATTGGCGTTCCTACGTCCCGGCATGAGGGCAGGCTTCAGGGCATTGGAACGATTGGATTTAAAGCAGTCGTCCCCTCTAGTGATCTGTATGCAAAAGCCCATTTTTGGGTCTTACAGCACATGACGGGGGTGGAGCCATACATACACGAGCACAAGGAAATATTACGGAAACAGAATCCCTCGAAGCCAGAGATTTGGGTCACCAGAGAACATAATAGGAAGTTTGCTGGGTGGATCGAAAATAGAGTCCTACAAGCTTCTGAGGGCGACGTAGATGAAGATGTTACATGGTTGGCCAGAGGGCCTAGATTTACTGTAAGGACTTGGCAGGGGTATGACATCAACGGCTATTCATTTTACACAAGAACTCAGGACGAGAAGAGTACTATGCAATGTAGTGGAGTGACACTACTTGCTATTTCGGAGGATGCCAGGGCAGTAAGGGCACTCGACTCATATTACGGTGTTATTGAGGAAATATGGGAGCTCGATTATGTATTACTTAAGATTCCTCTGTTTCGATGCCAATGGGTCGAAATCCCTCGAGGTGTTAAAATCGACAATTATGGGTTTACTCTCGTCGATCTCAGTAGAGTCTCACACAAAGATGATCCATTTATACTTACTGAGCAAGCCACACAGGTGTTCTACATCGTTGACCCGGCCAACCCAAAGTTGCACGTTGTCCTTCACAGTAAGAGACGTATTGTTGGGGTCGAAGACGTTGTGGATGAAGAAGAGTACGATCAGTTCGACGAACTACCTCCATTTTTAGATGGAATCCTTCAATCTGTCCCTACCGAAGATATTGACGAAACAAGTTACCTGCGAGACGACCACGAAGAAGGATTATGGGTGGACAACCATTCTTGACTAATTTGCAATATGTAAGTGACGTATATTACTTGGATCTTTAATCGAAGAATTCTTCAAATCATTTTTCAAAAATTCTTTGGGAAAACATACGTGATGCATTGAGAATCATTTCTGCAAATTTTCATTTCAATTGGAGTATATAGTTGATTTGAGCAATAATTGATTCTTTTCACAAATCAATATGAAAACTGCAAATTTTCATTCCATGATTGGTCTTTACTGTTAATTTATTTCAAAATTATTGGAAGTCATTTGCATGGGGTTTCAGGTGTCTTTACAAGTGCAAAATGATGTACTGAGACCCATCTGTAATTGTTCTCAGGAAATACCTTTAGATCAATTTAACAGTATTCTACTATTGGTTTCAACTTCCAAACCGATATGAAATTAACATATACTATCAGTTTATTGTCATAAAACCAATAGTAAAATACAATGCAAAATGATGTACTGAGATCATCTGTAATTCTTCTAAGAGAAATCCTTTAGGGTCAATAACATTGTATTTTACTATCGGTTTTAACTGTGAAACCGATATGAAATTAAACTATACTATCGGTTTATCGTTCATAACCGATAGTGATTTATACTGTGTTACGAGCCCCTGTTCTTAGTTTACTATCAGTTTGCTATAATAAAACCGATAGTGAACAGTGCCAACACTGAAAACCCTAACTTTTTTACTATCGGTTTATTGTTTATAACCGATAGTGATTTATACTGTGTTATGAGTCCCTATTCTTAGTTTACTATCGGTTTGGTATAGTAAAACCGATAGTGAAAAGTGACCATACTGAAAACCCTAACTTACATGTTTGTACTATCGGTTTGGTGGTTATGAACCGATAGTAAATATTCATACATTAGGTTATAACCTTGCACGATTTTCCCTCCAGTGCAACTGATCACATTCCAATTTCCAAATACTCGCGCGGAAAACCCTAGATTCCCCGACGTTCGCTTCTTCGCTCCTCTGCGCCACCATTGCCAATCAGATTCTGGTTCTCCACCGCCTCCGGCACTGCATTGCGCCACTGCCTCCGGCCACTCCACGATCGACTGTAAGTGTTCTTGACCAAATCGCTCACGTGTATTGCTTAAGTGTATGCAATGGTTCATATCCCGTTCAATGGATTACAAATATAAACCTAGAGTAAAATGCATGAACTACAAACTTGTATGAGAATGACAGAATTGATGAAAACTACTAGCAATTTGTCATACAGTGTAGTCTACTATCGGTTTCTTATTTAGAACCGATAGTAAATACCTTAAACTGAATTTTCTGTTAATTATTTCCCATTTTCTAATTTTCATCTGAAATTTTGGTTCATTTACATTTTAACATACTTTATGTTCCTGCTGAGAGACTAGCATAGTTTGCACTGCTAATCTTATAGATTTTACTGAATACAAACTTGATTACTATCGGTTTGACTTGGAAAACCGATAGGAAATAGATTATATCATAGTTTGCACTGCTAATTTGAATTTTCTGTGAATTACTTCCCATTTTCTAATGTTCATCTGAAATTTAGGTTCATTTAAATTTTAACAGACTTTATTTTTCTGCAGAAAGATTAGCATAGTTTGCACTGCTAATCTTTTAAATTTTCCTGAATACAAACCTTAGTACTATCGGTTTTCCTTTCAAAACCGATAGGAAATAGAGTATGTCTTAGTTTGCACTGCTAATCTGAATTTTCTGTTAATTACTTCCCATTTTCTAATGTTCATCTGAAATTTTGGTTCATTTAAATTTCAACAGACTTTATGTTCATGCAGAGAGACTAGCGTAGGGCACAACAATTTTAGTTATGAACTTTGTCATGTACCTTTCTTCATATCAATTGATGGTCTGTTCATGGAATTTTAGGTAAAGCCATGTCGGCATCTTCCTCGGTTGATAGTAGTGATTCGGTGAGGGCGAACGTAGATGGCGCTGCCTCGTCCCAGCACAAGAGGAAGGCGCGAGGCCCGACGATGTTGGGTCGTTTGGCCAAACGCGCGGATCTTTCATGTGAGTTCAACCAGTTCGGGAGACCGATCGGGAAGAACGCCGGCCACTATGCTGCCTATGTTGGCTTGTTGGCGAAGGAAAGGGTGAAGATCACCGTCCAGAGCTAGAAGGACGTCAAGGCCGACGAGAGGGATAGGCTGTGGGCGGAAGTGAAGGTAAAATTAATCAAAATCACTGAACTCTTGAGTAATCACATTCCCTTGGTTTATCCCAGAGATTAGGTAAGTCCTGCTTATATGCACCATTTGAAATAGGCCAAGTGGAACATCCCCGATGATGGTCCCAAGATAGCTTGCTTGAAGGACATGAACAACACGTGGAAAACCTTCAAGAACGTCCTCGTCAGTACCTTCCTCTCTAAAGGCGAATCTCCATGCGAGAAGTACCCCTTCATAACGGAGGAGGTATAGGAGCAATTCGCCCAACAGAAGAGGACTCCTGAGTTCAAGGTATGTATGGTTCCTTTGCTTGGTTACACCATTGTATGCAGTAAGCAGCGGAGCATTAATATTCTTGTTTCTGGTACGAAGGCCCTCAGCGAGAAGAACAAGGCAATCCAGAGGAGGAACGACCACCCACACCTGCTCGGCTCTCGCGGCTATGCGGGGAAGGAGGAGCAGTGGAAGAAGGCTGAAGACGAGGCGTCGAATTTCGTCTACTCCCATGACCTACCACTCTCTGAGATCCGCGATCAGCGATGCAAGCGCTGGTGGCTGGCCAGAGGGACCGTGTCGGCCACGGGGACTGTGGCATTCCCAAACCCCAGGGACGTCGAGGTCGTGCAGCGACTCGTAAGTTGGCTAACTATGATCACTAGTGTGTGCACAAGTTTGTATATATTTCTTCCTCACAATGGAGAGCTTTCAATGTAACAGATCTCTTGCTCGAAGGAGGCGACCGAGGGATTGTTCAGTCCCCATAGGGAGAACGACATCCTTACCCGGGCTCTAGGGAACAAGGAGCATCCAGGGCGGACGCGAACCGTGGGGGCTGTGGTGCCATGGAAGGAAGGCTTCTCGGAGCCCGGGCAAAAGGCGAAGAAGGCTGGCAGCTGGAAGGAAAGGGAAGTGGAGCTATCTCAGAAGATACGGGCAGATGTGACTGCACAATTCGCGGACATGTTCGCTCAAATGAACGAGAAGTATGGACGCCTCAGTCGAGTTGTGCAGTCCAAGGGTTTAGATCCAGCTGCCGAGGTCGACACTGCCAGGCCGAGTAGTTGCGGCTCGAAGGTTCACGTGGATCCGGTGGACCTGATCGAGGTATTGCAACTCTTGAGCTATATATGCAGTTCGGCTGATGCCACTCCCGTTACGTTAGAATTGTTTCGCTAACCTGTTATAATTGTTGCAAATTGCAGAAGCCGGAGAGCTGTAGCCTATTGATCAACATAGGAGACAAACCTGTTGCGGTTGCAAACGGGGTCGTATACCAGTCTTGGGAGGATGTCCGGATCCACGGTGTACCTCTGGAGCCTGGATTCGCAAAGGTACAGGTGGACATGGCCCTCCTGGGCTACAGCTCTTTTCCGTTGCCCGTCCCAACGGACGAAATGCGGACAATTGGCGAGGCATTGGGCTTGTACATACAGTAGCCCAAGAAGGGTGTTAGACTACAGGAGGTAAACCCTAGCCATTCTAGCTTACAACTCAGTTAATATACTCAATTTGCAAAATCTAACTTATGCGTTTGTACTTAAAGTGGACGATGGATACCAGCTCACTTCCTGAGGACACCACCCCCGCCACAACACATGAGCGAACTCCTTCGGCCCCCATGCCTCCTCCGACGGCCTCAAACCCTTCGCCATCAAATGAGGTCGGCGGCACCACACCCCAACCTTCGAAGGTATACACTCGCTCCCCGCCCAAAGGCAAGGGCAAGGCCAAAGGCAAGGCCAAACAAAGCCAGCTGGGTACGTTCAAGAACGGGTCCCTACTCGTGTCGGAGTACCTTCTGCGCAATATGGATCAAATAACCAGAAGTCTCCACGAGTGGTACCTGACCCGGTCTAGGCGCCACATCAACTTCTTGGTTCACTTCAGGCCAGCCCATTTTCACCGTGAGCCCGGGAGCATATCGGTGGCCCACGAGGATTTGTTCGACCTCCTCAACTGGCGGGAGCTTGATATGTCCATCATACGGACTGGAGTCCTGTGAGTTTTCTGTTGTCTGAAGTTATCACAGTTCGTTTCATAAATCTAATCACTTTGTATGCACTACTTACTAATGTCTACTTTGCTTCCAGGTGCATGTATAGGCTGGCGTCGATGAGGGCATGTGACAAGGTGGGTTTCCTCGACCCAGAGAAAATAAGCCTCACGATGCTAGAGCACGACCAAGAACATGCCGAGGAATACATATTAAGGGCACTACTAGCGCAGCAGGACCGAGAGTTCATCCTTGCGCCGTACCACCAAAGGTTAGTGCATTTCCTACTAATTTAACTCATTCTTATATGTTACGCCTAACATATGTATAAAACGGTTTGCTTATATATGCAATGTAGGGGCCACTGGGTCCTCGCCATCATTTGCCCATGGATGAATGAGGTCTATTACCTCGATTCGATGAGCGACAAGGTGGCGCATGTTTTCACCCTCACATGGCACATAGACGCGTAAGTAACATAGTTGTTTTAAATTTTTCTCTGACTAGCTAATTAATGATAACATATTAACCGGCAATGCTAAATTAAATACAGGGCTTTCAAAAATTATGCTAGTGCTGGAGGGAGGAATGACACGTTGAAGGGCACAACAATTTCTTGGAAAGAATATGAGGTAATTAATACGGATGGAAGTACTCATGATGAGTCTTTTAATTTAAGCTTAATTAGTTCTTTCGAGTTAATGTGGGTTTATGTCTTTGCATATGCAATTTTTTCAGTGCCATCAGCAGCCACGATCGTGGGAATGTGGCTTCTATGTCATGAGATTCATGTATGACCTGATCAGGAGAAACTTTGCCCAATACCCTAAGTTAACCATTTTTCCTGACTCAAAGTCGAACTTTAATTGGATGTGACGTACGATCCTAACTTCATACACGCATATATGCAGAGCGCCATGTTGAAAGAGCAATATGAGTTGGGTCAATTGAAGGAGCTGCAAACAATTTGGGCTCAATATGTCATGGAAGAAGTGGCTATCAACGATCGATAGTTACTGACTTGTGTTGATTGTTGTATTTGTGAATATATATTGAATGTGTTGATTGCTGTATTTGTGAATAAACTCAATATGTGAATAGATTCATTGATGTATTTGTGAATAAACTCGATCAATATGTGCATAAATTCAATCTGTCCAATGCATGTGTATATTACTGTATTAGTGTATCTGTGAACAAATTCAATATGTGAATATTGGTGTATTTGTGAATGATTCAATGTATCTCTGTATTGCTGTATGTATATGTGCATGATTCCAGTACTAACCGTGCCACTACATAACTGATAGGAAAAACTAATATTACTATCGGTTATATACTACAACCGATAGAATAAATATTACAGTACTATCGGTTCATATGCAGAAACCGATAGAATAAAGTTTCCAATACTAAACGTGTCTACAAAATACTATCGGTTATATAATATAACCGATAGAATAAATATTTCAGTACTATCGGTTCATATATAACAACCGATAGAATAAAATTTCCAGTACTAACTGTATCTACACAATACTATCGGTTTATATGTAACAACTGATAGAATAAAGTTTCCAGTACTAACTGTGTCCACACAATACTATCGGTTTATATGAGAGCCGATAGAAAAAAACATTTATATTACTATCGGTTTAGATCCTAGCCGATAGAAAAAAACCTACACAATACTATCGGTTTATATACGAGCCGATAGAAAAAACGTATACAATACTATCGGTTTAAATCCGAGCCGATAGAAGAAATAGTCGATAGCGATTAGTGAACGTTGGGAATGTAGATGTTTTACTAACGATTTTTGAACCGATAGAAGTGTGCTGCCCCTCTACTATCGTGCTGACCACTATCGGTAAGAGAACTGATAGTAGAGTGGATTTTTAACCGATAGTGAAAAGCATTTTTGTAGTAGTGAGTTTGACAAGTGACTACAATTTAGAGGAGTCTCGACAATAGTCTCACCTTGATGAAGTAGGGAATTTGATCCCCATATAGAAATTGAAGAGCAGCTCTCCTGTGCTACACTCGAACACAACCTCTTGGTCACTACCATCAGATGGTTTTATTCTAATGGCACGGGCTAGTCAAGGTAAACTCCTCCTCCTCGGGGTGATCACCTCCTCAACCATGTTAGCCCTAGGCACCTTCGGAGACTTAGGCGTGCCCGTGGCCTCCTATTTGCCCCTATCTTGAGCACTCTTCTCAGGCACGTGGGGGGTAGTCCTGATGTCTCCTCAATCACTGACACTTTATCTTGTGACGGTTTAGCCGCTACACTTGGCAAAGATGGGGATGCCGCCGGGAAAGTCTTTGACCGGAGCTCTTCTTGGTCACGAAGACTTAGAAGTCTCCTCTTCTTCATTTGGCTCCTTTCGGCCAAAGTTTCCTTAGGCGAATCAGTTTCCACCTTCCTATTTGAACTCTCCTCCCCAGAAAGAGTTTTTCCAATCCTTAAAGCCTATAAAAACAAAAGGATAGTTAAGACAATTAAAATGACAAACACATGGTGGTCATTGATCGAACAAAACTCAACAGATACTTATGATCTAGGCTCTTTCTCTTTTGTAGAGGCTTCAACAAGCTCTGTGGTATTCTCTTGGGGGACCCCTCAATGCTTTCCCTGATGGGGCCCATCATGAATTTTACCCTCCAATCAAGGTTATCAAGGGACAAATCTACACAAGACATTTAACGATCAATTCATCACTGGTGGAGAAAAGCAATTCAAAAACGACAGCAAAGAGACTTACTCTATTTGCTATCCCTATTCGAGTCGTGATCTCCCTCGTACTGCCACGCCAGGTGATCCCGAGCATGCAATGGGCTAATGCGGAGGCAAACAAAGTTTGCTACTACATGTCTACTAGTCAAGCCCTACTCGTGCAAGGACATGATTAGAGTTATTTGGAGGACGTGTTCGTCCTTCAAGACCGGAATTGTGTCCCAGCTCTCACTCTTCTCTGCGCGCTTGCCAGAATAGAATAGGGGGTCGGCACTGGGGATGCGGATGTAAAACCAGTTTGATTTCTACCTCACCTGGAACTCCTTCAACGGCACGATTGGGTACTATGATTCCTTTCCCTCTTAAAGCTAGAAGTAAACACATCCCATGGCACCAGCACTGTTCGAATAGTAAAGCTCGTACTAGTAGGAGAATATCTCGATTGAAGGTAGAACTCCTAAGTATGCCTTGCACAAGTGGACGAAGACACTGAGAATCACCAAGAACTCAGTGTCAAGTTCACCAACTCCAATTCATAGTATTCAATCACCACTGCAAAGAAAGCACCAGTCGGAAGATGGAATCCACACCCCAAGAAATGGGTGAACATCACCACCTCGCCATCCATAGCCATCCATCGGTTTCAGGCAACGCTCTCCCTTCTCCGCCAAACACAAACCTAAAATTGTGGTCCAATAAATGTCGTGGTATTACGAATACCCCGGCAGGTTTTGTGGGCGATCCTAGCGAAGAAAAGACGACGCGAGCTGACCGCGTGACCGGTCCTCTCCCGTCGAACAAACACAGCAAATGACACGAGGGTTTATACAGGTTCGGGCCTCAGTGGAGACCCTAGTCCTGTCGGCGTGGTCCCAACCAAAGTTGGCTAGGGGAGCTCTCTCGGGGGGGAGATAGCTCCGGAGCACACCTGTGAGATTGTCTATTCCAAGCAATAATGAATTATCCCCTTTACATGAGGTGTTACAAGGGCTTATATAGCCCCAAAAGATGCAAAAAGACTAGACTACCCCGCCTGCCACCGTTGGATCGAGGGGTAGCGACGTCCTTCTTCGGGTCAGGGACCTTGGATGCTTGACAGGTGTCCGCCGATTCCTGAGGCGCTTCTCGCGTGACCCTCACGTGACCCGGGACAGGAGACCCCTGTCTCCAGAAGGACGGCAACAGCAGGAAAACAAGCCACCGGGGGCCTTGCCCCCGGGCAAATGGCGGCGCCCGGGACAAGCCACCGGGGGGCAATGTCCCCGGGTGGAAGGCGGCACCGGGGACAAGCCACCGGGGGCCTTGTCCCAGGGCAAAAGGCAGCGCCCAGGACAAGCCGCCGGGGGGCAATGTTGTCGCGCCCCGAAACTGGGACTACGACTACTCCCGTGGAGACCTAGCTTGCTGTAGCTAGTCTCATACATGCATACCTTTGACTTCCCAGGATAAGTCAAACACAGGAGTATATTCACATTGCAGCAGAAAACTTACAAAATATTAAGCAGTGTGGCCTGCTGGCCTTAATATTACATGAAAAGATTACAATACCTTCGCGGCATTCAAGATTTAGTTAAAGCAAAATAAAACTTCTACACAGCGGATGATGGGTGTCCCTTCCACAGTAAGAAGTTGACGGCAGAACAACACATCAAGGATCTGGCGGAACTAGCTCTCCTTTATCTTGGTCCAAGAAGTTCTCCACGCCTTCCTCTTGATCTTGGTACGCTCCATCTTCTGGGTTGTAAGTTGCAAGGGTGAGTACTTACGTACTCGGTAAGTCATAGGGAAGAGTAGATACATATAATAGTATTGTTATGAACCTAGACTAGTCAAGAATTATGGATGTTTGTAAAATAATCTTTACTTTCATGTCTCATCTCATGGCAGCACTTTTCATAACATATCATCACTATTCATGTTCACTAGATTATAGCACTACCACGACACGTCGACACACGACAACCCACGGCAGTACCCCTTATCATGACAACACATGTCATTTGGGTAATCTTGACTTATCAAATTTTATTTAGAAAACATACTTGTGCCACACCCCGTGGATTTAATCCACCGCAGCAGACTGCTATAACCCGGGAGCTCGGAGTATTCGAATACGTTTTTAACTCTGCAGAGAGGTACCAATTTACCCGCAAGATATTCTACTTTCAAGCCCATCCTATCAATATGATTAGACCCTTCCTCACAACCATGTGTGAGTGGCAAGGTGGAGATAACAAGAACTTTTGTTATGTTTCACTCACAATTCACCCCCGACCCTGTGGATCTCTCGCGAACCACAGTTGTGGTGGGTTGTAGCCAAACCCCCACCCCTCCTCATATTCCCATTGCTGGGTCAGTGTGCAAGATCACCTTCAGTGATATGTGTGAGAGCCATTCTCCGTGCCAATCGTGCATCACTACACAACTCCAGCAGGGGTGCCATGTGTGATCTGCATAAGTACTTGTTCAGGCCTGTCCCATACCAGGCTTGCGATTAACACGTGTTTCATGCCACTAGACGCACAACATAAGGTTCTAGTCCTTATATGCCAGTGACCAGACCATCCACAACCCTGCACCTTCCATGCCTGCTATCCTCTGCAGTTAAGCACCTCCAGTGCTACAGCCATCCATACCAAATTTTTTGTCACGGCTAAGGGTTTTATTTCATGAATATATATAAGTACATATAATAGTTCATTGTTTACTATTTGATCTTTTCACATTTCACAAGCATCCAGCTTTGTACTGCCAAAATATATCTCAACCATTCTTTCACATGCAGTATTACTTATATTCAAGGTCATATCATAGCAATTCATAAAATATGGGTTCAAGATGATCAAGACTATGACTTGCCTTCCGCGTCGTAAGAAACAGCAGTCGATGTCGAGTTTGCGACGAAGTCTTCGAACTCGGGCTCTTGATCTACTCTCCAATCAAACAAGTACACAAAGATTACAAACTATTTTAATTTAATTACTTTAAAATCTATATGCAATAATGCAAAGATGAATGTCTCGATGATTCTAAAATGATTGGGTTTAGAAGCTGATTAGGGTTAGTTTATGGAAACCAGGGTTAAGATTAGTTGTCCAAGGTTTACAAGGTTCCAAATGTCTCAAAGTATTAGAATGATATCAAGGTTGCGACTGGTTCGCTCAAAAACAGCGAATGTCTTTAGGTCGACATTCGGTTCAAGGCATCGACATAGGGTCAATGGTTGATAGAGGAACTATCTCAACTTGTGGCAGTAGAATAAAATGTAGATTACAACTCCACAAGTCTAAGGGACAAGGTTATTTTCAATTTGCACAACTGGAAAGAGGTGAAAAGAGCTAATGCCACTGGCTGACAAGCTTTGGCATAGGGCTGACAATGTCAAAATCTAGGGCTAAGCATAAAATGCAGTTCAAGGGCTTAACTCAAGTTGTGATAGAAGAAGAAATTGTAGATCACAACCTCAGGAGTCTAAGGGACAAAGTCATGCTCAAAATGCACATCTGGAAGGAAGTGAAAAGGGCTAATGCCACTGGTTGGCATAGCCTGGCATTGGACTGACATGGCCAGAAACTAGGGCTTGCCATAACTTTTGATCTAGGGCTCCAATTGATGCACCACTTTGTCTGGGAGGTAGGCCTTGATAACAGGAACAAATGGTTCAATAGGTTCCAAGGTTGAAGATGGCTGGATGATGATGAAAATCAGTGGAGAAGTATGGTGGCGACACAGCACAGTGAAGCCACTGGACAAGATCTTGGCATAGAAATAACTGGAATTTCTGTGCAGATTCAGGGGTCGAGCTAATAGAGGAAAATGTTCAGGAGATCAAGACGAAGATGCTGGACAAGGTGGCATCGACGGCGATGGCCGGCGACGACCGGGCGGCACACTGGTGGCACGGCAGTGAAAGGTAACACATTCAAACTGCAATCTGGTGCTGTACTGCTGAAACTTGGCGTTGCTGGAGCTAGCTAGGGCTAAATGGTATTGCTTGAAGCATTGAGCTCGACTGGAGATGGCACGGCAGTGAACGGCGACGAGCTGCGCCGGAGAAGAAGACAGCTTCAACAGCAATAGAGCAATGCAGTGATTCAAACTCCAATTTGAGGGCACAGTTGAGTTCCTGGATAGCTTCAGATAGTATAAATGAAGGGAATTGGCCTAAAGCGACGCCGGTGAGGAGATCAACACCGTGGCCGGAGAAGAAGACATAAGATTTGGGGATTTTTGATACAGGTCAATTGAACTCAATTCCTTGCTTGGAGAGTATCTGAGAAGTATAAGGAAACTGTTGGCATGATTAGATTGGCCGGAGGATCATCGGAGAAGCCTGGCGACGATCGCCGGTTTCTGGTGAAATTCAAATTTTGGGAAAACTTCAATTGGGGTTCAATTGGGGATTCTGAGCTTACAGGCTTGCTAAACTCAGTTCACAGATCAATTTGTTCTACAGAATCGAAAGCTAATTCGGATTAATTTGAATTGTGTAACTGGAACAGGGCATTCTCGAAGTTTAGCAATTGCCGGCGATCACTGGCGATGAGATGCATGAGGATTCAATTAAATGATACAGCACGATAAGGGTGATGAGAGAAACTCACTGATGCTGTCAATTTGGGTGAAGAGGTTGCAGTTGAGGTTGTCACCATGAGCCTCCTTATGTGCTCGCCGGAGAAGACGACTGCTGCGAGGAGGATTTTGTTTAAATGCTGAGGAGTTCAAGAAAGCGGTGCTAGTGATAAGGAAAATGCTATTTATAGGCAAAGCAAACGAAGCAAAGCTCTCTGCTTGAAGGTTAAGAAGCTTGCGCCGGTGGAGACTTCGAGTTGAAGCAACGGCAAGCAACAAGCAGGCGAAGCTTCTCTCTGGCGCGCGAGCTGCTGGTGAGCTGGACAAGGTTTGCCACGACAAGGACTGAGGTGCAAACACGTGTGCGCATGCAAACACGGTTGCAAACAACATGGGTTAGAGCGGCGCTGATCGGCGGCGAAACACGGCGTGGTCGTGGTCGCGGTCACAAAGGCATTGTTCAACGCTAGCCGAGTTCGTGGTCGAAGTGCCCTGATCGTGAACTGCAGATATGGTCGTGGAAGCTGAGAGTTCTGGTCGTGAACAGTGGCTGGTGGCTGTTGGTCGAAGACAGCCATTTGGACTGATTTGCAAATTCTGAAAATTGGCTGTGGACTGAATTGTAATTTCTGGTTTGGAGATGGTTGATTTGCAATCTGATTTCACAGATGAGTATAAACTTATACCTTATACCCATCTAGCAAGAGATTTGGTAAAATCTGGCTTGATTTGATGATTTTCGATATAAACTGAAAATAGAGTACTTTAGGGTAAAATAAGATCTGAGTTTTGTCGATTTCGAATTCTGGCATCTAAGATGTGATTTTGTAATCTGGACAGAAGGGAAAATTGTATCAAATAGCATTTAGAAAATATTTGCTGAAGAAATTCTAAATTTGGAGTTAATCTGAAGATTTTAGCCTTTTTGGGTTTCCAGATATCAGATAAAGGACTAAATTGCGATATAATTTGGACTGATATGTGAAAAAGGCTTCGATAATATAATTTGGTTGCCAACTTTCTGGATTAAGGTATTGGCATACCCATGATCATAGTCCAAGAGTAATCTGGTCTGAATTAGGTCAAGGATTGGCTAAATCTGAGTTCAAAGTATTTAGGGTAATTAGGATAGCAATTAGAATTTCTGTTTTCGAAAACAAAAAAGAATTGATAGATCTGGAAGTTAGAGATGGAATTGAATCTGGCTTCTGAAGGCTTTTATGCTCAGGGTAACTGATAGATCATATCTGAATAATCTGATTTGATTTAGGTCTGCAAGATAGATTTTGAGATTTTAGGGTTTGAGATAGACACTGATCTGACTACTACTATAGATACATGGTATCATGCATGCATGATGTTCATGAAAAAGAAAGTTTTTACCCCTAAACTCAGGGTGTTACAGATCTACCCTGCTTAAAGAAATCTCGCCCCGAGATTTACCTAAGACAAGAAAAGATAAGGATAGGTTTACTGAAGATCTTCTTCTTTCTCCTTAGTGGCTTCTTGTTCTTGAATAATTTCCCTACTGAACTTTACACAACTTGATCTTCTTTCTTTGGAGTTGGCGTTCATCAGTGGCTAGAATTCTGATTAGATACTCAAGGTAGGTAAGATTCTTCTGTAATGCTACATCTTGTACCTCTATCTGGTCAGTAGGCTCTTTTAAGCATTTCTGGAGCTGAGAGTCATGAAGCATATCATGTACTCCTGCTAATTCCAAGTCATAAGTTGGCTAGTTTTCTTCATGTGGTCTCAACTGACATGAAGCATAAGCTACTACCCGACCTTGTTGCCTTAACACACAGCCTATTCCTTGCTTCAAAACATCATAGTAAACTACAAATCTTCTTTGCTATCTGGCAAGGTAAGAACTGGTGTTGTTGTCAATTTCTACTTCAGCTTCTGAAAACTTTGTTCACACTTAGTGGTCTATTCAAATGCAATATCCTTCTTTAGCAGGTTTGTAAGAGGCTTAGCAATCTGAGAAAATCCTTCGATAAATCTCCTATAGTAACCTGCCAATCCTAAGAAACTTCTGATTTCTGGAACTGAAGTGGGCTGTTTCCATTCCTTGATAGCAAAAATTTTAGCTGGATCCACTGAAATTCCTTCTGCTGTCGACACATGTCCAAGAAATACAATCTTTGACATCCAAAACTCACATTTATCAAACTTGGTATAGAATTGCCTTTCTCATAGCCTTTCCAAGACTAAATGTAAATGTTGTTCATGCTCTTCTGTATTCCTGGAATATATCAGAATGTCATCTATGAATACTATGATAAACTTGTTAAGGAAATCCACAAATGTGCTATTCATGACATTCATGAAGGCTGCTGGGACATTGGTTAAACCAAATGGTACTATTGTAAACTCATACAGCCCGTATCTGGTAGTGAAAGCAGTCTTCAATATATCTTCCTTCTTAATCTTCAGCGGATGATATCCAGACTTCAAGTCTATCTTGGAGAATACTTTAGCTCCTCAAAGCAGATCGAAGAAGTCATCAATTCTTGGCAATGGATACTTGTTCTTTATGGTAACTTCATTTAGAGCTCGATAATCTACACACATTTGTAAGGTTCCATCCTTCTTCCTTACAAATAACACTGGGGCTCCCCATGGTGAAGTACTGGGTTTAATCAATCCTTTATCTTCCAAGTCTTCCAATTGGCTCTTGAGCTCTTCTAATTCAGAAATTGACATCCGATAGAGTCATTTTGCTATGGGCGCTGCTCCTGGTTTAAGCTCAATAGAGAACTCTATGTCTCTATCGGGTGGCATTCCTGGAAGTTCTTCTGGAAATACATCAGAATATAGTTGTACTATAGGTACTTGTTCCAGGCATATCTTCTGCAGTGCTTAAACAGATCCTAGTGGTTCCTTGGTTGATGATCTTTCCGCATAGAATAAAACTTTTCCCCCTTAGCTACTGACAAGGCTTAGGTTTTTTTTTTCTTCACAGTCTACTAGACCTTTATGTTGGGACAACCAATCCATGCCCAATATAATGTCTAAACCTTGCAGTTCTAAAATTTAGCAGATTTTCCTCGAATTCTACCCCTTCTAAACTGAGGGTTATATTCGGGCAGATTGAGTAGACAAATAGTCTAGCCCCTGGAGTTTGTATAATCATGGGGTACTCTAATGGTTCTATATGCATTTCAATCTCAGATGCAAATGCTTTTGACATAAAGGAATTTGTAGCACCAGGATCAAACAATATTAAGGCAGATGCAGACTGGATCAGAAATCTACCTAGAAGTATGTCGGTGGCGTTTCCCGCTTCTTGGATGGAAGTGTAGTTTAGTTTTCCTCCTGAAGTTGCCGTTGGTGTTCTATCTCTTCCTCTTCCTCGATTAGCCACCGAGGGGCAATGTCCCCAAGCAAAAGGCGGCGCCCGGGACAAGCCACCGGGGGGCAATGTCCCCGGGCAAAAGGCGGCGCCCGGGGCAAGGCACCGGGGGGTCTTGTCCCCGGGCACATGGCGGCGCCTGGGAAAAACCACCGGGGGGCCTTGTCTGATGTGACCATGCACATCATAGATAGGACCAACACTACATCAACATGGTGGTCATCAAGAGTTTCATTCAATTCTTCGTCAGCATGGTCGTCGCCGAGTGCTACCTCGATCATTTCGCCAACATGGATTAGTGTAACTTCTTCCATAACATCTACGACAAGTTGGCAACACTTCACGGCATCCTCGACATCATCTACATCAACTATGGTGTCATCATCAACTATATGGCATCATCGACCCGCACCATGGCCAGGTCGCGTGCACAGCCGGCAAGCTCATCATGCTGATATTGCGCTATCGCCGCCAGCAGTTCGGCCTCCGCCGTGGCCACCTCCCCAAGCTCAAGACGTATTCAAGAAAGGCGCATCTCCACCACTTCGACGCCCTCTGGTCCCACAAGCCACGTCGTTGCAAGGCCGGCCCAAGAGAGAGCCCAATTTGTCCACGAGTCGGGTTCGGCCATCTCCGCACAGTGAACTTAAAATGGATGCCCAGGACGCATACGGACTCTGTTTTGGACGTTCTTGGTATGCACGGAGAAGCCCTCGACGAGATCTTTCCAATGGATCCAGTCCCATGTCAAAATTCCTTACGGATCAATGGGAATTGTCAAAACAATATGGCGATCAGAATCTGCCGGGCGCTGCGACGCTCCACTTTGGGCCCATGGCCCGTGTAACCCTAGGGTTTAATGCCCCAAACCCTAGCCGTCGCTATATATTCAGTAGCCGTCATCGTTTAGACTTGGGTTTTGCTTAGATCAATTCTGTCTTTGAACAGTGTCGCCGTTCATCGGTTTGTGAGACCCCAACTCGTGAGTTTCATCCTCAATTGCAAATTCAGTTGCATCTTTCTTGTTCTTGCTTGTGTTCTCGATTCACTGGCAAGGATTAGCCTTCGTGGCGAGGTCAACCGGGCAGCGCACGGTTGATAACCAGAGGACGCGTGGTGCTGCGATTGCAGGGGTTTTGATCGTGCCGATCAAGAAGCCGGATCGTGTGTGTCTCGCGCCGCCTAATCGACTTATCCTCCACCTGACGGAAGTTCGGGCATCCCCGTTCCCATTATTGTCCCCAGGCAAATGGCGGCGCCCGGGACAAGCCACCGGGGGGCCTTTTCCCCAAACAAAAGGCGGCGCCCGGGACAAGCCACCGGGGGGCAATGTCCCCGGGCACATGGCGGTGCCCGGGACTAGCCACCGGGGGGCCTTGTCCCCAGGCAAATGGCGGCGCCCAGGACAAGCTACCAGGGGCCCTCGTCCCCGGGAAAATTGAGCATCCTCTTACCTGGACTTGATCTTGTGGAGATTTCCCCCAACAATCAAGGAGTTTGTTCACTTCCAGGTCTTCAAGCGCTGCCAAAGTACAGTTAGAAGCACTCCAACCCACCATTGAAGAAGTTTAGAAGGACTTAGAGAAAGAAGGGCACAAGAGTTTGTTTTAGTGCAAAGTAAAAAAAAATTTTGAGCAAAGGTGAGAAGTTGAACTGCCAGAACACACTTTATAACAAGCAGTGGTGATCTGTTTGAGACCTAGTCTTAGTTTTTGCACTAGACTCGCCCAGATTCTAATATGCAAAATTACGGGATCTTAATCGGAATTACCGAAATCCAAAGGATGATCGAAAACACAGCTCAAAGTAATTGCACAACTCTTTATTTCAAAGAGGGCTTTACACGTCGAACGTTGGACACACTTGCCAACGTCGAAGGAACTATGAGCTGGATATATAATTCAAGGCTGTAATAATATTCGATGATCTAAACTAGGCCTATTACAAGGTATTTATAGTCCAATAGTATGAGTATGTATCAGACTCAATAATCTAAACGTATTAGACTCATATAACTAACTAACCCTAAACAGATAAGCTTAGTTATACATATTCGGATAGAATTATAATTTCGACTAGAGTTTGAATCCTTCCCAAGGTCGCAAAACTTTCCAAAGTCGCAAACATTTTTATGGTCGCGAATCAGTTGCGAACTCGGCCTGAGATCCTCCCTGATCAGGACTCCCCTGTTGAGCCAACTCCCGTTGGTGACTAACTGTGAAGATGTAGAGAACGACTGGAAGTCTTGGAACGAACACACGATGAGCAATGCTACGATCGTCGGATTGAATATACAGATAGGCGCTCATGGAGCTTGGCACCTCCGTCATGGATTGTGGCCTTGGCCACTTATGGATAGCCTTCCCCTTGTCGAGGTTGATACCATCACTAATCCCAAAGCTAGGATTGTGAAGTTTGAATAGTGGTGCCGTAGGGACAAGTTGCATGTCATTTTCGACTAGTCGTTGTGGTGATTGACTTTGTACCTCTGCGAATAGCGCATTATTTTCTTCTGGTAAGTTCGCTAAACAACCACCACTTTCCATACACGATGCAGCACAATCCTCTTGGCTAACTGGACACATCACTCTCAACACACACTTTGAGCATGCATTGACAATCCGTTTCACCTGATTTGCTGCCAACAAGTTCTTGGTGTTGACGTGGTTGTTTTTGCTGGTGATGAATTTCGTCCCATCCTTTGTGACATCGTATTCTTGAGCTCTTCGGTGCTAATGGGTGTCATGATCGTACAAGAATGGACTTTCAAAAATCACTTGGCAAATATCGATGGGATGACATCGCATTGAACCTCGTCGATGTAACGAGCAGATTTTGCAAACTTTAGAGTACACTGACTCTTGATTTGCTAATTCATGTTGAAAGTGAACCATCCCACAGGATATGGTCGAGGATGATGAGTCGTCTGCAAACCAAGTCGTCGAACCAGCCCGGAGGAGACAAAATTCTTTTGGCTTCCGGGGTCAAAGATGGTTGCGACCACCTCGTGCTTCACCTGTATGTTAATAGTGAACAATTCCTCTGTCGGGTTGTGGTCAATTGATGAACCCGAACCTTTCTCCTTCGGCATTGCCATTAGAGACAAGGTCGTGTATGCCTTGTCAACTGAATCCAACTGGATGATTTTCTCTGCGAGCGGAATAGAAGTAACCATAACTATTCGTGTGAATGGTTCATCCCTCCTTGTTCCTTCTGGTCGCAAGTCAGGATGAAGTTTATAACACACCTCTTTTGTGTGCCCAGCAACATGACAATGCTCGCAAGTGTTACCCGTATCATGGGTAACCTCTCTGGAGCTCGTCATGGTTGAAATCTCCCTTACATTCTTGTCATTGCGGGTCTTATTCTTCTTCTCAATCACAAAGTAGTCGTGCTCCTGGTCAAGATGTCTTGAACTCTGAATAGGCTTAGCTCAGCACTGATTATCTTCTGAAGTCCAAACGTGTATTTTCTGAACGTATGGGTGTCAAAAAGTGAGATGTCAAGGACCATTGCTTGTCTCCGGAACTCCGTCATGTAGTCCTGGATAGATTGGTCGCGCCGTTGGTACAATCTATGCCAACGTTCCCATCTCTCCTCAGGTAACCCATCGGATAGAATTCTTGTCGCAGAAGTCGTTTGAATTGACCCCACGCAAGGTCGTCAGCTTCACCACTGGCGACAAGGGCCTTCCACCAAGTCTTGGCGTGGTCCTTCATTTTCAAAGGTGCGAACTTCACCTTTTGAGCGTTACTGAACCCTTTCACGTCAAAGTAGATCTCAAGCTGGTCGATCCAAGAATTCAGTTTCTCAGTATCGATCACCCCATCATATATGGGTATATCAATCTTAGCGTCGACCTTAAAAGATCCAACAGCTAAGGAGGTGTTAGTGAGGTCGTCAGTGTTGTAGTCGCCTTCGTCTTCATCTTTGTCTACCCTGCGCAAGTCTCACCAGTCTTCATACCCATAACCTTCCCTACTTCAGGAGGTACAATCATGCCCTGCTACTTAATCCAAGCAAGCACGGTTTTCATGTCAGTGGAGAGTTTAGCCACTTATTCGGCTAGGTTAGTTTGAACGGAGGTATCGTTAGACATTGTCAGAGACGTGGCTGTAGAAACCGTCAATTGATCGCCGAGAGTTTCACCGGAGGTTTTGCAACCCTGGCGAGTCTTCGTCATCCATAGGATAGGAAAGTTTCTCTGATACCAACTTGATCCGTTTGAGACCTAGTCTTGGTTTTCGCACTAGGCTCGCCCGATTCTAATATGCGGAGTTACGTGATCTTACTCGGAATTATCGAAACCCAAAAGATGATCGTAAACACAGCTCAAAGCAATTGCACAACTCTCTATTTCAAAGAGGGCTTTACACGTCGAACGTTAGATACACTTGCCTACGTCGAAGGAACTATGAGTTGGATATATAATCCAAAGGTTGTAATAATATTCGATGATCTAAACTAGACCTATTACAAGGTATTTATAGTCCAATTGTATGAGTACATATCAGACTCAATAACCTAAACGTATTAGACTCATATAACTAACTAACCCTAAACAGATAAACTTAATTATACATATTCGGATCGAATTACAATTCCGACCAGAGTTTGAATCCTTCCAAGGTCACAAACCTTTCCAAAGTTGCAAACCTTTTCGTGGTCGCGAATCCGTTGCGAGCTCGACCTGAGATCCTCTCGGATCAAGTGGACGGAAACCGAAGCGGCAACAATGGTTGCATACTTTATAACAAGCATTTCTCCAATTCAACCATTGCAATAATTAAAGATCCAATCATTGGTTTTTTTAAAGGACCACCACTGAGAGTAATGCATACAACTATGACCTGGCCTGGTCGAAATGCTACACCCATGCACTCTCTGGGCAGAACAGTAGTTATCAGCAACCACTAATGCATCATCACCCCACATTCATCACAACAATGCAGTTATCACACAATCCCTCTAAAACCGTCCAATCATCCACCACCAAGGAGGCAACTATTGGCAACCAATAGGGAATTTCCAAAAAGATAACTGCTCTTATAGGAATATAAAAAGAGGGAATAATGTAAGGGGAGGGGCATTGACACTCACACATACACACTTCTAGAAATTTGGTCTCTCGGGTCTTCTATAAAATACTTATTTTCCTCTGTAATCAATACCTCACAGGATATAAGATTGTTACTTAATTCTTAAAGGGTCTGAATTTATCTAAAAAATTCTCTCGCCTCGTCATTGTGTTACTTCTCTAATTCCACGCAATCTTTATTGATATCATAAGTTCAATGATCGACTCACCTATGGTCGATAAGTCTAATAAACTAATAAAGAGGGACTTAATATTATTTGAAGTTTTTGCTTGAAAGATTTCTATTTAAATGATAAACTCAAAATTCAAACTGCTAGACCAAATCTAGTCTAACATTCAGCTTATGTGAAAAAGCTAAATCCCTAATAATGCAAGTCGAACTCCCCTTAAGCTCGGATAATCACGCCCTATGTTGAGACACGCCCAGAGTTCCGCTCATTGCGTCCGCCCTCGCCGTCCACAATCAACACAAACAGTCAACCATGGCCTCCACCTCCGTCGTCACCGTCAACGTCGGCGGCGATGTCTTCCAGACTACGGTCGCTACCCTGTCCCGCGCCGGCCCATCTTCCCCGCTCTCCGCTCTCGCCCCCTCCCCCTCCCCGCACTTCCTTGACGGCGACCCCCGCCTCTTCTCCCTTCTCCTCTCCTTCCTCCGCCTCGGTCACCTCCCCTTCCCCCACACCACCCCCCTCTCCCCAGCCCTACTCGCCGAGGCCCGCCACTTCGGCCTGGACGCCGCCCTCCTCGCCTCGCTCTCCCCGCCCTACCTCTTCTCCCCGCTCTCCCTCCGCCCGGCCGCCCGCATACCCCTGCCCGGCCGCGGCGCCGCCTCCGCTGTCGCCCTCTCCCCCGCCGCCTCCGTCGTCGCCGCGCATGGTGGCGCGCTCTCCTGCTTCGATGCGGCGCTTGCCTCCCGCGCCGCGGCGCTGACGCCGCTCCCCGCCGTCGATTCGCTCCTCGCGTTCACCCCCTCCCTCGCCGCCGCCGGCGCCCAGGACTTCCCTGGCGTCCATCTTTGTCGGTTCTTGGACGACGACTCCACCCCCGCGCCGTCGCCGGAGGTGCTTCCTTGGCCCGGGTCGGCCTCCGCCACAGTTCTTTCGATGGCCGCCGCGCCGTCGCCATCGCCGTGGCTGCTCGCCAGCTTCGAGTCGGCGAGGCGGAACGCGAGCGCCGTGGTGGCGTTCGACCTGAACTCGATGATGCCGGTTTCGGAGATCGGCCGGAAGGAGGTGTTCGGCGCGGACATTGAGGCGGCGATACCGGCCACCAAGCTCGGGTGGCTCGCCGGGTACAACCTGCTTCTTGCGGCCGGGTCGCATGCTGGCCCGGCCGGGATGATCGGGGACATACGCCTGTGGGATGTCAGAGCGAGCACATCGGTGCCGTTATGGGAGGTCAGGGAAAAAGAGGACTGTTTTGCTGATGTCGCCACGTCCGACGCGCTGTCCGCCCTGTTCAAGGTGGGGGCTGCGTCCGGGGAGGTGTTCATGGCTGACTTGAGGCGGCTCGGTGGTGGCGGCGGTGGTGGCTTTGCTGGTGTGGAGCCATGGGTATGTCTTGGGGACGCGAGAAAGGCGGTGGCGGCTGCAATGTCGGTTGGCCGGAAGGAGGGGACCGGGTGTAAGATAGAGTGCTATGGCAATTGGGTGTTTGTGACTCGTGGGGCAGATGTAGAGCTGTGGACGCAGGTGGCGCTTGCGCCGGAGGCTGGTGGGAAGAAGGTGATGAGGAGGAATTGGGTAGGGAGCGGGCCAACAACTGTAGCAGCGGACGTAACCGAGGGGGCGAGTGAGAAAGCCAAGATTGTGAGCTGGGCATTTGGAGGCAGCAGAATGACTTTGGTGAGGGCCGGTGATCGGTGTGTCGAGGTGTGGGACAGTGCTCCGGCGGCAATGCCGGCCAGCCGCTGAGTAAACAGAGAAGACTACAAATGTGTGACGCATCCTAGTTCTTGATATCCATTCTTGTCCATCAGTGATGTCCAGCGGTGGTCTGTGTTCATGTATGATGTGTGGCCATCAGATGAGTTTCTGCTGCTGCTGGTACACACACTGACACTTTGCTTATGGATTTTGCTAATTCCACATCATAATAATCATCTTGTGATAGTTTTTCTTTGTCTTATTTAGTTTCCCCATCTCTGCATTGGTTTGGCTTGTCTTCAAATGCTATGCAAATTGCCTGCTACATTGCCGATGGCATGGTCTTTCCCCGACCCTGGATTCTATTTTTTTTTTTGTTATATTTTTTGAGTTTGCGAAGGCAAAGTGAGAGAGCCTAGGAAGAAGACTCTTGGCGAGTGTCAATTAGAGGGGTAATTTGGGCTGGACCGGCTTGAAGCACGTTATTTTGACTCGACACGTGGCACGACCTAGCACAAATTATAATGGATTGTGCCAACCCGGCATGAGGGACCGGTGCCCAGTCCCAAAAACTGGCCCACGGACGGACACAGCACGGCACGAAAAATCGAGCCGTGTCTGGGCCGACACGGCCCGTTGTATCGCGGGCCGGCCCGCAACAATACGGCATGGAGTGACCCATTGACACACGGGTCGGCCCAGCTAAAATCGGCCCATGAAACAAAGCCACAGCCCACGCACTGATACAAGTATTAAGTGATACAGGTATTAAGGCTGTCTGGGACTGATCAAATCCATCTCCCAATCTCCCAACAAGCAAGAAAGAGGGAGAGACACACGTGCATTGATCACCTCAATGCACAGTAGTCAAACATCTTTAAATAATTAAATTAAAACTCACTACTCACTATTCATTAAGGTGACATTACATGACATGACATGTGCATTGATCACCTTAGAGTTTAAGCTTTAAAAGCTTTCCTACTCTAAGAGGCAGCCACATTGTGAGGCATGGCGCACGCACGCGAGACGCGGGATGCCAGGCGGGTGCAAGTGCGGCGCGGCGGGTCGCGAACCCCGAGAAATGGGCGGACTTTTTTGCGTTTCAATTTTGAATTTTTGATTCAAATGAACGGCCATATCTCATCCATGCGGTCGAAATCAATGGTGAGATTTCATGTACGACACACTGAGTCGTTGACACGCGGGACCGACGCGCACGAGACACGAGGAATGGTAGATTTTTTGGCATTCAAATGGACGTCTAGATTTCCTCCACGTGGAAGAAATCAACGGGCGGATTTCACACACGCGAGTTGGGCTGGCGTGACACGCGAGCAACGGCCCGATTCGAAATTGATGGCCGGCTTTGTGATACGTGTCCACAATCAACAGTCAAATTTCGAGCACGGGTGCAATGAAGTAACGGTCGGATTTTTTACTATAAATACCCCAAACACACACAAAAATTCACAACTCACTCTAATCTCTCACATTTCACTCTAATTTCTCACACTCTTTTCCAATCTTCCAATCTTACACAGTTCATCCACTGGTTTTTTATTTTGGAAATTTTTTTTAAAAAAACCATTTTTATTGCTGAAAATACAATTTATTTTAAAAAACTATTTTATATCTTTAAAAATTCGATTTGCTCTCTAAAAATTATATTTGCTCTCAAGAAAATAATTTTTGGTTTCTACAAATTGTGTTTCCCTTAAAAGGTATTTTTGCACTCTAAAAATTATTTTTTCACTATTGAAAAATTATTTTTACTATTATATGGATTTGAACAATATTAATTTTGAGAATTTCAGTGCTGAAGAAATTAATATTCAAAATTTTGGTGCGGTTGAGGGGACCATTGAACCACCTAATCCGATATCATCTCCTTTAACGGTGGGCTCTGCCTCTACACCATTAATGGCATCAAACGCAGTATGGAGCAAAAGAGCCAAAAAATCGTAATGTTGGCAGTATTTTGATGTATCTGAATCTGTCGACCCAAATGGAAAAAATGTACAAATTGCTACTTGTAAATATTGCAAAAAAATTTTATCAGCTGCATCTGCAGGTGGGACCGGACAATTACTCCGTCAAGGAAAGAACTGTGCAAAGAAACAACTACATCCTCACGGTCAATAAACACAATTAAGTTTCGCCTCTGATAGAACTATAAGTACATGGAACTATGATCTTATGGTAACTAAGGAACAACTTGTTAAATTTATTGTTTCGGAAGATTTGCCAATTAAGATAGGTGAAAGTCCAAATTTTTAAAATATGATTCAAACAATATTTTGTCCTCAGTTTAAGAAAGTAGAACCACTACTAGAAATGATATTTTAGCACATTATGAAAAAAATGTAGCAATTATAAAAGAAAATTTTTCAAAAGTAACATTTTCTTTTGCACTTACATATGATATTTGGTCCGCCAACCATCAAAAAATGGATTATATTAGTGTAGTTGCACATTATTTAGATGATAATTATTTTTTAAATAAAAGAGTTATAGGTTTTAAATTAATAGATGTTACACATACTGCCGAAGTTATAGCTGATTGTATATTAACTGTAGTTAGTGAATATAAGTTAGAAAATTGTATTATTTCTATTACTCTTGACAATGCTTCAGCTAATACGAAGGCCATGGACATATTGACTCCAACACTAGTAAGGTGTTGGAGGATAAGTTCTCCACCAAAGGTGTATCTGTCATATCATCAACCTCATCGTTCAAGTAGGTATGAAAGAAATGACCACACCTTTCGATACTATTCAAATGTACGTGTTGCTAAAATTAAAAATTACTATAAGGCCAATAATATGATGCCTCAAAAATTTCGCACCGACATGAAGGAAAGGTGAAATTTCACTTATCTCATGTTAAAAAAAGTACTACCATATAAAGATCTTTTAACTTTATTTATTAATGTTCGATTGAATAGTGAGTTTCTTTCTGACTATATTTGGTGTATTGCTGAGAGATTTTACAAATTTTTGAAGCTATTTTATGATTCTACTAAAATATTATCTGATATTTATTATCCAACATCTTGTTTAGTTTTGCATCATATTTTTGATATTGCAAAATTATTTGAATTATATAGGACAGATCCCCAATTTTTTGTTGTCGTACAAAAAATGGAGCAAAATTTTTTGAAATATTTCACAAGCATATCACATCTTTACTATTTTGCTTTTATTTTAGATCCAATACTAAAATTAATTGGTTTGCAATCTTCTTTGCAACAATTAGGTGTATCTTTAAACATTGATTATTCTGAAAGTTATTCACACGTTGCTGATGAAATTTTTCGAGTTTTTCGTTTGTACGAATCTAAGTTTGCCAGTGCACACCGAATACTAATAGCACCGACACCGCAAGAATCAGAGACGCGGAGGAAGGTTGGCGGTTTGCTATGGAAGTCACTACGAGGAGGCGGAGGCAGATCATCTTCGTAGAGTTATAGCCAAAGCGAAACGCCTTCAATACTATTACCTATGAGTTCACAAGTAGAGCTCAACCGCTACCTCGACATTGATTATTCTATGGATCTGGAGTTTGCAAATGATCATGACAACTCTAACAATGTTCTCTTATGGTGGAAGAACAATCAACGACGATATCCTGTGTTATCTCAGTTGGCGCTGGATGTCTTAGTTGTTCCGGAATCAACAGTTTCTTCTGAATCTACTTTCAGTTTGACAGAAGAATAATTGAAGACAGAAGATCAATGTTAGCACCTGAGATGGTGGAGGCAATCACCTGCCTTAAAGACTGGGAAAACGCTGTCAAAAGAGAACAACATAATTTGGAGGACACTGAGTTTACTAGCGAGTTAGAATGGTTAAATGTAGATTCCGAATAATTTGTAATTAGTTACTGACTTACTGCACTCTTTTTTCCTTAGTAAGGTTTTATCTTATTGGGTTTTACTTAGTAAGGTTTTTAACGAGGTAGTGATATTTTCATATGAATACTAAAATTGTTCTCATATTTATTATTAAGTTTTATTCTCATTTATGATTTTTTATAATTTTTCAAATTTGTTTGCAATTTTTTACTCTCATGTATGGTTTATTTTAAATTTGTAAGAATTTGTTTGAATTTTCTATGATATTTTAATCTTTTTTTTTTGTAATATTTAGTTATTGTTAATCTCTTATACACCAAATATTTTTTCTCAATTTTAAAAATACTTTTCATTTTTTACTATTTTTCAAATATTTAATTATTTATTTAATTTTATAATAAATTTAATATGTTTAAAATTTGAAACTGAATTTTTAATTCCAAACTGGCCGTGCCCCTACCGGCCCGGCACGAACTACGGCCCGTGAGCTATCGGGCCGTGCCAGGCCACTCCATCGAGCAAACGGGCTGACTCGGCCCGGCACGACAACCCATAGGCCGGCACGAGCACGGCACGAAAGAAGCCTCCGGCCCGACGGGTCCGTGCCGTGTCGGGCCGGCACGGCCCAAGTTACATCTATAGTGTCAACCGGCGAAGAGCCAGAACCGAGTACACTAATATATTTGTTCAAAAATATTGGTTTAGTTATTAGAGAGGAGAGAAAAATAATTATAAAATGACTTAGCAGTTAAATTGAGGAGAAAACTAATAAAAATATAAAAAGAAGTGGCAAGCGATCGCTACCTCAACAGGCATGTCCTTTTCTCGCTTTTTCGCTTGCAGCTATGGCCAATAAAAAATTTGTTTCACCCCGGACCCGGGGAAGCATCTATGTGTCGGACTCCGCCTAACATCAGTTTTTTTATACAATTTTGCACACACTTTGTTTGTTATTGGATGAAAACCCTCAGTACCCTTCTCTAGCCCCTTATGGATAATCCAGATAATCCATCTACCCCTTTGGTAGTAAGGGTGGCAGTGGCAACGCCATCCATTGGTGGCGGTGGCTACTAGGAAGGGTGGCGGTTAGCTAAGGGATAGTGCAATGACACTATTGGAGGTTGGCACTACCAGCATCAATGCCATCCACTGGTGGCGGTGGCTACCAGGAAGGGCGGCGGTTAGTTAAGGGACAGTGCAACGACACTATTGGAGGTTGGCACAACCAGCATCAATGACCATAAGGTTGTATCCAACAAAGACACCCGAGCCGGCGTGCGCCATCCATATGAGTAGCCAGCTCAAGCAAGTTGAGCCCACGAACCAGAGTGCGATGCACGCCCAAGCAACTGCCGCGCATCCCTCTTTTTGGTGGGACCCATCGGCACGCACCAAGCCCAAAACCACTGGAACACAATTCGAGCGTTCAAAAACGTATTTTGTGGGGCCCACCAATTCCCGTCGTTATTTACCCACAAATCGCAAAAAAAAGTCACTAACAATTGTGGCACAACCAAAGTTTGACCCGCATGTAATATACTGCACAGAAGTTCAGAACACAACACGAGGACGGTACTGTGGGCCCCACCACCTACGCGGTGCTGTAGCGCCTCGATTATAGCATCTACAATGTTCACCCTGCATACACCAACTGATAGGTGGGACCAACAGTACTGGGGGCCGTGTTAGTGAAAGTTGTGTACATCACGATGCAATCGAGGCAAAGGCTGTGGGTCCCACCACTCAATCACGGCAGCCGATGAAATGTGTCCACGTTCACTACTTGAATCTATTACACAGTCGCTGACAGTTAGGCCCATAATTAGAGGTGCCCACCTGTTAGTCGGTTGTGTGTGAATTTTGCAAAGGGTGACGAGGTGTGGAAGGTGGGCCCCACTACACAAGCGCCATCTAAATGTTGGGTTCATTGCGCACTTTTTCACCATGCACTGCTGACAATGACAGTGGGGTCTATCGCGTTTGTGGTCCTCTTGTCAATGAAGTAACTAATTTTAAAAAAATATTCTGATCATTGCAATTCTTTTGCGAACTCGATTTTCACCCCATGTGGCTGACTGGTAGGTCCAATCGTTTTGTGGCCCATCTATCAGTTGATTTTTTATTTTAATTGGAAAACAACTAATTTAATTTATTTTTTGAGTCGAACCCCTGTCAGTGACTCAATTTTTCGCTATTGGAAATATATATGTTGTAAAAGAGCTGTTAGGGTATTTTTTTTATTTTGCATGAAAAAATTTATAAAAAATTCAAAAATAACTAGAAAAATTCTCCATTGCTTCTCTATAAATAGGGTTCTCATTTGCTTATTTCAACATACACATCTCACAAATCTTACAGCATCATACACCACTTGTACACTATTTTCACACAATTTTTTTTCTTTTAGAATTTCATATGAATAGTAATCCCCTGAGGGTTTCCTAAACTGGATTACTTCTTCAAATTCAGGTGAAGAAAATCCATAAACACCTAGTAATTCAAACCTGCCACCATATCCACTAGGTAATATGAATTTTTAGCCATCACCATATACTTCTGGTTATCCTCCATATCCCCCAGACCCTCAATATTTGCAAGCCACTCCATATCCACATCTCCCTCCGTATGCACTACCCCCCCCCCCCCCCCCTCATTCACATGGCCATCCATATGCACCATATGGGCCAAATATTCATTTTGTCAGTGTGTCGGCCAACTATATGCAGCCCTTGCCATCGCAACCCCCATGCAAAAATTCAAAATCCGCATTAGTATCAGATTCCGGTAAACCACATTCTATAATGTAGGTCATTATTGACAATGATGATGACCATGTTCTCCCAGATTCTGGCGGGCGTAAACAATTGCTTTGGTCAGAGGCTCACGACATTAGACTAGTGAGTAATTTGTTTTGCCATTCAATTTTTGTGGAGGAAATTATTTTAGATTTTTCTAGGCTTTACTTTATAAGGTTCATATTGTTTTTTTATGTTAATGTTATATTTCAATTGTGCAGATCAATGCGTGGTTGATTATATTTCTCGACCCAATCAATGGGAACAACAAAAAATGCAACATGTATTGGGCGAGTGTTGCAGAGGTGATGAGGACATCCCTAACACTATCTCATTTTCTACTTCACATCGTGCTGTCCATAATATTCCAAATAAAGTAAGTCCTCCAATGATAAGAGCTAGAGTAAAGCAACTTAACCAACAGGTGAATATGCTCCTTAATGAGTTATCATTTGACGTTCATAAGAATTGGATGCTACCTAATAATATTACTTTGTGTGTGTTCAGATTTATATGTGTAGATGATGGAGCGGTCTAGAGAAATCAAGGAAAGAGTAGGTGTTATATTTCAGATTAAGGAAGAGATAAGGAAGTTTAATCAGTTGGCCATGAGTTATCAAGTCCGAATCAGATTAGACGTGAAGACTTGGGCCTGCATGCCTTCTTTTCTAGTCAAATTCAAGTCAGAATCGGTTTGTATCTTAGGAAAAATATGTTGTTTCCTTTTCTATTGAGTCCGAATTAAAGTTTGTCTGTAGATGAGTTTAAATCGGTTTCCAAGGCTGAACCACAAGTTAGATATTTGGCCATAGGCCTTTAAATAGGAATGGTGTATCCCATGTATCTTTCAACCTCGAATTATATACACAAATATTTCGAAGAAGTTTTTGCTCTTGTTCTAGGGTTTTTGCTCATAAGCCACCACCTAGAATTGGGAGTTATTCTCTTCACCATTGTTCTTGTGAATCCTTGCGATTTGTAGGAGCAATTGTCGTCTACTTTTGAGTGGTTGAGTAGACATCAATCAAAGCGTGTGGTTCGACGAAATTCTTTTGTCGTAGGTTGCTGTTTTGACAGTGGTTGGCGCCATTGGTTCGTTAGGTTGAACAGATCAATAAGTTATCAATGATCCTATAGTACAGAAATGCAGTCTACTAACCCCTATCTTCTAACGGTTATTAGCGATTTAAAAGAAAACTGTTAGAAAAGGTGCTTCGCAGTCGCAAAAGGCATGTGGGAGGTATTTTTACTATCGGTTTCTATGAAAATTACCGTTAGAAGAAGCTATGCGGGTTTTTCTAACGGTAAGGAATATATATACCGTTAGAAGAGGAAAACAATTACTAACGGTAATAAGTTGAGTACCATTAGAAAAAGCAGAATGATTTACTCTAACAGTTCTGAACATATTTTCTGTTAGAAGAGATGAAGTACTGACGGTAGTCTATTGGGTACCGTTAGAACCTTTCGACTTCTACAAATAGTTTGATTCTAACGGTACTGCTTATTTCTACCGTTAGAAGAGGAACACAATTACTAACGGTAGTATTTTTCTTACCGTTAGAAAAAGAAGAATGATTTACTCTAGCGGTGTTGAATATATTTACCGTTAGAAGAGATGAAAAAGTACTGACGGTAGTCTGTTGGGGGTACCGTTAGAACCATTCGACTTCTACAAATAGTTTTATTCAAGTGGTACTTACTTCTATTGTTAGAAGAGATTCTGAATTACTAACGGTAGTCTGTTGTGTACCATTAGAATTGTTCGACTTCTACAAATACCCGGGTACGTCTCTTCCATTCGAACAGTTCATTGGGCGTGACTAGCCCTAACCCGTGACCTCCATGGACGGCCGCTGCACCTCCATCGACGACCGCCGCACCTCCGCACCTCCATCGATGGCCACTTGTTTCTCAGGTGAATCAAGTCTAAGATGGATCGTAGCCTCAACACTTTTGACTAGATTTTGGCATGGCAAGCAAGGCAAGTAAAATTTCGGCAATATTTTTAAATTGTTCTAAACCTATGATGGCAATTATCCTGCAATTTTTGTATCCTTCATTTTAATTGATGTGTCTTCTTTTCAATATAATTATGTACGGTGTCTTATTCCTGTTTTTTACTAATACAACTAAATAATACCATTGTGGGGCAGATAATGTTCAATTGTTTGAAATTCAAATAAAGAAAATGATTAGGATATTTGTAAGACAAACACTAGCTAACATAGTCAAATGCCAATAAGAGTAGAAATGTAATATCGTGATCTCTCAGTAGGTTGCATGCTCAATGCCAACTTGGACTTACAAACAATTGAAATTGAAAGATCATGAGATATAGTAGCTAGTGTAATATCTTGATCATGAAATTGAAATTGAAAGATAAGGAATTTGAAATTGAAATTGAAATTGAAAGATCATGAAATTTAAATTGAAGTTGAAATTGAAAGATCTTGAAATTGAAATTGAATATGCAGTTTACAAGTATTATGAGATACACAAATATCTCATAAAATTGAAAGATCATGAAATTGAAATTGAAAGATCATTGATCAAGATATTTACAAATATCATGAGATACACAAATATGTTGATCTCTCAGTAGGTTACTCAATGCCAATAACATTGTTGGGGGAAATCTCCGCCCGATGAGTCCCGGTGATAAGTGCCCCAGTGACTCATGACCCGGGCGCCAGCACAGGCCCAGTGAGAAGTTCCTTGAGGACCCCAGTCCCGGGAGCCGCCACGGGCCTGGTAGGAGCTTCCCGCGGACCCATGCCCCGAGCGCCGCCACTGGCCCGGTGAGAAGCGCTCCGGGGACCCCTGTCCCGAGCGTCGCCACTGGCCCGGTGAGGAGTGCCCCGGGGACCCACATCCCGGGCGCCACCATCGGCCCGGTGAGAAGTGCCCCGGGGACCCACGTCCCTGGCGCCGCCACCGGCCCGGTGAGAAGCGCCCTGGGGACCCATGTCCCGGGCGCCGCCACCGGTTCGGTGAGAAGCGCCCCGGGGACCCTCATCCCGGGCGCTGCCACCGGCCCATTGATCAAGGCCCTGGGGGCAGTCTGGGAAAAACCGCGAAGGACCCCCACGCAGGGTCACACGCGGGACACGTGAGAGATGTCTTGGGACTTAGCGAGGACACTTGTCGACCATCCGAGTACCCTGCCTGGTGGAATGACGACAGTGCCCTCCGATCCAATGGCTGCGACCAGGGTAGTTTAGTAATTTGCATCTTTTGGGCCTATATATGCCCTTGTACCACACTTTTGTAAAGGAGGACGATTCATTTTGATCAATACACCAAAAATCAACAGGCGTGCTTAGGAGCACTCTCCCCACGAGAGAGCTCCCCCCAACCGACTCACGTCGGGGGCACGTCGATAGGACTAGGGTCTCCACTGAGACCTGAACTTGTATAAACCCTCGTGTCATTCTCTATCCGTGCCTGACGGGAGAGGACCGGTCACGCAGTCAGCTTGCATCATGATTCATCCGCTAGGAACTTCCATAAAACCTGCCGGGGTATTCGTAATACAATGACAGTTGGCGCCATCCGTGGGGACTCGTGACGAATCACCACCCCCAAGAACGAGGGCTCGCGCCCTACCTATTCACTCCGGTCCCAGCGACCCAGCACCACCACCTCGAGACACTGCCGCCTCGGTGCGTTCGACCAGATGCGGCCACACCAAGGTATCACCACCTACCCTCCCGGTTACTTCCGGTGGACAGGCTTCCGGGTCTAGCCTGGTGACCACGGCCACCTCGACGGGGACTAGCATCCCCCCGACTGCACCCCCGTTTCCCAGGGATGCGTAGCTTGAAGCTCTTGTCGCGGCCAACTCCGTACCCAGTGCACCATGGAGGAGCTGCTCCGCATTTTGGCGCAGCCCCCGGCACACATCCATCTGCCACAGTTCCCATTCATGGGGCCTTGCCCCCATTATGGGGCACCTGGTAGCCCCCTTGATGCCCGGAGACCCGGTCGCCCTCGGAACCTATGACCCTGTCGGGGGCTATGTTCCCCTGGTAGGTCCATCGTCCCAAGTGGTTCCCGCGTTGGGAGCCTTCCTTGCGTCTGCGGCCTTCTCGATGCCGAGGTCTTATCCCGCATCGGGAACCTTTCCGGCACCAGGGGCACATCTCGCGCCGGGGGCTTTCGCGGCATTGAGAGCTGGTCCCACCGTGCCAGTCGAAACCGCCGTTCCAGAGGTGGTCCCTAGGCGAATGGGACCCCCCTCGCCAGTCCCGAAAGTCACCCTGGGGGCCTACGTGGCGGCGGGTCCCGCCCATGCCCCGGCGGCGGGTCCCGCCCATGCCCCGGCGGCATCCCCCGGGCCGGTGACCGTTGTGTATGAGCTCCCTCCACCCCCGCGACCACCCCCGAAGGCTCCCCCGGTAGACCAAACCTGCTTTACCCAGGAGGAGGTCGAGCGAATGCGTACCGCGAAGCTCGGCGAGGCTCCCTCAGCTATCGATCTGAACTCCCCCCGGCTTGTAGCCTTGGTGAGCCGTGCTCCCCGCCCGACCGGGCAAAAAGACCCATTGACGAAGAGACTGCCACCTCCGGGGGATACCCAGACGTTCAGGAGGTTAATTCGACTAACCCAGAGGAGAAGAGGCGCTACCGTCGCGCCGGCGGACCGCTTGGGCCCCTCCCCGACTCCGACAACGAACGTGCGTCCCCCGTTAATGGGGACAGCGATAGGGACTTCCCCTAGGAGGTGGAAGGGGCCAACCAACAGCTGTGTCACCGACTCCGATGCATCTGCTGGTCGCGACCCTACCTCCCGCCACACATTGAGCACTACAACGGTGAGGCCGATCCTTATGAGTTCATGCAGGTGTACTCCATGGCCATTTTAGCAGCTAGGGGGATGAGATGGTGCAGTGCAACGTCTTCCCCCTCTACCTCATCGGGATCGCCCGTTCATGGTTTTACATCCAGAGGGTTGGTTCCATCAAGTCCTTCATGCAGCTCAAGCGCGAGTTTTGTGCAAATTTCCAGGGGAAATACGTGCGTCCCTTGGACTCGTCCCAGCTCTACACCATCTGACAGAGGACGGGGGAGACCATTCGCAGCTTCTTCAAGCGCTTCGCTCAGGTGAAGAGCAAAGTGGCTCACGTCCCTGACTCCATAGTCATCGAGGCGTGCAAGAGCGGGATCCTCCCCAGGGAGCTCCATTGGAGGCTCTCCCGGAGCTGCCCCACCTCCGGCGACGAGCTATTCACTGTACTTGAGACGTACGCTCGGGCAGAGGAGGACGACCTCTGGAAGAAGAACCAGGGGGCCCCCGCCTCCGCTGATCGGGAGGTTAGGCACCTCCTCAAGAGTCCCAAGAGGGGCAACCGCGGCGAGCCACGGCCTTGGGACACCTTTGTCCTTGAGGGCGGAGGCGGCTCGCGCGATGGCCACAAGGGCAACCGCCCCTGCCCCAAGCCGAAAGGCCATGGGGGGGACAGTCATCCCTCGGCCGGGAAGGCCCCGCGACGGGAGGCAAGGAGGGCACAGCCAATTTGTGGTGTACCTTCCACAAGTCCAATACCCACGCTACCCGGGAATGCCACCAGCTTCTCCAACACTTTGCCCCATTCCTCGATCAGCGTGGGCAGGGGGGAGGGAGCCCTGCCTCCTTGCCCCTTCAGTCGGCTTGCCAGCTCTCCCTGCTCCCTTGGGGGAACGGCAGAGATAGGCGAAAGAAGGGGGCTCAACCAAAGAGCTCCCCTTCCAAACCTCCCAAAGGCGCGTGAACATCATTACAAGGGGACCAGCCTTAGGGAAAGACTCCAAGCGCCAGCGTAAGGAGTACACACGAGAGGTAAAGGTGGTGGGGGTGCTACACACGTCTCGTCCACCAAAGTGGTCAGACATCACCCTCACCTTCACAGCGGAATACGTGCACGGGGTTCACTTCCCCCATGACGACACGCTCATCATCTCCGCTACTATCTACAATTGCCAATTGGCATGCATCCTCATCGACGGCAGGAGTTCCGCCAACATCCTGTACCTGAAGGCATTCAGTGAAATGCTGGTCGACAAAAAACTACTGCAACATGCAGCTGGGCCCTTGCAAGGCTTTGTCCCGGGAAGACCATCCACCCAGTGGGGAAGGTCGATCTCCCCATGACCTTCAGCTCCCTGGACAACTACCGGACCGAGCTAGTCCGATTTGATGTGGTGGACCTCCCTCCTCATACAACGCCATCATGGGGAGGACCACTGTCAACCGTCTGGGGGCCGCAATCCATCAAAGCTACCTCTGTGTGAAGATCCCTGGGCCCCGTTGATGTGATGCGGCCGGTCCTATCTTTCGATGAGAACAACAGCTATCGATTTGTGAAGATGAATCTCACGATCCGGCTACCAACCGTACACAACTGATACGCCCTGGCAATCGCTGAACCAACTTCAGATTGTTATCGACCGAACTAGAAGCACGATCGACCTGATCACGAAGATCTATTCCTGCAAGCAATCGAAGAACAAGCAAGAACAAGATAAACAAGCAATCTGAAATTGAAAATATAGATTGAATCAAGAAAAAGAGTTGGGGTTCCAAATACAGATATTGATGTTGATCTAGCCGACCAAGAAGAATATCTCAATAGCTTTACGAAGGAAAGACTATGACTAAACAAAACCCGTAGAACCCTAATGGTTCGGCCAGATTATATAGAGGGGGTAAAAGAGGTCAGTGGCCAGGTAAGGAAACCTGAAACCGATATGGACTCTTTCTCTACTCGGACTCTAACTCAATACATGGGCCTTGACCCAACCAAAAAGGTGACGCAGCACCGACTAGGCCCAATCAGAATCTGGTTGAAATTTGTTTTGTCAATTTCCGGCGAGCCAGAAGGAATTTGGACGTGGGGCTAGATCCATTGGAAGGAACTCATCGTGGGCATCTCCGTGGACTATAAGAATGTCCCAATCAGACTTCGTATGAGGGAGTTATGGTCATTTGAAGTCAGGCTACTCCTGGATGGCCGAACTGGACTCCAAGTCGAATCCATCCCAGACTCCAACTCGACTTGGGCTCCTTGCTGGTACTTGCGTCCTTGCTGGTCCTCTCCATGCTTCCTAAGCACAATATTATCACTATTAGGTAGTAAACCATTCTCAAAACCATATATATATAAACTTAGGAACGAGTTCACCTGGCAATGCAACAATCGGGGTTTGCTGCGCGTTATTGGTCCTTGTGTAACAAGCGGAGGATTATGGTTGGTGTGTGTATCCGAAGAAGTGATGTCCACATCACCCGTGGCGTGATCACCGCCCGAGGCAACCAGGACGTAGCCCGTGCTCTTTACGAGCGCGCCACCGCAATGATCGGGAGTGTCAACCTAATCAAGGCCACAGGGGGAGAGGGTTCTCCCCCGGCGCCAGACGCCCCGGTTGTCCCCTCTAGGAGGTCTCCCCCCAAACCGTGCCCAGAGGGGGACCTCCAGAAGGTCCCGTTGTCCCCGGACGACGGGG
The DNA here is from genome assembly GCA_019359835.1 of Pharus latifolius. Classification (NCBI taxonomy): domain Eukaryota; kingdom Viridiplantae; phylum Streptophyta; class Magnoliopsida; order Poales; family Poaceae; genus Pharus; species Pharus latifolius. The sequence goes on along the minus strand of CM033319.1, from coordinate 60,964,217 downwards.
GCAGGACTATCAAGATCGGGGCGGACCTCTCTGAAGAGCACGCGGAGCAACTCGCAACCTTCCTACACAAAAACGCTGACGTCTTTGCATGGAAGCCCGCTGACATGTGAGGTGTCGCTCGGGATGTCATCGAGCATATGCTCGCTGTGACGCCTGGCCATCCCCCGATCAAGCAGAAGTTGAGGAAGCTCTCCCTTGAGCTCCAGGAGGCCGTCAAGGTGGAAAGCGCCAAGCTCTGAGAGGCAGGGTTCATTCGGGAGGTCCTGCACCCCGAGTGGCTGTCCAACCCTGTTCTCGTGAAGGAGTCGAATGGCAAGTGGAGGATGTGTGTTGACTTCATCGACCTCAACAAGGCTTGTTCAAAAGACGACTTCCCTCTCCCGTGGATTGACCAGCTGGTCAATTTGACCACGTGGTGCGAGCTAATGAGCTTCTTGGACACGTATTCGGGCTATCACCAGGTCCGGATGGCCGAAGGGGACGAGGAAAAGACGAGTTTTATAACTCCCCTCGGCACCTTCTGCTACGTCCATATGCCCTTCGTGCTAAAGAACGCTGGAGCAACATTCCAACGACTCATGTCGCTGGTCTTTAAGGACCAAATCGGCCGCAACGTCGAAGTCTACGTCGATGACGCGGTTGTCAAAAGTCTCCACGCGCCAGCTCATATCGACGACTTAGCGGAGACCTTCCACAACCTCCATGAGTACGGGTTGAAGCTCAACCCAGAAAAATGCTCCTTCGGCGTATGCGGGGGAAGCTGCTGGGCTTCCTCATGTCCCAGCGGGGCATAGAGGCCAACCCCGAAGAAATTCGGGCCTTGCTGGACATGCCCCCTCCGTGCTCCGTGAGAGACGTACATCGGCTTTCCGGCCGCTTGGCCGTGTTAAGCCGCTTCGTCTCGCGGTCAGGGGAATGTGGTCTCCAGTTCTTCAAGATCCTCTGGGGTCTCGAGGGGTTCAGGTGGACTCCCGAGGCCCAGGTGGCCTTCGACGACCTGAAGAAGTACCTCATGGGCCCTCCCATGCTCGTGAGCCCGCCTCCAGAAGAACCCATGCTGCTTTATCTCGCTGCGACCCCAGTCGCTGCAAGCGCGGTGCTGGTGAAGAAGCAGGATGGGCAGTAGGACCCCGTGTACTATGTGAGCGAAGCCCTCCAAGGGGCTAAGACTCGGAACACGGAAATGGAAAAGATTTTGTCGTAGTATTGTGAATACCCTGACAGGTTTTGTGGAAGGTTCCTAGCTAAGTAAAGACGACGCGAGCTGACCGAGAGACCGGTCCTCCCCCGTCGGGCAAACACAGCAAGTGACACGAGGATTTATACAGGTTCAGATCTCAGTGGAGACCCTAGTCCTGTCGACGTGCTCCCAACGGGAGTTGGCTAGGGGAGTTCTCTCGTGGGGAGAGTGCTCCTAAGCATGCCTATTCGCTTTTGTGTATTGATACAAATGAATTGTCCTCTATTACATCATAGGGATACAAGGGCTTATATAGGCCCAAAAGATGCAAAAGGACTAAACTACCCCGGTTGCAGCCGTTGGATCAGAGGGCACTAGTGTCCTTCTTCCGGCCGAGGGGGCTAGATGCTTGACAAGTGTCCTTGCCGGTTCCCGCGGCGCTCCTCGCGTGACCCTCACGTGACCCCACCCAGGACGGTGGCATCGGGGGCTTTGCCACGGTCACCGGGGCCCTTGTCCCCGAGCAAAAGGCGACGCCCGGGACGGGGGTCACCGGGGCCCTTGTCCCCGGGCCAAAGGCGGCACCCGGGACGAAGGCTCCAGGACCGTTGTTCCCGGGCAAAAGGCGGCGCCCAGGACAGGGGTCACCGGGGCCCTTGTCCTTGGGCAAAAGGCGGCACCCGGGACAGGGGTCACTGGGGCCCTTGACCCCAGGATGGGGGTCACCGGGGGGCTTTGTCCCCTGGCCAAAGGCGGCGCCTAGGACGACGACTCCGGGACTGTTGTCCCCGGGCAAAAGGTGGCGCCCGGGATAGGGGTTACCGGGGCCCTTGTCCCCAGGCACAAGGCGGTGCCCGGGACGGCAGCTCTGGGACCGTTGTCCCCGGGCAAAAGGCGGCGCCCGGGATGGGGGTCGCCGGGGCCTTGCCCCTTACCGAGATTTGATTACACTTAGATTTCCCCCAACAGTAGCCCCCCATGTCCTCTGGGGACGTTGCTCAAGTCTCCGGAGGGGATGGTTGACATTACCGGGAACATCTCCCCTAGAAGGGATTTCGGACGCCTTGTCGTTGCCTCGATTCTTGCGCTAGACACTTATGGCGGTGCCGTCGATCATCATGCTGCCACTAGTCTCGGTTTTCATGCGCCGTCGGCCATAATGGCCTCATGCGGTTCGAACCGCCGATGCGTTGTTTCCCGCGTGCGTCCATTCGATTTGCGCACCTGTTTGAATTGGACGGTGCGGATTTGTCACGAGGGTCCACGTGGCGCCCATCGGGGCCACGTTCGAGCCCTATAAATAGCACTTCGAGGGGCCCGGAGAGGACACTTGAACCCTCGAGCCTCAAACACCACCGGCGCCCTAAGCTCTCCCGGTAGCTCTCTCCTAGAAGCCTAGTCTCCGGAAACCTAAGCTCCCCGAACTTAGTTCCCCAATAGCTTAATCCGCCGGAAATCCAAATGGGTCCAAAGGGTCGTGCCAAGGCCGCCGATGTGCCTCCGGAGGAAGTCACCGCGGTCTTCCTCTGGGCCTCCGAGTTCATCTCGGGGCACATAGAGTCCCTCGTGGATCGGGGGGTCGTCACGGATGGGGACATCCGGATCCCCTCGAAAAAGGACGGCACGCCCCGCCAATGGCCCAGAGAGGTCATCGTCTTCGAGGCTTTCCTCGAGGCTGGCCTCCAGCTCCCGGTGCACCCTTTGCTCCGGGAGTTCCTTCGGGAGTACGGGGTGACGCTCAACCACTTGACGCCGAACGCCTTCATCCGAATGGGCTCTTCATTTGGCTGTTCGAGACAGCCACCGGACGGGAGCCAACACTCCGGCTGTTCCAGTACTTCTACGAGCCCGTGGCGAGGAGCTCGCATTTGGTGAGGGAAGGGCCGAAGTCTTCGTTCGGCTCCGTCATGATAAAACTCCTACCGTCGCGGGTGCAAGAGTATCAGGTGGCGGCCTCCCGGGAACCGAGCCCAGATCATTCGGTAGTAGAAGCCCCTCGCTGACTCCTCCAGCTCCCGCCGCTGTGGCTCGAAGAAGTCGGGGAAGCTTCGGGGAGCCGGCCTCCAATCGCACGGGCACCGGTCCCCCGGTGCTCCACAAGGGCCGCGGCGCGGCCACCAGCGGGACCGCCCGACCCCGAGCCCGTGCGTTGGTGGCCTCCGGGATCACAGAGACTTGCGCATTGAGAAAGTGCATAGCCTCCGTGAACGTGGCCGGAGCCACGTCGGAACCACCTCCCAGGTCGAGGCTGAGCCCAAGCCCTTCAAGGGCCGAGCTGACCGAGTGGCCAGCCTCCTCGACCGCCCGAGAGCTAGAGTCCTCGAGGTCCCGGCGGGTGCTCTCCTTCGCCTTCGCCTCTCTCCGGAGATGGGCGTTGGCATCCTCTAAGGCAAGGAGTTGGGCCCGGACCCTGGCCAGCTCCCTGAGGGCCTCGTACCTCTCGACGCAAAAGGTGGAGGCCTTGTTATCCACCTCTTTCAGCGTCGCCTCGAAGCGGTCCTCGATGCCCTGAGCAAGGGCGCCCCCTATGAACCCAAGGATTAGACGACCCCTTAGAAAAAGTAACTGGACGACTTGAAAGCGAACTAACTTGGAGATGGAGCGAGACCAACTCGGAGCTACGCACCCGGATGGTCCCCTGCTGGACGTAGGCCTCGACCTTCCGGGTTTGGAGGCCTGCGGCTAACCTCTGAGCCTCGGCCAGGGACAGCATGGGGGTCTCCCTCCCGACGGCACCGGACCCGTCCCCACCGGCGGGCCCCCTCCAGCCGTCCCCGCGGGTGATTTGGACCTGTTCGGTCTTAGCCACACCCCCGGCCACCGGAGACTGACTCTCCGAGGAGTCGGAGGATGAACTCCCAGAGGGAACATGGCCCTTGGGGGGGACAAGGAGCCCCTTTCCCCTCCCTGGTTGTGGAGCCCCCAAGGCCCCGTGGACCGATCGGCCGAAGGGCTCGCCCCCTCGTCCATCGGCCAGTCAAAGCGCGGAGGAGAAATTTCTGCGAACCGCACCTCCAGGCGCTCCATGCTCACCGGCTCCGGAAACGTCGGAGGCGTGGCCACCGGAGAGGGCGAGGGGTTGTAGTTCACCGAGTTGGAGTCACCCCTGTCGTTCGTCGCCTTCCTCTTCTCGCCCGATCCAATGGGCGTGTCGAGGAGGCGCATGACCTCCCCCATCATTCTTGGGCTGAGGGAGGGTTCCACCTCTAGGAGGGGAGACATCACTCTGGGCCTCGGGGTAGCTTGCACTCACCCCGACCCGGGGGTCACCTCACAGGTCTTGCCGGGCGTAGCGCCTGGCATTACTGTCGCGGTGGGGGCCTTCTGAGCCTTGGCACGATTTGGCTCAGGGCCCCCAGCGGCCTCCTTCCTGGCTCGTGAGAGCCGGGGGTGGGGTGAGGTTCCCTCGCTGGTAGCTTCAGCTCGAAGGCTTCTGCTACCAAGTTACGGGGAGAGCCCTCCCCAATGACGCGCACGACGCGCTCGTGCTCATCGGCATAGTACCTCCCGCCGAGGTTCTGCGCCTTCTCCTGGGAGGCCGGATACGTCCGGACTACAAAGAACAAGTGTTAGCCAAAATATCGAAGACTAAGGATAAGGGTGACTGGATACTTACGTTGGGCCACCGGCTTCTGTGGGGGCCGGTGTGCCGGGTGTGGGACCCTCATTTGAGGAATCTGGTGGCAACCGCCCTGGTGGATTGCACTCAGAAAGGTACATCACAAGCTCACAACAACAGGATTTACTTTAAACAATAAAACAAATAGATAAAACAAGTACAAGGTCACGAGGACCACTATTACATTATCATAAAGCCAAGAATGGCATTAATTAAAGTTGATACAAAAGTAGAGAGTTTTTCAAAATCAAGAATAAAAAAGAAACGGTATCGGGTACCGAACACAGAAATGTAACACAAAAGCAACAACGAAGGTCTTCATTTCCTTCTGCAGCGGTTTGGCTCGGGCCTTCACCACATCGGACTCAACTTGGCGCATGACCCTCCTAGAAGCTCAAATCGTCTGGAAAGGTTCCTTCCTCTTCTTGGTGCTCAAAGCTAAAGGGATCGGGATCCTCGAATCCTTTCTTCTGAATTTGTGTGAAAAGACAAGGGTGAGCATGTTTTTACACGATGCTCAGCAAATCTCGTTATGAGAATGCAGATATATAGATGAGGGGTTTTCAAGGAAAGGGGTCTTGGCTTTATATATATAGGAATAGATTAGATTTTCACTCTTGTTTTGAAGAAAAGGTTTTTGTTTTCAAAAGAGAGACTTTTAAAATCCTAAGCTAGATTTTCAGAAATGTTATGTGTGGCGGTCTTTCATGAGTCACCACTTTATTCAGATTTTGTGAAAAATCTTCCAAAAGCTACTTGTGCTGCATCGACGTGGATAAGATCCACCGCGCACAGACTCCATAACCTGGAAGCTCAGAGTATCCGATACTTTTTAAACTTTGCAAAGGTGTACCACCTTAATCCACCGATCACTCAGCTTTCAAGTCAGGCCAGCTCCACGCAACTTTTACGCATGTGACAAGGCTGAAGTGACACAACAGTTTATAGTCCTAGCATTAACAATTCCCTACCCGGTAAATAGACAATTAAGTCTCAAGTACCGTTGTGGGTCCTCCCCACTGCCTTACTTCCTTGCCTGGGTCTATGTTCTTGCAAGACACATAGCCTCTCTCGATTACAGCTGCGCACGACTTAATCTGGCATAGGGCGTCTTCCTTCTTTCCACCTTTTCCTCTCATGATTTTTCTGAACTCACATCACTCATGGCCTTCTGCGGCCCACCAGCTCTCACAAGAAACTGGATCGACAACCATTGCAGGGAAAAGCTAATACTAAAGAAAGCTACTAAGTTGTGACCGTCCCATAACCGGGCAAGTGGTTGGTACGTTTTTCATGCCGCATGGAAGTACAACACAAGGTTCTAGTCCTTATGAATCTTTAGTGAGGAGTCTTTCACATTCCCAGTGCGCACACAGCACCATCCAATCAAACCATCCTCACTATCGATTCCAATCACATTTTTCTTTCACAAAAAGGGGTTTTGAATATGCTTTCTCACATGTGACCATTCAACGTTTAACATATAATTCTGAGCATAGCATAGCCTAAGCATGATATTCTAGGGTGACAAGGGTGCAGGGATATTCAATGTCAAAAGGGGCTTTACAATCATTTAGGTCATATCTAATCACTTTATTTGAGTATAGTTCTTATTTGAATATAAGGCATGCATATACTTGAAAACAGTTAACATACTTCATTTCAAAATAATAGGCGAGACATGATCAAGGGATTGAGACTTGCCTTGCAATGTTTGGTCTAGTTACTTAGACGATTCTTCGAAGATTTCTTCCGCTCCTTCAATCTCTGGTTCTACGGCGGATACAGATAATACACACATACACTACATAAGCATACAGAAGATAGTCTTTATGGGAAATGATACGTAAAATATATCATGCATGCAGGGGAAAGGTTTGGACAAAGTCACTTGGATGTTGATTGAAGAGATGGGCTCAAAAGGAGTTGAATGTCGAAAGGCTGACATTCGGTCCACGGCTAGACATAGCCTTAAATTGGTCTTAGGTAGGTTTTCTGGAGAAGTGACAGTAGAGAAAGATGTAGAGTACAACTACAGGAATCTAATGGACAAGGTGGAATTTCAATTGCTCAAGTGTAACAGGTCTAAATCATTCAATGCCACTGGTGGACATGCACTGACATAGTGCTGGACATGGCCAGAAACTAGGGCATGGCATAACTTTTGACTCAGGGCTCCAATTGATGAACAACTTTGTCTGGGGGTTAGGCCTTGATAACAGGAACAAAACACTCAACAGGTTCAAGGGCAGAAAGTGGCCGGAGGGCGGCCAAATCAGGCGAGTAAACACGGTGGTCTGGACATGAACTGAGCTACTGGACAGTGATCTTGGCATTGGAATATCTCTTGATTTAGGTCGATTCAGGAGTCGAGCTAGTAGACAATATTGCTCAGGGTACTGGGATCTACCTAAGGGACAAAGTGACCGGGGCTAGATCGGCCAGGGAAGAATTCCGGCGACCGACGCTGGAGAAGACGACTCCTAAATTGGGCGTTTTCGATTCAGAGAGTTTGTACTCGATTGCTTGCTCAGGGAGTGAGAGGGTGAAGTGAGGAAACTATTGGTGAGGTTAATTTGGTCGGGGGATGACCGGAGTGGCCTGGCGACGAGGGCCAGTTCACTGGTAGCGCGCAAATTGGGGAAAGCCACAATCTTGGCTCAATTTTGAAATCCAAACTCACAGGCTTGCTAAAGGGAGTGTGCTGAACAATTTCTTCCACTGGCATGAGGGCTAATTTGGATCGAATCGGGCAGCATTGAGGAAACAGGGGATTTGGGCTTTTCCGGTGATCGCCGGCGTTGAGGTTTGCTGGGGGCCAATTAAATGCTATGACACATACAGGGGAATGAGGGGAGCTTACTGGTGGCGTTGGTTTGGAGAGAGAAGCTGTGGGCGAAGCTGGCGCCGTGAGCTCCAGAAGTGGCTCGCCGGGGAAGAAGGTCTTCACGGCGGCGCTGAGGAACTTGGTTGCTCTCTGGTGGTAGAAGCTAAAGCAATGCAGCTGAGGGAGTGGTGCGAAGTAATGCTGCGGTTGAGGGGGAGCTTATATAGGCGATGGGCTGAGCTCTCGGGAGTTGAGGCAAATCAAACGGGATTCGCGGTTGACACCGGAGGCGGAATTGAGATGGTGTTGGGACGCGGCAACGACTGTGCCAGGCGAGGGGAATCACGGCAAATCCGGCTGGAGCAGGGCGACGGGATTACTGGCTTCGGCATGGCTGCAACGTGGCATTGCTTTGCTGCTGCTGGCGCACACGCGCGCGTGAGGAAAACACGGCACAGGCGCGGCTACGGTGGCTCCACGGTGGCGGCACGGTTGTGCACAGGTGGTGCTACGTGGCAACGGTGGTGGCAGCGCGGGAAACTTCGTCGGCGGTGAGTTCCTGCGGCGAGGCGAGGTGGCGGGGTTCTGGTCGAACGATGCCGGAGCTCTGGTCGTGGTCGAAAATGGCACAGGGGCCTGGTTGCAAGGTTTGGACTGAACTGCAAGGGATTTGGACCAATCTGTAAGGAATTTAGTTCGGGAATTTGGGCCTATTTGCAAATCTGGAGATCTAAAGGGCTGATCTGAGTTTTGGTTTTGCAGATGAGTACTACTAAATCTCTTGGACTCATCCAGTAGGAAAAATGGTAAGATCTGATAAGATCTGGTAGTTTTGACAAAAATCGAAAACAGGGTAATTAGGGTAAACAGGGTAATTAGGGTTTGAAACATTGGCGAGGCTGAAACTAGGGTTTCGGTTGAGCTTTTGGAATTCTTCCAGAAGGGAAAAATGTTCAGAATAGTGAATGGGAGATATTCACTGAATCAGATCAAATTTTGGAGATGGTCTGAGACTTTTGGTCTTTTTGGGCTTCTGACAAATCTGAAAAGAACTGATCTGCGATGCTTTTGGACTAAAAGCGAAAATGATCTGAAAAATGAAGTTTAACTGCCAACTTTTTAAGTTAAGGTAGTGGCACACTTAAGATCATAATTCTGGGATAAAGATCAAAAATGGGGTTGAGACATCCAAGAATCCAATGAAGATATGCTGACTGGCAAGCTAAAAAGATGGCAAAATTTGGGATGTTACACCGGGCACATCCCGATCCCCCTCTTCCCGTGTGAGAAGGGGGAGAGATTGAGGAGCGCTAGTGATCCGTTTGAGACCTAGCCTTGGTTTTCGCACTAGGCTCACCCAGATTCTAATATGCGGAATAACGGGATCTTACTCAAAAATACCGAAACCCAAAGGTTGATCAAAAACATAGTTCAAAATAATTGCACAACTCTTTATTTCAAAGAGGGCTTTACACTTCGAACGTTAGGTCGCACTCGCCTACGTCGAAGGAACTATAAGCTGGATATATGATCCAAGGCTGTAATAATATTCGATGATCTAAACTAGACCTATTACAAGGTATTTATAGTCCAATCGTATGAGTACGTATCAGACTTAGTAACCTAAACGTATTAGACATATAACTAACTAACTAATCCTAAACAGATAAGCTTAGTTATATATTCGGATCGGATTACAATTCCGAACAGAGAACAAATTCCTTTTCATGGTCGCGAAACCTTTCCGAACATGGTTAAGGTCGCGAAGCCGTATGCGATCAGGACTTGAAGATCCTCCCGGATCAGCTAGCTCCTCGGTGAGGTCCCTCATGGACCTCCGGCCCCGGGCGCCCACCATCTTGTTGAGGAGCTGCAACTCCTCGGCGGTCCAGGCTGGGGGCTTGGGGGCGGACGAGCAGCAGTAGGAGGGGTGCTCCGGGGAGTACGTCACCCCGGAGTCCCAGACCCGGAGATAGAACCATCTCCGGAGCCAGTCCCCCCAATGAGCCCGGGAGGCCGCCACTGGGTACTCCAGCACCCGGGTCGGGAGGAGTTGCATCATGTTGCAGCCGAAGGCGGACTTTGGCCCTCCCTTGACGACGTACGAGCCCCACGCCGAAGGCTCGTAGAAGTACCGGAGTAGCCGGAGCGTTGGCTCCCATCTGGTGGCTGTTTCGCACAACCAGATGAAGAGGCCCATCCGGACGAGGGTGTTGGGCGCCAGGTGGTTGAGCGCCACCCTGTACTCCCGGAGGAACTCCCGGAGCAACGGATGCACCAAGAGTCGGAGGCCGGCCTTCACAAAGGCCTCGAAGATGACTACTTCTCTGGCCTGGGGGGGAGGCGCTATCTCCTTTGGGGGGATCTGAACGTCCCCATCCACGAGAACCCCCTGCTCTACGAGGGACTCCAAGTCCCCCGAGGTCAACTCGGAAGCCCCGAGGAAGTCCGCGGTGACTTCCTCTGGGGCATGTCGGCGGCTTTGGTCTGGCCCTTAGGAGCCATCTACCGAAGAGAAAGTTACTGGGCAAAAGGTCACCGGAGGCTAGGTTACTGGGAGAGGCTTAAGGCGTCGTTGAGAAGTCGGAGGTAATGTTTCGATATGAGCTCTCTGGTCCCCCCGAAGCCCTATTTATAGAGCCCAGCGCGGCCCCAATGGGCGCTACATGGCTCCTTGAGGATCAATCTGAGCCGCCCGTTTCAAACAATGCGCGCGAATCGAAGAGGCGCACGCGGGAAACGGCATGCTATTGTTCGAACAGCGCATAGCCATCATGACTGGCGGTGCACGCTAATCGAGACCAGTAGCGTCATGATTATCGGCGGCACCGCCATGAATGCGTGGAATGAGAACCGAGGCATCGCCAAGCGTCGGGGACCTCCTCCGGGGGAGATGTTCCTGGTGGTGTAAACCATCCCCCGCGGGGACTTAGGGTATGTCCCCGGAGGGCATGGGGGGCTGCTGTTGGGGGAAATCTCTGCCCGATTAGTCCTGGTGATTAGTTCCCCGGTGACTCACAACCTGGGCGCCACTGATCGCACCTAAAACGGTGTGATTTTGTAATATCGCAAGTGGACGGTTGAACGTTGAGCACTTGAGGGTCGAATTCCACGAGGAACAAGCGTATTCGTCTTTCTAGCCTAATGGATCACTGATTAAGTCTAAACGAGTTGTGGGTTGTTTTTCTATAACTAACTCTACTACTAAAGCTATCAATCTAGGGTTTTAAAGCAGTAAATTGCAGGTATGAAATCTGGATTTATAAAGTAGGAATTAAAACCTAGGGTTTCAGGAATTCCATAACCTTCCGGCGTAATTCTATCCAAAGTCCAAGGATTGTGAATTAATTTCCATTGTTTTCCAAGACAAATTAAGTTTCCAGTTCGGGGCGCTGGGTCAACAGTCAAAGGATCGCTTCCACTGTCACGTTTGGTGAAAGCCTGTCTCCTGTTCAAGGTCCCGCGTCAAAGCGCTAAGGACTCAAGAACTCTCCTAAATTCTAGCTAAGGCTCAACTATTACGTCTGTTGCCGAAACGAGAATTTAGGGTTTCAGAGGAAGAAAACATTAGAAAATAACTCCAAAACTTGAGATCAAAACCAAAGAAGAATCACGCCTTCCGGATTAGGTCATCCCTAACCCTAGAAGGGATCTACTCGCAAAAATCCATAAGAATGAGAAATAATAATAAGAAGTAAATAAAAACTTACTTGATTGCTTGAAAATTTAAGTTTCCATCCTTGCCGGCTTACAAAAGCAATAAAATAGAGAAGGGGTCTCTACTAAACTAAACTAAACCCTAATGGCTAGTACGTAAAAAAGCATGCCTAATTGAGCCAAAAGCTTCTCAATTTATAGTACATGTTGGGGGGAATCCCCGGGAGGCCCCACGAAGTCCTGAGGAGTCCCCGGTGAACTCCGGAGAGCCAACGGGCTTCCGGTGAGATCCGGAGGGTCACCGGGCGCCCGGTGAGAGCCGGAGGGTCACCAGAATCCCGGTGAGACCCGGAGAGCCACTGGGCCCCTGGTGAGATCCGGAGGGTCACCGGGATCCCGGAGAGCCACCGGGCCCCCGGTGAGACCCGGAGAACCACCGGGCCCCCGGTGAGATCCGGAGGATCACCGGACCCCCGGAGAGTCCCGAAGAGTCTCCGGGTTCCCGAAGGGCGGCTGCTGACCGTGAAGCCCCTGGGAAGCCGGTGAGGCCACGTGTCGAGCATCCAGGCCGTCCCCGTGGTCAAAGGACGTCCCCGCCCTTCCATCCGACGGTTGCAGCGAGGGCTCTTTAGTCTTTTGTATTTCTTAGGGGCTATATATAGCCCTCTTGTACCCTTTTTCAGGGATTCGAATTCATTTATATTAACGCAATATCCGGCTCTCTTGGAGACCTCTCCCCGAGAGCTCACCTTCCAAGCGGACTCGCGTCCGAAGAGAGCCAACAGGACTAGGGCCCCCACTGGGACCCGAACCTGTATAAACCCCCGTGTCAGTTTCTGTGTTGCCCGGCGGGAGAAGACCAGTAACTCGGTCTGCTCGCGCCGTTGTACTCATGCCATGCACGTCCTAACCTGCCGAAGTATCCGTAATACCACGACAGTTGGCGCCGTCCGTGGGGACCTCGCGACGAATCGCCATGGCTCCCGCAACAACTAGAGCTCAAGCCCTCTCATCTCCCGAGGGCGCTGGTCCTAGCAACCCAGCTCCGCCTCCGCGAGATGAGGCCTTCGCGACCTTGCAGCCTGGGGGCGCGCGGGGGGAGGACCCGCCTCCTCCACCCGCGGCCTCCGGCCAAAGGGTCCCCGTTCCCGACCCGGCGACTGCCACCGAGCTTGCGGGGCCTAGTGCGCCCCAACTCTCCGTCCCGGTCTCCGGGGATTCTATGCTGGGGGCTCTGATCCAGGGCCAGCTTCGTACCCAACACACCCTGGAGGAGCTGCTGCACGTCCTGGCGCGACCCCCGGCTCCCGTCTACCCGCCTCCATATCCGTTTATGGGGGCACCGCCCCAATTCTTCATGGGGCAACCCGCCTTTACCGGGCCAGGGATGTTCCCCATTCCCGGAGGCGTGCCCGGGCCGTATCCAGTCCCAGGGATGCTTCCCGCGCCGGGGGGTCAACTTATCTCTGAGCCCTCCCCCGCCTCGGGGAGTCGCCCGGCTTCGGGTTCGGAACCCCCGCGAGCGGCTGCCGGCGCGCCGGGGACAACCTCCGCGCCCGAGTCCGAGAGCCTTCGGGGGCCGACGCCCGGAGCCGGTGCAGCGCCCGCTCCCGCAGACGTCCCGGGGACTCGAACCGCAACTACTCCCTCCGCCGCGCCAGCGTGGACCCGGCGTCTGGCCCGGTCCGCGCGCCGGCGGCGTCCACTGGAACGATGGCGAACGCGCATCAGCTCCCTCCCCCTCCGGGGCCGCCCCTGCGGGCGCCCCCAGCGGACCAGACCCGCTTCACAAGGGAGGAGGTCGAGCGAATGCGTACCGCCAAGTCCGGGGAAACCACCTCCCGCCATCGGTCAGGACTCCCCCGAACCCGCGGGCGTGTGGAGACGCGCTCCAAACTCGCCCGGGGGAAGAGACCGTTCAAGGAAGCTGCTGCCCTCCCCGCGGAATACCTCGATGCCCAAGAGGTCAGCTCAACCAATCCCGAGGAGAAGAGGCGATACTGTCATACCGGCGGACCGCTGCCACCCCTTCCAGACTCTGACAATGAGCATGCGTCCCCGGCGAGAGAAGACGGCGACCATGGATCCCCCAAGGAAGTTGAGGGGACCAACCAACCGCTATGCAGTCGCCTCCGCTGGATCCACTGGCCGCGGCCTTATCGCCCACCGCACATCGAGCATTACAACAGTGAGGCCGATCCTTACGAGTTTGTGCAGGTGTACTCAACGGCCATCTCGGCGGCTGGGGGGGATGAGACAGTGCAATGCAATGTCTTTCCCCTCTACCTCACGGGCATCGCACGCTCATGGTTCTACAACCTGAAAGCTGGATCCATCAAGTCCTTCGTGCAGCTGAAGCGCGAATTTTGTGCAAACTTCCAGGGCAACTATGTGCGGCCCTTAGACTCGTCCCAGCTCTACACCGTCCGGCAAAGGACGGGGGAGACTATCTGCAGCTTCTTTAAGCGCTTCGCTCAGGTGAAGAGCAAAGTGGGGCACGTTCCTGACTCCACAGTCATTGAAGCTTCCAAGAGCGAGATACTCCCCGGGGAGCTCCACCGGAGACTCTCCCGGAGCTGCCCCACCTCCGCCGATGAACTCTTTACCGTACTCGAGAAGTACGCCCGCGCGGAGGAAGACGATCTTTCGAAGAAGAACCAGGGGGCTCCTGCCCCCGCCGATCGGGAGGCCAGAGATCCCCCCAGCAAACATCCCCGAAGAAATGATAGTTGCGAGCCACGGCCTCGGGACGCTTTCGTCCTCGAGGGCGGAGGCGGCTCGCGCGACAGCGGCAAAGGCAGTCGTGCCCCTCCTAAGTCAAAAGGCTACGGGGGAGGACAATCCTCCCACGGCCGCGAGAGCCGCCCCAAGGAGAGCAAGGAGGGCACAGCCAACGTGTGGTGCACCTTCCACAAGTCGAGTACCCACGCTACTCGAGAATGCCATCAGCTTCTACAACACTTCGCGGCTTTTCTCGACCAGCGCGGCCAGGGGGAGGGGGCCCTGCCTCCTTGCCCCCCTCAACGGCTTTGCCAGCGCTTCCCGCTCCCGCGGGCGAGCAGCAAAGACAGACGCAAGAAGGGAACTCAGCCCAGGAGCTCCCCTTTCAAACCTCCCAAAGACGTATAAACGTCATTACGGGGGGATCTGCCGCGAGACGGGACTCCAAGCGTCAGCGCAAGGAGTATGCGCGAGAGGCGAAGGTTGTGGGGGTGCTGCATACGTCTTCGCCACCGAAATGGTCGGACGTCCCCCTCACCTTCACAGCGGAAGATGTGCGAGGGGTTCGCTTCCCGCACGACGACGCACTCATTGTCTCGGCTACGGTCTACAACTGCCAACTAGAGCGCATCCTCGTCGATGGCGGAAGCTCCGCCGATATCCTATACCTGAAGGCGTTCAGGGAGATGCAAGTCGACGAGAAGCTGCTGCAGCCCGCACTCGGGCCGTTGCAAGGCTTCGTCCCCGGGAAGACCATCCACCCAGTGGGGAAGGTCGACCTACCGATGACCTTCAGCACTCCGGAAAACTACCGGACGGAGATGGTCCGGTTTGATGTTGTGGACCTCGCCTCTTCATATAACGCCATTATGGGGAGGACCACGATCAACCATCTAGGGGTGGCGATTCACCAGAATTACCTCTGCGTGAAAATTCCTGGGCCTCACGGTGCGATCACCGTTCGAGGTGACCAGAGCGTGGCCCGCGCTCTTTACGAGTGCGCCGCCGCCGCTATTGGAAGCGTCAACATGATCAAGACTCCGGGGGTAGCGAACCCCCCCCGAACCTCAAACTGCCCCGGCCGTTTCTTTCGGGAGGCCGCTCCCGAGGCCACGCCCCGAGGGAGACCTCCGGAAGGTCCAACTGTCCGCGGGAGATGAAGAGAGGACCGTCAGGATCGGAGCAGACCTCCTCGACGGGCACGCCGAGCAACTCGTGGCCTTCCTTCGCAAGAACTCAGACGTTTTCGCGTGGGAGCCCTTGGACATGTAGGGCGTCGCCCGGGACGTCATTGAGCATAAGCTCGCAGTGATCCCCGGCCGCTCCCTGGTCAAGCAAAAGTTGAGGAAGCTATCCCTCGAGCGCCAAGATGCCATCAAGGTAGAGGTCGCCAAGCTTCTAGAGGCGGGGTTTGTGCGGGAAGTCCGGCATCCCGAATGGTGGGCAAACCCCGTCCTCGTAAAGAAGTCAAGTGGCAAGTGGAGGATGTGTGTGGACTTCACCGACCTCAACCGCGCTTGCCCGAAAGATAACTACCCACTCCTGCGGATTGACCAACTGGTCGACTCGACCGCGGGATGCGGACTGATTGAGGCATATTCGGGGTACCATCAGGTTCGAATGGCGGCAGAGGACGAGGAAAAGATGAGTTTTATAACTCCCCTCGGCACCTTCTGCTATCTCCACATGCCCTTCGGGTTGAAAAACGCCGAGGTAACCTTCCAGCGCCTCACGACGCTGGTCCTGAAGGATCAAATCGGCCGCAACATCGAGGTCTATGTTGACGATGTGGTCGTCAAAAGCCTTCGTGCGGCCGCACACATCGACGACCTTACGGAGACCTTCCGCAGCCTCCGCAAGTACGGGTTGAAACTCAACCCGGAAAAATGCGCCTTTGGCGTACGCGGCGGGAGGCTGCTTGGCTTCTTGGTGTCCCAGCGGGGCATCGAGGCAAACCCTAAGAAGATCCGGGCCCTGCTGGACATGCCTCCTCCGCGTTCTGTTAAAGACGTGGAGAGGCTCGCCGGCCGCCTGGCCCCGTTGGGTCGCTTCGTCTCGCGGTCAGGAGAACACGGACTCCAGTTCTTCAAAATCCTCCGGGATCTTGAGGGGTTCAGATGGACCCCCGAGGCCCAAACGGCGTTCGACGCGCTGAAGAAGTACCTTGCAAGCCCCCCGATGCTCGTGAGCCCATCCTCGGAGGAACCTTTACTTCTCTACCTCGCTGCGACCCCAGTCGCGGTGAGCGCGGTGCTCGTAAGAGAGTAGGATGGGCAACAACGCCCCGTGTACTACGTAAGCGAGGCCCTTCAGGGGGCTAAGACATGGTACACTGAAGTGGAAAAGCTGTGCTATGCCCTCCTCATGGCGTCGCGGAAGCTCCGCCACTACTTCCTCGGGCACCCAATCACGGTCCCGTCATCTCTCCCGCTGGGGGAAGTGGTGAGGAACAAGGAGGCCACCGGCCGAATTAGCAAGTGGGGGGCCGAGCTCGCTCCTTTCTCCCTCACCTTCACGGGCCGCTCCGCCATTAAGTCGCAAGTCCTCGCTGACTTCGTGGCGGAATGGACCCCAACCACCAAAACAGACGGAGGGACTCCCCTCGCCCCTCCCCGGTGCCAGGACCATTGGACGCTCATGTTCGATGGCTCACTGTGCCTCGCCAGGGCCGGCGCGGGGGTGGTTCTCCGGAGTCCAGAAGGGAAGATGCTGGAGTACGCCGCCAGGCTCGAATTCCCAGCTACGAACAATGTCGCCGAGTATGAGGCCTTGCTCCTGGGATTGCGCCTCGCGCGCTCCTTGGGAATCCACCGCCTCCTGGTGAAAGGGGACTCCCAGCTGGTGGTCAACCAAATGGACAAGTCCTACTTGTGCCACGACGCGAACCTGAGTCTATACTTGGGGGAAGTGCGGAAGATGGAAAGACACTTCGAAGGCTTGGAGGCCCAATACATCCCCCGATGGGATAACACCCGGGCCGACGCGTTGGCCCGGGCGGCCAGTGCCCGGGAACCCTGAGGTTCGCGTCCCGGAGGTTTCCGAGATCACTCGGACTGCATCGTGGATGGATCCACTCATCTCCTGCATAAGGGACGTGGGGGAACCTTCCGGTGACACTGAGGAGAAGCGCCTCCGCGCCAAGGCCAGGGCGTACGTTCTGCTGGACGGGAAGCTCTACAAGCAGGGGGCTTCCGCCCTCCTTCCCTGCCTCCTGCGGGCGGAAGGACTCCAGCTCCTCGAGGACATACACTCGGGGAGCTGCGGATCCCACTTGGCTCCACGGGCGGTCGCGGCGAAGGCCCTTCGCCAAGGATTCTACTGGCCCACGTTGGTCCGCGACGCACGGGATCTAATCTCCATGTGCGAGGCCTGCCAAAAGATGGCGAAGGGCACCAGGCTCCCCTCCGCGACATTGCAAACCATCCCTGTTACTTGGCCCTTCGCGCGCTGGGGGATGGATCTCCTCGGTCCCTTCCCCCTAACACCTGGGGGCTACAAGTACGCGGTGGTCGCCGTGGATTACTTCGCCAAGTGGGTGGAGGCTGAGCCCTTGGCCAGCATCACTTCCCGCGCGGTGCAACGTTTTTTCTGGAAAAATGTCGTATGTCGCTTCGGGGTCCCCCAAGAAATCACCGTCGACAATGGGACCCAGTTCGACTCGGCATATTTCTGGGAATTCTGTGAAGGCTTAGGCACCACCCTCCATTTTGCCTCCGTGGCTCATCCACAAAGCAACGGAGCCGTTGAAAGGGTCAATGGCATAATCCTACAAGGCTTGCGCCGGCGGCTTGAACAGACCACCTCCAAGCGAGGCGCATGGGCAGAAGAGCTTCCAAGCATCCTCTGCTCCATGCGCACCACCCCTAGCCGAGCGACAAGGCGCACGCCTTTGTCCCTCGTCTACGGGGCCGAAGCAGTTCTCCCCTCGGAGATTGGTTTTCGATCGCTGCGGGTCGAGCTCCTGGACGGGGCTACGACCGCGGCACATCAAACCAACGAGGATAATCAACGATTGGAGGTCGACCTCGTCGAAGAAGAACGCAACCGAGCGCTCCTTCACCACACCATCTACGAGCGCGAGATGGCACGCGCGTACAACCAGCGCGTGCGCGAAAGGGCCTTCCGCCTTGGGGACCTGGTCCTCAAGCGCGTGATAGACCCCCAAGCCCAGGGCAAACTATCTGCTAAGTGGGAGGGCCCATACAGGATCTCCGCGGTCCTGGGGTCCGGAGCCTACAAACTCTCCACACTTGAAGACCAGGAGCTGACGCACACTTGGAACATAACCTTGTTTCGCAAGTTTTATGTTTAGCCTCTGGGCTCAACACCTCCTCCGTCGCGCTTCCGCGGGGGGAGGCTTATGTACTCACAGTTCCCTCCCCGGCCGCGCTTTCGTGGGGGGAGGCGTTGTATCTCACCCTCTGTTAATACAAGTGGATTTTTCCATCAACTCTGGGATTTTTTGTCTCCGTTAAATTGAATGGCTTTTTCTTGCTTCACCGTTGGAATTCTTTTACAGGAGTTTTTTCTTCCGCCTAAATGGCGACGTCTCCTCTATAAAAATTCCCTCCCCGTGAGGATGCCCTCTCCGTGAGGAAGTGGGTTAGCACAGCCTAAAGTCCCTACAATGGGAGCATAGCTCCCATAGGGCGGCTTACAGTAACCCCTCGTGGACTGAGGGGGTAAGCGGCAACCCAGTTCTCACGAACTGCGGTAACGAGTCGCTTTGAGAGATTAGTCCCCCCTCGAACACTCTACACCCGCAACCGGGTCATGGAACTTCTAAGGGAACATCCATTGCCTCCCGCGGCAGACGGAAAACTCGCTTTCGGAGTTTGTCATCTCAAAAAGATAGACCGACGACTTTCTCGGTCGTGCACCACCGCTAGCCCCCGGGACTCCCGACGAGGGGCTACGCAAATTACGCACCCAGTGCAGTCTGGGTCCTTTCACTCCTTACCCACAGCGTGCGGAGCTGTGCTGCACCCCGCTGTGGAGGGGGGGGGAGGAAAACCCCGGACCCGGACAGAAAAACAACGGCCTTGCGCGGAAGGCTTCGAAGTTTCTGAGACAAAGACGCGGCAAATAAACGAGTCTATGGCTTTATTGATACAACATCACACTGGGGGATAACCCCCCCCGGTAGGACGGAAGCGCCCCTCGGGTGAGACCCGGGCGCGCGAGCATGGCCCGGGGAGTTAGGCTCCCGCGGGAAGATGCTCCGGAGAACGATCCCCGAGAAGCAACTACACCTAATAATCCCGGAGACCCTCTAAGATCTCCCGGGAAAGATCCTTGTACAGACTTCTCACACGTCGAAGAGCGCGCCGAAGGAGACCCTCCGGCCAGCACTCGTAGCCAGCCGGGGGGAGTATCCTGAGCGGGGGGACCTGTAGGGCCCCCGGCCTCGGTGGAGATAACTCGGCACGACAATCGTTGAAGTTTCCTAAGTGCCACTCCGGGAGCCAACGCAGCAGCGCCGGCTCCCCGGAGGCACCTCCCTTCGCGGAGTTAGCGTGAGCGGGTTCGGAGACTAGCCCGCCGGATGCTCCCCCGGCTGCCAGACTAAGTAAAATCAAGGCCGCCCGGGTGCTACTCGGGCTAGACCCCCCGGGCGACCCTCGAGCACTCTCCAAAAGATGTTCCTCAGGGCAAGAAAGCCCTGGGAAAGCGATGTCTAAGAATACCTGCCGACAAGTTGAACACACTTAGCAAAAGCACTACTTTATTCCAGTTGAAGGATATTTACAAGTTCCCGGGGCTCTCTCTAGAGAAGTCACCCGGAGCAAAAAAGACCTAAAAAGAGAAGCCTAATCTAACCGGGGGGGGAGGAGCTCATACTTGCCCGTCCTTGTTCCCCCCCGGGGGGACGTCTGCGCTGGCTGACGCGTCCTGACCCGAGCGCCGGCCTCCCGTCTCCATGGCACCGGTGATCCGGTCGAAGAGAGCCTTGGCGGACCGCTCCAGCTCAGCCCGCCGAGGGTCGAAGAAGGCGGGGAAGCTCCGGGGGACAAGCTCCCCGATGACCCCGGCGCCCTCCCCGCGGTGCTCAACGAGGGCCGCCGCCAAGGCAATCACCGGAACGGCGAGGCCTCGTGCCCGAGCCTCCGCAGCGGCCGGGATCAGGGTGACCTGCGCACCGTGGAAGTGCGCGGCCTCCCCGACCGACGCCGGCGCCGGCGCCGGGTCGGGGCCTGCTCCCTGCCCGAGCTCGATCCCGAGCTCCTCGAGGGTAGAGAGGATCGCCCTACCTCCCACGAGCACGACCTGGACGCCCGAAGCTGCGGCCTCCCGCTGCGCCTGCAGCTCCCTCCGGAGCCGAGAGGCCGTGTCCTCGACGGCGACGAGTCGAGCCTGCACGGCGGCGAGCTCCCCGAGCGCCCGCTCCTTCTCGGAGCGCTCTGAGGCTGCGTCCCTGAGCGCCTTCTCCTTCCCGGCGCGCTCAAAGGCTACTATGTCCTCGGCAGCCCGGAGACGCGTGGCGAGCCGAGACCTGAAGCCCCGGGCCAGTGCAACCGTCTGCACGAAAACAATGATCAGAACACGAAAGACGGACGACCATGAAATTCAAGTAACCTACCCGAAGTCCGGAGGCGATCACCGCGTCGACGTCACCCTCGTCGCCCCCCGGGTCGCTCCCGCGGGAGGCCTCCCCACCATGCAAAGCCCCATCCTTTGGAGTCCCATCGTCGGAGGAGCCGGAGGCCTGATCTGGCGGAGGCGCCGGAACCCCGGGGCGGACGAACAGGCCCTTACCCCTCCCGGGTACAGGAAGCGCCACCGTCGTGGACCGAACCGCCGAAGAGCCCATCTCTGGGGCCAGGATCGAGGCCATCGGCAGGCCGCCCGGCATCCGAAACCGGATGGAGACCTCGCTGGACGAGGGCTGCGACCGGACCCCCGCAGGAGCAGGAGGCGGCAAAGGGCTCGAAGCGTACATCTCCGAGTCCGAGCCCTGGCCCTCTCCGGCCGGAACGCCGCCCATGGGATCCGGCCCGCCCGGCGTGTCCGGGGCTGCGTCCGACGCCCCAGCAACCCTCGCCGCGGAGTCCCTCGCTGGAGAAGGCGGAGGTGAAGACCGGGGCCTCGCGGGACTCCTCCGAGCCCGGGATCCCGCGGGGCTGCCGGACGGGCGAGACCGCTTCGAAGGTCCGCCGGCAACCTCCTTCCCCCGCTTGTGCGAAGCAGGGGTGGGCAGAGGCACCCGGGCTGGGAGCCTCAGCCCAAACACCTCCGCGATGGCGTTTCGGGGAGGACCCTCCCCGATGACGCGAACTACCCTCTCGTGCTCATCCTCGTAGTATCGACCAAAGAGGGTCACCGCGATCTCCTTGGCCCAACCATAGGACCTAACTGCAAGGGTAACAAATGAAGCAAGAACTAGGAAAAATCTCCCAACATGGAGAAGAGGTCCGAATACTTACGGTTCACCACCGCCATCCGGGGTGGCCTATGCGCCGCCGACATCCCCCTCCCTCGACGAGTGTGGAACGGCGCCACTCGGAGGAGGGCCATCTCCTCCGCAAGATCCCGCATGGACCGCCGGAATCGGGCCTCCGCCATCGCGGTGAGGAGGTCCATCTCCGCCACGGTCGACTCGGGAGCCACCGGGCCGCTGGACCGCGAATACGTCGACGGCTCCCGAGAGTAAGTCACCCCCGGGTCTCCTACCCGGAGGTAAAACCAATGCCGGAGCCAGTCCCCCCAGTGGTCCTGGGAGGCTAGCACCGGGTACTCGTCGGCGCGGCCTGGGGTCAGCTGGATCATGATGGAGCCGAAGGCTGACCTGGGACCACCTCTCCTCACCACCGGGCCCCTCGCCGATGGCTCATAGAAGTACCGCAGGAACCGCAGGGTGGGCTCCGTCACGGCGGTCGTCTCGCACAACCAGACAAACAAGCCCATCCTGACAAGAGTGTTCGGGGTGAGGTGGTTGAGCGAGAGGCCGTATACCTACAGGAACTCGCGCAGTAGCGGGTGCACCAGAAGCCGGAGGCCCGCCTCCACGAAGGCCTCGAAGGCCACCACCTCCCCGTCCCGGGGGCTCGGCACCTGCTCCACCGGGCCGGGGATCTTGATGTCTCCCGCCCGAAAATAGCCACGCTCCAAGAAGGCCTCCAGGGCCCCCGAGGAGAACTCGGTGGCCCCGAGGAAATCGGAAGTCACCTCCTCCGCGGGCAGCTCGGAGACCATGGCGCGACTCTTCGGCGCCATCAGGGACAAACTAGTCGAAAGACCACCGGAACTCACCGGGTGCTTCCGGGGAGTGTCACCGGGAACTTCCGGAAAGAAGTCACCGGAAATTACCGGCAGCCACCGGAAGCTACTGGAAAAGGTATCGGGAAAAGGTCACCGGACGTTACCGGAAGGCACCGAAAGCTACTGGGAAAGGTCACCGGGTGCTTCCGGGCAAAGTCACCGGAAATCACCGGACGCTATCGGGAGACTGCAGAGGTTTGTGGGGTTTGAGAGCTTTTGGGCATGCTCAAACTAAGGGCCCCCCCTATTTATAGGTGGTGGAGGGGGACCCGGATGCCCACCACGTGTCCACAAAGCCATCGGAGCCGCAGGGCTGAACCGTCGCGCGCAAAATGAGGCGACGCGAATGTGAACGCTTCAAAGCGATGCATCTGTTCGCGGATGAACGCGTCCCACGAAGATACGTTTCGGAAGCTGAAACGCCGGCGGCAGCGTAAGCGACTCCGTGGAAGACGAAGCGTCATTGTTGGGAACTTCACATACCCAGCGGAGGCACCAAGTGCCCCCGAGGGCCTGGGGGGCTACTGTTGGGGGAATCCCCGGGAGGCCCCACGAAGTCCTGAGGAGTCCCCGGTGAAATCCGGAGAGCCACCGGGCCCCCGGTGAGATCCGGAGGGTCACCGGGCGCCTGGTGAGAGCCGGAGGGTCACCGGAATCCCGGTGAGACCCGGAGAGCCACTGGGCCCCCAGTGAGATCTGGAGGGTCACCGGGATCCCGGTGAGACCCGGAGGGCCACCGGGATCCCGGTGAGAGCCGAGGGCCACCGGGCCCCCGGTGAGACCCGGAGGGCCACCGGGCGCCCGGTGAGATCCGGAGGGCCACCGGGCGCCTGGTGAGATCCGGAGGATCACCGGACCCCCGGAGAGTCCCGAAGAGTCTCCGGGTTCCCGAAGGGCGGCTGCTGATTGTGAAGCCCCTGGGAAGCAGGTGAGGCCACGTGTCGAGCATCCAGGCTGTCCCCGTGGTCAAAGGACGTCCCCACCCTTCCATCCGACGGGTTGCAGCGAGGGCTCTTTAGTCTTTTGTATTTCTTAGGGGCTATATATACCCCTCTTGTACCCTTTTTCAGGGATTCGAATTCATTTATATTAACGCAATATCCGGCTCTCTTGGAGACCTCTCCCCGAGAGCTCACCTTCCCAGCGGACTCGCGTCCGGAGAGAGCCAACAGGACTAGGGCCCCCACTGGGACCCGAACCTATATAAACCCCCGTGTCAGTTTCTGTGTTGCCCGGCGGGAGAAGACCAGTAACTCGGTCTGCTCGCGCCGTTGTACTCGTGCCGTGCACGTCCTAACCTGCTGAAGTATCCGTAATACCACGACAGTACATAAGTCTTAGAATTAATAAATTACAACTCAAACCTTATTTAGGAAGGAAATTGTCTCAGATTCGGACTTTAAACCGACTAACGAGTCTGTTTTGGATTCGGAAATCGGGTTTCGGGTCGGATTCGGGTCTAATTCCGGGTCGGATTGCTGTTTTTTTCCAGATTTTTAACATATTCTTTCTCCACTTCGTTTCCTATCCAAACGATGTCGAAATAACTCCAAATTTGGTACGTTTATTCCCTGAAACATGAAGAACACACTCGTGAAAGAGGATTGTAAAAATGTTACAAAAAGTCAGATAAAATGACGTATCAAAGGAATTTTAAGCATCATTTTTGCACATTTTCAATACTAAGCCTAGGGTAAAATTCTACCAAATTAGAACTTATCAAATTCCCCCAAGCTAGCATTTTGCTTGTCCTCAAGCAAAGAACCTGAATAATTTTCCAAACATTGAGATGCCTTGGTAAATTAGATTCTCTATAAACAATCTTCCGAAGATTCACAACACATCTATGCATATGAGGCAATTGATCTTAGCAATTTAAAATTTCCAAATGCATATATTAAGATTATCAAAATTTAACCTTAGAAAAGAGAGATCTTAATCAATTAAATTGTCTTAACAATCTTCTTTCATATAGGATTTAAAATAAACCATGCAAAGAAAATGCTCGTTATGCTACGATTTATACAAAGTTGCTAAATTGCCCTCTTCTAAAGAAAAACATTTATTTTCTTTCTTTTGATGTTTGTTTGTTTGCCTCTTTTTTTTATTCTTCAAGATTTTCGTGCTCTTGGCCAGAATGTTTTTACTGGATCATTTCATCGCGGGGAGAGGAGACACATCTAAAGACGCTTACTTAAGTGCACTTACAGAAAGGCAGCTTTGTCAGTTTCCCGAGCCTCTATAAGCAACCTCAATGCTTCGTATACCTTCCCTTCACCAGCTGGTCGACAATTCACCACCACCTCCCCCCAGCGGGTGGCATATACGTTACACGAGATTAGACAAAGCTGTAGCTTAAGCAACCGTTTTACTGAAAATATTATTTTTTTGTATACATAAGTTAAGTAAATCTTCCCTTCCCCAGCTGGTCGACGATTCACCACCGCCTCCCCCCAGTGGATCGATTATACTTACTTTTACACATTTTTTATTTTTAAAGAGAGGGGCAATTAGCAATCTAGGCATAAAGAGTAACATAAGAGTGTTAATTCCAAAAAATGGTTCTATTAGAAATCTTCAATTTGGAAGAAGTCGAGTGCAATTTAATGGATAAGTTCAAACTTTAATGGTCACTTTAAGATAAAAACTAAACATAGGCAATGAAAATCTTTAAAAGATCTAAGTTCAATGGATCATATGCAAAGATGTGATAGAATAATCATCTACTTGATTAAAGATCATCTTCAAAACCAGGCATTCCCAGTGATAAATCTCTTTTTATTTTTCAGTTTTATGATGGAATGTGGTGAAATGATGATTTGCTGAAGACTAAACAATTGGTGAAGTGAACATCCCCCAAGCTAAATCAGACTAAGCAAATGCATTGTATAGCTTGATATGGTGCATGTTTACCTTGAAAGTGGTGCCATTTTGTGCTTGAAGTTTGACGGCACCATACGGAAAGACCTTTTCTATCATGTATGGCCCAGTCCATCGTGATTTCAATTTCCCTGGGAACAATTTCAACCGAGAATTGAACAATAGAATCAAATCACCTGGTTTAAATTCACGGTTGAGGATCCGTTTGTCGTGCCACTTTTTTGTGTTGTCTTTATAGATCAAGGCACTCTCATAGGAGTTGTTCCGAAGCTCTTCTAGCTCATGCAATTCAAGGATTCACCTTCGCCCCGCTTTGTCAAAGTCCCAATTGAGTTCTTTTAACACCCATAACGCCCTGTGTGATAGTTCAACAGGAAAAATGGCAGTTTTTTACCAAATACAAGTTTGTAAGGCGTCATACCTAGTGGAGTCTTGAATGCAATGCGATATGCCCAAAGGACATATGGAAGTTTGAGTTCCCAATCCGTACGAGACGGTGCCACTACCTTCTGCAAGATCGACTTGATTTCCCTGTTTGAGACTTCAACTTGGTCGAGCACGCATCTTCGAAATATATTGTCAACTCCCTTTTTAAAAAGATTCGGATCATCCCAGTAGTAGCGTCGGATGTTGTGGAGGAATCGCTTTCGTTGTCTACTAGTCAACCCTGGAGGAAGTTCATGGTTAAATAATTAATTTGCAATATCAGCATACCATGGTTCTTGTTGAATCAAGTAAAGGTGCTCATCGGGCAAAGCGTCATTGATGTGAATGTTGGTGGTGTTGGTCAAGAGTCGCGAGAGATGATCGGCGATGACGTTCTCAACACCTTTCTTATCTTTGATTTCCAAATCAAATTCCTGCAGTAGTAAGATCCATCGTGCAAGCCGTGGCTTTGTTTCTCTCTTGGTCAAAAGATACTTAAGAGTAGCATGATCAGTATGCACAATTACTTTTGAACCAATCAAATATGAATGGAATTTATCTAGGCCATAGACTATAGCAAGCAATTCTTTTTCGGTTGTAGTGTAATTATTTTGAGCATCATCCAAAGTTTTGCTTATGTAGTATATAGCATGTAAGACCTTATTTGTTCTTTGCCCTAGAACAGCGCCAATTGCATAATCACTAGCATCACACATCAATTCAAAAGGTTCTTTCCAATTTGGAGGTTGTATGATGGGAGCAGTAGTTAATGCATGTTTCAGTTGATTAAAGGCATCAAGGTATTTTTCATCAAAATCAAAAGGCACATCTTTACCAAGCAAATGAGTGAGAGGTTTAGCAGTTTTGGAAAAATCCTTAATGAAACGATGGTAAAAACCTGCATGTCCCAAGAAACTGCGTATGCCCTTCACGTTGGTTGGTGGTGGAAGACTTGCTATGACTTTGATTTTTTCCTTGTCGACTTCAATCCCTCGTTCAGAAATTACGTGGCCAGGCACCACACCTTCTTGAACCATGAATTGGCACTTTTCCCAGTTTAGCACAAGGTTGACTTCTTTGCACCTACTTAAGACTCGAGAAAGATTTTGGAGACAAGCATCGAAAGAGGAACCATAAATGCTAAAATTATCCATAAAGACTTCCATTATTTCTTCAATTAAATCTGAAAGATAGCCATCATACATCGTTGAAAGGTTGCATGCGCGTTACATAATCCAAACGGCATGTGCCTATAGGCAAAAGTACCGAAGGGACATGTAAACATCGTCTTATCTTGATCATCGGGATGAATTGGGATTTGAAAGAACCCCGAATACCCATCAAGAAAACAAAAGTATGCATGTTTGGCTAATCTTTCCAACATTTGATCAATGAAAGGTAATGAAAAGTGATCCTTCCTAGTGACGCTATTTAATTTACGATAATCAATGCACATGCGCCATCCAGTAACAAGTCTAGTAGGGATCAATTCATTATTAGCATTGTTGACCACAGTCATACCTCCTTTCTTTGGAACCACATGAATTGGGCTAATCCAATTACTATCAGAAATAGGATAAATGATACTTGCATCTAATAGTTTAGAAATTTCAGCTTTTATAGTTTCCTTCAAGTTCGGGTTTAATCTACATTGACGCTGAACGGAGGTTTTAGTTTCATAAACTAGAGAGATCCTATGCATGCAAATTTTAGGGCTAATCCCTTTGATATCATCAATAGAATAACCAAGAGCATTGCGATGCACACGAAGTAAAGAAATCAATTTTTCTAGTTGCGAATTGGTCAAGTTTGCATTAACAATGACAGGTTGCATCTCATCATCATCCAAAAACATATATTTCAGCGAGGAAGGAAGAGTTTTGAGTGTAGGTTTACTTACCTTTTCCTTACCTGTGACGTTGGAATCCGAGATGTCCTCTTTGGATGGTTCTTTTGTTGGTTCGTCTTTGTTTTGTTCATTTTCTTCGCTACTGTCCATTTTTCATTTTCGAATAGTTCATCCGTTCCTTCTCCAGAAGTGAGTCGAAGTGGAGATTCCTCTTCCAATACTTCTTCTAGAGCATCCACGCTGCAAATTTTCTCTTCATACATAGGGCAGTCAACAAGTTTAGACATTTTAAATAAAATTTTCTCCCCTATGCGAAAAGTAATTCATCCCTCAAGAATGTCCATGAGGGCACCTGTTGTCCGGAGCATGGGTCGTCCCAATATAATAGGTATAGCAACATCTTCATCCATATCAAAAACAACAAAATCAACCGGAAGATAAAATTTACCGACTTG
Organism: Pharus latifolius; assembly: GCA_019359835.1. Lineage (NCBI taxonomy): Eukaryota > Viridiplantae > Streptophyta > Magnoliopsida > Poales > Poaceae > Pharus > Pharus latifolius. The sequence continues at coordinate 60,936,344 of CM033319.1, read as the reverse complement.
AAGAGGCACATCTTCCAGGATTCCTTCCGGATGCTTTACCGAACGATCGGCAAGTTGCAGAACCATGCGTGTAGGCTTAATCTCACCCATGCTCAAACATTGTGCGATGGTAAGAGGCATCACACTAACACTTGTGCCAAGGTCACAAAGAGCTCGATTGATATGTACCGTACCAATGTTACAAGGGATAGAGAAGCTCCCTTGATCTCGTAGCTTTGCCAGCATCCTGTTCTGAATTAAAGCACTACAATTTTTGGTTAAACCAACAGTTTGAAATTCACTCAAATCCCTCTTTTTAGTAAGTATATCTTTCAAGAATTTTCCATAAGAAGGCATTTGAGTTACTAAATCAGTGAAAGGCACAGTCACATTAAGCTTTTTCAAGATCTCAACAAATTTTTTAAATTGCTTATTGAGTTTTGCTTTTACGTACCTTCCCGGGAAAGGTGGAGTTGGATTATAAATATGTGTTACCTGATTTTCTCCACTTTCCTTTTCTTGTGGTTCGGCAACCTTGTCATCATCCTTCGCCGGCTATGATGGTACTTCTTCAATTTCTGTTGCTGGCGCAGGTTCGGTTGGTGGTGTTCGTTCCAGTACCTTTGTTCCACTCCTTAAGATCACTGCATTAGAGACAAGAGAGTTAGAACAAACTACGGAATTAATATGCTCAAAATTGCCAGGATTAATAGGTTGAGAAGGAAGAGGGTAATCATTTTTTTGGTGCAGGATTCGCCAATTGTGCGATTTGAGTCTCAAGCATGCGGACGTGAGTCGATATGGAGTCGATCTTTTGGTTCATGGGCGTCTTCTCTTTCTCTTGATTAGCTAGAAAGTTCTCTAGCATGCGCTCCATGTTCGATTGCTCGGGTTGTCGTTGGTTTGGAGGTCGATGAGGTTGCTGATTTTGTGGTTGAAACGGTGGCCTTTGAGTTTGATATTGGGGATTTTGTTGATGTATTTTCTGCTGTCCAAAATTTGGTTGTTGGTGTTGAGGTTGCTGATTTTGTCCTGACCATGCAAAATTTTGATTGTTGCACCATCCAGAGTTATACGAATTAGCAAAAGTATTACCTTGCTTTTGTTGCATACCATGAAAAGTGTTTGCTTGCTCCATGGATGGGTTAAATTGGCATTCATGGCCATAGTGGCCCTGTATGCCGCACAGTTCACATATAGGTGCAATTGTATTAACAGATGAAGTAGCAGAAGATCCAAGAATTGATAATTTATCGGTCAAGAGTGCTACCTGTTCGGCTAATTGCGACATTACACTTACCTCCATGTTGTTGGTCGGAGCTTGTTGAGTAGATCGTTCGGTTCCCCATTGAGTTTAGTTTTGAGTGATTCCTTCGATGAGGTCGTATGCTTCGTCTACACTTTTGTTCATTAGTGCGCCACCAGTTGCGGCGTCTACGGCCATTCGTGCATTGTAGTTCAATCCGCTATAGAACGTTTGAACTACAAGCCACTTCTCTAGTCCGTGATGTGAACATTTGATCAGCAAGTCTTTGTACCATTCCCAAGCGTCATAAAGTGATTCACCTACCTGCTGAGAAAAAGATGCAATCTGGTTACGAATTTGAACAGTTTTAGCAGGAGGGAAAAACTTACCAAGAAAAACCCGTGAGAGTTCATCCCAAGTAGTGATTGACACAGGAGGAAGAGTGTATAGCCATGCCCTCACCTTCTCGCGAAGCGAGAAAGGAAAGAGCCTCAAAAGAAGTGCATCCTGTGTTACTCCATGAATCTTGAAAGTATCACAATGCTCAAGAAACATATGTAAATGTAGCGATGGATCTTCAGCGGGAAGACCGCTGAATTGGTTTTGTTGAACCAAATTCAAAAGCGCAGGTTTTATCTCAAAATTGTTTGATTCAATCGGTGGTCTAAGAATACCTTATTGGAATCCCATGCTGAGTGGGGTAGCATAATCCTTGAGTCTTTTTTGGTCCTCCATTGTTGGTTTTTGTTCGATGTCTTCGAAAAGCTGCGTGTTTTCCTCCGATCTTACCTGTCTTGCCTCATACCGAAGTATCCATTGTTGGTTTGTCCGAGCTATCTAGCTTTGCACTACTGTCCCTGAAAGGTTAGTGGTGCAAAGAAAAGAAAAAGCAAAAGAAAAATAGAAGCAAGATTGAGAAGTGAGATTGACTTATATCAACGAAAATTAATCTAAAAAGATGAATTACTGTTGTTCCCCGGCAACGGCGCCAAAAGCTTGATCGCACCTAAAACGGTGTGATTTTGTAATACCACAAGTGGCCAGTTGAACGTTGAGCACTTGAGGGTTGAATTCCACGAGGAACAAGCGTATTCGTCTTTCTATCTTAATGGATCACTGATTAAGTCTAAATGAGTTGTGGGTTGTTTTTCTATAACTAATTCTACTACTAAAGCTATCAATCTAGGGTTTTAAAGCAGTAAATTGCAGGTATGAAATCTGGATTTATAAAGCAGGAATTAAAACCTAGGGTTTCAGGAATTCCATAACCATCCGGCGTAATTCTATCCAAGGTCCGAGGATTGTGACTTAATTTCCATTGTTTTCCAAGACAAATTAAGTTTCCAGTTCGGGGCGCTGGGTCAACAGTCAGAGGATCGCTTCCACTGTCACGTTTGGCGAGAGCCTCTCTCCTGTTCAGGGTCCCGCTTCAAAGCACTAAGGACTCAAGAACTGCCCTAAATTCTAGCTAAGGCTCAACTATTACGTCTATTGCCGAAACGAGAATTTAGGGTTTAGAAGAAGAAAACATTAGAAAATAACTCCAAAACTTGAGATTAAAACCAAGGAAGAATCACGCCTTCCGGATTAGGTCATCCCTAACCCTAGAAGTGATCTACTCGCAATAAGCCATAAGAATGCAGAAATAAATAATAAGAAATAAATAAAAACTTACTTGATTGCTTGAGAATTGAAGTTGCCGTCCTTGCCGGCTTACAAAAGCAATAAAATAGAGAAGAGGGCTCTACTAAACTAAACTAAACCCTAATGGCTAGTATGCAAAAAAGCATGTCTAATTGAGCCAAAAGCTTCTCTATTAATAGTATATAAGTGTTAGAATTAACCAATTACAACTGAACACTTATTTAGGAAGGAAATTGTCTGAGATTTGAACTTTAAACCGACTAACGGGTCTGTTTTGGATTCGGAAATCAGATTTCGGGTCGGATTCGGGTCTAATTTCGGTCGGATTGCTGTTTTTTTCCAGATTTTTAACATCTTCTTTCTCCACATCGTTTCCTATCGAAACGATGTCGAAATAAGTCCAAATTTGGTACGTTTGTTCCCTGAAAGATGACGAACACACTCGTGAAAGCAGATTGTAAAAATTCTACAAAAAGTCACATAAAATGACGTATCAAAGGAATTTTAAGCATCATTTTTGCACGTTTTCAATACTAAGGCTAGGGTAAAATTCTACCAAATTTAGACTTATCAGCCGCCACCGGCCCGGTCAGAAGCGCCCAGGGGACCCCACTCCCAAGCGCCGCCACGTGCCCGATAAGGAGTGTCCCGGGGATCCATGTCTTGGGTGTCGCCATGGGCCCAGTGAGAAGCGCCCCGAGGTCCCTAGTCCCGGGCCCCGCCACGGGCCCAGTGAGAAGCGCCCCGGGGACCCTGTCCCGGGCGCCGCCACCGGCCAGATCAGAAGGCTTCCTAGTGACCCATGCCCCGGGTGCCGCCACCGGCCCGGTGAGAATCGTCCCGTGGACCCGTGTCCCGGGTGCCGCCACTGGCCCAGGGACCCATGTCCCAGGCACCGCCACAGGCCTGGGGAGAAGTGTCCCGGGGATCCCAGTCTCGGGCGCCGCCACTGGCCCAGGAGACCCATGTCCCAGGTACCACCACGAGCCCAGGGAGAAGCGCCCCAGGGACCCCAGTCCCAGGCGCCGCCACGAGCCAAGTGAGAAGCCCCCCGGGGACCCCTGTCCCGGGCACCGCCACCGGCCCTGTAAGAAGGCGTCCCGGGGACCGACGCCTCGGGCGCCCGGTAAGAAGGCGTCCCAGGGACCCATTCCCCGGACGCCACCACGGGCCCGGTGAGAAGTGTCCTAGGGACCCATGCCCCGGGCGCCGCCACCGGCCCGGTGAGGGGCATCCCGGGGCCCCTGCCCCGGGCGCCGCTACCGGCCCGGTGAGAAGCGTCCCGGGGACCCATGCCCCAGGCGCCGCCATCGGCCCGGTGAGAAGCGTCCTGGGGACCGTTGTCCCGGGCGCTGCCACCGACCCAGTGATCAAGGCCTCGAGGGCAGTCCAGGAAAAACCGCAGAGGACCCCCACGCAGGGTCACACGTGGGACACATGAGAGATGTCTTGGGACTCAGCGAGGACACTTGTCGACCATCCGAGTACCCTACCTGGTGGAATGACGGTGGTGCCCTCCGATCCAACGGCTGCGACCAGGATAGTTTAGTAATTTGCATCTTTTGGGCCTATATATTCCCTTGTACCACACTTTTGTAAAGGTGGATGATTCATTATGATCAATACACCAAAAACCAACAGGCGTGCTTAGGAGCACTCTCCCCACGAGAGAGCTCCCCCCAACCGACTCATGTTGAGGGCACGTCGACAGGACTAGGGTCTCCACTGAGACCTGAACCTGTATAAACCCTCGTGTCATTCTCTGTGCTTGCCCGACGAGAGAGGACCGGTCACGCAGTCAGCTCGCATCATGATTCATCCACTAGGAACTTCCATAAAACCTGCCGGGGTATTCGCAATACAACGACAAACATAGTCAAATGCCAACTAGCTTGCTCAATGATCAAGATATTTGTAAAAAGTTCATTAAATAATTAATGTATATTGGGAAGGTAATTTCTTCTGATGAAATAGAGTAGAAATGTAATATCTTGAACTCTCAGTTGCAAGTTGATGTTACTGTGACAAAGCACAACCTAACCTTCAGTTGGCAGTCTTTCTCAGATAGGGAGCCATTTAGGAAGCTAAAACAATCTTAATTTACTCTAGAATGCCTATTTATGATCTGTGCAAGTCCTTGGACGATGCTCATGAGGGGCAATGTATTTCACAGTTCTTCGTCGCAGTACGCTTCCTACGTTGGCTTGTTGGCGAAAGAAAGGGTGAAGATCACTGTCGAGAGCTGGAAGGATGTGAAGGGCGAGATCTTAGTTTGCTCGGTCAAGGAGATCCTCAAGCTTAGCGTGTTTCTCAAATCAGGACCTATAGAAAGAATCTTACATTTGTATCGGTGATTTCCTCAGGCTCACACTCAACTCAACTCAATTGAGTTGAGTTGAGTTTAGTTGAGTCTGAGTCCGAGGAAATCACCAATACAAATGTAACTCCACGCTAGTTCCAGCTCCTCGGGCGTCTTTGAACTGAACTCCTATGGTTAAGTCAAATGTGGTTCACACATAGGAAAAAATCTTCGCCTGTGAAGATCTTTTCCATAGCTTTGTAACTCTTTCTACCACATATAGTGAAATCCCAACAAGACGTAGGGCTATTACTCCCACCATCGAGGGCCCGAACCTGTATAAATCTCTCTGTGCTCTAGTTATCTTTGATTCATCATACCTTCCCGGAGAGGCACCCTGAAAGGTCTCACAATCTACAAATTCTGCATAAGTTCGACTAAGGACCCCGAGTCCGAATCGTCAACAAGTTAGTTATATGAGTCTAATACGTTTAGGTTACTGAGTCTGATACATACTCATATGATTGGACTATAAATACCTTCTAATAGGTCTAGTTTAGATCATCGAATATTATTACTGCCTTGGATCATATATCCAGCTTATAGTTCCTTCGACGTAGGCAAGTGTGTCTAATGTTCGACTGGTAAAGCCCTCTGTGAAATAATGAGTTGTACAATTGCTTTGAGCTGTGTTATCGATCATCCTTTGGGTTTCGGTACTTCCGAATAAGATCCCGTTATTCCGTATATTAGTATCTGGGTGAGCCTAGTGAGAAAACCAAGGCTAAGTCTCAAACGGATCAAGTTGGTATCATAGCAACTTTCCTATCCTGTGGATGGTGAAGACTCACCAGGGTTACAAAACTTCCGGTGAAACTTTAGGCGATCAATTTACGGTTCCTACAGCCGCGTCTCCGACAATGTCTGACGATACCTCCGTTCAAGCTAACCTAGCCGAACAAGTGGCTAAGCTCTCCACCGACATGGAAACCATGCTTGCTTGGATTAATCCGCAGGCCATGATTGTACCTCCTGAAGTAAGGAAGCTTATGGGTGTGAAGACTGGTGAAGACTTGCACAGGGCAGACGAAGATGAAGACGAATGCGACCGCAAAACCGACGACCTCACCAACACCTCCTTAGCTGTCGGATCTTTTAAGGTCGATGCTAAGATTGATATACCCATATATGATGGGGTGATCGATGCCAAGAAACTGGATTCTTCGATCGACCAGCTTGAGACCTACTTTGACCTGAAAGGGTTCAGTAGCACTCAAAAGGTGAAGTTTGCACCTTTGAAGATGAAGGAGAGATGTTGGCATAGATTGTACCAACAGCGCGACCAGACCGTCCAAGACTATACTACGGAGTTCCGGAGACAAGCAATGGTCATCAGCATATCGCTATCCGATCCTCAGGTATTTCTGAAATACACGTCTGGACTTCAGAAATCGATTAGTACTGAGCTAAGTCTGTTCGGCGTCCAAGACATTGCGACCGCGAGCACAACTGCTATGGCAATAAAAAAGAAGAACAAATCCCACGGCGACAAAGGCACGAAGGACAGTGCGACCTCGACAAAAAGAAAACTGAGTCCGAAGAAAAACGCTTCGAAGCCGGGCATGGGTACTTTTTGTGACCATTGTCAAGTCGCAGGACACACCAAAGATAAATGCTACAAGTTTCATCCTGAACTTCGACCAAAGAAAAACGGACCAGGGAAAAGAATAGCCACAGCTACTGCGACTTCACCCGACGAAGAGGTTGTCCAAGTGAATTCGGTTGATGAGGCAGATACGACCTTGTCTCTGATGGCAATGCCGAAGGAGAAGGTTTCGGATGCACTGAACGACCATCACCCAACGGAGGACTTGTTTAGCATCAACATCTAGGTGAAGCACGAAGTGGTCGTAGCGATATTCGATTATAAAAGTCAGAAGAATCTGGTCTCCAATGGATTGGTTCGGCGACTTGGTTTGAAGACAACCACACACCCGCGACCATATCCGCTGTGTTGGTTTACATCTGACGTGAACCAACAGATTATGATCAGTGTGTGCTGAAGTTGCAATCTCTGCATAGTATATCAGTGAGGTGCAATGTGATGTTCTCCCTATCAATATCTGTCAGGTGATCTTTGGGAGTCCGTATCTATATGATCAAGACGCTCACTTCCATCGGCGTGTGAAAGATTATGACCTCACCAAAGACAGAGTTAAGTTTGTGATTAGTAGGGACATCCACGTCAACACTTCGAACTTGATTACCACAAATCAAGCAAAACAAATTGTCAATGCATATCACAAGTACGTGCTTGTCATATTTCGACTCATTGGTCAAGGTGGGGGTACTTGACTAGCGTTGTTGTTGGCGTGCCGAGAGGATTCTGGTTGTTTGTCGGGACTGCCAGAGAAATACAGTGATCTGTTCGAGAGTACCCAGGGTCGTCCGTCGAAACATCCAGTTAAGCACGAAATTCAGCTTGTGTCCGATGCGACACTACCCAATCTGAGTATGCATCACAACTCAGTATTAGAGAATGAAGAGATCAAGAGACAACTTGGTGAGTTGTTGAACGATGGTGTCATTCAACCAAGTAGTTCACATTGTGGATCTCCTGTGGTGTTAGTGCCAAAGAAAGATGGGACTTGGCATATGTGCATCGACTACCGAGCACTGAACAAGATCACCATCAAGAACCGGTACCCCCTCCCTTGTATTGACGACTTGCTAGACCAATTGAAGCATGCTGCTATCTTCTTGAAATTGGATCTAAAGTCAGGGAGAATACGTGGAAGACCGTGTTCAAGACGCGACAAGGGCTGTTCGAATGGCTGGTCATGCCGTTTGGTCTCTACAACGCTCCGGCAACTTTTATGCGTCTTATGAATGATGTATTGCGACAGTTCATCGGCGACTTTGTGATCGTTTACCTTGACGACATACTGGTTTATAGTCGTTCATGGGATGAGCACCTCATTCATGTCGAAAAGGTGTTCGAATAGCTTCGATGACATCGACTTTGCCTCAACTGTAAGAAGTGCGAATTCGGCCATCAAACTCTACTTTACTTGGGATTCATGGTCGGCAAAGGTACATTGCAAATCGACCCAGATAAGGTAAAAGTGATTCGCGAATGGCCATGACCACTAACAGTTACGGGCGTGCGTAGTTTATTGGGAGCTTGCCAATACCTTCGGAAGTTCATACGACACTTCTCAATTGTAGCTTCTCCGTTGCATGCATTAACCAGGATCGATCAAAAGTTCGAGTGGATAGGGAAACATGAGGGCACATTTCTCTTGCTGAAGAGGAGATCAGTGAGGCGCCTGTGTTACCTTTGCCAAATCTACACAAACCATTTGATCTATAAACCGATGCCTCAGGTTATGCGGTGGGCACAGTACTCACGCAAGAAGGTTGACCAGTGGCATATCACTCTAAGTTGTTCTAGGGAGCTCAGAACAACTACCCGACGTACGGTAAGGAGTTGTGCGCACTGCATTAGGCCGTGAAATATTGGCGGTGTTACCTCATGGGTAAAGAGACTGTTGTCCACACCGACCACCAACCGTTGCAATATTTGCAAACTCAGTCCAAGCTACAGCAAGCTCGGCACCTGAAGTGGATGTCGTATCTGCAACAGTTTAATCTGGTGATTAAGTACAAGAAGGGCGTACACAACAAATTGGCAGACATGTTGTCGCGACCACCGGTTACGACCCTCTTCTTATCAGCGTTCATGTAGATCGAGCCCTCATGTCATGATGACTATGCCACTATGTACAGTGAAGACCCTGATTTTCAAACAACACTGACTGAGCTTGAAACAGGGAAACCTACGGAGTTTGTTCACCAAGAAGGACTCCTGTACAAGGGAAATTTACTTTGCATACCTCGTGGAGCAACTCGAATTCAATGGTTGCGAGAAGCGCACACATCGAAGGTAGCTAGTCACTTTGGGGTTACAAAGATGTTGCAAAATCTTCACCGACATGTGTTCTGGCCGCGTATGCAGCAGGATGTGGCTAGTTTTGTTCGAGGCTGGGGTCTCTGTAGCATCTCGAAACCAGCAAACCAAAAATTAGGTTTGTACACTCCTTTGCCAGTCCATCGCGACCATGGGAGAGCATATCCATGGATTTCTTGGGAGGATTGCCTAAAGCTCGACGTGGCAATGACAATCTCTTTGTGGTCGTTGATCGGTTCTCCAAAATGATTGTTCTTATACCCTGTCGAAAGACTATCACGGGAGAAGAAGCAGCTCGGTTATTCTTTCAACACGTTTGGACACACTTCGGACTGCCGACTTCTATTGTGTCTGATCGTGATACCCGGTTCCTTAGTCAGTTTTGGCGATCGCTCTGGACGATGATGGACACCAAGCTAAAGAGGAGTACGGCTTTTCATCCTCAAACTGATGGTCAAATCGAGGTGGTAAATCGCACAGTTGTTCATCTCTTGAGGGGCGTTAACTCTAAGCATTCGAAGACCTGGGATGAAAACATACCGTACCTACAGTTTGCTTTTAATCAAGTAGTGCATGGTTCGACTAGGAAGTCGCCGTTTGAGGTCTATTTGGAATTTCTACCGCAGAGTCCATTTGACATGGAGTTTGTGATTCCTACCTGAGCACAGAACAACAAGGAAGCATTTGATCAGGATCGAGCAAAAAACTTCTTGGAAGGTATTCAATGGCTCCTTGAGAAGTTGAACAGAACTTGCTGTGAGCTCAACTCAAGTACAAGGCGCGACATGATCGGCACCAAGTTTTTTTTTTGATGAAATGCAGTAGGCAAGAAGCCTAATGCTAATTATATATTAAAGATAATAAGAGGTAGCATAGAACAAAAAGAAAGAAATAAAAGGAAAATTACAAATGATCAATCCAACTAAAAATTTGAAAGTGAATCCTTTGAGAAGATCTTTCTGCCACCAGCTTCATGTCCAGAATAAAGGCTTTTCTCCAATACGCAAGAGAAGGAGCAACATCTTGAAAGATTTCATGTTACGACATTTCCAGATATTCCATAAGGCAACAACGATAACCTCCATGTAGAAGTCTTTAATGATTACATTGACAGATTTGGAATTTCACATCTCATCTATCCAAGTAGAGTTTAATGACCAATTCAGACCGATTAAACTCTAGCATTGCTTGGCAAAGTAACAATCAAAGAACAAATGAGTTTGAGTTTCCAAGATCCCTCCAACACAGAGTTCACAATCCAAAGAAGAAATGTGAAAATTCTTTATAGCGAGCCTCTCTCTAGTGTTTAACCGGTCCCAGAGTAATATCCAAAAGAAGACTTTGAGTTTAATCATACCACTGTTTTTCCAACTACCTTTGAAAATAGGGTGAATATGACAATCCCCCATCAATCTTTTATAGACAGTACTCGTTTGAAAAACAAGGAGTTGCTAGAAATCATATGCCAACAGTCATTAGTGGAAGAATCACCCAGGTGATCCGATTGCAAGGAAAGCAGTTGTTGATATTGTAGGAATGCTCTTTCTGAAAGAGGAAAATGAAAAAAGTTGTTACCCAAGTCCAAATTTCCGAATTGTTGAACTTTGAAACTTCTAGCTGAGAAAGAGAACAGTTTAGCCCATTTGTGAGCAAACAATTCTGGATTCCAAAGATCCTTCCAAAAATCGCAAGTATCTCCCATCCCAATTGTGCATATGGAAAGTCCTTTAAAAATGACTAATAATCGCAATAAATCTTTAGTTGATGCTCAATTCGAAGAAGGTGATATGGTATGGTTACATATGAGTAAGGAGAGACTTAAAGGTGAAGGTAAGAAACTCAAACCCATTCGTTATGGTCCTTTTCGGATTTTGGGGAAAGTGGGTTATCATGCTTGTCAGCTTGAGTTACCTCCATACATGGATATTTACTCGGTTGTCAATGTTGAGCACCTCAAACTCTTCAAGCCTTCAATGCTGGATGATGAGCCAGATACCATAGTACCATCTATTAAAGACTTGGTTTATTGACGAGACGAACCTCTACGCGAAGATGTGATTCTGGAGAAGAAGGTGACTACCACCCGCAGTGGCACAAAGGAGACTTTTCGAATCGGTCGGAAAGGTCAACGAGTACGTGTGGCAAAGTGGTACACCAGAGAACATGGACAAGCCTAATTTTCACATCTCCAGTTTGATCAAGAGGTCGCAACAGGGGTTGGCTCCTTCTCGACAAGGAAGTTATGATCTGGGAGGATCTTCAGGTCCAGCGGGACCCGAACCTGTATAAATCCTCGTGTCATTTGTTGTGCTTGTCCAGCGAGGGAGGACCGGTCACCCGGTCAACCCGCGCCGCGTTTTCTTCGCTAGGATCATACACAAAACCTGCCGAGGTATTCGCAATACCACGACAGTTGGTGCCGACCGTGGGGACTCGTGACAAGACGCCATGGCTCCCCCAAGAACAAGGGCCCGCGCCCTTCCCGGTGACGCCGGTCTCGAAGACCCGGCGCCACCCGTCCGGACACAACTGTCCCGGCGCTTCCGCCCAGAGGCGGCCAGACCCAGGTACCGCCTCCCACCTTCCTTCTTAACTTAGGTGCTTCTACCTCCGGGTCGCTCCCGGTGACCGCGGGAACCTCGGTCGGGACCAATCTCCCACCGACGGCTCCCCCGGCTCCCCGGGACGCCCTGCTCGAGGCTTTAGTGGAGGGCCGGCTCCGCGCCCAGTACTCTATGGATGAGCTGCTCCGCGTGATGGCGCGGCCACCGGCCCCCACATATGCGCCGTACCCATATCCTGGGACCATGCCTCCGTTTATGGGTCACCCGGCGGTCCCTCCGGTCTCCGGAGATTTATCCGCCCCGCATGACCCCAGCGGGGGGTATCCTCCCCCTGCGGGTCATACGTCCGGACCCTTCCCAACACCCGGGCCCTTCCCGGTGCCGGGAGGGTACTTCATGCCCGGGCCCTTCGTGGCACCGGGGGGATACCCTGTTCCGGGCCAATTCCCGGGGCTTGGGGCCCAATACATGCCGGGAGTTTTCCCTGTGCCGGGAGCCAGTCCCGCCCCGCGTGTCACGTTAACCGCACCGGGGGCGGTCGACAGAGCAGCTCCCGTGCCTCAGGGGGCTTCCCCCCACATCGGGTCCCCAGTTCCGTACATCACCGAGGGGGCTCCCCCCTCGCCGGTTCCGGATATTACAGGGGTCCCCCCATTCCAGTTTCGGTCGTCGCCACGGGGGCTCCCTCCACTTCGGTTCCGAACGTCGCCGCGGGCGGCCCCTCCCCGGTTCTGGATGATACAGGGGCTTCCCCCTTTCCGGTTCCAAGGGTCTTCGCAGGGGGCTCCCCCCAGCCGGCTCCTATAGCCTCCGGGCTGGCAGCTACAGTGCATGAGCTCCCTCCTCCCCCGGGGCCGCCCCCGTGGGTGCCCCCGGCGGACCAGGTCTGTTTCTCCCGGGAGGAGGTCGAGCGAATGCATTCACCCAAGCACGGGGAAGAACTTCCCCCTGGCCGCGGGCGCGAAGAGCCTCCCTCTCGCACTGGTTGGGGGAAGAGACCCGCCGAGGACCCAACCTCTCTGGGGGAGAGCCCGGACGTCCAGGAACTCAGCCCCGGTCCGGAAGAAAAGCGTCGCCACCACCACTCCGACGGACCTCGTGGACCACTTCCTGACTCCGACAACGAGGGCGTGTCCCCCGTCAAAGAAGACAGCGACCGGGGCTCTCCCCGGGAAGTGCAGGGGGCTAATCAGCCCCTATGCCGTAGACTTCGCAGCATTCAGTGGCCGCGGCCCTACCGCCCGCCGCACATCGAGCACTATAACGGTGAGGCCGACCCTTACGAGTTTGTGCAGGTTTACTCCACAGCCATCTCCGCGGCCGGGGGGGATGAGACGGTGCAATGCAACGTCTTCCCCCTCTACCTCACCGGGATCGCCAGGTCCTGGTTCTACAACCTGAAGGCCGGTTCCATCAAGTCTTTCGCGCAGCTTAAGCGTGAGTTCTGCGCGAACTTCCAGGGGAACTACGTGCGTCCCTTGGACTCCTCGCAGCTGTACACCGTCCGGCAGAGGACGGGGGAGACCATCCGGAGCTTCTTCAAGTGCTTCGCCCAAGTAAAGAGCAAAGTGGCTCATGTCCCCGACTCTACGGTCATCGAAGCGTGCAAAAGCGGGATCCTGCCGGGGGAGCTCCACCGGAGGCTCTCCCGGAGCTGCCCCTCCTCCGCCGACGAGCTCTTCAATGTACTCGAAAAGTACGCTCGGGCAGAGGAAGACGACCTCTGGAAGAAGACCCATGGGGCTCCCGCCCCCGCCGACCGGGGGGCCAGGGACCCCCTCAAGCGCCCCAGGCAGGGGGGCGTAACGAGCCACGGCCTCGGGACACCTTTGTCCTCGAGGGCAGAGGCGGCTCGCGCGACCCCCCGAGGGGCAACCGCCCCTTCCCCAAGCCGAAAGGCCATGGGGGAGGACAATCTTCGTGCGGCCAGGAAGGCCCCGTGGGGAGAGGCAAGGAAGGACCGTGGAGCAGCTTCCACGGGTCCAGTACCCACGCTACCCGGGAGTGCCACCAGCTGCTTTAGCACTTCACGGCGTTCCTCGACCAGCATGGGCAGGGGGGACTCCGGCCTCCTTGCCCCCTCGGCCAGCTGTTCCGGCCCTTCCTGCTCCCGTGGGGGGTCAACAGGGGCAGACGCAGGAGGGGAAGCCTTCAGAAGCTCTCCCATTCCAAACTTCCCAGCACCGCATCAACGTCATCGTGGGAGGGTCCGCCTCTGGGCGGGACTCTAAGCGACAGCATAAGGAGTACGCGCGCGAAGTCAAGGTTATGGGGGTGCTGTACACGTCTCCGCCACCCAAGTGGTCGGACGTCCCCCTCACTTTCACGGCGGAAGACGCGCTCATCGTCTCCGCCACCATCTACAACTGCCACCTGGCCCGCATCCTAGTGGATGGCAGGAGCTCTGCCGACGTCCTCTTCCTAAAGGCCTTCAAGGAGATGCAGGTGGATGAGAAGCTTCTGCAGCCCGCGGCAGAGCCCCTCCAAGGGTTCGTCCTGGGGAAGGCGATCCACCCCGTGGGGAAGGTGGATCTCCCCATGACCTTTGGCACCCCAGAGAACTACCGGACCGAGATGGTCTGATTCGACGTAGTGGACCTCCCTTCCTCCTACAACACGATCATGGGAGGACCAAGATCAACCGCCTGGGGGCTGCCACCCATCAAAACTACCTCTGCATGAAGATCCCCGGGCCGCACGGCGTGATCAACGTCCGGGGAGACCAAGACATGGCCCGTGCTCTATACGAGCGCGCCGCCGCCACAATCAGAAGCGTCAATATCATTAAGGTGCCCGGGGGGGAAGGCCTCTCCCCCGGAACCAGACATCGCGGTGATACCTCCCGGGAGTCCCCTCCCCAAGCCGCGTCCGGAAGGGGGCCTCCAGAAGGTCCTGCTGTCCCCGGACGATGGGGACAAAACCGTCCGGATCGGGGCGGAGCTCCCTGAGGAGCGCACAGCACAACTCACGGCTTTCCTGCACGAGAACTGTGACGTTTTCACGTGGAAGCCCTCAGACATGCGGGGCGTTGCCCGGGGGGTCATTGAGCACAAGCTCGCGGTGACCCCCGGTCACCCCCCCGTCAAACAGAAGCTGAGGAAGCTCTCCCTCGAACGCCAAGAGGCAATCAAGGGGGAGATCGCCCGACTCTGAGAGGCGGGGTTCATTCGGGAGGTCTTGCACCCCGAGTGGCTCGTGAACCCCGTCCTCGTGAAGAAGTGAAATGGCAGGTGGCGGATGTGTGTGGACTTCACCGACCTGAACCGCTCCTGCCCCAAGGACAACTTCCCACTCCCGCGGATTGACCAACTAGTCGACTCCACCGCGGGGTGCGAGTTGATGAGCCTCCTAGACGCCTACTCAGGCTACCACCAAGTCCGGATGGCGGAAGGGGACGAGGAAAAGACGACTTTCATAACTCCCCTCGGAACCTTCTGCTACGTCCACATGCCGTTCGGGCTAAAGAACACGGGAGCGACCTTCCAGCGCCTCATGACGCTGGTCTTCAAAGATCAAGTCGGCCGCAACGTTGAAGTCTACGTCGACGACCTGGTGGAGACCTTCCGCAACCTCCGCACGTATGGGCTAAAGCTCAACCCGAAGAAGTGCGGCTTCGGCGTGCGCGGGGAGAAGCTCCTGGGTTTCCTCGTGTCCCAACGGGGCATAGAGGCAAATCCCGATAAAATCCGGGCATTCCTGGACATGCCCCCGCCACGCTCCGTCAAGGACGTCCAGCGGCTCTCCGGCCGCTTAGCCGCACTAAGCCGCTTCGTCTCGCGGTCGGGGGAGCGAGGCCTCCAATTCTTCAAGATCCTCCGGGGGCTCGAGGGGTTCCGATGGACCCCCGAGGCCCAGGAGGCCTTCGACGACCTCAAGAAGTACCTCACGAGCCCTCCAATGCTCGTGAGTCCGTCTCCAGAAGAGCCCTTGCTCCTCTACCTTGCCGCGACCCCGATCGCCATCAGCGCGGTATTGGTAAAGGAGCAAGGGGGGCAGCAGCGTCCCGTGTACTACATGAGTGAAGCCCTCCAGGGGGCCAAAACTCGGTACACGGAGATGGAGAAGATCTACTACGCCCTCCTGATGGCGTCCCGGAAGCTTCGCCACTACTTCCTGAGACACCCCACCACCGTCCTGTCGTCCCTCCCCCTGGGGGAGGTGCTGCGGAACAAAGAAGCCACCGGCCGGATTGGAAAGTGGGGGGCCGACCTCGCCCCCTTCTCCCTGTCCCTCACAGGCCGCTCCGCCATCAAGTCACAGGTCCTCACGACTCCTGCCTCCGGCCGCGGGGACGAAGACCTCCCCGTGCCGCCCCGACGCAGTGACCATTGGACACTCATGTTCGACGGGTCACTGTGTCTCGCCAGGGCTGGTGCGGGAGTAGTCCTCCGGAGCCCCGAAGGGAAGGAACTCGAGTACGCAGCGCGGCTCGAGTTCCCCGCAACCAACAACGTCGCCGGGTACGAGGCTTTGTTCCTTGGGATGCACCTTGTGCGCTTCCTGGGGATCCGGTGCCTCCTCGTGAAGGGAGATTCTCAGCTCGTAGTTTGCCAAATGGACAAGTCTTACCTGTTCCATGACGCAAACATGAGTCTTTATTTGCAGGGGGTGCGAAAGATGGAGAGGCACTTCGAAGGCCTCGTGGCCCGGCATATCCCGCGAAGGGACAATGATCGGGCCGACACCTTGGCCCGGGCCTCCAGCGCCCGGTAATTGCTCCCCAAAGGGGCCTTCTGGAAATCATCACGAAGCTCTCCGTGGCCTCCCCGGACACGAACGACGAGCCTCGCATCCCGGAGGTCGCCAAGATCACCCGGACTCCGTCATGAATGGACCCCCTCATCTCCTTCATCAAGGGGGACGGGGACCCTCCCAAAGAGACCGAGGATAAGCGCCTCCGGGCCAAAGCCCGGGCATATCTCCTGCTGGAGGGGAAGCTCTACAAGAAGGGGGCTTCCGCCCTCCTGCGCTGCCTCCCCAGGCTGGAGGGACTCCAACTTCTCGAAGACATCCACGCGGGGAGCTGTGGCTCTCACCTAGCCCCGCGTGCCATCGCGGCCAAGGCTCTCCGGCATGGCTTCTATTGGCCCACGGTCATGCGCGACGCGCGAGACCTTGTCTCCGCGTGCGAGGCTTGCTAGAAGATGGCCAAGGGTTCGAACCTCCCCCCTGTAGCGCTGCAGACTATCCCCATCACTTGGCCCTTCGTGCGCTGGGGGATGGACCTCTTAGGGCCCTTCCCCCCAGCGCCCGGAGGATACAAGTATGCGGTGGTCGCGGTCGACTACTTTACAAAGTGGGTAGAGGAGGAACCCTTGGCCAGCATCACGTCCTGGGCCGTCCAGCGGTTTTTCTGGAAAAACGCTGTTTGTCATTTTGGTGTCCCCCGGGAAATCACCATTGACAACGAGACCCAATTCGACTCAGCTTATTTCCGGGTATTCTGCGAAGGCCTGGGGCTCGTTATCCACTTCGCCTCAGTGGCCCATCCCAGGAGCAATGGGGCTGTCGAGAGGGTCAACGGCGTAATCCTACAGGGGTTACGCCGGTGACTCGAGCAGGCCGCTTCTAAGCGGGGTGCATGGGTAGAGGAGCTCCCTAGCATCCTCTGTTCCATGCGCACGACCCCGAGCCGGGCGACGGGATGTACTCCCTTCTCCCTAGTGTACGGGGTGGAGGCAGTCCTCCCCCCGGAGATTGGCTTCCGATCGCTGCGCGTCGAGCTCCTAGACGGAGCTATGACCGCAGCATACCAAGCCAATGAGGCCAACCAGCGACTGGAGATCGACCTCGTGGAGGAGGAACGCGACCGAGCGCTCCTCCGCCACGCCATCTTCGAGCACGAGATGGCGTGCGCATACAACCAGCGCGTGCACGAGAGGGCCTTCCACCTTGGGGACCTTGTCCTCAAGCGCGTCACAGACCCCCAAGCCCAGGGTAAGCTCTCCCCCAAATGGGAGGGCCCCTACAGGATCTCTGCTGTCCTGGGCTCGGGGGCTTACAAACTCTCCAACCTCCAAGAGCAGGAGCTGAAGCACACGTGGAACTTGCGTTTACTTCACAAGTTTTACGTCTAGCCTACACAGGCTAGTCCCCTCCCCCGGAGCGATCACGCCGGAGGGGGAGGGGGGACATTGTAATCACCTTTCCCTCCCCTTTCGCGACTTCGCGGGGGGAGGCGTTGTATTTCATTTCATTGTCAATAAAACTGGATTCTTCTCTTCAACTGTCTCATGCAAGTTCTTCATATTACCGCCCCTAACGGTGATGCCCTCCCAGTTAGGATGCCCTCCCCGCGGGGACGCCCTCCCAGTGAGGAAGTGGGCTTAGACCCAACAAGTCCCTCCTGAAGGGCGGCTTACGATCAGCCCTCGTGGACTGAGGGTGTAAGCGGCAACTCGGTCCTCAGGGACCGCGGTAACGAGTCACTTTGGGAGACTAGTCCCCTACCCAAACACTCAGACCCGTCATCGGGCACATCCTCCTCCGGGAGTCGATAGTCTCCCCAGCGGGACGGATTTCTTGGATATTTCTTTCCCGGAGATCTTATTCCCGGATCCCCGTTCTCACGGCGACCGGATGATTGTCTCCCGAAAAAATTACGGATTTCTTGGATATTTCTTTCCCAAAGGCCCTATTCCCGGCTCCCCGTTCTCACGGTGACCGGACGATTGTCTCCCGGAAAGTTCACCTCCAGAAATTTCATCGGGTTTTCTCGGATGTTTCTTCCCCCGAGACCTTATTCCCAGCTCCCCGTTCTCACGGCGACCGGACGATTGTCTCCTAGAAGGTTTTTCCCCAGAAACCTCATTTTCAAATTTTCTAACTTAGAAAAATTCTTATGCTGCAGGTCTTCATCTTCACCCCGGGGGCTTTGTCACCCCCATAGCGAGCGGAGCTACCCTCCGGCCCGCTGTGGGCGGGCGGGATAAGGAACCCCCGGGTGTCGTCTGGACCATCCAATAGCAAACTTAGCTCATTCTTATCAAAAGAAGTCGTCCAGACCATCCAAGAAAAATATGAAAAGAAGACTCTCAAAGAAACAAGAAGCAAACTCAGTTTTATTAATCATTCAACCGGAGGACATCTTCCCCCTCCTGTGGGCATTGGAAATGGTACAACCCGGGTCATAACCTGGAAATTCTCTACATCCTAAAGCTCCTACGCCTAATAGTCCCGGAGGCCCTCCGCTAGCTCCTGGGCCAGGTCCCGGTACAATGCACGTATGCGGTGCTGAGCTTCCCGGAGCACATCCTCGGGCCAATACTCGTAGCCCACCGGTGGAAGTATCCGAAGAGGGGGGATCATCCGGGACCCCGGACGCGGAGGGATAATTTGGCGCGATGATTGTCAAAATTGTCCAAGTGCCACTCCGGATGCCATCTTAACCGGATCGGCTCCCTTACGGCGTCCCCGCTGCGCTTCCCGTAGATGAGACTTAGCAATATCAAAGCAGCTTGGGCTTCCCCCGGGGGGCACCTGCTGGGGCTCAAAGGCCTCGCCCCCGGGGAACCTCTTCTGGACCTTCACCCAGGAGTAATCTCCCGGCAAACCTGGTAACATTGTATTCATTCAAGACTTAGAAAAATTTTCAATTTCCATTGCATTTCAAAATGTCTTTTTACAAGTGTCCGGGGCTTCTTCTAAGAAGCTACCGGGAACAAAATTCTAAGAAAGCAAAAGGGTCCTATCTAAGACCCGGGGGGAGGCTCATACTTTATCATTGGCATCCTTCCCCCAGGGGGCTTCCGACGGGGCCGGGGCCGGGGCATCCGCTGTCGGAGGCGCCGGTGCCGGGAACCTCACTAGGACGATCAGGTCGTAGAAGCCCCCGGCGAGTTGCTCCACCTCCCGGCGCAAGGGCTCGAAGAACTCGGGGAAGCTCCGGGGAATGCGGCCCTCGATCGCCCGGGCGCCCACCCCCCCGGTGCTCCACGAGCCCGGCCGCGGCCGCAACCACGGGGATTGCCCGGCCTCGGGCTCGGGCATCTGCGGCCTCCGGGATCACGGAGACCTGTGCGTTAAGAAAATGCACAGCCTCCGCGAGGGTGGCCGGGGGCACCTCCGAGTTGCTCCCGGAGCCTAGGCTCACGCCAAGGCTCTCGAGGGCCGAGCGGACGGAGCGGCCCGCGTCCATCATCGTCCGGACGCTCGAACCCTCGAGCTCCCGGAAGGCCTCCTCCTTCGCCTTGGCCTCCTGCCGGAGGCGGCCGTTGACGTCCTCGGAGACGTGGACCTGGGCTCGGACCCGGGCCAGCTCCTGCAGGGCTTCATCCTGCTGCCCCAGGTAGGTGGCGGCCCTCTCCTCCGTGTCCTTTAGCAGCCGGTTGATCCGCTGCTCAAGGCCGCAGGTAATGGCTGCCCCCTACAAACCCCAGAGTTAGAAAAAATTCAATTGTAGGGGGCCCAAAGAAAGTGTCATCGACTCGGGTAAGTACCTGGATCTGGAGAGACTGGAGCTCCCCAAAATGCTCATGGAGCGTCCCCTCTACGACGTAGGCCTAGACCTTCCGGGTCGGCAGGCCCTCCGCATAGCGGGCGACCTCCCCCGCGGAAAGCAGGGGGGTCTCCCGCACGGCGCCGGTCCCATCACGGCCGATGAGGGGTCCCCGGACCTGAGCGCCCGGCATAATCTCGGCCGGGGTGGCAGTGGTCGGTGTCTTCATCGCCGAGGAGGTGGCCTCCGAGGAAGTGGCCGAGGAGCTCTTGGAAGGGGTCCCTCCCTGGGGAGGAACCATCAGCCCTTTCCCCTTCCCGGGCGGGAGGGCCCCCGGGACCTCCACTTCCGGAGGGACCTCGTAGACTGAGGGGCTCCCCCCTCGTCCACCGGCCACTACACCCGCGGAGGCGAGGCCTCCGTGAACCTCACCTCCGGCTTCTCCAGCTCCAAAGGTGCCGGGGGTGCCGGGAGGGCCGCCACCGAAGGCGGCGAGGGGGCGTAGTCCGCCGAATCAGACGCCGCCACGCACGCGGCCGGCCCCTTCCCCTGAGCCTCAACGGGGCTCTCCGGGGGAGGGGTTGTTGCTTCCTTCCGGGCTGGCGCCCGGGCGCGCCCGGTCCCGGGGGTCTCGTCCAGGGCCTTCGTCGGCGTCGAGGCCGGCGTCGTCGATGGGCCGGGGGCTTTTTCAACTCTGGCCTTCTTAGGCTCAGAGCCCCCGGTGGCTTCCTTCCCCCGCTTGTGCGATCCGGGGGTAGGGAGGGGCTTCCTCTCCGGTAGCTTTAGCCCGAAGGCCTCGGCTACCAGGTTCCGGGGAGGGCCCTCCCCCACGACGCGCACGATGCACTCGTGCTCGTTGGCAAAGTACCTCCCAGGAGGTTCTCCGCCTTCTCCCGTGCCGCCGGGTACGGCCGGACTGCAAAAGGTAAGAGTTAGTAAAATTTCGTAAAATTTGTGAATACATTGAACCAGGTAATGAAGACTTACGTCGGGTCACCGGTTTCACCGGAGGCCGTTGCTCCGGGCCCATCCCGAACCCCCTTCTCCCGTGAGAGAAGGGGGAAATCCTCAACAACCTTGCGAGATATTGTGTTGAAGAAATAGCATAGCTTTGTGATTGTCTCTCTGACTTTAACTGGGAGAATACCTCTGATAGCAATGGGAAGCATTTGTGACATCAGCACATGATAGTGGTGGGACTTCGTGCCAACCAGTTTCAAGTCCTTCATGGACACAAGTTTTTTCAAGTTCGCGGAATACCAGCATGGAACTTTAACACCATGCAGGCACTGACAGAGCTGTTTTTTCGCTTTTGGACAAAGTATAGCAGGCCAGGGAGAGGTATGTACGCTTTCCCTTCTCCAAAGGTGCAAACTCAGTCCTTATCCCCATTTCCACCATGTCACGGCGAACTTTGACACAATCCTTTGTCTTTCCCGGAATGTTCAACAACAAACCAATCAAACTATTACAAACATTTTTCTCTACATGCATGACGTCAATGCAATGTCGACTTGTAATTGCTCCCAGTATGGTAGATCCCAAAGAATCGATCTCTTCTTCCAAACATTTTTTTCTTGAGGTTTACAACACTTATCGAACTCATCTTGGATGTCCTTCACGCGCGAGTAAATCTCCTTACTGGTCAGAAACACTGGGGTGATCCTTTCTCAGGCTTCCCGTTAAATGATTTCCTCTTCTTACGGTAGGCGTGATGCACTGGAAGAAACCTGCGGTGACCCATGTACACTGTTTTTTGGCAGTTTCGCAACCACATGCTCTCAGTTTCATCTAGGAAAATAGGGCAAGCCTTGGCTCCTTTCGTACTATACCCCGACAAATTTCCGTCAGCCGGGAAATCATTTATGGTGAAAAATATCAAGGCCCGAAAGATGAAATTCTCTTTCTTGTATGCATCCCACACCTGCACCCCCTCGCTTCACAATTTCTATAAGTCCTCGATTAAAGGCTCTAGAAACACATCAATATCATGTCTGGGTTGTCTGGGTCCTGAGATTAGTAACGACATCATGATGTACTTGTGCTTCATGCATAACCAAGGAGGAAGATTGTAGATGCATAAAAAATAGGCCAAGTGCGATGCCGACTGCTCATATTACCGTGTGGGTTCATACTATCTGTACTCAGCCCGAATCTTATATTCCTAACTTCACCGCCGAACTCATCAAATGTTCTGTTGATGTTTCTCCATTGAATAGAATCAGCTGGGTGTCTCAGTTTTCCGTCTTGTTTTCGGCCTTCAGCATGCCAATGCAAGTACCACACAGTTTTGGCCGGAGGTCCTTTCTATACCACGTGACGTTCACTGTCAATCCGGTCCCTACGCGTATACCTCGATGCACCGCATCTTGGACAAACATGCAAATTGGAGTACTCATTATGGTACAACACACAATCATTTGGGCATGCGTGTATTCTTTGGATTTACATTCCCAACGGATATAACAATTTTTTGGCTTGGTAAGTAGATCTTGGCAACTCATTTCCATCTAGAAGCATGTCTGCTAGAAGATCTAATAGTGCCGTGAAACTCTTATCGCTCCAACCGTTGCCTGCCTTCAAGTTATATAATCTCAGCACAGAAGACAACATTGTAAATTTTGCACATCCAAGGAACAGAGGCTTCTCAGAGTCAGCAATCAGTTTCTCAAATTCACCGAAGTCGTTTTCGTTGTAATCTTCCTCTACATCATGTAACATCTCATCTAGATTGTCATCATCATCTAGGTGCACATCGTAATGAACATTATCAAAATTCGGATGATCATCGATATTATTGCAATCCACATCCGGGTCCTGCTGATTGGTAGTGGTGCTTGTTTCCTTAAGATCTTCTCCATGCCATATCCAACGGGTGTATCATGCGTTAAAACCACGACGAATCAAATGACTCTTAATTTGATCAGAGTTGCTAAACCTCTTTAAGTTCATACAATCTGTACAAGGACAAAACATATCTTTCTCCCCCTTCCTCACCTTTTGTTGCTCAGCAAATTTAATAAACTCATTCACACCATCCAAATATTCAAGAGTGGTATGTTTTATTCCATACATCCAATATTTCCTATCCATCTACAATTAACAAAATTTAACGAGTCAGGCATGCATGAAATCTGCCCAATTAAGCTATGTATATGTACACAGCCTCTTACAACTGACATGTTAAGCCCTAGCCTGATGAAATTAACACTAATTAACCTAACTACACAATACAAGCTAGTGAGCTCCTAAAACATGTGGCATTTCCAGCAAGCTAGCTAGCTCCTAAGCTTGGAGCTACAAGCTTGGAACTACACAATACAGCTAGCTTGCAAGTAGAGAGAGGGAGATCTAGAGGGAGAGAGAGATAAGTGATGACAAGCTTACATTAAAGAGAGGGGTCCAATCAACTTCCTTCCAGTTTGCCCTGATCACTCTAGCAGTGTAGCTTCGAGCGTGGAACTCTCATCACAAACAGAGGAAGACAGAGTGCAACAGAACAAAATAGCAGCTCATCAATGGTTGAGTTGGATTTTACTTATACTGGACCAATTTCTAACAGTAAGTACATAAAATCACCGTTAGAATATGCGCGTGTAATTTTGTATGTACCTCTTCTATCGGTAAATACACATATATACCGTTAGAACAGGTATAGGTACATGGCCAAAACAAAAGCAAGCTGGTTCATGCATGAGACAGCAATCTAAGAACAAACATACACAACAGTTCACAAATTGAAGTGCATGCCTGAGCACATATGCAACTGCAAGTGTTTCTTCTAACGGTAATTATGTGGATGTACCATTAGACAAGGTACAAGTACATGGCTTAAACAAAAGCAAGCTGATTCATGCATGGCACAACAATTTAGGTACACACATACACACCAGTTCACACAGTCAAGTGCATGGCTGAAGCAAATATGCAAATACATGTGTTTCTTCTAACGGTAAATATGTGTATTTACCGTTAGAGCAGGTACAGGTACATGGCTAAAACAAAAGCAAGCTAATTCATGCATGACACAGAAATTTAATTACAAACATACACACCAGTTCACACATTCAAGTGCATGCCTGAAGCACATATGTAAATACATGTGTTTCTTCTAACGGTAAATATGTGGATTTACCGTTAGAAAAGGTACAAGTACAGGGCTTAAACAAAAGCAGGCTGATTCATGCATGGCACAACAATTTAAGTACACACATACACACCAGTTCACTCAAACAAGTGCATGTGGCTGAAGCACATTTGCAAATACAAGTGTTTCTTCTAAAGGTAAATATGTGGACTTACCGTTAGAACAGGTACAGTACATGGCTGAAAAAAAGGCAAGCTGATTCATGCATAGCACAGCTATTTAAGTACACACATACACACCAGTTCACACATTCAAGTGCATGGCTGAAGCACATATGCAAATACAAGTGTTTCTTCTAACGGTAAATATGTGGATTTACTGTTAGAACAGGTACAGGTACATGGCTGAAACAAAAGCAAGCTGATTCATGCATAACACAGCAATTTAATTATAAACATACACACCTGTTCACACATTCAAGTGCATGTATGAAATATTTTAACTAAGAGATGCTAATTTGTAGATTAACTAAGAGGCACAATGTAACACCAAACAGATATTAACTCGAAGATAAAGAAATATTTTAAGAGATGCTAATTTGTAGATTAACTCAGAGACACAAAAATACTTTTCTTAGGTACTTGGTACTTCATCTTGCCAAAGAAATTAAAAATCTCTACTTACATGAGATCTTGGTTTGCCTCCATTCCTTCAAGAAAATCGAAGAGGAAACATAAAAAATGAGTACTATTTAAACTCATTCTAGAATGGCTGAAACAAAAGCAAGCTGATTCATGCCTGACACAGCAATATGTACAAACATACACATGCTAGTTCACAAATTCATGTGCATGTCTGAAACAGCAATACAAATACACACCTACCCACCAATACAATTAAATACACAAATACACCCATGTACACATTCAAGTTCATGTCCCAAATAGCAACCCTGTTGTAGGGACAGAATAATCCCGCATCCCCTGGTCGAAGGTGTTCTGACCGCGCGTTGCTTGTTAATACCTGGCCGTGCACCATCTGCGGTCTTCTGTTCACGTATGGCATATGAACTTCTGATCGCGCACTGTCTATGGTCTGATCGCGTAAAGCCTGTGACCACATGCCTGTGCTTCTTGAAGTAACTTGAGTTCGTATCAACAGACACTTGTCCGGTTCGAATCTGTCCTAAACCAGTCGTGTATTTATTTGATCTAGCTCGGGTATCAATCCTCGTCAGCTAGCCCCCAAATTTGAAGAGAACGAAGGGACATGTTTGCTTCAAATTTCAAGACCTACATCGGATACTTAACCCGACGCTTCAAATCCCCCACTTAGTGGCGCACTAAGTGTGGCGGTTGGTTCCCCGAGACGGACTCTGGGTAATATGTGACGGGTAATGATGGCGTCGTAGGAAACATTTTTAACCTGAGGAAATATTGTAAATGCTTTAAAAACTCGAGGCGTTCGGAAGCTGAACCGTCACCCCGGCGGCTATAAATACGGAAGCCTCTGAACTTCAAAACTTCACAACTTTTCTCCCGGCTAAGTTTTCTTTCAAAGCCATCTTCTCTTCTCTTCTATACACTTCCCGATGACAGACCAAAATATCATCGAGATTGAGAGCAATGAAGAAGAAGTTTCACTTGAATTCGAGCAGGATTCACAGATGTCCAAAGATCTGTCTCCTTCAAGGAAGAAACCCAAGGTCGACGAGGGATCCTCCAGCAGAACAAAGGTGAAAGATGCATCATTGCTCTCTCTTCCTTTAGTTCCCGTAGTTCTTCCTGTTCATGCACCTCGGCAGGCCGAACCTTCATCTCCACCTTTGGAGGGACGTTCTTCTCAGCTTTCTCCATTTCATCCCAATGATCCCTGTTTTTGTTTCGGGTGATCAATTTTCTGGTTGGCAAGCTGTACTTCCACGACCAGATGGTCCTCAACTTGTGTTGGGGAAGCAATCTTCTGGTGGGAAAGTTGCACTTCCACCATCTGATGATCCTCGGTTTTTATCGGGTGAACTACTTTCTGGGGGAAGTACTTCAACCTATCACTTGTGAGGATTGGTAATTACTTCCATCTCCCTTTGCTTGTCGTTATAGTCAGTAAAACTAACATCTGCAAATGTAGGAGACAAAAATCGTTGGAGCCCCCAGCGACCAGCCTGCTGAAGTTCAACCTCCTCCCCTCGAACAGACTCTCCAAGGGAAAAAGAGGCCCTGGAGAAGAAGACCGAAGAGATGACTTCGGTAATTCTGCACCTGGCAGATTGTTTTGAAAGATCCTGCGAAGAGGCGCACCAATTCCCCCTGGAGAGGGACTATGCTCGACAGCAGCGAGAACTCTCCGATTTGATTAGGAATAATAGTGCGTCTCTTGTTAGGGATGATGTAGATAGACTTAGAGTAGTTGCTAGTTCCCTTGGGGTCGTCAGTGTAGATCCTACTGACGACAACATGTCCCTAGGAGAACTTTGTAAACTCCTCTCGGATCATGTCAACGCTCTAGTCGCCGGTATCCCTTTTGCATGTAAAAACTGTCAGAAATAAAGATTTCTTTTACCTTACATAACATGGAGATTCTTCATAATTTCTGTGTGAAAATGTGGCCATAAGTAGTGTTTTTACGACCACTCATACACAGATAAGTCCCAGTATTACGACCAGAAACTCATTTAAAATGTTATACCGCGACTAGTACTGATACTGCGATCAGATTTAAAGCCGCGGTTAGAGCTGAAATTCGATCTGGAAAATTACCGCGATCAGAACCAAAATTCGATCAGACCACCAGTTCGACTAGAATTGGAGTCCGATTAAAAACATAATTCTGATAATACAGCAATCTAATCGAAAAATATCCGTATGTCCAGCAATTGGATCATAGAATATCTTTGTGAAAGTTTACAAGAAACATGAAGGAAAATGTCCTCCGAAAATCCTTTGTAAAACTTTTCACGTTTTTGTGCCCATCTTTAATCGTCAAATTCGAAACAAAGAAGACCTTTTGTTTTGGATTCGGTGCAGGGAACGCATAACGGGTTTACCAAAGAAAACATACATTAGGGGAAATGAATAGAATATTCAATGGAACGTTATCCTCAGTGGAACGTCTCCTCGGGCCTATAAAAGCAGCAGGTAGCTTCTTGAGGAAGCCACACATCCAACCTCCAGCCCTAGAACTTCCGCCGCTCAAAACCCTCTTTCTTCATCTTCCATCACCCCCAAAGCCGCCAGCTTTCCCTCACAATCTCTTCCAAAAATGACATCTTGGAGCCGATCACTTCATCACATGGACCAAACGAGGGCGTGTCCCCTGTCAAAGAAGACAGCGACCGGCCTCGGGAAGTGCAGGGGGCTAATCAGCCCCTATGCCGCAGACTTCGCAGCATTCGGTGGCCGCGGCCCTATCGCCCACCGCACATCGAGCACTATAACGGTGAGGCTGTCTCTTATGAATTTTTGTAGGTATACTCCACAGCCATCTCCGCGACCGGGGGGGACGAGACGGTACAATGCAATGTCTTCCCCCTCTACCTCATCGGCATCGCCCGCTCCTGGTTCTACAACCTGAAGGCCGACTCCATCAAGTCTTTCGCGCAGCTCAAGAGTGAGTTTTGCGCGAACTTCCAGGGGAACTACGTGCGTCCCCTGGACTCATTGCAGCTGTACACCGTCCGACAGAGGACGGGGGAGACCATCCGAAGCTTCTTCAAGCGCTTCACTCAAGTGAAGAGCAAGGTGGCTCACGTCCCCGACTCTACGGTCATCGAAGTGTGCAAAAGCGGGATCCTCCCGGGGGAGCTCCACCGGAGGCTCTCCTGGAGCTGCCCCTCCTCCGCTGACGAGCTCTTCAATGTACTCGAAAAGTACTCTCGAGCGGAGGAAGACGACCTCTGGAAGAAGACCCAGGGGGCTCCCGCCCCCGCCGACCGGGGGGCCCGAGACCCCCTCAAGCGCCCCAGGCAGGGGGGGCGTAACGAGCCACGGCCTCGGGACACCTTTGTCCTCGAGGGCGGAGGCGGCTCGCGCGACCCCCCGAGGGGCAACCGCCCCTTCCCCAAGACGAAAGGCCATGGGGGAGGACAGTCTTCGCGCGGCAAGGAAGGCCCCACGGGGAGAGGCAGGGAAGGACCGTGGTGCAGTTTCCACGGGTCCAGTACCCACGCTACCCGAGAGTGCCACCAGCTGCTGCAGCACTTCACGGCGTTCCTCGACCAGCATGGGCAGGGGGGGACTCCGGCCTCCTTGCCCCCTCGGCTAGCTGTTCTGGCCCTTCTTGCTCCCGCGGGGGGTCAGCAGGGGCAAACGCAGGAGGGGGAGCCTTCAGAAGCTCTCCCCTTCCAAACTTCTCAGCGCCGCATCAACATCATCGTGGGAGGGTCCGCCTCGGGGCGGGACTCTAAGCACCAGCGTAAGGAGTACGCGCGCGAAGTCAAGGTTGTGGGGGTGTTGCACACGTCTCCGCCACCCAAGTGGTCGGACGTCCCTGTCACTTTTACTGCAGAAGACGCGCGTGGGGTTCGCTTCCCCCACGACGACGCGCTCATCGTCTCCGCTACCATCTACAACTGCCACCTGGCCGGCATCCTTGTGGACGGCAGGAGCTCCGCCGACATCCTCTTCCTGAAGGCCTTCAAGGAGATGCAGGTGGATGAGAAGCTCCTGCAGCCCGCGGCAGGGCCCCTGCAAGGGTTTGTCCCGGGGAAGGCGATCCACCCCGTGGGCAAGGTGGACCTCCCTATGACATTCAGCACCCCGGAGAACTACCGGACCGAGATGGTCTGCTTCGATGTAGTGGACCTCCCCTCCTCCTACAACGCGATCATGGGGAGGACCACGATCAATCGGCTGGGGGCTGCCACCCATCAAAACTACCTGTGCATGAAGATCCCCGGGCCGCACGGCGTGATCAACGTCCGGGGAGACCAAGACATGGCCCGCGCCATGTACGAGCGCGCCGCCGGCACAATCGGAAGCGCCAACATCATTAAGGCGCCCGGGGGGAGGCCTCTCCCCCGGAATCAGACGTCGCTGCGCCACCTCCCGGGAGGCCCCTCCTCAAGCCGCGTCCAGAAGGGGGCCTCCGGAAGGTCCTGCTGTCTCCGGGCGACCGGGACAAAACCGTCCGTATCGGGGCAGAGCTCCCCGAGGAACATGCAGCGCAACTTGCAGCTTTTCTGCCCGAAAACTCCGATGTTTTTGCGTGGAAGCCTTCGGACATGCGGGGCGTCGCTCGGGAGGTCATTGAGCACAAGCTCGCGGTGGCCCCCGGTCACCCCCCGATCAAACAGAAGATGAGGAAGCTCTCCCTCGAGCACCAAGAGGCAATCAAGTGGGAGATCGCCCAACTCCGAGAGGCGGGGTTCATTCGGGAGGTCCTGCACCCCGAGTGGATCGCAAACCCCGTCCTCGTCAAGAAATCGAATGGCAACTGGCGGATGTGCATGGACTTCACCGACCTTAACCGCGCCTGCCCCAAGGACAACTTCCCACTCCCGCGAATTGACCAACTGGTCGACTCCACCGCGGGGTGCGAGTTGATGAGCTTCCTAGACGCCTACTCGGGCTACCATCAAGTCCGGATGGCGGAAGGGGATGAGGAAAAGACGAGTTTCATAACTCCCCTCGGAACCTTCTGCTACGTCCACATGCCCTTCGGGCTCAAGAACGCGGGAGCGACCTTCCAGCGCCTCATGACGCTGGTCTTCAAAGATCAAGTCGGCCGCAACGTCGAAGTCTACGTAGACGACGCGGTCGTCAAAAGCCCCTGCGCTGCTGCCCACATCGACGACCTGGAGGAGACCTTCCGCAACCTCCGCGCGTAGGGGCTGAAGCTCAACCCGGAGAAGTGCGCCTTCGGCGTGCGCGGGGGAAGCTCCTGGGTTTCCTCGTGTCCCAACGGGGAATAGACTCAAATCCCGAAAAGATCCGGGCGTTCCTAGACATGCCCCCGCCGCGCTCCGTCAAGGACGTCCAGCGGCTCTCCAGCCGCTTAGCCGTGCTAAGCCGCTTCGTCTCGCGGTCGGGGGAGCGAGGCCTCCAATTCTTCAAGATTCTCCAGGGGCTCGAGGGTTTCCGATGGACCCCCGAGGCCCAGGAGGCCTTCGACGACCTCAAGAAGTACCTCACGAGCCCTCCAATGCTCGTGAGTCCATCTCCAGAAGAGCCCTTGCTCCTCTACCTTGCCGCGACCCCCGTCGCCGTCAGCGCGGTCTTGGTGAAGGAGCAAGGGGGCCAACAGCGTCCCGTGTACTACGTGAGTGAGGCTCTCCAAGGGGCCAAAACCCGGCACACGGAGATGGAGAAGATCTGCTACGCCCTCCTGATGGCGTCCCAGAAGCTTCGCCACTACTTCCTGGGGCACCCCATCACCGTCCCGTCGTCCCTCCCCCTGGGGGAGGTGCTGCGGAACAAGGAAGCCACCGGCCGGATTGGGAAGTGGGGGGCCGAGCTCGCCCCCTTCTCCCTTTCCCTCAGAGGCCGCTCCGCCATCAAGTCGCAGGTCCTCGTCGACTTCGTCACGGAGTGGACTCCTGCCTCCGGGTCTGGGGACGAAGATCTCCCCACGCCACTCCGACGCAGAGACCATTGGACACTCATGTTCGACGGCTCGCTGTGTCTCACTGGGGCCGCTGCGGGAGTAGTCCTCCGGAGCCCTGAGGGGAAGGAACTCGAGTACGCGGCACGGCTCGAGTTACCCGCAACCAACAACGTCGTCGAGTACGAGGCTTTGCTCCTCGGGATGAGCCTTGCGTGCTCCCTGGGGATCCGGCGCCTCCTAGTGAAGGGAGATTCTCAGCTCGTAGTTTGCCAAATGGACAAGTCTTACTTGTTCCATGACGCAAACTTGTGTCTTTATTTGCAGGAGGTGAGGAAGATGGAGAGGCACTTCGACGGCCTCGAGGCCCGGCATATCCCGAGAAGGGATAATGACCGGGCCGACGCCTTGGCTCGGGCAGCCAGCGCCCGGGAATCACTCCCCAAAGGGGCCTTCCTGGAAATCATCACGAAGCCCTCGGTGGCCTCCCCGGACACGGGTGACGAGCTTTGCGTCCCGGAGGTCGCTGAGATCACCCGAACTCCGTCATGGATGGACCCCCTCATTCCTTCATCAAGGGGGAGGGGGACCCTCCCAACGAGACCGAGGCTAAGCGCCTCCAGGCCAAAGCCCGGGCATATCTCCTGCTGGAGGGGAGGCTTTACAAGCCGGGGGCTTCCGCCCTCCTACGCTGCCTCCCCCGGTCGGAGGGACTCCAGCTTCTTGAAGACATCCATCACAGCTAAGGCTCTCCGGCAGGGCTTCTACTGGCCCACGGTCATGCGCGACGCACGAGACCTTGTCTCCGCGTGCGAGGCCTGCCAGAAGATGGCCAAGGTTTCGAACCTCCCCCCTGTAGCGCTGCGGACTATCCCCATCACTTGGCCCTTCGTGCGCTGGGGGATGGACCTTCTATGGCCCTTCCCCCCAGCGCCCGGAGGATACAAGTATGCGGTGGTCGCGGTCAACTACTTTACGAAGTGGGTAGAGGCGGAACCCTTGGCCAGCATCACGTCCCGGGCCGTCCAGCGGTTTTTCTGGAAAAACGTCGTTTGTCGTTTTGGTGTCCCTCGGGAAATCACCGTTGACAACGGGACCCAATTCGACTCGGCTTATTTCCGGGAATTCTGCAAAGGCCAGGGGCTCGTTATCCACTTCGCCTCAGTGGCCCATCCCCGGAGCAATGGGGCTGTCGAGAGGGTCAACGGCGTGATCCTACAGGGATTACACCGGTGACTCGAGCAGGCGCTTCTAAGCGGGGCGCATGGGCAGAGGAGCTCCCTAGCATCCTCTGCTCCATGCGCACGACCCCGAGCCGGGCGACGGGACGTACTCCCTTCTCCCTAGTCTACGGGGCCGAGGCAGTCCTCCCCCCGGAGATTGGCTTCCGATCGCTGCGAGTCGAGCTCCTAGACGGAGCTACGACCGCAGCGTACTAGGCCAATGAGGCCAACCAGTGGTTGGAGATCGACCTCGTGGAGGAGGAACGCGACCGAGCACTTCTCCGCCACGCCATCTACGAGCGCGAGATGGCGCGCGCATACAACCAGCGCGTCTGCGAGAGAGGTTTTCGCCTTGGGGACCTTGTCCTCAAGCGCGTCACGGACCCCCAAGCCCAGGGTAGGCTCTCCCCCAAGTGGGAGGGCCCCTACAGGATCTCCGCGGTCCTGGGCTCGGGGGCTTACAAGCTCTCCAACCTTCGAGAGCAGGAGCTGAAGCACACGTGGAACTTGCGTTTACTTCGCAAGTTCTACGTCTAGCCTACACAGGCCTGTTCCCTCCCCTGGAGCGATCATGCCGGAGGGGGAGGAGGGACATTGTATTTACCTTTCCCTCCCTTTTCGCAGCTTCACGGGGGGAGGCGTTGTATTTCATTTCGTTATCAATACAACTGGATTCTTCTCTTCAATTGTCTCAATGCAGGTTCTTCACATTACCGCCCCTAACGGCGATGCCCTCCCCGCAAGGATGCCCTCCCCGCGAGGACGCCCTCCCCGCGAGGAAGCCCTCCCCGTGAGGAAGTGGGCTCAGACCCAGCAAGTCCCTTCTGTAGGGCGGCTTACGATCAGCCCTCGTGGACTAAGGGTGTAAGAGGCAACCCGGTCCTCCGGGACTATGGTAACGAGTCACTTTGGGAGACTAGTCCCCTGCCCAAACACTCAGACCCGTCATCGGGCACACCCTCCTCCGGGAGTTGACGGTCTCCCCAGCGGGATGTCTCAGGCTTTCTTGGATATTTATTCCCCGGAGACCTTATTCCCGGCTCCCCGTTCTCACGGCGACCGGATGATTGTCTCACAGAAGGTCTATCCCCGGAAATTTTCTTCAGGATTTCTTAAATATTCTCCTCCGGAGACCTTATTCCCGGCTCCCCGTTCTCACGGCGACCGGATGTTTGTCTCCTGGCAAAATTACGGATTTCTTGGACTTCTTCCCCGGAGACCTTAGTCCCGGCTCCCCGTTCTCACGGCAACCGGACGATTGTCTCCCGGAAATCTCCTCCAGAAATCTCATCGGGTTTTCTCGGATGTTTCTTCCCCGCAGACCTTATTCCCAGCTTCCCGTTCTCACGGCGACCGGATGATTGTCTCCCTGAAAGTTTCTCCCCGAAAACCTCGTTTTAGAATTTTCTAACTTGGAAGAATTCTAATGTTACAGGTCATCTTCACCCCGGGGGCTTTGTCACCCCCACAGCGCGCGGAGCTACCCTCCGGCCCGCTGTGGGCGGGGGGGGGGGGGGGGGGGGGATAAAGAACCCCCGGGTGTCGACCGCACCATCCACGAGCAAACTTAGCTCATTCTTATCAAAAGAAGTCGTCCAGGCCATCCAAGAAAAATATGAAGAGAAGATTTACAAAGCAACAACACAGCTTTATTGATCATTCAACCCGGAGGACATCTTCCCCCTCCGGTGGGCATCGAAAACGGTACAACCCGGGTTCTAACCCGGAAATTCTCTGTCCTAAGGCTCCTACGCCTAATAGTCCCGGAGACCCTCTGCTAG
Source organism: Pharus latifolius (assembly GCA_019359835.1). NCBI lineage: Eukaryota > Viridiplantae > Streptophyta > Magnoliopsida > Poales > Poaceae > Pharus > Pharus latifolius. The sequence continues at coordinate 60,902,577 of CM033319.1, read as the reverse complement.
CTCCCGGGCCAGGTCCCGATACAACGCCCGTACGCGGCGCTGAGCTTCTCGGAGCACGTCCTCGGGCCAGTACTCGTAGCCCACCGGTGGAAGTATCCGAAGAGGGGGGATCATCCGGGACCCCGAACGCGGAGGGGATAATTTGGCACGATGATTGTCAAAATTGTCCAAGTGCCATTCCGGATGCCATCTTAACCGGATCGGCTCCCGGATAGCGTCCCCGCTGCGCTCCCCGGAGACGAGACTCAGCAAGATTAAAGCGGCTTGAGCGCCCCCCGGAGGGCATCTTCTTGACCTTCGCCCGGGAGTAACCTCCAGGGAATCCTAGTAACAATGCATTCATTCAAGACTTAGAAAAATTTCTAATTCCATTGCATTTCAAAATGTCTTTTTGCAAGTGTCCGGGGCTTCTTCTAAGAAGCTACCGGAGGCAAAATCCTAAGAAAGTAAAAACGGTCCTATCTAAGACCCGGGGGGAGGCTCATACTTTATCGTTGGCGTCCTGCCCCCGGGGGCCCTCCGCTGGGGCCGGGGCTGGGGCATCCACTACCAGAGGCGCCAGTGCCGGGAACCTCGCTCGGACGATCCGGTCGTAGAAACCCCCGGCGAGTTGCTCCACCTCCCGGCGCGAGGGCTCGAAGAACTCGGGGAAGCTACGAGGGATGCGGCCCCCGATCACCCGGGCGCCGACCCCCCGGTGCTCAACGAGCCCCGCCGCGGCCGCAACAACGGGGATCTCCCGGCCCCGTGCCCGGGCATCGGCGGCCTCCAGGATGACGGAGACCTGTGCGTTGAGAAAATGCACAGCCTCCGCGACGGTAGCAGGGGCCACCTCCGAGCTGCTCCCGGAGCCTAGGCTCACGCCAAGGCTCTCGAGGGCCAAGCGGACGAAGCGGCCCGCGTCCGTAACCGCCCGGACGCTCGAACCCTCGAGCTCCCGGAAGGCCTCCTCCTTCGCCTTGGCCTCCTGCCGAAGGCGGCCGTTGACGGCCTCAGAGACGTGGACTTGGGCCCGGACCCTGGCCAGCTCCTGGAGGGCTTCGTCGCGTTGCCCCAGGTAGGGGGCGGCCCTCCCCTCCCCGTCCTTCAGCAGCCGGCTGATCCGGTGCTCAAGGCCCCAGGTAATGGCCGCCCCCTACAAACTCCAGAGTTAGAAAAATTCAAATGTAGGTGCCCGAAAGAAGGCGTCATCGACTCGGGTAAGTACCTGAGCCTGGAGAGACTGGAGATCTCCAAAACGCTCATGGAGCGTCCCCTCTGCAACGTGGGCCTACACCTTCCGGGTCTGCAGGCCCTCCGCGTAGCGGGCGACCTCCCCCGCGGAAAGTAGGGGGATCTCCTGCCCGACGCCGGTCCCGTCGCGGCCGGTGACGGGTCCCCGGACCTGAGAGTCCGGCAGTGTGGTCGGCGTCTTCGTCGCCGAGGAGGTGGCCTCCGTGGAAGTGGCCCAGGAGCTCTCGGAAGGGGTCCCTGCCCGGGGAGGAACCATTAGCCCTTTCCCCTTCCCGGGCGGGATGGCCCCCGGGGCCTCCAGTTCCGGAGGGACCTCGTAGACTGAGGGGCTCCCCCCCTCTTCCACCGGCCACTCCACCGGCGGAGGCGAGGCCTTCGCAAATCTCACCTCCAGCTTCTCCGGCTCCAAAGGTGCCGGGGGCGCCGGGAGGGCAGCCACCGAAGGCGGCGACGGGGCGTAGTCTGCCGAATCGGACGCCGCCCCGCCCGCCGCTGGTTCCTTCCCCCGAGCCTCAACGGGGCTCTTCGGGGGAGAGGGTGTTGCTTCTTTCTGGGCCGGCGCCCGAGCGCGCCCGATCCCGGGGGTCTCGTCCCGGGCCTTCGCCGGCGTCGAGGCTGGTGTCGTCGACGGGCTGGGGGCTTTTTGAACCTTGGCCTTCTTAGGCTCAGAGCCCCCGGCGGCTTCTTTCCCCCTTTTGTGCGATCCGGGGGTGGGGAGGGGCTTCCTCTCCGGTAGCTTCAGCCCGAAGGCCTCGGCTACCATGTTCCGGGGAGGGCCCTCCCCGACGACGCGCACGATGCGCTCGTGCTCGTCGGTGAAGTACCTCCCCAGGAGGTTCTCCGCCTTCTCTCGTGCCGCCGGGTACGGCCGGACTACGAAAGGTAAGAGTTAGTCAAATTTTCAAAAATTTGTAAATGCAGTGAACCAGGTAACAAAGACTTACGTCGGGTCACCGGCTTGACCGGGGGCCGCTGCTCTGGGCCCATCCTGATCCCCCTTCTCCTGCGCGAGAAGGGGGAGATCCTCAAGAGCATCATCTCCTCGGCGGCGTCCCACATAGAGCGGGTGCCCCGGGAGATAATGACCGTGCCAAGGAGCTCCAGCTCCTCGTCCATCCACACCGAAGGCTTCGGCGCGAACGACCTGCTGTAGGCGGGGGCCTCCGGTGCGTACACCACCTCATCGTCCCGAACCCGGAGGTAGAACCACCTCCGGATCCAGTCGCCCCAGTGGTCCCGGGAGTCCGCCGCCGGGTAATCGGCTACCCGGGACGGTAGCATCTGCACCATCACCGAGCCAAAGGGGGACCTGGGTCCCCCCTTCACCAAGTGGGAGCTCCTCGCCGCCGGTTCGTAGAAGTACTGGAAGGCTTGTAGGGTGGGCTCCTGCCCGGTCGCCGTCTCGAAGAGCCAAATGAAGAGGCCCATCCGGACGATGGCGTTCGGCGTTAGGTGGTTCAGCGCCAACCCATACTCCTTTAGAAATGTCGTGGTATTGCGAATACCCCGGCAGGTTTTGAGAATGACCCTAGCAAAGATTACGCGGCGCGGGTTGACCGGATGACCGGTCCTCCCCCACCAGACAAGCACAAGAAATGACACACGGATTTATGCAGGTTCGGGTCCCGGTGGGGGCCCTAGTCCTGTCGACGCGCTCCCGACCGGAGTCGGCTGGGGAGGCTCTCTCCGGGGGGGGAGGCTTCCGGAGCACGTCTGTGAGTTTAGCTATTCCAATAAAAGTGTTCCGATCCTTTACAACAAAGGGGTACAAGGGCTATTTATAGCCCCAAAAAGAAGCAAAAAACCTAAACTACCCCAGAAGCCACCGTCGGATTGAAGGGTAGGACCGTCCTTCTTCCGGTCAAACGCCTTGGATGCTTGACAGGTGGTCGCTAGTTCCCGAGGCGCTCCTCGCGTGACCTGCACATGACAAACAATTCGAGACTTTACCTTTAGGAGGGCGATGAGGCCCGGGATGGCCCTGGAGGCCAAGTGTCGCGCCCCGAGACTGGGACTACGACTACTCCTGTAGAGACCTAGCTCGCTGCAGCTAGTCCCATTCTCACAAACCTTTGACTTCCCAGGATGAGTCAAACACAGGAGTATATTACATTGCAACAGAGTACTCACAAAATATTAAGTAGTGTGGCCTGCTGGCCTTAATATTACATAAAGAGGATTACAATGCCTACAAGGCATTCAGGGTTTAGCAAAATATTTAACTACACAGCAGAAGATAGGTGACCCTCCCACAAAAGAAGTTGACGGCAGAACAACACACTTCAGGGCTCTGGCGGAACTAATTCTCCTCCTTCTGGATCCACGAAGTACTCCATGCCATCATCTTGATCAAGGTAGGCTCCATCTATTGAGTTGAATGTTGCAAGGGTGAGCACTTACGTACTCAGCAAGTCATAGGTAAGAGTAGATACATATAGTAATGATGATATGAACCTAGACTAGTCAAGAATTATGGATATTTGTAAAATAATCTTTTCCTTTCTCATCTCATCTTATTTCAGCTCATGGCAGCACCTTTCATAATATAACATCATCAATCATGTTCACTAGATTATAGCACTACCGCGACACGTCGACACACGACAGCCCACGGCAGCACTCCTTATCATGACAACACATGTCATTTGGGTAATCTTGATTTAACACATTTTATTTAGAAAATAGTACTTGTGTCACACCCCGTGGATTTAATCCACCGCAGCAGACTCCTATAAACCCGGGAGCTCGGAGTATTCGAATACGTTTTTAACTCTGCAGAGAGGTACCAATTTACCCGAAAGATATTCCACTTTCAAACCTTTCCTATCATAACAAAATGATTGGACCCCTGACTCACTTCATACTGTGAGCGGCAAGGTGGAAATAACAAGAACTTTTGTTATGTTTTACTCACAATTCACCCCCGACCCTGTGGCTCTCAGCGAGACATAGTTGTGGCAGGTTGTATCCAAACCTCCACCCCTTTGCTTATTCCCATTACTGGGTCAGCGTGCTTGATCACCTTCAGTGATATGTGTGGGAGCCGCGCTCCGTGTTTATCGTGCATCACTACACATCTCATGCAGGGGTTTCATGTGCGATCCACATAATTACTTGTTCAGGCCTGTCCCATACCAGGCTTGCGGTTAGCACGTTGTTCATGCCACTAGACGCACAACACAAGGTTCTAGTCCTTATATGCCAGTGACCAGATCATCCACAACCCTGCACCTTCAGTGCCTGCATATCCTTTGCAGTCTAGCACCTCCAGTGCTACAGCCATCCATACCATTTTTCTGGTCACGGCTAGGGGTTTTATTTCATGAATATAAGTATATAGATACATATAATAGTTCATGGCTCAAAACTTGTTTATTTCACATTTCACAGATAACCAGTCTAGTACTGCCAATTCATAAATCAACCATTCTCAATCTTTCACATGCAATATTGCCTATATTCAAGGTTATGTTTTAGCAACATTTAAAATATAGGTTCAAGATGACCAAGGATATGACTTGCCTTCCGCGTCGTAAAATACAGCAGTCGATGACGGGTCAACAGCAAAATCTTCAAAGTCAGCTTCTGAATCTGCTCGACGACAAACAAACACACAATAATTACTTATAATATTAAAATGTTTTATGACTTATATGCAGAAATGCTCAACAAGAATGATTGAACTATACTGGAGATAATTTGAACTGCAAACTGAACTGAGTCGAGATTCTAGGGTTTCAAGGAATTTGGGCTAAGGATGGTGATTAGATAATCTTAGGGTTTCAGGATTACAATAGGGATAACAATTTTGTGGCTGGTTTAATCAAAACAGCGAATGTCAACAGATCGACATTCGGATCAAAGCTTGGACATAGCTTTAAGAAAAGCTAGGGTGCTTAACTCAAGTTGTGGTAGTAGAAGAAAATGTAGATCACAACTCTACAAATTCAGTGGACAAAGTGGATTTCAAATTACACAACCAGAAGTGGGTAAACAAGGTCAATGCCACTGGCTGACAAGCTCTGGCATAGAGCTGACAATGCCAAAAACTAGGGCTTAGCATAACTTTTGATCTAGAGCTCCAAATGATGCACCACTTTGTCTGGGAGGTAGGCTTGAGTAACAGGAACAATTAAGTCAACAGGATCTAGGGCAAGAAATGGCTGGAAAGCAAGAAATTTGATGACGAACAGAGATGAACTGGCTGCACTGGAGCAGTTCTGGACAAAAACTTGGCAAAGCTATAACTTCCAATCTAGGCTGATTTAGGTGTCGGGCTAGAAGACAAAAATGCTCAGGAGGCTAGGGCACATCTAAAAGACAAGGTGATTTGGGCTGAAACGGCTGGGAACACTTTTCCGGTGATCGGCGCCGGAGAAGAAACGCTGCTGATTGGGGGTTTCTGCTACAGGCCAAAAGAACTTAATTCCTTGCTTGGAGAGCATCTAGGAGGTATAAGAAAGCTTCTTGTATAATCAGGTTGGCCGAAGGATCACTGGAGAAGCCTGGCGACGATCGCCGGTTTCTGGTGAAGCTTGGTTTAGGGAAAAGCTTCGATTCTTGCTTAATTTCGAAATGCAACTTCACAGGCTTGCTTGATTTAGCTCACTGATTAATTTTGTTTACAGAATCGAAGGCTAATTTGAAGTAATTCGAGCTACATTGCCGGAACAGGGCATTCTTCGAATTTTAGCAATTTCCGGTGATCGCCGGCGTTAGAGGTCACCGGGGAGCAATTAGATAGTACTACACAGAGAGGATGAGTAGATGAACTCACTGATGGCTTTAATTTGGCAGGAGATGATGTGGATGAAGCTGGCACCGTGAAGCCTCTTGCTGAACTCGCCGGAGAAGACGACTGCAGCGAGGGAATTTGGAAATTGGTTAAGTCCTGGTGAAGTGTGGAGAAGCTGCTGCACACAAGAGCGTTTAAATAGGTCAGGTGAAGATGGCGAAGGGGAACAATGAAGTGATTGGCTGCTGTGATGAGATTGTTTGCGTGCTGGAGCAGTAGCGGTGAAGAAACAGCAAGAGCGGTGATGCGACGGCGACAAGCTTTCAGCTGATCACAATGTCGCCTCATCGGGACCTGGCAAAGCTTGTAGCAAGCGGTGGCGACAAGTACTGGCGCGGCGAAGCTACGTGGCGATGAATTGCTGACAAAAGCCGTTGATCGCACGCGGGAGCAGGCACTGGTCGTCGACGTAGCAGCAACCTTGCCACGGCGCTCGCTGGAGCGAGGACACGTGCGCACTGGCATGCACGGTCACAAGTGCGGCGAAGCTTGGCCGGCGGCGAGCGTGCACGGCGCGAGGAAACCACGGCGAGCTTCTGGTCGTGTACTGCAGCTGCTGGTCGAAAATGGACTGAACTGCAGTTTCAATTCTTTGAGTTTTGGACTGAAATGCAAATCTGGAATTCTGGAAGGTTTAGACTGAAATTGATTTCACTAATCTGGTAGATTATATTCAACAAGGTATTTGGCAAAGATGGTTGATAAAGTTTGACACATTTGAATAGTTTTTGATACAAACTGAAAATAGGGTAATTTAGGGTAAATTGGGATTTGAGTTTTGTCGATTTCGAATTCTGGCATTTAGGGTTCGATTTTGATATCTGCACAGAAGATAAACTTGTGGCAAATAGCATTTTGAGAAGATTTACTGAAGAAATTCTAAATTTGAAGTTAATCTGGAGATTTTAGCCTTTTTGGGTTTTCACATATCAGATAAGGACTAATTTGCGATAACTCTTGGACTGATTTGTGAAAAGAGTCTAGATGGTAAAATCTGGCTGTCAACTTTTTAGATTAAGGTATTGACATACCCATGATCATATTCCAGGAATAATCTAGTCTGAACTTGGTCAAGATTTTGATTAAATCTGTATTTCTGAAACTTAGGGCATTTGGGTAATATAAGGTACTTCTGTTTTCGAAAACAGAAGAAATTGATAAATCTGGAATTTAGAGATAGAATTGGATCTGGGTTTTGAAGGCTTTTAAGTTCAGAGTAACTGATAGATCACATCTGAACAATCTGATCTTGATTTGAGGTCACAGGATAGATTTTGGAGATTTTAGGGCTTGAGATAGATACTGATCTGGCTATTACTACAGATACATGCATGCATGCTATTGATGAAAAAGGAAGTTTTCACCCCTAACTCAGGGTGTTACACCAAGTCTCCGGGGCCAAAAGGCGGCGCCCGGGGAGGCCCCGGAGGCCACGTCCCCGGGCAAACGGCGGCGCCCGGGACGGCGCCGGAGGCCAGGTCCCGGGGGCCAAATGGCGGCGCCCAGGGAGGGGCCGGAGGCCACGTCCCCGGGCAAATGGCGGCGCCCGGGACGGCGCCGGAGGCTAGGTCCCGGGGGCCAAATGGCGGCGCCCGGGGAGGCCCAGGAGGCCACGTCCCGGGGCAAATGGCGGCGCCCGGGACGGCGCCGGAGGCCAGGTCCCCGGGCAAATGGCGGCGCCCGGGACGGCACCGGGGGCCAAATGGCGGCGCCCGGGGAGGCCCAGGAGGCCACGTCCCCGGGCAAATGGCGGCGCCCGGGACGGCGCCAGAGGCCAGGTCCCCGGGCAAATGGCGGCGCCCGGGACGGCACCGGGGGCCAGGTCCCGGGGGCCAAATGGCGGCGCCCGGGGAGGCCCCGGAGGCTATGTCCCCGGGCAAATTGCGGCGCCCGGGACGGCGCCGGGGGCCAGGTCCCGGGGGCCAAATGGCGGCGCCCGGGGAGGCCCAGGAGGCCACGTCCCCGGGCAAATGGTGGCGCCCGGGACGGTGCCGGAGGCCAGGTCCCGGGGGCCAAATGGCGGCGCCCGGGGAGGCCCCGGAGGCTACATCCCCGGGCAAAAGGGAGCGCCCGGGACGGGGCGGAGGCCAGGTCCCGGGGGCCAAATGGCGGTGCCCGGGGAGGCCTCGGAGGCTACGTCCCCGGGCAAATGGCGGCGCCCGGGACGGCCCCGGAGACCAGGTCCCCGGGCAATCGTGACGCAACTTACCTGGGCTTTGTCCCGCGGAGATTTCCCCCGACAGCAGCCCCCCATGCACGCCGGGGACGATGCTCGAGTCCCCGGTGGGTATGGCACACGTCACCGGGAAGATCTCCGGGCCAAGTCATCGGAGCCGCGACGCTTCGGTTTCTGTGCCCCACACTTAAGTCCGCGCCGTTTCACCATAAATGCGCGTGCGGTTCGAACCGGCGCCTCGATTCACGCGCCCGTCCCTTCGTTTCCCGCGCACGGTTTGAACTTCTACGGTCCAGATTGCTCCGCGGGTGCCACGTGGCGCGCATCTAGACCACGTCCCGCCCCTATAAATAGGGCCTTGGGGGGCCCGGAAGCTCATTCCAAACTTCCATCCTTAGCGATCTTTGCTCTCCCGGTAGCCCTCTCCCGGTAACTCTTTCTGGTAGTTAGCTCCCGGTAGCAGACGCCCGGAAATTTTAGTAGTAGCCTCCTGCAAGGTTAGCCACCGAAAAAAAGAAGACTAACCTCATGGCACCCAAGGGTCGAGCGAAGACCACGGAAGTGCCCCCGGAGGAAATCCCTCCGGATGTCCTCTGGGCGTCGGAGTTCACGGCCGAGGACGCCGAGTCCTTGGTCGAAAGATGCGTTGTCGCGGACGGGGACATCCGAGTCCCCGTGAAGAAGGACGGAGCCCCCCGCCCCAGGCCCGGAGAGGTCGTGGCCTTCGAGGCCTTCCTGGAGGCGGGGCTCCGGCTCCCGGTGCATCCCATGCTCCGGGAGTTTTTGAAGGAGTACGGGATCGCGGTCAACCACCTCACCCTGAACGCGCTCGTCCGGATGGGCCTCTTCATCTGGCTCTACGAGACAGCGACCTGGCGGGAGCCCACCCTTCGCGCCTTCTGGTACTTCTACGAACCGGCGGCGCGGACCTCCCACCTGGTGAAGGGGGCCCCAAGTCCCCCTTCGGTTCGGTGATGGTCCAAATGTTGCCATCCCGGGTGATCGACTACCCGGCGGCGGCCTCCCGGGACCACTGGGGCGACTGGGTCCGGAGGTGGTTTTACCTCCGGGTCCGGGACGAGGCGGTGGTGTACGCCCCGGAGCCCCCCACCTACAGCCGGTCGTCCGCGCCGAAGCCGCCGGTGTGGACGGATGAGGAGCTCGAGCTCCTCGGCCGGGGGATCCTTTCCAAGAAGACCCGCTCAATGCGGGACGCCGCCGAGGAGATGGCTCTCCTCCGGATCTCCCCCTTCACCGGCGGGGATAGCGTCTAGGAGCCGATCCGGTTGAGGTGGCGTCCGGAGTGGCACTTGGACAATTTTGACAATCATCGCGCCGAATTGTCCCCTCCATGACCGGGGTTCCGGATGGTACCTCCCCTCCGGATACTCCCACCGGCGGGATACGAGTTTTGGCCCGAAGATGTGCTCCGGGACGCTCAGCGCCGCGTGCGAGAATTGTACCGGGACTTGACCCGGGAGCTAGCGGAGAGCCTTCGAGAGTATTAGGCGTAGGAGCCTTTAGGGCGTAGAGAATCCCCCGGGTTAGAACCCGGGTTGTATCGTTTCCGACGCCCACCAGAGGGGGAAGATGTCCTCCGGGTTTGATAATCAATAAAGCTGTGTTGTTGCTTCTTCTTTCATTGTCTCTATTTTCTTCTTCTTGGATGGTCCGGACGACTCATCTTAACAAGGATGAGCTAAGTTTGCTCGTGGGCGGTGCGGTCGACACCCGGGTGTTCCTTATCCCCCCCGCCCACAGGGGCCCGGAGAATAGCTCCACGCGCTGTGGGGGTAACAAGGCCCCCGGGATGGAAGTCACCTGTAGCATAGGAAATTTTCTAAGTTAGAAAATTTTAAAATGAGGTTTTCAAGGAGAAGACCTTCCGGGAGACAATCGTCCGGTCGCCGTGAGAACGGGGAGCCGGCAATGAGGCCTCATGTGGAAGAAACATTCGAGAAAACCCGATGAGATTTCCGGAGGCGAGCTTCCTGGGAGACAATCATCCGGTCGCCGTGAGAACGGGGAGCCGGGAATAGGGTCTTCGGGGAAGAAAATGTCCGAGAAATCCGTGACTTCTCCGGGAGACAATCGTCCGGTCGCCGTGAAGACGGGGAGCCGGGAATAAGGTCTCCGGGAGGCATTCATCCGGTCGCCGTGAGAACGGGGAGCCGGGAATAAGGTCGCCGGGGACCAATCGTCCGGTCGCCGTGGAAACGGGGAGCCGGGAATAACGTCGACTCCCGGAGGAGGAAGATAGATCCAATCAGGCCGCAAGGGGCCGATCATCCGGTCGCCGTGAAAACGGGGAGCCGGGAATAACGTCGACTCCCGGAGGAGGAAGATAGATCCAATCAGGCCGCAAGGGGCCGATCATCCGATCGCCGTGAAAACGGGGAGCCAGGAATAACGTCGACTCCTGGAGGAGGAAGATAGATCCAAGAAGGCCATTAGACATCCCACTGGGGAGAGCGTCTACTCCCGGAGGAGGAAGTGCCCGAAGACGGGTCTTGAGTGTTTGGGCAGGGGACTAGTCTCCCAAAGTGACTCGTTACCGCGGCCACTGTGACTGGGTTGCCGCTTACACCCTCAGTCCACGAGGGCTGATCGTAAGCCGCACTACGGGAGTGGGACTCCCGTTGTAGGGACTTGTTGGGCCTGGCCCACTTCCTCGCGAGGAGGGCATCGCCACTAGGGGCGGTAATGAGAGAGACCTGCAATGAGACAGTTTGAAAAGCAAGACCTATGTATTGATAATAAAATGAAGTACAGGGCCTCCCCCTGCGAAGCCGCGAAAGGGGAGGAAAATACAGTGTCCCTCCTCCCCCTCCGGCGCGAACGCTCTGGGGGAGGGGACAGGCCCGTAAGGCTAAACATAGAACTTGCGAAGTAAACGCAAGTTCCACGTGTGCTTCAACTCTTGCTCTTGAAGGTTGGAGAGCTTGTAGGCCCCCGAGCCCAGGACCGCGGAGATCCTGTAGGGGCCCTCCCACTTGGGGGAGAGCTTCCCCTGGGCTTGGGGGTCTGTGACGCGTTTGAGGACAAGGTCCCCAAGGCGAAAAGCTCTCTCGCGCACGCGCTGGTGGTACGCGCGCGCCATCTCTTGCTAGTAGATGGCGTGGCGGAGGAGCGCTCGGTCGCGTTCCTCCTCCACAAGGTCGATCTCCAGGCGCTGGTTGGCCTCGTTGGCCTGGTACGCTGCGGGCGTGGCTCCCTCCAGGAGCTCGACTCGCAGTGACCGGAAGCTGATCTCCGGGGGAAGGACTGCCTCCGCCCCGTAGACTAGGGAGAAGGGAGTACGCCCCGTTGCCCAGCACGGGGTCGTGCGCATGGAGCAGAGGATGCTCAGGAGCTCCTATGCCCATGCACCCCGCTTAGAAGTGGTTTGCTCGAGTCTCCGGCGCAGCCCCTGTAGGATCACGCCGTTGACCCTCTCGACAGCCCCATTGCTCCGGGGATGGGCCACTGAGGCGAAGTGGACGACGAGCCCCAGGCCTTCGCAGAATTCCCGGAAATAAGCCGAGTCGAATTGGGTCCCGTTGTCCACGGTGATTTCCCGGGGGACACCAAAACGACATACGACATTTTTCCAGAAAAACCACTGAACGGCCCGGGACGTGATGCTGGCCAAAGGCTCCGCCTCAACCCACTTTGTAAAATAGTCGACTGCGACTACCGCATACTTGTATCCCCCGGGCGCTGGGGGGAAGGGCCCTAAGAGGTCCATCCCCCAGCGCACGAAGGGCCAAGTGATGGGGATTGTCTGCAGCGCTATAGGGGGGAGGTTCAAATCCTTGGCCATCTTCTGGCATGCCTCGCACGCGGAGACAAGGTCTCGCGCGTCGCACATGACCGTGGGCCAGTAGAAACCCTGCTGGAGGGCCTTGGCAGCGATGGCACGCGGGGCTAGGTGAGAACCACAGCTCCCCGCGTGGATGTCTTCGAGAAGTTGAAGTCCCTCCAGCCGGGGGAGGCAGCGCAGGAGGGCGGAAGCCCCCCGCTTGTAAAGCCTCCCCTCCAGCAGGTGATATGCCCGGGCTCTAGCCCGGAGGCTTTTAGCCTCAGTCTCACTAGGAGGGTCCCCCTCCCCTTTGATGAAGGAAATGAGGGGGTCCATCCACGACGGAGTCCGGATGATCTCGGCGACCTCCAGGACATGAGGCTCGTCGCCCGTGTCCGGGGAGGCCACCGAGGGCTTCGTGATGATTTCCAGGAAAGCCCCCTTGGGGAGCGATTCCTGGGCCAGGGCGTCGGCCCGATCATTGTCCCTCCGCGGGATATGCCGGGCCTCGAGGTCGTCGAAATGCCTCTCCATCTTTCGCACTTCCTGCAAATAAAGACTTAAGTTTGCGTCATGGCACAGGTAAGACTTGTCCATTTGGCAAACTACGAGCTGAGAATCTCCCTTGACTAGGAGGCGCCGGATCCCCAGGGAGCGCGCAAGGTGCATCCCGAGGAGCAAAGCCTCGTATTCGGCGACGTTGTTGGTTGCAGGGAACTCGAGCCGCGCGGCGTACTTGAGTTCCTTCCCCTCGGGGCTCCGGAGGACTACTCCCGCACCAGCCCCAGTGAGACACAGCGACCCATCGAACATAAGGGTCCAATGGTCACTGCGTCGGGGCGGCACAGGGAGATCTTCGTCCCCGGACCCAGAGGCGGGAGTCCACTCTGCGACGAAGTCGGCGAGGACCTGCGACTTGATGGCAGAGCGGCCGGTAAGGAACAGGGAGAAGGGGCGAGCTCGGCCCCCCACTTCCCGATCCAGCCGGTGTCTTCCTTGTTCCGCAGTACCTCGCCAAGGGGGAGGGACGACGGGACGGTGATGGGGTGCCCCAGGAAGTAATGTCGAAGCTTCCGGGACGCCATGAGGAGGGCGTAGCAGATTTTCTCCATCTCCGTGTACCGAGTTTTGGCCCCTTGGAGGGCCTCACTCACGTAGTACACCGGACGCTGCTGCCCCCCTTGCTCCTTCACCAAGACCGCGCTGACGGCGACGGGAGTCGCGGCGAGGTAGAGGAGCAAGGGCTCTTCCGGAGACGGACTCACAAGCATTGGAGGGCTCGTGAGGTACTTCTTGAGGTCGTCGAACGCTTCCTGGGCCTCGGGGGTCCAGCGGAACCCCTCGAGCCCTCGGAGAATCTTGAAGAACTGGAGGCCTCGCTCCCCCGACCGGGAGACGAAGCGGCTGAGCGCGGCTAGGTGGCCGGAGAGCCGCTGGACATCCTTGACGGAGCGCGGCGGGGGCATATCTAGGAAAGCCCGGATCTTCTCGGGGTTTGCCTCAATGTCCCGCTGGGACACGAGGAAACCTAGGAGCTTCCCCCCGCACACTCCGAAGGCGCACTTCTCCGGGTTGAGTTTGAGCCCGAACACGCGGAGGTTGCGGAAGGTTTCAGCCAGGTCGTCAATGTGGGAGGCTGCGCGGGAACTCTTGACAACCGCGTCGTCTACGTAGACTTCAACGTTGCGGCCGACTTGCTCTTTGAAAACCAACGTCATGAGGCGCTGGAAGGTTGCCCCCGCGTTCTTGAGCCCGAAGGGCATATGGACGTAGCAGAAGGTTCCGAGGGGAGTAATAAAACTCGTCTTTTCCACGTCCCCTTCCGCCATCCGGACTTGATGGTAGCCCGAGTAGGCGTCTAGGAAGCTCATGAGCTCGCACCCCGCAGTGGAGTCGACGAGCTGATCGATCCGCGGAAGCGGGAAGTTGTCTTTGGGGCAGGCGCGGTTAAGGTCGGTGAAGTCCACGCACATCCGCCACCTGCCGGTTGATTTCTTGACGAGGACGGGGTTCGCGAGCCACTCGGGGTGCAGGACCTCCCGAATGAACCCCGCCTCTCGGAGCCGGGTGATCTCCGCCTTGATTGCCTCTTGGTGCTCGAGGGAGAGTTTCCGCTGTTTGACTGGGGGGTGACCGGGGCCCACTGCGAGCTTGTGCTCAATGACCGCCCGGGCGACGCCCCGCATGTCCGAAGGCTTCCACGCAAAAACATCGGAGTTTTCACGCAGAAAAGCCACAAGTTGCGCTGCGTGCTCCTCGGGGGAGCTCCGCCTCGATCTGGACGGTTTTGTTTTCGTTGCCCGGGGACAGCAGGACCTTCCGGAGGCCCCCTTCCGGACGCGGCTTGAGGAGGGGCCTCCCGGGTGGAGGCGCTGCAGTGTCTAGTTCCGGGGGAGAAGCCTCCCTCCCAGGTGTCTTTATGAGGTTGGCGCTTCCGATTGTGGCCGCAGCGCGCTCGTATAGAGCACGGGCCATGTCTTGGTCTCCCCGGACGTTGATCACACCATGCGGCCCGGGGATCTTCATGCAGAGATAGTTTTGATGGGTGGCAGCCCCCAGCCGGTTGATTGTCGTCCTCCCCATAATCGCGTTGTAGGAGGAGGGTAGGTCTACTACATCGAAGCGGACCAGCTCGGTCCGGTAGTTCTCTGGGGTGCCGAAGGTCATTCGATGATCTACCTTGCCCACGGGGTGGATCGCCTTCCCCTGGACAAACCCTAGCAGGGGCCCGGCAGCGGGCTGCAGGAACTTCTCATCCACCTGCATTTCTTTGAAGGCCTTCAGGAATAGGACATCGGCGGAGCTCCCGCCGTCCACCAGGATACGGGCCAGATGGCAGTTGTAGATGGTCGCGGAGACAATGAGCGCGTCGTTGTGGGGGAAGCGGACCCCCCGCGCGTCTTCTGCTGTGAAGGTGAGGGGGACGTCCGACCACTTAGGTGGCGGGGACGCGTGTAGCACCCCCACAACCTTGACCTCGCGCGCGTACTCCTTACGCTGGCTCTTAGAGTCCCGCCCGGAGGCGGATCCTCCCACGATGATGTTGATGTGCCGCTGCGAAGTTTGAAAGGGGAGAGCTTCTGAAGGCTCCCCCTCCTGCGCCTGCTGACCCCCCGCGGGAGCGGGAAGGGCCAGAACAGCTGGCCGAGGGGGCAAGGAGGCTGGAGTCCCCCCCTGCCCGCGCTGGTCGAGGAAGTCCGCGAAGTGCTGCAGCAGCTGGCTACAATCTCGGGTAGCGTGGGTACTGGACCTGTGGAAGCTGCACCACGGTCCTTCCCGCCTTCTCCCCGCGGGGCCTTCCCGGCCGCGCGAAGACTGTCCTCCCCCATGGCCCTTCGGTTTGGGGAAGGGGCGGTTGCCCCTCGGGGGGTCGCGCGAGCCGCCTCCGCCCTCGAGGACAAAAGTGTCCCGAGGCCGTGGCTCGCTACGGCCCCCCTGTCTGGGGCGTTTGGGGGGATCCCTGGCCCCCCGGTAGACGGGGGCGGGAGCCCCCTGGGTCTTCTTCCAGATGTCGTCTTCCTCCGCCCGAGCGTACTTTTCGAGTACGTTGAAGAGCTCATCGGCGGAAGAGGGGCAGCTCCGGGAGAGCCTTCGGTGGAGCTCCCCCGGGAGGATGCCGCTTTTGCAGGCTTCGATGACCGTAGAGTCGGGGACATGGGCCACTTTGCTCTTCACCTGAGCAAAGCGCTTGAAGAAGCTTCTGATGGCTTCCCCAGTCCTCTGCCGGACAGTGTACAGCTGCGAGGAGTCCAGGGGACGCACGTAGTTCCCCTGGAAGTTGGCACAGAACTCCCGCTTGAGCTGCGAGAAAGACTTGATGGAGCCCGCCTTCAGGTTGTAGAACCAGGAGCGGGCAATGCCGGAGAGGTAGAGGGGGAAGACGTTGCACTGTACAGTCTCGTCCCCCCCGACCGCGGAGATGGCTATGGAGTAGACCTGCACAAACTCGTAAGGGTCTGCCTCACCGTTATAGTGCTCGATGTGCGGAGGGCGGTAGGGCCGCGGCCACCGATGCTGCGAAGTCTTCGGCACAGGGGCTGGTTGGCCCCCTGCACTTCCCGGGGAGAGCCCCGTTCGCTGTCTTCTTTCACGGGACCTTCATTGTCTGAGTGTGGAAGCGGTCCGAGAGGTCCGCCAGAATGGCAGTGGCGACGCTTTTCCTCCGGACCGGGACTGAGTTCCCGGACGTCCAGGCTCTCCGCCGGGGAGGTTGGCTCTTCAGCGGGTCTCTTCCCCCGGTCGGTGCGAGAGCGAGGCTCCCCACGCCCGCGGCCGGGGGGAAGTTCTTCCCAGCGCTCTGGTGAATGCATTCGCTCGACCTCCCCCCGGGCGAAACGGACCTGTCCCGCCGAGGCAGGGAGCTCATGCACTGTAGCTGCCGGCCCGGAGGCCTCCGGAGCCAGTTGAGGGGAGCCCCCTGCGACGACACCTGGGTCCGGAAAGGGGGAAGCCCCTATATTATCCGGAACCGGGGAGGGGGCGCCCACGGCGACGCTTGGGACCGAAGTGGAGGGTGCCCCGGTGGCCACGACAGGAACCGGGAAGGGGGTAGGCCCTGTAACACTCGGAACCCGCGAGGGGGTAGCCCCCGCGGCGACGTCCGGAACCGGGGAGCCCATGCGGGGGGAAGTCCGCTGCGGCACGGGGGCTGCTCTGTCAACCACCCTCGGTGCGGTAAACGCGACGCGGGGGGCGGGACTGGCTCCCGGCGTAGGGCAAACCTGTGGGACCCTCATTTGAGGATTCCAGTGGCAATCGCCCAGGTGGATTGCACTCAGAAAAAGGCACATTACAGCTCACAACAATAGAATGCATTATATAAAAATGCGAGTAATTAAAAACAAGTGCTGATCACAAGGACCAACATCACAATAACTTAGCGCCGAAGTGACGCATCTAATTGTTAATACAAATTAAGGAGTTTTCGACACAAAGGTCGGCACAAAATAAAACAGCAACGATAAACAAAAGGGATCCATCAGTCTTCTTTCTCTGCAGCGGCGGTATTGCATGGGCCTTCTCCACATCGAACTCCACCTTGGTGCATAACCCTTTAACTAGATGGGTCCTCAGTTTCTTCTTCTTGTTCCACATTGGGTTCAAGACCATAAGATTCAGGGTCGGCGAATCCTTCCTCTAAATTTGTTTGAAAAGCAAGGGTGAGCACATTGTCCACATGGTGCTCAACAAGTCCCAAGTAACAATGCATATGTATAAATGATGGGGAATTTCTCAAAGAACAGCTCTTTGGCTCTGTGTATAAATAGATTTTCACATGCAGCTTTAAAGAAAGGTCTTTATTTTCGAAAGCGGGGCTTTTGAAATCCTAAGCTAAATTTTCAGAAATGTTGTGTGTGGCGGTCTTTCATGAGTCACCACTTTACTCAGATTTTGTGAAAAACTTCCAAAAGCTACTTGTGCTGCATCGACGTGAATAGAATTCACAGCGCGCAGACTCCATGACCTGGGAGCTCAGAGTATCCGATACTTTTTAAACTTTGCAAAGGTGTACCACCTTAATCCACCAATCATTCGGCTTTCAAGTCAGATCAGCTTCATGCGACTTTTACGCATGTGACAAGGCCGAGATGACACAACAATTTACAGTCCTAGTGTTAACTATTTCCCTGCCCGGTAAATAGACAGTTAAGTCTCAAGTACCGTTGTGGGTCCTCCCCACTGCCTTACTTCCTAGCCTGGGTCTATGTTCTCGCAAGACACATAGCCTCTCTTGATTACAGTCGCGCACGACTTAATCTGGCTTAGGGCGTCTTCCTTCTTTCCACCTTTTCCTCTCATGATTTTTCTGATCTCACATCACTCATGGCCTTCTGCGGCCCACCAGTTCTCGCAAGAAACTAGACCGACAACCATTGTAGGGAAAAGCTAACACTAAAGAAAGCTACTAAGTTGCGCCCGTCCCATAAACAGGCAGGTGGTTGGTACGTTTTTCATGCCGCATAGAAGCACAACACAAGGTTCTAGTCCTTATGAATCTTTAGTGAGGAGTCTTTCACATTCCCAGTGTGCACACAGCACCATCCAATCAAACCATCCTCACTATCGATTCCAATCACATTTTCTTTCACAAGAAGGGGTTTTGAACATGCTTTTCTCATATGTGACCATTCAACATTTATCATATAATCTTTAAGCATAGCATAGCCTAAGCATGATAATCTAGGGTAACAAGGGTGCAGGGATATTCAATGTCAAAAGGGGCTTTACAATCATTTAGGTCATATCTAGTCATCTTTATTGAAACGTAATTCTTATTTGAATCTAAGGCATGCATATACTGGAAAACAGTTAACATACTTCATTTCAAAATAGCAGGTGAGACATGATCAAGGGTTTGAGACTTGCCTTGCAGTGACGGGTCTAGCTTCTCAAATGAATCTTCAGGGATCTCCTCTGCTCCTTCAACGTCTGGTTCCACGACGGTTACAAACAACACATACATACCATATAAGCATACAAGCACTAGAAAATAATACGTAAATACATCATGCATGCAGGGGAAATGGTTTAGACAAGGTCACTTGACATTGGTTGAAGAGATGGGTTCAAAGGGCTTGAATGTTGAAGGGCTGACATTCGACTCATGGCTTGACATTGCCCTAAATCGGTTCTAGGTTTGTTTTCTGGAGATGTGATAGTAGGGAATGTTGTAGAACATGGCTCAAAAGGCTTAGTGGACAAAGTGGCATTTCAATTGCTCAAAAGAAACAAGTCCAAATCATCCAATGCCACAGGTGGACATGCACTGACATAGTGTTAGACATGGCCAGAAACCAGGGCATTGCATAACTTTTGACTCAGAGCTCCAAATGATGCACAACTTTGTCTGGGGTTTAGGCATTGACAACAGCTACAAAACTCTCAACAGGCTCAAGGGCTGAAAGTGGCCGGAGGGTGGCCAAATCCGGTGAGCAAACACGGTGGCCTGGACATGAACTGAGCCACTGGACAGCAACCTTGGCATGGCTATAACTTTTGATTCAGGTCGATTTAGAGGTCGAGCTAGTAGACAAAATTGCTCAGGGGGTTGAGATCTATCTAAATGACAAGGTCTCATCGGCTGGTTTGGCCGGAAAACAAACTCCGGCGATCGGGGCCGAAGACGAAGGCACCGATTTGGGGGTTTACGTTCTAGGGCGTTTGAACTCAATTCAACGCTCGGGAAGCATCTAGGGACTGTCACAAGGCTATTGGTGAACTCAATTTTGCCAGAGATCGGGGCAAAATTGGCGAATCCAAACTTGCAGGTTTGTTCCTCCTAGCTCACTGATCAATATCCTCTACAGGCACGAGGATCAATTTGGCTTGAATCGCTCGGCATTGCGGGAACAGGGGATTTTGGTTTTCCGGTGATTGCCGGAGTTGAGGTGCGCCGGGGACCAATTAATGGCTACGGTACAAAGAGAGAGGTGTAGGGAGCTTACTGGTGGCGTTGGTTTGGAGGAAGAAGCTTCGGGCGAAGCTGGCACCGTGAGCTCCAGAAACTGCTCGCCGGAGAAGATGAGCTTCGCGGCGGCGCTGAGGAACTCAACTACTCTCTGGTGAAGGAAGCTACGGTTTGAAGTTGTGGAATGGTGTGAGGCAATGCTGGGCAAGGGGGGGCTTATATAGCCGTGGGTGAGGTTTTCGGGAGCAGCAGCAATCGCCGGGGAGATCCTCTTCTGACGCCGGGACGGTCATCGAGGTATTTCGGGACACGGCGGGGCTCTGCCAGAGACGGTGAATCGCGGGATATCAAGATTCGGTCAGGAGGTGGTGGCGAAGATCTTCGGGATGGCGGCCAAGTGGCATAAAGCTCCTGGCAGCAGCAGCACGCGCGCGCGAGGAAGACGATGGCACGGTGGGGCTTGAGCGCTCCACGGTGGCGGTACAGGTGCGCACGGCTGGGGGCTACGTGGCCATGAGGTGGCAACGCGAGGGGCTTCGCCGGCGACAAGTTCAACGGTGCGGCAAAGCGGCAGGGCGCTGGTCGAACGAGCACTGGTCGCGGTCGTGCACGCGGTCTCCTGGTCGTGGTCGAAGAAAAGGCCAGGGGCTTGTTTGCAAGGCTTTGGACTGAAACGCGAAGGTTTTGGCTCGGGAATTTGGGCCTAATTGCAATTCTGAAGATCTGAAGGGCTGATTTGAATTCTGATTTTGCAGATGAGTGCTACTAAATGTCTTGGACTCATCTAGCAGGAAAAATGATGAAATCCGATAACATCTGGTGGTTTTGACAAAATTCGAAAACAGGGTAATTAGGGTAATTAGGGTTTGAACTTTTGTCGAGACTGAAACTAGGGTTTTGGTCGAGATTCTGGAATTCTTCCAGAAGGGAAAAATGTTCAGAAAATTGAAAGAAAGGTTATCACTTGATCAGATTTGGATTTTGAGGTGATCTGGGACTTTTAGCCTTTTTGGGTTTCCTGAAACTTCTGAAAAGGACTAAATTGAAACGCTTTTGGATTGAAATGTGAAAACGATCTGGTCAATGAAGTTTAGCAGCCAACTTTTTAGGTTAAGGTAGTGGCATACCCAAGATCAAGATAGGGTTAACACATCAGGGTTTCCAAAGAAGTTATGCTGATTCGTAAGCAGAAAAGATAGTCAAAAACTGGGGTGTTACAAAACCCCCGGCATGAAGTGGGCTCCCGGCCCCGGGAATAGGCCAGGGACGGGGTACCCCCCTGGTGCCACGAAGGGCCCTGGCATGAAGTAACCCCCCGGCACCGGGACGGGCCCGGGCGCCGGGAGGGGTCCGGACGTATATCCCGCAGGGGGAGGGAACCCTCCGGTAGGATCATACGGGGCGGACAAACCCCCGGAGGCCGGAGGGGCCGCCGTGTAACCCATAAACGGGGGCATGTTCCCCGGATATGGTTGTGACGCAAATGTGGGGGCCGGAGGCCGCGCCAACACACTAAGGAGTTCGTCCATAGAGCGCTGAGCGCGGAGCTGGCCTTCCACGAGAGCTTCGAGCAGGGTGTCCCGGGGAGCCGGGGGAGCCGTCGGGGGGAGACTGGTCCCGGCCGAGGTCCCCGCGGTCATCGGGAACGACCTGGAGGTGGAAGCACCTAAGTTGAGAGGAAAAGAGGGAGGCGGTACCTGGGCCAGGTCGCCTCCGGAGGGGACCACCCGGACAGCAGTGTCCCGGGCGGGCAGCGCCGGGTCTCCGAGACCCGGGTCACCGGGAAGGGTGCGAGCCCTTGCTCTTGGGGGAGCCATGGCGTCTTGTCACGAGTCCCCACGGTCGGCGCCAACTGTCGTGGTATTGCGAATACCCCGGCCGGTTTTGAGAATGACCCTAGCAAAGATTACGCGGCGCGGGCTGACCGGATGACCTGTCCTCCCCCGCCGGACAAGCAGAAGAAATGACACACGGTTTTATCCAGCTTCGGGTCCCGGTGGGGGCCCTAGTCCTGTCGACGCGCTCCCGACCGGAGTCGGCTGGGGAGGCTCTCTCCGGGGGGAGAGGCTTCCGGAGCACGTCTGTGAGTTTAGCTATTCCAATAAAAGTGTTCCGATCCATTACAACAGAGGGGTACAAGGGCTATTTATAGCCCCAAAAAGAAGCAAAAAACCTAAACTACCCCGGAAGCCACCGTCGGATTGAAGGGTAGGACCGTCCTTCTTCCGGTCAAACGCCTTGGATGCTTGACAGGTGGTCGCTAGTTCCCGAGGCGCTCCTCGCGTGACCTGCACGTGACAAACAATTCGAGACTTTACCTTTAGGAGGGCGATGAGGCCCGGGACGATGCCGGGGGCCAAGTCCCGGGGGTCAAAAGGCGGCGCCCGGGGAGGCCCCGGAGGCCACGTCCCTGGGCAAACGGCGGCGCCCGGGACGGTGCCGGAGGCCAGGTCCCGGGGGCCAAATGGCGGCGCCCGGGGAGGGGCCGGAGGCCACGTCCCCGGGCAAATGGCGGCGCCCGGGGACGGCGTCGGAGGCCAGGTCCCGGGGGCCAAATGGCGGCGCCCGGGGAGGCCCAGGAGGCCACGTCCCCGGGCAAATGGCGGCGCCCGGGACGGCGCCGGAGGCCAGGTCCCGGGGTCCAAATGGCGGCGCCCGGGGAGGCCCCGGAGGCTACGTCCTCGGGCAAATGGCGGCTCCCAGGACGGCGCCGGGGGCCAGGTCCCGGGGGCCAAATGGCGGCACCCGGGGAGGCCCAGGAGGCCACGTCCCCGGGCAAATGGCGGCGCCCGGGACGGCGCCGGAGGCCAGGTCCCGGGGGCCAAATGGCGGCGCCCGGGGAGGCCCCGGAGGCTACGTCCCCGGGCAAATGGCGGCGCCCGGGACGGCGCCGGGGGCTAGGTCACGGGGGCCAAATGGCGGCGCCCGGGGAGGCCCAGGAGGCCACGTCCCCAGGCAAATGGCGGCGCCCGGGACGGCGCCGGAGGCCAGGTCCCGCGGGCCAAATGGCGGCGCCTGGGGAGGCCCCGGAGGCTACGTCCCCGGGCAAAAGGCGGCGCCTGGGACGGCGCCGGAGGCCAGGTCCCGGGGGCCAAATGGCGGCGCCCGGGGAGGCCCCGGAGGCTATGTCCCCGGTCAAATGGCGGCGCCCGGGACGGCACCGGAGGCCAGGTCCCCCGGCAATCGTGACACAACTTACCTGGGCTTAGTCCCGCGGAGATTTCCCCCGACAAGAAACTCCCGGAGCAAGGGATGCACCGGGAGCCGAAGCCCCGCCTCGAGGAAGGCCTCGAAGCCCACAACCTCTCCGGGCCTGGGGCGGGGGGCTCCGTCCTTCTTCACAGGGACCCGGATGTCCCCATCCTCGATGACTCCGCGTTCGACCAGGGACTCCAAGTCCCCGGCCATGAACTTCGACGCCCAGAGGAAATTCGGAGTGATTTCCTCCGAGGGCACCTCTGTGGTCTTCGCTCGACCCTTCGGTGCCATCAGGTTTGGTTGTTTTTGGTGACTAAAGTTTCAGGGAGCTAGCTACCGGGAGAGAGCTACCGGAAGAGCTAAGGGCGCTGAAGTTTGAAAGTTTCGAATGAGTTTCCGAGCCCCCCAAGGCCCTATTTATAGGGGCGAAGCATGGCCCAGATGGGCACCACGTGGCACTTCGTGGTACATCTGGGCCGTTGAAGTTCAAACTGTGCGCGGGAAACGAAGGGACAGGCGCGCAAACTGAGACGCCGGTTCGAACCGCGCGGGCATTTATGGCCCAACGGCGCGGTCATAAGCGCGCGGCACGAGAATCGAAGCGTCACGCCTCCGGTGGCTTGGCCCGAAGATTTTCCCGGTGACATTTGCCATACCCACCGGGGACTCGAGCATCGTCCCCGGGGGGCATTAGGGGCTGCTGTTGGGGGAAATCTCTGTGAGGTTGAGCCCAGGTAAGTTGCGTCACATTTGCCCGGGGACGTGGCCTCCGGTGCCTGCCCCGGGCTCCGTCTTTCGCCCGGGGACGTGGCCTCCGGTGCCTGCCCCGGGCGCCGCCTTTTGGCTCCCGAGACCTGGCCCCCGGCGCCGGTCCCGGGCGCCGCCATCCGCCCGGGGACGTGGCCTCCGGTGTCTGCCCTAGGCGCTGCCTTTTGGCTCCCGGGACGTGGCCTCCGGTGCCGGTCCTGGGCGCCGCCATTCGCCCGGAGACGTGGCCTCCAGTGCCTACCCCGGGCGCCGCCTTTTGCCCGGGGACGTGGCCTTCGGTGCCTGCCCTGGTCGCCGCCTTTTGGCTCCTGGGACCTGGCCTCCGGCGCCGGTCCCGGGCGCCGCCATTGGCCCGGGGATGTGGCGCCCGGTGCATGCCTCGGGCGCCGCCTTTTGGCTCCCGGAACCTGGCCTCCGGCGCCGGTCCCGGGCGCCGCCATTTGCCCGGGGACCCGGCCTCCGGTGCCGATCCCGGGCGCCGCCTTTCGCCCGGGGACATTGCCTCCGGTGCATGTCGCGGGCCTCGTCGCCCTTCTAAAGGTAAAGTCTTTGGTTGTTGATCACGTGCAGGTCACGCGAGGAGTGCCTCGGGAATCAGCGACCACCTGTCAAGCATCCAAGGCACCTGACCGGGAGAAGGACATCGCTACCCCTCGATCCGACGGTAGCGTCCGGGGTAGTTTACTCTTTTTGCTTCTTTTTGGGGCTATAAATAGCCCTTGTACCCCCTGTTGTAAAGACAACATTATTATTGGAATAGCCAAACTCACAGGTGTGCTCTGGAAGCCTCTCCCCCGAGAGAGCCTCCCCAGCCGACTCCAGTCGGGAGCACGCCGACAGGACTAGGGCCCCCACTGGGACCCAAACCTGTATAAATCTCCGTGTTACTTCTTGTGTTTGTCCGGCGGGGGAAGACCGGTCACCCGGTCAACCCGCGTCGCGTTTTCTTCGCTAGGATCGTCTACAAAACCTGTCGGGGTATTCACACTACCACGATAAATTTTCATATACTGTACTTTATATGTTGTTAGTGTTCAGAAACATCTTCTAACGGTAGTCCATGTATTTACTGATAGAAAAAAGATTATCTTCTATTGGTAGCTCATGTGTTTACTGATAGAACAAATATTTTTGCTTTCTCTTTTCTTTCAGTGTACCAGATTAGACAACAAGGCTCAAGAATAACATGAATCCCCAGGCATATCAGCTCTGACCAACAAATTTGATGTCATGAATATTTTGTTGAAGGGTTCTACAAAATATTGTTGAAGGGTTCAACAAAATATTGCTAAAACAAAAGTAAGTTGGTTCATGTAGGAGACAATATGTGTGATCATTTGTATCAAATTGCCATATACTGTAATTTATATGTTGGTAGTGTTCAGAAACATCTTCTAACGGTAGTGTATGTATTTACCGATAGAGGAAAGATTATCTTCTCTCAGTAGCTCAGGTGTTCACCGATAGAACAAATTGCTGAACTCTTCAACAATTTTTAAAGTGTATTTAACCCTGAACAAATGGTGTTTTTTTGGCCTTTTAGTACTATTTTCTTTTGTCATCCCTTTAGCAACCCTAGTTAGTCTCCAATCCTCAACTGAGTTATAGAATTTCAAGAAGAATTAATTCCCATATGTTGCCTTCTTCCTATGAAAATGTCTAGATGAATATGTTCAAAAATATCTTCTAACGGTAGTCCATGTTTTTACCGTTAGAAGAAAGCTTATCTGCTATCGGTAGTTGATGTGTTTACCGATAGAACAAATTGCTGAAAATAGTTCCTTTTGCTTTGTAATACTATTTTCTTTTGACAACCTTTTCAACAATCCTAATTAGATCTAATCCTCAACTAATTAATTTATAAAGCTCCTCCCTGAAGAATTAATTCCCATATGTTGTCTTATTCCTATGACAATGTCTAGATCAAAAGTACACATTTCCTCTATTCTCAACTCTAAAATTAAAAGACCAAAATGTTGCTCTCGAAAATTTTAGGATCTAAAGTACAGTCAACCCTGAACTTGAGAGACAAAATTGGTGCATGCCTTTTTTGCTTTCTCTTTCCATTCAATTTTTGATGGTTTATTGATGGAATTTTAAGGAAAGCCATGTCGGCGTCTTTGTCAGATGATAGTAGTGGTTCGATGAGGGGCAACGTAACTGAAGATGCTGGTTCGTACCAGCACAAGAGGATGGGGCGAGGCACGATGATGTTGGGCCATTTGGCGAAACGCACCGACCTTTCTTGTGAGTTCAACCAATTTGGGAGGCCGATCGGAAAGAATGCTGGGAAGTACGCTACCTACATTGGGTTGTTGGCGAAAGAAAGGGTGAAGATCACCGTCCAGAGCTGGAAGGACGTGACAACAGAAGAGAGGGGTAGGTTGTGGGTGGAAGTGAAGGTAAAATTAATCGAAATCTCTGAACTCTTTCATAATCACTTTCCCTTGGCTTATCCTAAAGTTTAACTAACTCATGCTTATATGCATTGTTTGAAAACAGGCTAAATGGAACATCCCCGACGATGGACCTAAGATGGCCTGCTTGAAGGAGATGAATGGAACATGGAAAACCTTTAAGAGCTAGCTCGTCAGTACGTTCCTCACTACAGGGAAATCTCCTTGCGAGATGTACCCCTTCATATCGGAGGAGATATGTGAGGAATTCACCAAGAAGAAGGGGAATGACTACCTGCACTGGCTCGGATCATGGGGCTATGTGGGGAAGGAGGAGCAATGGAGGAAGGAAGACGAGGAAAATTCTCTCGTTGACTCCGCTGAGTTGCCGCTCTCCGAGATCCGGGATGAGAGGTGCAAGCGGTGGTAGAGGGGGAGTGGGTCCGTGTCGTCCACGGGGTCTATGGAGTTAGCAAACCCTAAGGACGCTGAGGTTGTGCAGCGAATGATAACTTGGCTAACCTCGTAAACTGTGTGTGCACAAGTGTATATATGTATTTGTCTCACAATGTAGCTTTAAATGTAACATATCTTTGTCGAGATGGAGGCAATGCAGGGATTGTTTACCGCGTAGAGGGAGAACGACATCCTCACCCGAGCTCTAGGAAATAAAGAGCATCCCAGGCGGACATAGACTGTGGGAGTCATCATGTTGTGGAAGGCCGGCTTTGCATATCCGGCTCCACCGAGGAAGAAGGCCCGCTCCTAGAAGGAGAAGGAAGAGGAGCTCTCCCAGAAGATACAGGCAGAGCTATGGGCTGAGGTGCGGGCTGAGGTCGAGGCCACGTTCGCACATATGAGGGAAGATTTTGTACAGTTGAAACAAATGATGCTGTCCAAGAGTGTAGATCCAACTCCTAAGGGCGACGGTTCCCGCAGGGTCGGTTGAGCAGTTGCTCTTCGAAGGTCCTCGTGGATCCAGTGGATCTGCTTGAGGTATTACAAGCCTTGAGCTGTGCACTTAAGTTGATGCCACTCCCATTCTGTTAGAGTTGTTTCTCTAACCTATTTTAATTGTTACAAATTTGCAGAAGCGGGAGAGCTGTAGCCTAGTGACTCACCTAGGCGACCAGCAGGTAGTGGTTGTCCACGGGTTTGTATATCCGTCTGGGGAGGATGTCCTAGTGCACTGCGTACCTCTAGGGTTGGGGTTCACAAAGGTATATGTTGGGGAAAATCTCCATGCGGTCAAGTCCAGGTAAGTTCATGATTGCCCGAGGACAGTGGCCTCCGGTGCCTGCCCCGGGCGCCGCCTTTTAGGCTCCCGGGACCGTGCCGCCGGAGCATGTCCCGGGCACCGCCATTTGGCCCCCGGGACCGGGCCCCCCGGGCGTGTCCCGGGCGCCGCCATGTGCCCGGGGACAGTGGGCTCCGGTGCCTGCCCCGGGCGCCGCCTTTTATGCCCCCGGGACCGTGCCGCCGGAGCATGTCTCGGGCGCCGCCATTTGGCCCCCGGGACCGGGCCCCCCGGGCATGTCCCGGGCGCCGCCATGCGCCCGGGGACAGTGGCCTCCGGTGCCTGCCCCGGGCGCCGCCTTTTAGGCCCCCGGGACCGGGCCCCCCGGGCATGTCCCGGGCGCCGCCATGTGCCCCGGGACAGTGGCCTCCGGTGCCTGCCCCGGGCGCCGCCTTTTAGGCTCCCGGGACCGCGCCCCCCGGGCATGTCCCGGGCGCCGCCATGTGCCCGGGGACAGTGGCCTCCGGTGCCTGCCCCGGGCGCCGCCTTTTAGGCTCCCGGGACCGCGCCCCCCGGGCATGTCCCGGGCACCGCCATGTGCCCCGGGACAGTGGCCTCCGGTGCCTGCCCCGGGCGCCGCCTTTTAGGCTCCCGGGACCGCGCCCCCCGGGCATGTCCCGGGCGCCGCCATGTGCCCGGGGACAGTGGCCTCCGGTGCCTGCCCCGGGCGCCGCCGTTTAGGCTCCCGGGACCGCGCCCCCCGGGCATGTCCCGGGCACCGCCATGTGCCCGGGGACAGTGGCCTTCGGTGCCTGCCCCGAGCGCCGCCTTTTAGGCCCCCGGGACCGGGCCCCCCCGGGCATGTCCCGGGCGCCGCCATGTGCCCGGGGACAGGGGCCTCCGGTGCCTGCCCCGGGCGCCGCCTTTTAGGCTCCCGGGACCCTGCTCTCCGAAAGAGGTCCCGGACGTCATCGCCCTCCTAAAAGGTAAAATCCCTGTTTGTTTATCACGTGCAGGTCACGCGAGGGACGCCTCGGGAATCAGCGACCACCTGTCAAGCATCCAAGACGTTTGACCGGGAGAAGGACGGTCCTACCCTTCGATCCGACGGTGGCTTCCGGGGTAGTTTAGGCTTTTCGCTTCTTTTTGGGGGCTATAAATAGCCCTTGTACCCCTCTGTTGTAAAGATCAGTTCAGTATTATTTGGAATAGCTAATCTCACAGACGTGCTCCGGAAGCCTCTCCCCCGGAGAGAGCCTCCCCAGCCGACTCCGGTCGGGAGCGCGTCGACAGGACTAGGGCCCCCACCGGGACCCGAACCTGTATAAATCCACGTGTCAATTCTTGTGTTTGTCCGGCGGGGGAGGACCGGTCACCCGGTCAACCCGCGCTGCGTGATCTTCGCTAGGATCGTCTTCAAAACCTGCCGGGGTATTCTTAATACCACGACAGTATAGATGGACATGGTCATCCCGGTCTACAATGCTTTTCCGTTGCCAGTCCCAATGGAGGAAATGCAGACACTTGCTGAGGCAGTGGGTTCCTACGTACAGTGGCCCAAGAAGTGTGTTGTAATATAGCAGGTAAATCCTACACATTTTAGATTACAACCTACTCAGTACAGTAAACTTGCAAAATCTAACATACGTGTTCATTAATTGAAGTGGCCTGTCGGCGTACTACCTGGGGGCCCCATGTCGCGCCCCGCCCTAACAGGGGGACACGACTACTCCCATGGGGACCCAGCTCACTGCAGCTGATCCCATACCTTTTGACTTCCCAGGATGAGTCAAACATAGGAGTATATTGCATCAGTTTAACTCGCATTACATTGAGCAGTATGGCCAACTGGCCTCATTACAACATAATAAATTACAAGCCATCACGGCATAAGTAAGTTTGGTTGCAGAAGAACAACTACTCGGCAGAAGCTAAGTGAACCCCAACAGCAAGAAGTTGAAAGCAGAGCAACACTTTTCAGGACTTGGGTGGAACTGACTCTCTTCCTTCAGGGATCCAAGAAGTTCTCCAGGCCTTCGTCTTGATCAGGGACATTCCATCTATTGGATAGTGAATTGCAAGGGTGAGCACTTACATACTCAGCAAGTCATAGATAAGAGTAGATACATATAGTAGAATGATATATGCTATTAGGGAAGGAGGGAAGGTTGCAAAATACTTTTTCTCTTTAACTGTCTATGGCAGTGCTCATAATGACATATCATTAATATCTTTTATAAACTCTTAGAAGTACTACCATAGCACGACAACACATGTCTGCCCATGTTAGCACCTCATTTCATGACAACACATGTCAAGCACACATGAGCTAAGTCTAGCCATATTTTATTTAGAAAACATACTTGTGTCACATCAACGTGGATAGGATCCACCGCGCGCAGGCTCCTACAGACCTGGGAGCTCGGAGTATTCAAATACGTTTTTAACTTTGCAAAGGTGTACCACTTTAATCCACTGATCATTCGGCTTTCAAGTCGGTACCTCTCCATGCGACTTTTACGCATGTGACAAGGCCGAGATGACACAACAGTTTACAATCCGAGCATTAACAATTCCCTGCCCGGTAAATAGACAGTTAAGTCTCAAGTACCGTTGTGGGTCCTCCCCACTGCCTTACTTCCTAGCCTGGGTCTATGTTCTCGCAAGACACATAGCCTCTTTTGATTACAGCCGCGCACGACTTAATCTGGCATAGGGCGTCTTCCTTCTTTCCACCGTTTCCTCTCATAATTTTTATGAACTCACATCACTCATGGCCCTTACTAGCCCACCAGTTCCTCGCAAGAAACCGGACCGACAACCATTGCAAGGAAAAGCTAATACTGAGAAAGTTACTAAGTTGTGCCCGTCCCATAACCGGGCAAGTGGTTGGTACGTTTTTCATGCCGTATAGAAGTATAACACAAGGTTATAGTCCTTACATGCCCATGACCAGTGCATTCCACAAACCCTGCACTCGTCAGTGCCACCACCATTCCATACCAAACTCTGGCCACGGCAAGGGTTTTATTTCATGAATATACATATATACATATATATTAGTTATGGCTCATGGTTTGATCATTTTATAAGGAATCTCCTCATCTTTTGTCGGCATACAGCCTAGTACTGCCATATCATGCTTTTGTCATTTCATCAAATGCAATACTGCTTATAGTCAAGGCAATATCTTAACAATTCATAAAATATAGGTTCAAGATGTCCAAGAATATGACTTGCCTTCCGCGTTGTAAGGTACAGCAATCGATGTCGGGTCTGATGAAATCTTCATACTCAGGCTCTTGCTCTAATCAAAGATCAAACAAGCAAACAGGAATCACAATCCATTAATAATCTATATGCAACATGCAAAGGAGAAATACTCTCGGCAATACTGGAATAGGTAAGATTGAAAGCTGGATTTGAGTTGATCTTGGAGATTTATGGAATCAGGGTTGAGGACGAATGCTAGAGACTCTCAAGGTTTCAAGGCTGCAATATGGTCATAAAGTCCGCGGCTGTTTTGCTCAAAAACGACGAACGTCAATAGGTAGACATTCGGCTCAGGGCTCTGACATAGCTTCAGAGAATGCTAGAGAGTTTATCTCAAGGTGTGGTAGTTGAACAAAATGTAGAACATAGCTCTACAAGCTTAGTGGACAAGGTGGTTTTCAGATTGCATAACCAGAAGTGGTTAAATTGGCCTAATGCCATTGGCTGACATGAACTGACAAGGGCTGGCATTGTCAAGGAATGGCATTGATGTGGTTTGGATAATTTATAGTGGGAAGAATGGGATTTGCTCAAAGCATTAGATGCAAAATGTAATAAGGTAGCTATTTGACAAGGTAGTTTTCACAGGAAAGGTCCAGAATTTAGGCAATTTGCAAAGAGGCCCCTGGACACAGAGAATTGAATGTCAGTGCACGGCCAGATTCTAGGGCTTGAGTATTTGATCGATCTTCTTGAGCTTTGCTTCGCCAACTATGTCTAGGAGGTAGGCGAAGACAACAGGAATCCAATGGTGGAGGTTTCATGAACTAAGGTGGTCGGACGGTGATAAACGGCGATGAGAAATCACGGTGGCGACACGGCAAGACACAGGTACTGGACATATCTTGGCATAGGGATTACTTGCGATTTGGCACAGCATCGAAGGGCGATGCAGTGGAGTGATATGCTCAGTAGCCTGAGGCAAACCTACAGGACAAACTAGATTGAACAACGGCGACGAACGGCGAGGTTGAACTCGTCGGTTTTCAGGAACTGAGGTGAGTTACGGTGGCAACGAGCTACAGACGACAAAACTCGAAATTGGTTGAGGGTTAACACTCCTGGGGTGTTGCTGATCATTCCCCAGCGAAGAATCGGGTTGCAATCAAGCACTGGAGCTCGCCGGCGTTGATGCCGGACTCGAAGAAGATGGCCACTGGGGCGCCGCTGATACAAGGTAGATCCGGTCAATTAGGTTCGGCTACACCATCTACGGAGTTCAGGGATCACAATGCTACGGTCAATTTGGTCGGAGGTGAAGCTATACGGGCCGGCGACGTGAGCTGCTCACGGCGCCGCACGAAAGCAGGGGAAGGCTCCATCCGAGCTTCAATTTGAAATCCAGCAGCAAGGGCTTGCAAAGAAGGATCTACTGATCAATTGCTTCTACTAAAAGGAGTACTAATTCTGGCTAAATCAGGCTACAAAGCTGGAACAGGGCAAAAGCAAATAACGGCGATCACCGGCGACAGGAACCACCGGAGTTCAATTACTTGGTACAGCATAGAGAGGTAAGGTAGAGACACTCACTGGCAAAGTTGGATCGGAGGTTGGTGCAACAAAGCTCCCTGTCGTCATTCTCCCCTTCGGCGGCTTGCCGGAGACGAAGAAGGTGAGAAGAAACGGGAGGAAGCGAGACTTGCTGGTTCTGGTGAGGAGTGAAGCTACTGCGAGCTACGGGGGGGCTTAAATAGTGAAGGATGGGGCCTCTTGAGACTTGGAGAAATCGGGAGGATATCCAACTGGTTGGCTACAGTGGCGGTGTGCAGCGGTCTCGACGGCTTTTCAACACGGTCATCGCGTGCTCTGGCAGGTGCAGTGGTAAAGTGTCTGGCGGCTCCGGCATGGAAGCAATGTGGCACAAAGCTTCTGACATTGCTGCAGGCGAGCGCGCGCGCGTGCGAGGGAAAGATTCAGGCAATGCTGGTGCTGCCGCAGCGCTACCACGGTGGCCAATCTGGTGCGCACATGTGGCGACGGGGTTGCGGCGAATCTGGCAACGGCGGAGTTCCACCGGCGGTGAGGCTCACGGTGTAGTTGCGCTCCTGGTCGCAGCTGGGCTCGAGGTCAAAAATGGCACAACTCCTGGTCACGGCTGCCCTGGTCGAAGGTGATGCTGCTGGTCGAAACAAGAGGCTGGACTTGATTGCAATTTCAGTTTTCTGATTTGGACTAATCTGTAAAATCTGAGATATTGAAGACTATGGCTGATTTTGACTTCACAGATTTGAAGGACTTTATTCAACAGATGATTTGAGAGAGGACATGATAAAATCTAGGAACTCTTGATCAGATTTATACTGAAGTGAAAACAGGGTAATTAGGGTATCTCAAATCTGGGTTTTGTCGAGATCTGGAAATTTGAGACTTAGGGTGAGATTTTGATGTTCTGATAAAAGGCGATTTTGTGTTGAATAGCATTTGGGAGGTATTCCCTGAATCAAATTGAGATTTGGAGCTGATTTGTGGCTTTTAGCCTTTTCGAGCTCTGGGAAATCAGAAAAGGACTAATCTGCGATATAATTTGGACTAACTTGTAAAAAGGGCTTAAATGATGGAATCTGGTTGCCAACTTTTTGGATTAAGGTATTGGCATGCCCATGATTACAATCCAAGAATAATTTGGTCTAGATTAGGTTAAGATTTGGTTAAATCTGAATTGTGAAACTCAGGGTATTTAGGGTAATTAGAATATTCAATTAATTCTTGTTTTCGAAAACAAAAAGAGATTGATAAATCTGGGAGTTAGAGATTGAATTTGATCTGGCTTCTGAAGGCTTTTATACTCAGGATAGATAGTAGATTATTTCTGGATAATCTGATCTTGAATTGGATCTTCAGGATAGATTTTGGGATTTTTGGGGCTTACGATAGATTAGAATTGAACTGATCTTGCTACTTCTAAAAAGATACATGCATGCATGATTTTCATGAAAAGGAATTTTCACTCCCAAAATCAGGGTGTTACACCCCACCCCCAACACAGGGCATGAGGGATCTCCTCCAGACCTCAACACTCCAAAGATGACCTTGACCCCAGCCAGAGGATCCATGCCTCCCAGTAAAGCCCCCTCGCCTGCGAAGAAAGCCGCCAGCACCGCGCCCTTGCCTTCGAAGGTACGCGCTCACTCCCCGGCAAAAGGCAAGGGCAAAGGAAAAGGGGCAAAGGGACAGCCGGATAGGACTAGGAACAGGTTCCCACTCTTGGTGGAGGCAGCTTTGCATAAATTGGATCGCACAACCAGAGACCTCCACGAGTGGTACATACACCGAGCCTGCTGCAACTTGAACTTCCTTGTACCCTTCAGGCCTGGGCAGTTCCACCATGAGCCTGGGAGCATATCCGTGGTGCACGAGGATCTATTCGATCTCTTTAACTGGCGGGAGCTTGATATGTCCATCATACGGACTAGAGTCCTATGAGTTTGCTAATCCTATATATTGCTGTAGTTCATTTAAAATGTAGTAACTTTCTATGTAATACTAATGTCATCCTTTGCATGTAGGTGCATGTACAGGCTAGCGTCGATAGCTGCATGTGACAAGGTGGGTTTCCTAGACCCAGAGAAAATAAGCCTCATGATGCTAAAGTAGGACGCAGCACACGCGGAGTAGTACATATCTAGGGCGCTGATGGCACAGTAGGGTAGGGAGTTCATTCTAGTGCCGTACCACCAAAGGTTAGCGTATTTCGTACTAATTTAACTCAATCTTGTATGTTACACCTGAGATATACTTTAAACTAGTGGTTCTCTTTAATGTACAATGTAGGGGTCACTGGGTCCTCCTCGTGATCTGTCCATGGAGGAATGAGGTGTACTACCTCGATTCGATGCGCGACAGGTTACCGAACGAATACGTGATCAAGGGGAATATGGACGCGTAAGTAACATGTTTGATTTAAATTTTGACCTCACTAGCTAATTATAACATATTAACCGGCAATACTAATTGAAATGCAGGGCTTTTAAAAATTATGTGTCCACTGGAGGAAGGCATGACGCACCGAAGGGCTCCCGAATTTCTTGGAAAGAATATGAGGTACTCACGAGTCTTTTAGTTTATGCTTAATTATTTTATTGAAAGAATAGATAACATGTCTTTGCATATGCAATTATCTCAGTGCCATCAGCAGCCAGCCTCGTGGGAATTGGGTTTTATGTGCTACGGTACATATATGACCTAGTTAGGACAAACTTTGCCTAATTCCCTCAGGTAAGCATTTTAGCTAACTCAAATTTGAAAATTGGATGTCACGTTCAAAACTAGGAAGTTAATTACTGAGTATTCACACATGCTTGCAGACCGCCATGTCCAAAGACAAATACTATAATGCAAAGATTAGAGAGCTGCAACAAATTTGGGCTCAATATGTGATGGACGAAGCGGCACACAACCAACCGCCATGACTAGCTTAGCTCACTTGTTGTAATTTTTCTCTTTTTCATCTACTCTCAGTGAATTGGCGTACAGCACTGAAATGTGAATAACTGTCCATTGGTTAATATTTATATTGGTTAGTATATCTGTGAATAAATTGAATGTGTGAATAAATGTGAACTGTCCAATGTGTCAATCTGTTTAATGTATATTTGTGAATGTACCTTTTTTTGTATCTGTACTGTATTGTGTATCCAACCTTTTCTAACGGCTAAATAGAAAAGAACGTTAGAAGACAACAATATTCTCTAACGGTTCACTACAACTATCTGATAGAAAAAATACAATCTTCTAACAGTAACTAGTACTGTACTGTTAGAAAATAACACAATATTCTCACGGTTGTGTAGAAGTATACCGCTAGAAAAGCTTACAATGTTCTAACGGTACACTCCGAAACAATTGTTAGAATATTGTGCTATTTTCTAACGGTTGTTTAGGAGTATACCGTTAGAACATTGTAAGCTTTTCTAACGGTATACTTCTACACAACCGTGAGAAGACTATGTTATTTTCTAACAGTGCAGTACTAATTACCGTTAGAAAATTTTGTTTTTCTCTAACGGTTAACATGAAAGAACCATTATAATTTAGTACTATCTTCTAATGGTGAACTAAAAATTGACTGTTAGAAAATTGTGATATCATCTAACAGTACAATGTTCCGAACCGTCAGAAATAGTGAAATGTTCTAACGGACAGTGATAGTTAACTGTTAGACTTGGTAGGTTGTTAAAACAGTTATCTAAAAAAACCGTTAGAAAATTGCACTTATTCTAACGGTTATTTACCATTAGAATAGTTCTTGTCTTGTTCTATTGTGTCTATCACTAACGGTACGAAGACAGTTAGTAGAGGTGTGTCTTGAATCGTTAGAAGAAAGCTTTTTTATGCTAGTGGTAGTATTTGATACTGTCGAGTCACATGCCATAAGGCATATAGTTTTGTCGTGAGATGAAGACTTTGATCTTGACACTTTCTTTCTAACTTTCTTTGAGCTCTTCTTGCAAGATTTCACCTTTGTCTTGCTTAGGCGAACTGATGAGGACATCCTAAGGACATATACACCTTCACGAATAGCACCTATGCATGGTGATGCTACACATACACTTGGTGATTCTGGCTCAGAGAAATCAAAGGAAGCATACCATGATCCAATTACACGTAGTGGTGCTAAACAAATCCAAAACCAGGTGAAAGCTAACTTGAGTTTAATTTCTGATTTTAACGACTTACCTTTGCTGCCGGTATGTTATTATTTTGTGTTACTTAGGTACATGGGAGAGGAACCAATGCATAAGAGTTTTAGCCAAGAGAAGATAGATTCGACCAAAAGAATTTTGCTTGGCATGCAGTCCGCCGACCAAGCGACAATCCAACTTCGACCAAGCACCATTCTCAACACATATGTTCAATTTGATCATGGAGTACTTTTGGAAAGGTATTCAAAAGATCTTTCCAACGCATCCAGAATCATTAAATTCCGACATCGTATGCAACCAGAAGACCAAAAGGAGTAACGACTGTACGAGAGGAAAAAGTCCAGTCCGAATCCGAGAAAAATGATTCCGGAATTCTTTTATCTCTTTTAGTATGTTAGGATTTGATTTCTAGTTTAAACCTTCTATGTTTTGTCAACACCATCCTCTATAAAAGAGAGGCATAACCATGGTTTTATGCAGATCATGAATATTGAAAATTATTTTGGTTAGACACCATATGATTTTTATAAGAAACAAGAGAGTTCTTACTGCCATGTTTTTGTGATTCCCCGTGAATTGCACCTAATCTGTGCTACTGTACCTTTGAGCGTCGTTTGTGTGATTTTCCGTTTGTGGACTAGCGATTGTTCGAATAGCAGGCTACGGTTGGTTTCCTCGTCGTCGGGTCACAATTCCACCAAGTTATCCAAGAATCCTACACCGTGAAGATAGGAAATCCCGTGTTACCAACTTCTCACAAAGTTGGTGCATATCATCTGGTATCAGAGCTATGTTCACATGGTAGGATTGTTTACCCATAATTCCAGTATTAGAATAGTCATGCTGCTCACTCTTTCAATAGTTTGTTTTCTGTCCTAGCGTCCAAAACCAGAAAAAGACAAAAAGAAACCAAGCCCTTTGTTTTAGTTCTATTATTTAGAGTGCAGTTATGAAGTTTTTGATCTTTCGTATTGAGTTCAGTATTGCTGGTCATCTGGTCGTTGTGTTTGAAGCCTAGTTGCTCAGTTCAGACCACTATGTGCTTCTAAGAAGACAGAGACAAAAAACAGTTCTGGACAAAAAAAAATGAAAACAGAGAAACAAAAAGAGTGTGTTTCAGTTTGTGAATCATGCAAGGACGTGATAGCGTACACATACATGTAGCAAATTTCAGATTGTTTCCTGCTAGGTTTTGGTGTTAGACCGGCAATCTAGGCATCATTACTAGTTGGATTACTATTTGATTCTTGCTACTACTAAGTTTCAGTACTACTCTTTTGTTATATATTCACTTACCAAGCTCCACAAAACGCCGTTAGCGCTCCCATAACAATCGTTTGTCCACATCCGATTTACTACCAGCATTGCACACGTGCATTCATTGAGGAGCATAAGAACATGGTAACTGAGAGGTGAGTTGTGTGAATTCCCATATACAACGTGCGTAGAATGTTGAGTACCACTAACATGGCAAGTTCGTCGGACAGCGTGCGTAGACATGATGCCGATGCTGCCCATGCAGCGAGGGAGTCCGTTTTCAACGCTGTATAGGAGGACCTGACCTCGAATGTGTGACACGTCGTGATTTTGAGCGTCATACGCAGCACCTAGAAGAGAGGCTCAATAGCGAAATCACAGCATTAGAGGAGCACTTGGAAGGATCTTTTGCGAGGATGCTCAATGAGCATCTTCCCGCAGCGAGCAACGGGATCCCACAAAACCCTAACCTCGCTGCCCCGCGGCCGAACGGTGCTAGACATCGGAGAGGCGCCTATGGAGGAGGAGCTCGACCGTTCCGGTGCCGTGGCACTGCACGTGGGCATGGCTTAGGCCCCCATGCGCATGATGATGATCAGCGTGGGTATGTTGCCCCGGCTGAGAACCACATGTTCGACGAAGACTACGACGATGGTGATGATGCATGTGACGCATTTCACCCCTTTGTACAACCACCACCCCCTCGACGTGGTGGGTATTACGGTGATGGTGGTCGTCCATGTGGCTATCATAACCGTGATGATCCAGACAGCATGGCGAAAGTAAAGCCCAATGTGCCCTCATTTATCGAACAGGAGGATCCGGATGCTTATGTTGACTGCTAGGTATGGTTGAAGGGGTCTAACCATATAGCCGTTGGATGTTTTGACTCTTCGGTAGCCATGGTCGCTTACTGTCAATGACCATATACTTTTAATTCTCCACGACCTGGGCGACCATGGGAAGATATCTCCATAACCAAGGTATTTGTGGGTATGTAAGACCATGGATTCTATGACCTTGGTATTGTGGATGTCTTGAGACTACAGATTCCGTGACAATACAGGCCGAGACCATAGAATAGACCAAGTCCAAGTCATCTTGGACTGTCCTACTGTCTCCCTCTTAGGTCCCTGAAACCACAGAGGGGTATGTAACTATCTTAAATTTTGTCCTGTAGCTCTTGCAACTAGAGAACAGTGAAGGTGACTAACTCGACTTATAATCCTCATCAGCTAACAAGTTATATATTTTGTCATTCCAAATTCTAAAACTTTTAATTTAATCACGTAGACATTCCGATGTTTCACCATCTTATATTGCAACTTTAGAGAAAAGTGTTTCGTTTTCCCACCGTGAGCCGCTTCATTTCCCAAGAAAAACTTTGGATGCCGTTGTCAGGTCATTATGAAGTTTTTCACTGCAACTTGAGGTTAAACTCATGAAGTGCCTTTTCAGAACTCGAGGCTGTAAACTGAACCGTTGCTTCTAAGTTCTATAAATACCTAGCCTTTGCATTATGAAGTATTTCAAGCTTTTGCAGATTTTTCTAAGTCTTAGAACCTATTTTCATCTTCTAACTTTCTTTCTTCTTCTTCTTCCCAATGGCAAGTCAAAGCCCTGATCGACCCATTGAAAGTGAAGAAGAAGTAATGATAGAAGGAAATGTCGTGCAGGCATTCCAAAAGGTAATTCTTTTTTGGAGGATCTGCATGGACTTTCTTTCTTGAGCAACTATTTGCAAAGAAATGCATTTTGGATTTTTCAGGTGCTCGAAGATCCATCAGCTTCAAAGAAATGAGTTGATGATGATATAGAATCATCTAGTGGATCCTCATCGAAAAAACTACTGAGGCCCAATGTATTAGTTGCAACTATAGCTTAGGCTGCGGCGTCTTTTTTACCATATCCTTCTGAATTTTCACTTGCTTCTCCTCCTATGGCCCAATCATTTGTCCTCTCGATATGTATTTCTATTTCTCATGTTTCTTGACATGCGACCTAGGACTAACTCATGGTCGTACAGGAAGGTGGATCCCGGGAAGAGGATCCCAGGAAGAGCTGGACAAGGTGAAGGCTAAGCTTGTGGCTCTCCAAGAAGAACACGAGCTCCTTGAGGAGAGATACATCCAGCGGGGGCTTGATTTGGATGACTTCTTCAAGCACGTTGAGTACTTGAAGTTAAATGGTGACAATGCTAGGGAGAGGACAAGGCTGCTCTGACAAGTGATGTAGCTTCTTCATGAGGAGAAACATGCTACGGACATAACCATCGCCGGCTGCGGTCTCACTATGAAGGATATCCTTGCAAAGCTGAGGGAGGTCGCAGACCTTCTCGAGGTGTACGTAGTTGACCCTAAGAAGGACAACTTGTAGCTAGAAGAGTCCTGTGTCCTGGCTGCGAGTCAAACTGACTTTATCATAGATGCAGCCAGGGCCAAGGCCGATCCTTGACCTAGCATTTTGTATATTTACATTTGTTTTCTGTAATAAAGAAATATTCAACTAAGAAAAAATAGTTTTTATGTCAGTTTTCTCATTTCTGCTTATGAAGTTTAGTCCAAAAAATCCTTGGACTACTTCTTATCATTTTCTTGGCTTTTTATGACCATAGAAAAGTAGATAAAGTAGGTACGATCACAGAACAACTATCGCAATCATGGAACAATTAAGGATGTTAGGCGTGGTCATAAGAGCAACCATCTTTGCCTGCTAGCCCCTGAATTTGAAATGAAATGGATTTTTCAGACTTCAAAAAGATTCATTTTCGTTTCAGATTTTAACAGGTTCCAAGAAGAACTTTTGGGTGCACCCATCAGATCCATCATGGTTGTCATTTAATGCAATAGATGTGTGTAGTGGTTGAAAAGCCACTTACATCTTCCGAGGCTTCAAAACCCTCCTTGCAAACTTCACCGCCTCACGCCGCCTAAAAAACCCTCTTTTGCAATCTTGCAAACTTCTCCTCTTCAAGCAGCCTCAAAACCCTCTAAGTTCTCCTTCCTTTGATCTTAAGAAAATGGCGTCTTGGAGCCGATGCATCCATCACGACACAAAAAGTTTGGAGGTTCTGGAGAAGGAAGAGGTTTTGCCCTCAAGGTTGTTGATCTCGTGGTGTCCCACTGGAAGAGAAGACACCACAGTCGTTAAGGAAAATGAATTGGTCATTTTTTAATATTTCTTGCGCTACGGTTTTTGCCTCCCTGAGGGATAATTTCTTCTGAGCGTCCTCAACCACTTTGGGTTAGAGTTGTTGAACCTTCATCACAATTCTATGTTGAGCTTGGCCATTTTTCAACATTTGTGCGAGGCATTTGTTGGAGTTTTTCCCAGCATTGCTCTTTTTCGACGATTTTATTTCTTAGCATGGTCAAAGAGGCCACATGTTGCTGGATGTGTCTACTTCCATCTAAGAGAGAAAAAAAGACTATCCAGTCATTTCTCTTCGCAACTCTGTCCATGGATGGAGCCAGAATGGCTCTACTGCACTTCTCCTGAAGAAAGCAGTCTCTGGTTTGAAAACCATTGGCCAGAGAGAAACAGTGAAAATGACTCTGCTCCTGAACTCGATGAGGAATTACAGAGATAGGCCCAGGTAGTTATTCATCTGGGTCGGGAGGGCTTAACAGCCCGAGATGTGATTCGGGACTTTGTGAAGAACCAATTAGTCTGCTGAAATGAAAGGTGCATCCTGCTTGGGAGGTGCACTCTATGCAAGATGGAACCTTGGATTATAATAAAGGTAAAGGCCCCTTCTTGTAGATTGTTATATCGTTTTCAATCTGTTGTGAGCTTATTGAGTTTCCCAAACAGGTTTGCCTATTTCTGAGGTCGACAGGAGAACAAATGCTCTTTTGAGATTATATAGTGTGACCACAGAAGGTATCGATGTCGCGTCGAGACCACAGAGCATGGTCAGCAGCAGTGACAACTTAATACAAGAACATCGAAAGGTAAATCTTTCATAAAAAATTGAGTATATTTTTCTATTTGAAAAACAATAATCAAAGAAAATCATTCTGATTTGTGTAGTTACTCATTGGCCAAATGGTTGAGATGAAGCGAGCCATCGATGATGTAGGACCTTCTGGTGGACCTTTATCAAAGAAGTTGAAGAAAACTCCCTCCAAAACAAAAGGCCAATCCTCATGGAAGGTTAAGAAAGTGAAGACCCCAGCCCTCAGCAAAATCAAGCTGAAAATGGTTGTAGGGGCAACTTCATCTAAGGCCGTCGACCCTAATTCAATGGCCGCAACGGTAAGGATTTTCAGTTCTCGCACTTCTCCAAATGCATCTAGAAATTATTCCTTGGTCGTACAGGGAGAAGGAAGTCAAGATGAGGAAGATGAGGTTCCTCTGATTCTGCGGAGAATGAGATCCGCAAATCCTTTGAAGAAACCCTCTAAAAGGATGCTATCTTTGTTACTATCTCCCACAAGTGGGGCTTCAAGTCCCCAAAGTCTTTTGGGACTCAACTTTAGGTAACAACTTGTTATCTCTCTAACTAATTTATAGTACTTTAATTAGGTAAGACTTATACAATCATGAATGTACAAGTCAAGCTCAACTCCCGCACAATCTATTTCGATACCAGAAATTGAAACGATTCTTGCTGAGGGGGTAATGACTAGTATGGTAGAAACTCTTGCCCTAGTGGGTACTGCAACTTCATTTGAAACAGTCGATGTTGTTGTGACCACTGAGGCACCTGATATTATAATTGACAAGGTGATTCGGCATATTCAATCCATTGATCCCGTCAATGATAAAGAGACTAAGTCCGCGGCTGCTAATGGGAACGGGGATGCCCGAACTTCCGTCAGGTGGAGGATAAGTCGATTAGGCGGCGCGAGACACACACGATCCGGCTTCTTGATCGGCACGATCAAAACCCCTGCAATCGCAGCACCACGCGTCCTCTGGTTATCAACCGTGCGCTACCCGGTTGACCTCGCCACGAAGGCTAATCCCTGCCAGTGAATCGAGAACACAAGCAAGAACAAGAAAGATGCAACTGAATTTGCAATTGAGGATGAAACTCACTAGTTGGGGTCTCACAAACCGATGAACGGCGACACTGTTCAAAGACAGAATTGATCTAAGCAAAACCCAAGTCTAAACGGCAGCCATGGCGGCCATATATATACTGTATGGGGCCGCCATGGGGTGGAGGAGGAAACCCTAGGGGTACATGGGCCTTGGGCCCAAAGTGGAGCGTCGCGGCGCACGTCAGATTCTGGTTGTAATCTTATTTTCATGATTCCTGTTGATCCGTAAGAACTTTGGACATGGGACTGGATCCGTTGGAAAGCTCTCGTCGTTCTCTTGTCTGTAGAGTCCAAGAACGTCAAAAACGGACTTTGTATGTGGCCTGTACGTCCGTTTGAAGTTGGACTACGCGCAGATGGCCGAACCGGACTCGCGGATGAATTGAGCTCACTTGTGGGCTGGCCTTGGAGCGACGTGGCTTGTGCGACCTTAGAGGTGTAGAGGCGCCTTTCTTGAGCACGTCTTGTGTTTGGGGAGGTGGCCAAGGTGGAGGCCGAACTTGTGGCGGCGACAGCACAAAATCCAGACGACGTACGTGCTGCCAGCTTTCGCGTCCTGGCCAAGGTGGCGGACGATGACATCTTGATGACCACCATGTTGATGTCGTCTTGGTCATAACCATGATGTACATGGTCTCATCATTCTCCCTTTCTTGATGTGGAGTCGTCCTCGACTCCATTGTGTTTTTCTGCAAAATGTTAGCACCAACAGAGAGCACAGCAATATGCATATCTTTGATAATCAAATCATTAGACACAGAACCATTAACATTTATATACTCCCTTTCTTGAAAACTATCATATACCTTAAAAATTGAATTAGAGTGACATGGCAAGACATGATTAGTGGCATGTTCATTTTCCAAATGAACGCCAGGTTTCATATCAAATGATGGTTTCAGATTAGTACACATATAAATTCGTTGCACCATATGCTCTCCACTATCAGTATGTTTTCCCATAACATGAAAAGTATTTCGTGATAACCATGGTAAATCAGCATGCGTAAAAAGTATCTCCTCTGAACTACTTAGATCACAAAAAACATCAAATTCTATGTAACCCAAAGTATTTAAAGAAGACATTAATTTAAGCTCACCTTCTTCACTGTCAATGTGAATAACATGTTTATTAGCCTTCGATGTACGGCCCGTGGAAGCGACGGAGGAGGAGCTCTTGGCCGGTGTTGGCGGGGTCGACTTGCTGCTGTCCGCGGCACGGGCGGGCGGTGCCGTCGATGCCGGTCGTGTGCTCGTCGAAGGTGGCGGTGCAGCTAGTCGGAAGGTGGAAGAAGGCATTGTCTTCGCTTGTCCCGTAGTCATTCGGGGCATGAAGGTGCTGCCGGTGTTGCTCCTGCTCTTAGAATGGCGTCCCTGCAACTCCTTCTCTGCTAACATAGCAAGTTGAAACAAGCGATTGACAGTTGTATATTCTTTATAATCAACAATATCCTGAATTTCTGGACGCAAACCACCGTAAAAAAGAGCAATTTTATCCTCAGGTTCCTCTACTACCCCACAACGTAACATACCCTTTTGAAGCTCTTGGTAATATTCCTGAACAGTCATACTACCTTGATCTAATCGTTGCAATCTCTTGCACATATCACGTTGGTAGGAAGGAGGAACAAATCTATTACGCATAGCATCTTTTAATCTCGCCCAAGAATCAGGTTGTAAGCGGGCATTCACTAGTTCATTCCACCAGATTATAGCAAAATCTTTAAATTCACTAGTGGCTTGTCTAACTCTATGAATCTCGGGAACTAGATGGGAATTAAATTTCTGCTCGACCGTCATCTCCCAATCTAAGTAAGCATCAGCATCATAAGCTCCAGAAAAGGAAGGGATGGTGAATTTTACCTTAGCGAAAGGATCATCATTGCGGTTCTGGTTATTACCTCCCATACCGTGCTGGTTGCGGCGAAGACGGTCATGCAGACGGCCGTCTCGTTGAGCAGCACGTTCCCTGGTGGCATGTTGCTGCTCATCTTCATCTTCCTCAAAATCACCATCCTCATCGTGGTCGTTGTTGCCGTGGTTGGCGCCGCTGTTGACGGAGGCATCTCCATCAATGGTAGCGGGAGGGCGTTTTTCGACGGCATCCATCCTCTCGGTGAGGGTGGAAACTCGTCGATCGATGCTCTCAAGGGTCTTGTTCGTCGTCGTGGCATGCTCCTTGAACATCGTTTTTATCTCATCCAGCATGGTCGACAACTCTGAATGAAGGACACAGTCTTCGATGGTAACATCATCCTCGTTCCTGCCCTTCTCGCCACCTGCCATGGTTAGCACAGAAAAAGGACAGAAGGAAAACAAACACAAGTATTATGAGCCCTATGAACTACTAGGTGGGATCTCACGCTCTCAAGCAATCTTACCAAGTTCTTACCCGGTTCTTACCAACACAGCTAGGGACGGTGCAACCGGTGGCTGGTTCGTGACACCGTGAAGGCGTGATGAAGCGATTGCAAGGGTCAATAACCTGTGCTGATCAGAAGGATGTAGAGCTTGGATATGCAATATTTAGTAGCAAGGAATATGCAATCATCGAAATCAGAATAGCAAAGCTGAATAAATATCCAAAGTACTTGTCAAAGTTGCTGGCCTAAACTCGTTCTCAGACCTAGCTCAAGCAAGCAAAACGAATGACGTAACACTGTCGATACAAAGGATACAAGCACTTTTGATTTTTTTCCTTGCTTTTTTATTTTTATTTTTCTTTTTTTTTTATCTTTGTACGGCTTCTT
Source organism: Pharus latifolius (assembly GCA_019359835.1). Lineage (NCBI taxonomy): Eukaryota > Viridiplantae > Streptophyta > Magnoliopsida > Poales > Poaceae > Pharus > Pharus latifolius. Next base: position 60,857,616 of record CM033319.1, on the reverse strand, counting down.
TTTTTTGCACTTGCCTTTTTCACCTTTTTTTTTTTAAATATCAATAGTGCCCCATATGAGAGATTACAAGATATATACACAAACACTCAATTTTCTCTCGCTAGAAAAACAGATCTACTATGCAGAAACTTCCTATGCTGTTTTCGGATTTTTGGAGGCCTCAAACTCTAAAACGTATAACAGAAAAGTTGTAGATCGTTTCGTGTTGATCAATTTGCATATATGGAACACCAATTTTGGATAACGGATCTAGGCGATATGGGCCCCGCAATACAGTCTGTGTAGGAAATCCGAAATCAAACAGATTCACTTTCAACGCGATTTTGGACTTGAAAACGGCGTTTCTAGAACTTCTCACAATGGACAAAGTTGTAGAGAATTTTCGGAGCTACAATTTAGACTCTGAATTTGTCCAATTTGGTGTTCAGACGAAGGAGATAAAAGCAAAATACCGAACTTGACAGATTGACACCCGATTTGGACGCGGCGGCGACGACGACGACGACGTGATGGCGTTAGACTCGACGTCAAGATGCAAGACTCAAACTAGATCAAGAACTTACTCTAAACCAGCAACAAGACGATGACGATGGATACAAATTCAACAACGCGAAACTGAAAACGAAATCGCGAAGGGCACAAAGTGGCTTGGACGATGGATATGACGGCGAACTCAAATATTTTTGTGGGGCAATTTTCTGGACTCTAGGTGAAAGATGAATAATGAACAAAGGGGATACAAGTATACCTGACGGGCAACCGAGGGTCTGATACCACTTAATGGGAACGGGGATGCCCGAACTTCCGTCAGGTGGAGGATAAGTCGATTAGGCGGCGCGAGACACACACGATCCGGCTTCTTGATCGGCACGATCAAAACCCCTGCAATCGCAGCACCACGCGTCCTCTGGTTATCAACCGTGCGCTACCCGGTTGACCTCGCCACGAAGGCTAATCCCTGCCAGTGAATCGAGAACACAAGCAAGAACAAGAAAGATGCAACTGAATTTGCAATTGAGGATGAAACTCACGAGTTGGGGTCTCACAAACCGATGAACGGCGACACTGTTCAAAGACAGAATTGATCTAAGCAAAACCCAAGTCTAAACGGCGACACTGTTCAAAGACAGAAGTTGGACTACGCGCAGATGGCCGAACCGGACTCGCGGATGAATTGAGCTCACTTGTGGGCTGGCCTTGGAGCGACGTGGCTTGTGCGACCTTAGAGGTGTAGAGGCGCCTTTCTTGAGCACGTCTTGTGTTTGGGGAGGTGGCCAAGGTGGAGGCCGAACTTGTGGCGGCGACAGCACAAAATCCAGACGATGTACGTGCTGCCAGCTTTCGCGTCCTGGCCAAGGTGGCGGACGATGACATCTTGATGACCACCATGTTGATGTCGTCTTGGTCATAACCATGATGTACATGGTCTCATCAGCTGCGACCTTGACCATGGGAATGAGCGAACAAGCAGGAACTTCTGCTCCTTCTCTGGTCGAAGAAATCCTTTCTTTCCCTCATTGAGGTGAGAAGGATTTGGAAACAGTGGTTCAATCAGCTGATATCCCTTTCCTATGTTGGAAGTAACTCCGCAAATCATGGAGCACTCAACCTTGGTTAATTTGCTGATAGAACAATTTAAGGTCGCTCAAGTGAAGTGCAACCGTTTCGAGCAGTAAGTATCTTGCTCTAACTTCAACCCTCTGTGAATTGTAATAATACTTCTTGTTGTCGCAGGGAAAACTCTGCTCTAACATATGAGGTTGCTAAAGAGCGCTCCGCTAAGGAGACTGCGGTAGAAGAAACTTTGACGAAAAATAGTAGAAAACTTGTTGAAGCCCTTTCATCCTTGGAAACATAAAAAATTATAATTATATACCTCTCTCCAAGAGAAAAAGAAAAACTACAAACCGATATAGATCATAAGTTCGTTCTCGCAAAATTTATCATTGCGTTTATGATCTTTCATGAGCTAATCAGATTGTTTTTGCTTATGACCAGGTCAAAGAGAAATAAATTCTAAGCTGGTCGAACAAAGGAACAACTTTAAGGATAAGTTATCAGGCGAGGACACGACCTCGACAAGCTTCATGATACCATCAACATCCTCAAGATGGCCATGGAAAAGGCCAAAAAGACTGCAAAGCTTTCTTGTGATGAAAATAATGACTTGGGAAAAAACCATCAATAATTGTAGGATTGTTGAAGAGCGACTATCGCAAAGCTAAGAGAAGTCGCGGAATCACTCAAGGCAATAGTTATTGATCCTAAGAAGGATAATTTATCTCTTGATGATTCCTGCAATCTGGTCGCGGATCAAGCTAACTCTCTGATCGCCAACATCCTGGCATTTGCAAAGCGGTACAAGGAGACAGTGAAGACCGATGTTGATACTGCTGCCTCTTCTATCCTTTGCAAACTTAGGCATCACTATGGACCAAACTTGGATCTGAATCCAGTGGCAGAAAATGCAATTTTTGACAATGGAGATCAGATGAACTGACCATGGCTGAGGTTAAGCCCATAATGGATAAGTTACTACAAAACCTCAAGCTTGTATAAGTCTTTCCTCTCATTGTAATTTACTGTGAAATTAATAATGGGAAATGGAAATATTTTGATGTATCTGAGTTTTATATCCTGCAAATACATATAACTGATAGAAAATGCAAATGCATGACTAGCAAAAATTAAAATAACAAAAAGCATACTTAACTTCCAACTAAATGTTGTAGTTATATTCCCCTAACCCCCTCCTGAGATCACTAATACTAAAGATAGAGTATAGTAATCTCAGGATAACCAGTATGGCTAAAATGATTAGAAAAGACTAGTGAACTTCTTACGCATTGAGAAATGGCTTAGAAAGAAAGCTTCCTAACTAGATTCGATCATGAGGTCGCAAGGATAAACAACTTAATACAAGTGCCAAACCTTATTGCAAACTAACACCCATCTGAATGATCAGAAACATGCTAATAAGTCTCTTATTCATTGAGAAACGGTTTACAAAGAGATGTCTTATCCAGATGCGACCATGAGAGTGGTCAGTCAATCCACTTTAAACATCATATTAAGACAATTATTTGCGAACAATCCCCGAGCTTGACCCAAGGAAAATAAAGGACGAAAATGGAAATATAACCATAACTTATAGCGAAAGATGTACTTTATTATGAAATGAAATATGCTAATGGAAAAGGAAAATAGAATGAAAAAACTTACACGTAAAATTTGCGCAATTGATCTATATTCCAAGCATTGGATAAGATCTTTCCATTCTCCATAGCTAATCGAGCTGATCCTAGTTGTGGAATGGAGACCACAGTATAAGGACCTTCCCACTGAGGGGAGAACTTATTGTGATTAGACTGGTTTCGAATTTTTCTTAAGAACAAGTCACCCATGTGAAGACTACGTGGTCGCACCTTTCTACTGTGATATTTATGCAAAGCTTGTAAATATGCCACTGAGCGAATCAATGCTCGATTACCTCTTTCTTTGAGAATGCAAAGTTCATCATCTCGAGTATCACTTTAACTTGCAGTATCTAAGTGGCTTAGGTGAGCTGAACCAAGTTGTATTTCAATTGGTAAGACAGCCTCTGCACCGAAAACGAGTTGGAAAGGCATCTCGCCTGTAGCTCGACTGGATGTGGTATGTAACGCCCATAATACATTATAGAGTTCATCTACCCAAGCCCCTGAGCGTAGCTTAAGGCGGTCAAAAACATGTTTCTTAACACCCTGTATTATCTACACGTTGGCACGTTCAGCTGCACCATTGATCTGTGGATGAGCGACGGATGTGGAACAAACTTTGGTCCCAATGTTGTCGCAATAGTCTAAGAAAGACCACTAATGAACTCGGAACCATTGTTGGTAATGAGACGACTGGGAACACCAAATCGTGTCACTATGTTCTTATGGAAGAACTTCCTCGCCGCAGCGGCGGTAATTTTTTGGACCAGTTCAACCTCAATACATTTAGTAAATGTATCAATGGCCACGAATAAAAACTTGTATCCGTTGACCGCTTGAGGCATTAGTCCTACAATATCGATTCCCCAAACAGCAAACGGCCAAGTTAAGGGAATAACTTGTAAGGCATATGCTGGTTGATGAACTTGTCGAGCATGGAATTGACACTGTGGGCATGTTTTAACCAAATGCATGGCATCATTGAGCACTGTAGGCCAGTAATAACCCTGTCAAAAAGCTTTTCCAACCAGTGTCCGATAAGAAGCATGTGTTCCACATATGCCCCCATGTATTTCTCTTAGAAGGGTTTTACCATCTTCTTGAGAAATACAACACAAAAGTACTCCTTGAGCTCTTTTTCTATATAAGGTTACCTCAACATGTCTATACATGCGTGCTTTTCTAACTAACCGATCACTATTGGTTTCATCCTCAAGCAAGGTCCCATTCGTAAGATAGATCCTCAATGGATGGATCCAATCCGCTTCTTGCTCTATGGTAGCGACGTTAGTCATCGCCTCTAACCCTTCTATGATAGAAGGGAATTTTAAGTGTTCAACGAACACTCCTACAGGAGCAGATGTACGTGAGGATCCAATTTTTGACAATTGGTTTGCGAGAATGTTGTCTCTTCGCAGAACGAATTGGACTTCGAAATGACTGAAGTGTTTTTCCAATTTCCTCACCTTGTCCAGGTAATGACCCATTGTCTCATCGGAGATGTTGTACTCCTTTTTACCTGGTTTATGACTAGCTGTGAGCCCACCCCCCTCACCACTAATCGATGGACTCCAAGGGATTTGGCTGCTCGAAGCCCTACAAGAAGACCTTCATACTTTGCTACGTTATTAGTAGTGACAAAGTGTAATTGTATGACATATCAAAGTTGGTCACCCTGAGGTGTGATTAAGACTACTCTAGCCCCCGAGTGTTGATAACTATGAGAACCATCAAAATACATGTCCAACGGTCGGTATTGTCCAAATCCATAGGTTTTTGCGCAAGTGGTTCGGGATTAGACCATTCGACCACAAAATCTATAAGGATTTGGGATTTGATTGCTACTCGAGCAATAAAATGGAGGTCAAAAGCTACAAGTTCTACTGCCAACTTCGCAACTCGACCTGTTACTTCCAGATTCCGAAGAATGTTTCCTAAAGGAAAGGACGATGGCACGAAAATCTTATGCGCTCAAAAGTAATGTCGAAGCTTTCTAGAAGCCATTAAGAGAGCATAAAGTAGCTTTTGGACTTCAGGGTAACGCTCCTTCAGTCCATTAAGCACTTCACTTATGTAGTAAACTGGTCGTTGTACTCCTTCCCTTTCTGCAACCAGCACTCCGCTAACCACATGAGGGGTAGCAACCAAATAAATGAGTAAAGATTCTCCCTTAACAGGGGAAACCAACACCAGAGCACTGGTGAGGTATGCTTTCACTTCCTAAAAGCCTTTTTTGGCTTAATCCGACCATCAAAAACCATTTTTCTTACGCAGAACCTTAAAGAGAGGTAGACCACGTTCGCCTAACCGCGAAATAAAATGACTCAAGGCCGCCATTCGACCAGTCAGTATTTGCACTTCCTTCATTGTCGAAGGGGATCGCATTTGCTCAATGGCCCAAATTTTTTCGGGATTAACCTCAATGTCTCTTGAACAAACAAGAAAACCTAAAAGTTTACCCGAAGAAACCCCAAAAGAGCACTTTTCAGGATTCAACTTTATTCAAAATTTATTCAAATTACAAAAAGTTTCAGCAAGGTCATCTATATGACTTGAGCTTTTAAGGCTCTTTACAATCAGATCATCAACATAAGCTTCTAAATTACGCCCTAATTGTGAAAGAAAGGTCTTTTGCATCAAGCGTTGGTATGTGGAACCAGCATTCTTGAGCCCAAATGCATCCTGATGTAATAGTAAGTACCAAGAGGTGATGAAGGTAGTTTTCTCTTCATCTTCTTCTGCCATGCTAATTTGATGGTAGCCTAAGTAAGCATCCAGGAAGATCATCAGTTCACAACCCGCTGTTGAATCGATCAACTGATCAATACGGGGAAGGGGAAATTCATCCTTCGAGTAGGCATTATTCAAACTGGTGTAATTGACACACATGCACCACTTACCATTTGATTTCAGGACGATGACCGGATTCGTGAGCCATTCGGGATGGTCTACCTCACGAATAAAACCAGCCTTCTGCAGCTTATCTAACTCCGAACGGATAGCTTCTTGTCGATCAAGAGCAAATGTCTAAGCTTTTGCTTTATTGGTCGCTGTCCAGGCCGGATTGCTAGCCTGTGCTCGATCACTTCCTTGGGACTCTAGCCATGTCGGATGGTTTCCACACAAACACATCTACATTAGCCTCGAGGAAAGCAATGAGCTTGAGTTCCTATTTGTCATCCAGAGCTGACCCAATCCGAATGACTCTAAACGGGTCATCTGGGAACAATGAAACTTGCTTAAGCCTTTCTTCTGGTCGCGGGGATACCTTGACCGCATCTGACTCCAAGGTCACAACCTTGACATCCCGTGGGAGAAATTGATCGACCAGTTCCAGGGAAATTTGATCACAAGTTAGAGCCGTATGTTGACTACTTCTAATTGTGATCACGCCATGAAGACCTAGCACCTTGACGCACTGATAAGCATAATGCGTCGCTGCCATAAATTTATCAAGCGAAGGCCTACCAAAAATAGCATTATAAGCTGAATCAAAATCAATTACATCAAAGGTAATCAAGTCTGTTCGAAAGTTCTCTGGTTCTCCAAGTGTCACTGGCAGCATAATTTGCCCAATAGGTAACATAGAGGAACCAAGAATTATCCCAAAAAATGGGTGAGCTATTGGCTTGATTTTTGATCGAGGGATTTTGATCGTGCCCTAGAGGGTTGAGCGCGATGTGAGAAATAATAACGGCAAGCAAACGGTTGAATGTTGAGCACTTGAGGGTTGAATTCTACGAGGAGAAAGCGTATTCATCTTTCTAGCTTAATGGATCACTGATTAAGTATAAACGATTTTGGGGTGGTTGTTTTTCTAAAACTAAGTCTAACAATCTAGGGTTTGCAAGCTAGAATTAAAATCTAGGGTTTCGGATATTCCATAACCATCCGGCCTAATTCTATCCAAGGTCTGAGGATTGTAAGTCAATTTCAATTGTTTTCCAAGACAAATTAAGTTTACAATTTGGGGTGTTGGGTCAATAGTCAGAGGTCGCTTCCACTATCACGTTTGGCGAGAGCCTCTCTCCTGTTCTAGGTTTCACGTCAAAGCACTAAAAACTCAAGAACTCCCCTAAATTCTTGTTAAGACTCAACTATTACATCTATTGCCAAAACGGGAATTTAGGGTTTGGAGGAAGAAAACATCATGAAATTACTTCAAAACTTGTAATAAAAATCGAGGAAGAATCACACCTTCAAAATTAAGTCATCCCTAATATCACCTCGCTAAAAATCATAATAATGCAGAAATAACAATAAGGAATAAATAAGAACTTACTTGATTGGTTGAAAATTGAAGTTGTCGTGCTTGCCGGCTTACAAATGCAATAAAAATAGAGAAGGGGGCTCTTTAAACTAAAACTAAACTAAAAAGTAGCTAAAAATTACTACTAAACCTAAAGAAAGCATGATAAATTGAGCCAAAAGCTTCTCTATTTATAGTACATAGGAAAATGTGTCCAAAAATAACTCCTTGACGTGTAGGCGACGAAGTCTACTTTCAAACGGTGCAAGAACAGATGAATGTGAGTCAAAACCAACCAGATTCGACCAGTTCTGATCCAATACGACTCAAACCGACCAATTCTGGCTAAAACCAACCAAATTCGACCAGTTTGACTTAAAACCAGATCAAAACAGCCTACAAATGACCAATTTGGATTAAACCCGCTCAAAATGGCACATCCATGACCAATCCGAGTCAAATCTGACTCAATACGACCAGTTTGGATCAAAACTAATCAAAATCGAGCTGAGGAACCCAATTCGAACACGACCAGGACACGTGACGGCCAGATACGTGGCGCAACCAGTTCCGAGCGGGAATCTTCTTCGACCATGTTGTATTCGACTGGGTCTCTTATTCGAGTAGTGGTCCTTTTCGAGTACAAGTCATTTTCGCCTGCGTTTTGCACGATTTTGGATTTTTACCCTCCAATTCAACTTCGACTAGGACTCTTTTGCTTCTCGAGTTTGGTTTCTTAGTCGTTGAAGGCTCAAATGTGGTCGAAATTGTCTCAAATTTGGAGGATTTGATTCTTGAAACATGATGAACACAATCGTGAAAGAAATTTGAGAAAAATATTAAATTTTGCACATAAAATGTCACATCAGAAGAGTTTTAAGCATGATTTTTCATGTTTTCAATACTAAACCTAGGGTAAAAGTGCTACCAAGTTAGCACTTATCAAATTCCCCCAAGCTAGCATTTTGCTTGACCTCAACCAAAGAATGTGAATGATTTTCCAAAAATTGAGATGCCTTGGTTTATCTGATTTTCAATAAACAATCTTCCGAAGATTCACAACATATCTATGCATATGAGGCAATTGATCTTAGCGATTTAAACTTTCCAAATGCATACATTAAGATTATCAAATTTCAACCTTAGAAAAGAGAGCTTAATAAATTAAATTGTCTTAACAATCTTCTTTCATATAAGATTTAGAATAAACCATGTAAAGAAAACACTCGTTACGCTATGATTTATACAAAGTTGCTAGATTGCCCTTTTCTAAAGAAAAGCACTTATTTTTTATTATTATTATTTTTTCTCTTCAACTTTTCGTGCTCTTGGCCAGAATATTTTTATTGGATCATTCCTTTGCGGTGAGAGGAGACACAGCTAAAGACGCTTACTTAAGTGCACTTACAGAAAGGCAGTTTTGTCAGTTTCCCAAGCCCCTGTAAGCAACCTCAATGCTTTGTATATATACCTTGCCTTCACCAACTAGTCGACAATTCACCACCGCCTCCCCTAGAGGGTCACATATACATTACACGAGATTAGACAAAGCCGCAACTTAAGTAATTGTTTTTCTGAAAATATTTATTTTTTTTTGCATAAGTTAAGTAAATCTTCCCTTCCCAGCTGGTCAACGATTCACCACCGCCTCCCCCAATGGGTCGATTATACTTTACTCTTACACATTTTTTTAATTTTTAAAGAGAAGGGAAATTAGCAATCTAGGCATAAAAAGTAACATAAGAGAGTTAATCCAAAAAAATGGTTTTATTATAAATCTTCAATTTGGAAGAAGTCAAGTACTATTTAATAGATAAGTTCAAGCTCTAATGGTCAATTTAAGACAAAACTAAACATAAGCAATGGAATTTTTTAAGAAAGCTAAGTTCAATGGATCATAAGCAAAGATGTGATAGCATAATCATCTAAGTTCAATTGACCGCGTTGTATTCGACTGGGTCTCTTATTCGAGCAGTGGTCCTTTTCGAGTACAAGTCATTTTTCGCCCGCGTTTCGTACGGTTTTGGATTTTTACCTGCCAATTCGACTTTGACCAGGACTCTTTTGCTTCTCCAGTTTTGTTTCTTGGTCGTTGAAGGCTCAAATGTGGTTGAAATTGTCTCAAATTGGAGGATTTGATCTGTGAAACATGATGAACACAACCGTGAAAGAAATTTGTGAAAATAATTAAATTTTGCACATAAAATGTCGCATCAGAGGAGTTTTAAGCATGATTTTTCATGTTTTCAATACTAAACCTAGGGTAAAAGTGCTACCAAGTTAGCACTTCGGCCTCTCGCCGCTCACGACTGCATCTTCTTCCCGTCTGCATTCTTCCTCTTCCCTAGTAGCACATTGCTCAGGGATTTCTTCAAGAAGTGCGGCGACTTCCCGAGGAGCTGAGTTTGCAGATGGAGAGATCATATCCTCCTCTTGATTAGACTCAAAATCAAAGAGGGAATTCATGTTCTCTGGAGCAAATCTTTCCAGACTGAACTCGTGGTCCTCATCTCCCGCATCATCTGGGACGATGGGTTTTGGTTCATATTCACTTCTAGATGTGGCAGGACTCACCGGAGGTGAACGAATTACCAGTTCTGGTTCCTCGCCATGGACCAGGTCATGAGAATACTCCTCGGCACTGAGCTCTGAGGGAACTTCATTTTCTTTCATATAGAGAGTTTTGTCTTCCACATTGAGATCGACATAATCTGTGAGATCAAAATCATTTTCAGAATCGTAAACTCCTGACATAGCTTATCAAGATTCCCGATGAAGAACAACACCTTGAAATGGTCCCCACGGTGGGCGCCAGCTGTCGACGATTGGGAGTCTGGTCCTTAGTCTAACTTATGCAAATAAAGTTATGTAATGTGAAGGCCAAGTGTCTAGACGAAACTCAAGTAAATCACGGTATCTATGTCTAAGGAAGAAAGGAATTTATACAAGTTCGGGCCCTCGGATGATGAGTAATAGCCCTACTCCTGCTGGGATTTCACTAAGAATATCAAGGGTTACAGAGGGGAATAAGAGACGTTCTGAGATGAACTAAGAACAATCTCCTATTCTCTATTACACAGTGTATAACAATCTACTATCTCTATCTCTCTGGTCTTGTGTATTGGATCCATCACCAGATGAGTTTTCCCTTTCTCTCCCGGTGATCCCTCTTTTATAGCTCATCGCTAGTCGTCGATTACAGAATTGAAGGGTCGCTGAGAGGCAGACGTGCGCTAGCCATAATGTGCAATTATGCCAGTTTATGATTGAGCTTTTATCTTCTTAACGGTTATTAGAAGCTAATCAAAAGGCCGAAGATATCCCAGACGGTGGTAGTGGTCGAACAGGCTTAACTGCTAGGTATGGTTGAAGGGGTCTAACCATATAGCCGTTGGATATTTTGACTCTTCAGTAGCCATGGTCGCGTACTGTCTATGACCATATATTTTTAATTGTCCACGACCTGGGTGACCATGGGAAGATATCTCCATGACCAAGATATTCATGGGTATGTAAGACCGTGGATTCTATGACCTTGGTATTGTGGATGTCTTGAGACTACAGACTCCGCGACAATACAGGCCGAGACCATAGAATAGACCATGTCCAAGACATCTTGGACTGTCCTACTGCCTCCCTCTTAGGTCCCTGAAACCACAGAGGGCTACGTAACTATCTTAAATTTTGTCCTGTAGCTCTTGCAACTATAGAATGGTGAAGGTGACTAACTCGACTTATAATCCTCGTCAGTTTTTACGTGGTTTAAATGATGACATTGCTGATGATGTCGAGCTGTATCCCTATAACACTATTCAGGAACTTGTGCACCAAGCCATGTGAGTGGAGAAGAGAAATCAACGTCGAGGGCGGTCTCGCTATTTACCCGATCGTCCTACTACACCGAGTCGATGCAGTGGATCATAGAAAACTAGCACCCACTCGTCTGCCACATTTGGAGGAGGCCTTGTCTCTAGGCCTGCATCGACCGTGCCTGCTGGTCGGCCAGCGGCTTCGTCGGCATCTTCGCCGGTATCTCACCCCGGTGATAGGCGCCCTACTGCATCGGTGGGACTGCTTTTTACTACACCATCATCATCATCTTCTTCTCGCAGTTGGGACATCCAGTGCTTCAAGTGTAAAGGGAGAGGACACATATCTTCGGAATGCCCTAGTCGGAGGGTGCTACTTGTATCCGAAGAGGGTAAGTGGGAGTCCAAGAGTGACCCCGAATGTGATGTCGATGGTAACAATGAGATTGCAGCCAATGATGGTAATGAGGAGGATGGGGATGGTACTATTTTGAGCCACAATCATATTGGAAGCGAATCCTTGGTTGTATGTCGTGCTCTTAGTGCCCAAGTTGTGGAGGAAGACAAGGGGCAATGGCATAATTTGTTCCATACACACTGTTTGGTCAACTCCAAGGTATGTCATGTCATTATTGAAAGTGGCAGCTGCAATAACATTGCGACTACAGAGATGGTGGAGAAGTTTGGTTTACAAACTAAGCGGCATCCACATCCTTATCATATGCAATGTCTTAATGACTACGGTTCAATGCGAGTTACATGCATGGTTAGGATCTGATAACTCTCGTATTGTGCTTATTTTCTAGATATTTTCCTCTCATTCATGCTCATTGTAGTCATGAAAATCATCAAATACTCAAATATATTTGTATTGGCTATCGTTCGACCTCGACTGTGAGTTTTGTTTATTTAAATCATAGGTCGGCATAATTCAGGTAATCTTGGCTAAATGGATGAGATTCACTGACTGGATCTAGCCAATGGATGATTTCCTACAGAAGTACGTGTCACTACGGACACGTAGGAGCTGACTGCGTCAAAATTGGAGTCTCTAGAGGCCAGAACCCTAAAAACCTAATAGCTTAGGGCCTAATTGCAAATCCATGAAAACCCGAACACTAAATTGCATAAAAGCCAAGACACAAAAATTATAAACCGTAACCGGAGAGAGACTTAATTGCTATTACTAGAAACTCTGAGGTACTTTTTGCAAAACAACCAAAACAGTATCAAAACCCTAGCCCTAGCCGCCATTTTGATTTGGCCTGGCTTATCCCCAAAAACCCCCACTGCTTCTCTCTAGCCCCGGCGAGCTTGCCGCCGGCGGTGAGCCACTAGTCTCCTCTGCCCCGTTCGACCTCCCTCTTCGTCCTTAGACTCGGCTACCCTTCTTTTCTTCTCCCCTCTTTGCTCCAAATTCCTCCTGAACCTCATCTTCATCATCTCTGGCCCTGGTGACCAGGCATTGCCTGCGACCGGAGTCTCCTCATCTTCTCTATTGCCGTTCCAACGCGCCGTCGTAGATCCAATGCCAGCGTGCCACCTCGCCATTGGGTCCTTCACCATCCACCACTACTCACGCCGTCTCGCGCCAACACCGTGCCTCCCATGCCCGATCCGTGCCTCCCGCGTCGCCGCCATCGAGAAACCGCCGATCCACCGCCCTCGCTGCGCCCCCTCGTGCTCCAGTCTTGCCGTCACCCAACCTTGCCGCCTCCTCCCTTGCGCTTCATCACCGCCATTAGCGTCGCCGCCAACTCCAGATCTATGCTGGGGCCCTTTTCTCTCTCTTCCTCTGTTCTTTTCTTTGATCGCCAAAGTCCTGAGCGTCAACCACTCGAGCATCCTCAACACTTCTCGACCTAGTTGGCGACTTCGACGACCACTACGACAACTCCACTTGAGCTCGAAGTCTTCTCCATCTTCAATAGCAACCAAGTGCCAGCCCCTCCCCACCAGTGTTCCTTGACAGTCACAACATCTTTGCAACCAGTCTCAACAGCACGATTTGGTGACAAATTTCTCTCTCTGCTTTTGCATATTGATAAACTACCTGCATGTATGAGATGGTGGATATTGTAATGTGTTGAACTACAGTACTGTTATCAAGTTTTACTTTATCTACACTGAATTGAATCCAAAACTGATTTCTGTGAACTTAAGAATTTAAGTATCTCTGTCAATTTAATGAATTGAAGATTTGTGATCCAGTAATTTGAATCTATTGGGTTTATTCTTTGATGTTCAATCATTGATTTCTCTGTGAATTTAACATTACTGATTATGTTGCTTTGCCAATCTGTCACATTCAGTAAATCATTTGTCCATTTGTAGCTGGGACAATGTGATGCTTTCACAATGCAACATACATTCTAATGAGTTTCAATTTTCAGTATTTGGTTATAGTTATTTGAGTTTGAAAGTTGTTAGGATTGAACTTTTGATCGATAGCATCTTATGTTAGTGATCAAATGTGCTATTTGACAAGGATCCTTGATTTCCTGTCTTTATGATGGTCATTGACAGAATGCTTTTGGGGCTGTGATGAAATAAAATTATTTGCTGTTGTCGTCGTGGTTGAAAGGAGTCGACGAACGGTCTGTGTTATTCCTTTACACGGTCATTTGTTGATACCGTCGATAAGCGTATTCGTTTTAGTTGTTTTCGCCCCCTCTCGCGAGACCACTGAACATTTACGGCTCTATCATTTGTACTCACAATGATGTGTATAGACCTAACATTGAATCAACTATCATTCAATGACCACCTCTCTCTTATTTCTTCTGATATTTTCTCCCTTTCTCTCTCTCTCGTCTGTTTTAGTTTCATTTGCCATCAATTTAGTTTAGTTTACGCGTTTTGCTTCTCTAGTCCCTGTGGAAAGAACGACTGAATACTTGCCCACTGCATCGTTCTCGTGCTCTTGCGAGATGGTCTAGGCCGGCATCAGGATTGCTATCTCAGTTGGCACTTATCATGATGTGGTCGAGTGTGATGTAGTGCCCATGCATGCTTGTCACTTGTTGTTGGGATGTCCTTGGTTGTTTGATCGTCTTGTAAAAATCAGTGGTCATGCAAATCGCGTCTCTTTTGTGCATAAAGGAGAGAAGTTCACATGGCTGCCCATGACACCCGAGGAGGTTTATCTCGATGAGACAAGAAGGAAAGTTCAGCAGGTGAGAGAGAGTGGCAAACAATCTGGAGTGAGCCACAATAAAAGTGAGGGAGTGGTACCACAGCCAAAAGGTCCAAAGCCAAATATATCCAAGCAAAAGGGAAAACAGGGATTAGCTATGATGGCTAGGAAGGGGGACTTAAAAGAATTGAGTGAACCTAATAGCACATTCTTTGTACTCCTATAAAAGGAATCTTTGATTTCGACTGACGCTTATCCTCTACTTTGCCTAGTGTTTGTTTTGATCTCCTGCAAGCATATGAGGGCATATTCCCCGATGAGGTACCACCAATGCTGCCACCGAAGCGCGGGATTGAGCACCAAATTGATTTGGTTTTAGGAGCTCCATTGCCAAACCGGGCACCTTACCGCACAAACCCGGAGGAGACTAAGGAAATTCAATGCCAAGTTCAAGAACTTCTTGACAAAGGTTATGTAAAGGAAAGTCGTCTCCTTGTGTTGTTCTGTTATTTTAGTTTGAAAGAAAGATGGTACCTGGAGAATGTGCATTAATTGTAGAGCTATAAATAATATCATTGTTAGGTATAGACATCCAATACCTAGACTTGATGACATGCTCAATGAACTTAGTGGTGCCACCATATTCACAAAGATTGATCTTCAGAGTGGCTACCATCAGATTCGAATGAAAGAGGGCGTTGAATGTAAAACAGCATTTAAAACAAAGTTTGGTTTATATGAGTGGTTAGTCATGCCCTTTAGTTTAACCAATGCACCTAGTACTTTCATGCGACTTATGAATCATGCGCTTAGAGAATTCCTTGGAAAGTTCGTCGTGGTATACTTTCATGATAACTTAATTTATAGCCAAACTTTCGAAGAGCACATAGAACATACATGATGCGTGCTTGCTGTTTTGAGAGACGAGTGCTTATATGCTAACCTTAAAAAGTGCACCTTTTGCATAGACAAGGTTGTGTTTCTTGCCTTTGTTGTTTCAGGAAATGGATTTGAGGTGGATGAGGAGAAAATCAAAGCCATTCGTGATTGGCCACCTCCACAAAATGTAAGTCAAGTGAGGAGCTTTCTAGGAATCGTGGGTTTCTACCGCCAGTTCATGAAAAAATTTAGTACCATTGCTACCCCAATTAATGAATTAACGAAGAAGGAGGTTCCTTTCATTTGGGGGCCGGCTCAAGACCAAGCATTCCACAAGTTAAGAGATAAGGTTACATCGGCACCACTACTAGTACTACCGGATTTTGGTAAGATGTTTGAAATTGAATGTGATGCAATTGGTATAGGTATTGGTGGAGTGCTTATGCAAGAAGGTAGGTCAATTGTTTATTTCAGCGAGAAACTAAGTGGTCCAACACTTAATTATTCAGTTTATGAAAAGGAATTGTATGCATTAGTGCGTGTGTTGGAAACTTGGCAGCACTACTTATGGCCTCAAGAATTTGTTATTCATTCTAACCATGATTCACTTAAACATCTTAAGGGTCAATTGAGACTGAACCGTAGACATGCACGTTGGAGTGAGTTCATTGAATCCTTTACGTACATTGTTAAATATAAGAAAGGGAAGGATTATGTTGTAGCGGATGCATTGTCTAGGCGACATACTTTGCTTAATCATCTAGATGCTAAGGTTTTGGGATTAGCGAGTATAAAAGACTTGTATGCTATTGATGTGTTCTTTTCTCAACCTTATTCTAAGTGTGGTGAAGGAAAAGGATGTTATAAGTATCATTTGCATGATGGTTTCTTATTTTGAGCTTACAAATTGTGTATTCCAGATTGTTCGGTTCGATTACTCTTATTGCAGGAAGCTCATGATGGCGGCCTCATGGGTCACTTTGGTGCTAAAAAGACCGCGAGCGTGCTGACCGATCACTTCTTTCAGCCAAATATGCGGCGTGACGTTGAGCGCTACATGCTGAAATGTGTGCCATGTCACAAAGCTAAGTCCCGCCTTAATCCCCATGGTTTATACCGCCTTTACCTATTCCTAGTGTTCCGTGGGAAGATGTCTCTATGGATTTTGTGTTAGTATTGCCACAGACTAAGAGGGGGAGGGATTCGATATTTGTGGTAGTTGATCGTTTTAGTAAAATGGTGCATTTTATTCCTTGTCATAAGAGCAACGATGCTTCACATGTTACTGATTTATTTTCCAGGGAAATTGTGCGTCTACATGGTGTTCCAAAGACTATTGTTTCGCGACACAAAATTCCTAAGCTATTTTTGGAAGATGTTATGGGGTAAACTTGGTACGAAGCCACTTTTCTCTACTACATGTCACCCCCAAACGGATGAACAAACTGAGGTTGTGAACCATACACTATATATGATGTTGCGAGCAGTTCTTAAGCATAATTTGAAGATGTGGGAAGAGTGACTTCCGCATGTGGAATTTGCTTATAACAGAGCGGCACATTCTACCACAAAATTCTGCCCATTTGAGATTGTTTATGGATTTAAACCTACTGCTCCCATCTATCTCTTGTCTTTGCCATTGCAGGAATGAGCAAACATGGATGCTAGTAAGCGTGCTGACTTCATTAAGAAGATTCATGAGACAACGAAGGCAAATATAGAAGAGATGACAAGAAAATACGTGCAGTGAGTAAATAAAGGATGAAAGAAGATGGTGTTTGAACCAGGGGAGCTTGTTTGGGTGCAACTGCAAAAAGAATGTTTTCTGGAGTTACGCAAGAGCAGGTTGCAGCCCCGCGGTGATGGTCCTTTTAAAGTGCTAGAAAGAATCAACGATAATGCCTACAAGATTGAGCTACCAGGACAGTATGGTGTAAGTGCTATGTTCAATGTCGCTGATTTATCCCCATTCTTTGGAGAGCTGAGCGAGTCGACGACAACTCCTTTTGAAGAGGGGGAGGATGATGAGGACATCGCAAGGACATATACACCTTCACAAATAGCACCTATGCATGGTGATGCTACACATACACTTGGTGATTCTGGCTTGGAGAATTCAAAGGAAGCATACCATGGTCCAATTACACGCAGTCGTGCTAAACAAATCCAAAACCAGGTGAAAGCTAACCTGAGTTTAATTTCTGATTTTAACGACTTAGTGATGCTGTCGGTATGTTCTTCTTTTGTGTTACTTAGGTACATGGGAGAGGAACCAATACATAAGAGTTTTAGTGAAGAGAAGAGGAGCTGCTGTACACTTGTTTGCGTGCAGTTAAACCAGCCCAAGATGGATTCGACCAAAAGAATTTTTCTCGGCATGCAGTCTGCCGACCAAGTGACTGTCCCACTTTAACCAAGCACCATTCTCATCACAGATATCCAATTTGATCATGTGAGTACTTTTTGGAAAGGTATTCAAATGAGCTTTCCAAAACATCCAGAATCATTAAATTCTGACATTGTATGCAACCAGAAGACCAAAAAGAGTAATGATTGCACGAGAGGAAAAAGTCCAGTCCGAATCCAAAAAAAAATGATTCTGGAATTCTTTTATCTCTTATAGTTTGTTAGGATTTGAATTAGATTAGTATTTGATTTCTAGTTTAAGCCTTCTATCTTTTGTAATCACCATCCTCTATAAAAGAGAGGCATGGCCATGATTTTATGCAGATCATGAATATTGGAGATTATTTTGATTAGACACCATATGATTTTTATAAGAACCAAGAGGGAGTTCTTGCTACCATGTTTTTGTGATTCCCCATGAATTGCACCTAATCTGTGCTACTGCGCCTTCGAGCATCGTTTGTGTGGATTAGTTTTTCAGTTTGTGGTGATCAGATTAAAACCTAGACCAAGTTTTGGACTAGATCCACTCTGATGCTGATTTCTCTAATTGAAATATAGACGGGCTTCGACTATACTCGATCAGATGCTAATATGCAGAATAATGGGATCTTACTCAGAATTACCGAAACCCAAAGATTGATCGAAAAACACTGCTCAAAGTAATTTTGCACAACTCTTTATTTCAAAGAGGGCTTGTACAAGTTGAACATTAGGACGCACTCGCCTATGTCGAGGAACTATGTGTATAAGACTTAAATAAGTTCAACCTAGACTCGATGATCTAAACTAGAGCTATTACAAAGTATTTATAGTCCAATCATATGAATACATATCAAACTCAATAACTTAAACGTATTAGACTCAGACACTAACCAAACCTATATAGGACTCAGTTATATGTATATGGATCGGACTACAATTCCGATCAGAGATCGAATCCTTTCCAAGGTTGCAACCTTTTCAAGGTCGTGCTCCTTTTCATGGTCACGAATCCATTCCAACTCGACTTGAGATCCACCCAGATCATGACTCCCATGTTGAGAAGGAGCCAACTCCCGTTGCGACCTGTGATCAAAACTAGAGATGTGGAAATTGAGATTGACCATCTGCTTGGGTGTACCACTTTGCCGCACGTACACGTTGACCTTTCCATCCGATTTGAAAAGACTCTCGTGTACCACTTCTGGTGGTAGTCACCTTCTTCTCCAAGATCACGTTCTCAAGTAGAGATTCTTCTCATTTATAGACCAAGTCTTCAACAGATGGTACTATGGTTTCTGGCTCATCATCCATCATTAAAGGCTCAAAGAGTTTGAGGTGCTCAACATTGACAACCGAGTAAATATCCATGTATGTAAGTAACTCGAGCTGACAAGCATTATTACCAACTTTCCACAACATCCGAAAAGGACCATAACAGATGGATTTAAGCTTTTTACCTTCACCTTTAAGTCTCTCCTTACTCAAATGTAACCATACCATATCACTTTCTTGGAATTGAGCATCAACTTGGTGCCGATCATGTCGCGCCTTGTACTTGAGTTGAGCATTCAGAAAGTTCTGTTCAACTTCACTATGGAGCCATTGAATACCTTAAAGGAACTTTTGTGCTTGATCCTGATCAGATGCTTTCTTGCTGTTCTGCATTGAGGTAGGGATCACAAACTCCATGTCAAATGGACTCTGTGGTAGAAATCCCAAACATACCTCAAACAGTGACTTTCTAGTCGAAACATGTATTGCTCAATTAAAAGCAAACTACAGGTACGGTATGCTTTCATCAAAGGTCTTCGGATGCTTAGAGTTAAAGCCCCTTAAGAGATGAACGACGGTTCAATTTTCCACCTCGGTTTGACCATTAGTCTGAGGATGAAAAGCAGTACTCCTTTTTAGCTTTGTGTCCATCAGTGTCCAGAGTGATTGCCAAAAGTGAGTAAGGAACCGGGTATCGCGATCAAACACAACAGAAGTCGGCAATCCGAAATGTGTCCAAACATGCTGAAAGAATACCCGTGTTCCTTCTTCTCCTGAGATAGTCTTTCAACAAGGTATGAGAATAATCATTTTGGAGAATCGATCAACGACCACAAGAGATAGTCGTTGCCACATCAGGTCTTAGGAAACCCTCCCACAAAATCCATAGATATGCTTTCCCATGGTCGCAATGAAATTGGCAAACAAGTGTACAAACCTAATTTTCGGTTTGCCTATTTCAAGATGCTGTAGAGACCACAACCCCGAATAAAACTAGCCACATCTTGCTGCATTCGTGACAAGAACACATGTTGATGAAGATTTTACAAAGTCTTCGTAACCCAAAAGTGTCCAGCAACCTTCGATGTATGAGCTTCTCGCAGCCATTGAATTTGAGGTGCTCCACGAGGTAGACAAAGCAAATTGCCTTTGTACAAGAGTCCTTCTCGATGAACGAACTCCGTAGGTTTCCCTATTTTAAGCTCAGCTAGTGCCGATCAAAAATCAGGATCTTCACTGTACATTGTTTCATAGTCATCATGATATGAGGGCTCAATCTGCATGAACGCTGATAAGCAGAGGGTCGTAACTGGTGGTCGTGACAACATGTCAGCTAGTTTATTGTGTACGCCCTTCTAGTATTTAATCACTAGATTAAACTGTTGTAGATACGACATCCACTTCATATGTCGAGCTTGTTGTAGCTTCGATTACATTTGCAAATATTGCAAAGGCTGGTGGTCGGTGTGGACAATAGTCTCTTTACCCAAAGGGTAGCACCGCCAATGTTTTACGGCCTAATGCAGTGCACTCAACTCCTTGTCGTAGGTCGGGTAATTCTTCTGAGCTCCCTAAAATAACATGGAGTGATATGCTACTGGTCGACTTTCTTGCATGAGCACCGTGCTCATTGCATATCCTGAGGCATCGGTTTCTACCTCGAATGGTTTCTATAGATTCGGCAAAGCTAGAACAAGAGCTTCACTAATCTTCCTCTTCAGCAAGAGAAACGTGTCTTCATGTTTCCCTATCCACTCGAACTTTTGGTCGATCCTAGTTAATGCATGCAATGGAGGAGCCAAAATTTAGAAGTGTCATATGAACTTTCGAAGGTATTGGCATGCTCCCACAAAACTATACACTTTCATAACTATTTACAGACGAGGCCACTCACGGATCACTCTTACCTTATTTGGGTTGATTTGGAATGTACCATTGCCGACCACGAATCCTAGGTACAGTAGAGTTGGCTGGCCAAACTCGCACTTCTTATGGTTGAGGTGAAGTCGATGTTGCCGAAGTTGTTCGAATACCTTTTCTACATGAACGGGGTGCTTGTCCCACGAACGACTATAGACCAGGATGTCGTCAAGGTAAACGATCATAAAGTCGTCGATGATCACTTCATTCTCCAAGTTGTCTTTTGATCACTTCATTCTCCAATACTGAGCTGCGACACATACTCTGATTGGGAAGTGTTGCATTGGACACGAGTTGAATTTCATGCTCGACTGGACGTTTCTGCGGACAACCCTGGGTACTCTCGAACAGATCAGTGTATTTCTCCAGCAATCCCAACAAACGACCAAAATCTTCTCGGCACGCCAACGACAACACTGCTTGAGTACTATCACTTTGACCAACTGGTCGAATCATAAGTAGCACGTATTTGTGACATGCGTTGATGATTCATTTGGCCTGATTTGCGGTAATCAAGTTCAAAGTGTTGACGTGAACATCTCTACTGATCACGAACTTAACTCTGTCGTGGTATTGCGAATATCACGGTAGGTTTTGTGGAAGATCCTAGCTAACGAACAACGACGCGAGCTGACCGCGTTACCGGTCACCTCCCGTCGGGCAAGCACAGAGAGTGACTCGGGGATTTATATGTGGGACCCTCATTTGAGGAATCCGGTGGCAACCACCCAGGTGGGTTGCACTCAGAAATGGCACATTGCAGCTCACAACAACAAGATGCATTATATAAAAATGCGAGTAATTAAAAACAAGTGGGCAACTCAAGTTTATATGCATTATCGTTTATATGCTCTAGCACCCTAAAAGGACCATCAGCACAACTAAGGCTTTCTCATACATACCCATGACCCAAAAGTTCTTGGACTTGTCATTGAATTTCCTTAGTCTCTTCCGGGTTGGTCCTATATGCAGCATGGTTTGGCAATGTCGCTCCCGGAATTAAATCGATTTGGTGCTCAGTATCTCAAATAGGTGGTAGTCCCGGGGGTATCTCAGTTGGAAACACATCCTCAAACTCCTGCAAAAGGTTAATAATAGCAGGGGGCAAAGAGCTAGAAATATTATCGAATGAAAATAAAGCCTCTTTGCAAACCAAAGCGTAGCACAAAGCATCTTCATCATTAATGTCAGCAATATTAGATTTTGTAGCAAGCATAACACCAACCTTTAATTTAATTCCCGCTGACCTAGAACTCGTGTTCTTATCTTTTCTAGGTAGAAAAGCAGTTTTAGCTACTTGCTGATTTTTAGATTCAAGCATGTTTTCTTTCTTCTCATTTTCAGCTCTCTCCCTATCACTTTGAACAATTTCAGCAGGGGTCATAGGAAGCAAAGTGATTTTCTTTCCTTGATGCACAAGAGTGTATCTATTACTTCTACCAACATGGGTTGCATCAGTATCAAATTTCCATGGACAGCCTAACAACAGTGAACAAGCTTGCATAGGCACTACATCGAAATCAGCTGAATCATGGTATGATCCAATCGAAAAGTGAATTTTTGCAGGTTGTGTTACCTTTACCTTACCGCTGTTGTTGAACCATTGAATATGGTAAGGATGAGGATGATCACGTGTAGTCAAGCTAAGCTTCTTGACCATATCTGAACTTACCAAGTTGTTGCAACTTCCTCCATTAATAATAACACGAACACGTCGATCATTGACAACAAGATACATTTGAAACAAATTGTTGCGTTGTATCTTCTCAGCCTGCTCCATTTGGGTGCTCAACACCCGCTGTACAATGAGGGTCCTATGATCTTCCGTGGAGTCAATCCCAAGAAACTCCTCCGCATTGTTGTTCGTATCAAGATCGCTACCTGCATAGTTAGTTGCATGAACAAATTCTTCTTCTACATCAGAAGCACTAACGTACCCACCGTCAGCCATCGCGATGTAGGCTCGCTAACGTGGGCAATCCTTCATGACATGGCCCATTCCTTTGCAACGGTGGCGCACTATACTTGTAGATCGTCCCGTGGAGGCTACAGAAGAAGCCGACTTTGCCGGTGTCTGCCCATTAGAAGATTTGCTCACATCGGATGCTCGCGGTGGTGGTGACGGTGCTCTCTGGGAAGAAATCCTCCGGTCGCCATTAGAATGGGGAGCCGGGTAAACGATTTTTGGGAGACTGAGAAGTCCGTGTCTCGCTGGGGAGACAATTTGCTCCTGGAGGAGGGTAAGCCCGATGACGGGTCTAAGTGTTTGAGTGGGGACTAGTCTCTCAAATTGACTCGTTACCACAGTCCTTGAGAACTAGGTTGCCACTTACCCCCTCAGTCCACGAGGGGTGATTGTAAGCCACCCTATGGGAGCGGGGCTCCCGTCGTAGGGACTTTTAGGCTGTGATAGCCTATGTCCTCACGGAGACGGCATCCTCGATAGGAGGGCATTGTCTTAGGAGACGGCAAGGCAAGGACCTACAATAAGCTCTAGTTGGAGAAAAAACCACTTGCATTGATAGAAATTGAAATACAACGCCTCCCCCCGCAGAACCGCGGCAAGGGAGGGAATAAGCCCGCGAGCTAGATATAGAACTTGCGAAGCAAGCCTACATTCCATGTATGCTTCAGCTCTTGATCTTAGAGGTTGGAGAGCTTATAGGTCCCTAAGCCCAGGACTGCAGAGACCCTGTAGGAGCCTTCCCACTTGGGGGAGAGTTTGCCCTGGGCTTGGGGGTCGGTCACGCGCTTGAGGACAAGGTCCCCGAGGTGGAAAGCTCTCACACAGATGCGCTGGTTGTACGCACATGCCATTTCGCGCTCATAGATGGCATGGCGGAGGAGCGCTCGGTCGTGTTCTTCTTCGACGAGGTCGACTTCTAATCGCTGGTTTGCTTCGATGGCTTGGTACACTGCAGTCGTAGCTCCGTCTACGAGCTCGACCCGCAGTGATCAGAAGCCAATTTCTAAGGGGAGAACTGCTTCCGCCCCGTACACGAGCGAGAAAGGCGTGCGCCCCGTCGCCCGGCTCGGTGTCATGCGCATGGAACAGAGGATGCCAGGAAGCTCCTCTGCCCATGCGCCCCGTCTGGAGGCGGCTTGCTCGAGTCGTCGGCATAACCCCTGTATCATCACACTGTTGACCCTTTCG
Source organism: Pharus latifolius (assembly GCA_019359835.1). NCBI lineage: Eukaryota > Viridiplantae > Streptophyta > Magnoliopsida > Poales > Poaceae > Pharus > Pharus latifolius. The sequence continues at coordinate 60,833,609 of CM033319.1, read as the reverse complement.
ACAGCTCCGTTGCTCTTGAGCGTCTAATGGTCGTCGCGTCGGGGCGGCTCGCGAAGACTCTCCCCCTCCGTCCCGGGAGCGGGGGTCCATTCCGCCACGAAGTCAGCAAGGACTTGTGACTTGATGGCAGAACACCCTGTGAGGGAGAGGGAGAAGGGAGAAGGGAGTGAGCTTGGCTCCCCACTTCCCGATCCAGCCGGTGGCCTCCTTGTTCCGCAGCACCTCCCCCAAAGGGAGAGATGACGGGACCGTGATCGGGTGTCCCAAGAAGTAGTGGCGAAGCTTCCGGGACGCCATGAGGAGGGCGTAGCAAATCTTCTCCATCTCCGTGTACCGAGTCTTAGCCCCTTGAAGGGCTTCACTCATGTAATACATGGGACGCTGCTGCCCATCCTGCTCCTTCACCAGCACTACGCTTATTGTGATTGGGGTCGTGGCGAGGTAAAGGAGTAGTGGTTCCTCCGGAGACGGGCTCACGAGCATTGGAGGACTCGTGAGATACTTTTTCAGGTCATCGAAGGTCTCCTGGGCCTTGGGAGTCCACCGAAACCCTTCGAGGCCCCGGACGATTTTGAAGAATTGAAGGCCGCGTTCCCCCGACCGCGAGACGAAGCGACTCAGCGCGGCCAAACGACCAGTGAGCCGCTGTACATCTTTGACGGAACGCGGAGGGGGCATTTCCAAGAAGGCCAGAATTTTTTTGGGGTTGACCTCTATATGCCCCACTAGGACACAAGGAAGCCGAGCAGCTTCCCCCCTCGTACGCCGAAGGCGCACTTATCCGGGTTGAGCTTTAACCTGTATTCGCGGAGGCTGCGGAAGGTCTCCGCTAGGTCGTCGATGTGAGCGGCCGCGCAGGAGCTTTTGACAACCGCGTCGTCGATGTAGACTTCGACGTTATGGCCAATTTGGTCCTTAAAGACCAATGACATGAGTCGCTGGAAAGTTGCTCCAGCATTCTACAGCCCGAAGGGCATATGGACGTAGTAGAAGGTCCCGAGGGGAGTTATAAAACTCATCTTTTCTTCATCCTCTTCCGCCATCTGGACTTGGTGATAGCCCGAATACGCGTCCAAGAAGCTCATCAGCTCGCACCCTGTGGTCGAGTCGACTAGTTGGTCGATCCGCGGGAGTGGTAAGTTGTCTTTTGGGCAAGCGCGGTTAAGGTCAGTGAAGTCTACGCACATTCACCACTTGCCGTTCGACTTCTTCACGAGGAAAAGGTTTGCCAGCTAATCGGGATGCAAGACCTCCCGAATGAACCCTGCCTCTCAGAGCTTGGTAATCTCAACCTTGATAGCCTCTTGGCGTTCAAGGGAGAGCTTTCTCAACTTCTGTTTGACCGGGGAGTGACCGGGGGTCACAGCGAGCTTATGCTCGAGGACCTCCCGGGCAACGCCCTGCATGTCGGCGGGCTTCCACTCAAAGACATCAAAGTTTTTGCGTAGGAAGGCAGCCAGTTGTTTCGCGTTCTCTTCGGAGAGGTCCGCCCCGATCTTCACGGTCCTTCCCCCGTCATCCCAGGACAGCGGGACCTTCTGGAGGTCCCCCTCCGGACGCGGCTTGGGGAGACCTCCCGGAGGGGACAGCCGTGGCGTCCGGTGCCGGGGAAGATTTCTCTCCCCCCAGGGCCTTGATCACGTTGATGCTCCCGATTGCTGCAGTGGCGCGCTCATAAAGGGCGTGAGCCATGTCCTGGTCGCCTCGAGCATTGATCATTCCGCGAGGCCCGGGGATCTTCACGCAGAGGTAGTTTTGGTGGATCGCGGCCCCAAGACGGTTGATGGTGGTCCTCCCCATAATGGCGTTGTACAAAGAGGGGAGGTCCACAACGTCAAACCAGACCAGCTCAGTCCGGTAGTTGTCCGGGGAGCCGAAGGTCATGTGGAGATTGACCTTCCCCACCGGGTGGGTCGTCTTCCTGGGGACGAAGCCTTCCAAGGGCCCGACCGCAGGTTGCAACAGCTTTTCGTCGACCTGCATTTCCCTGAATGCCTTCAGGTATAGGACGTCAGCGGAACTCCCGCCGTTGATGAGTATACGCGCAAGCTGGCAATTGTAGATAGTAACGGAGACGATGAGCGCGTCGTCATGGGGGAAGCAAACCCCGCGCGTGTCTTCCGTTGTAAAAGTGAGGGGGACGTCCAACCACTTTGGTGGCCGAGACGGTGTAGCACCCCCACAACCTTTACCTCCCGCGCATACTCCTTGTGCTGGCGCTTGGAGTCTCACCCTGAGGCGGATCCCCCATGATGACGTTGACGCGCCTTTGGGAGGTTTGAAAGGGGAGATCTTCTGTTGAGCCCCCTTCCCGCGCTTGTCCTTGCTGTTCCCCTGAGGGGGCAGGAGAGCCAGCAAAGCCGGCTGGGAGGGCAAGGAGGCAGGACTCCCTCCCCCCTGTCCACACTGGTCGAGGAATGCAGCGAAGTGTTGGAGAAGCTAGTGGCATTCCCGGGTAGCGTGGGTATTGGACTTGTGGAAAGTGCAACACAGGCCCTCCTTGCCTCCCGCCTCAAGGCTTTCCCGGCCGTGGGATGGTTGTCCCCCCCCTGGCCTTTCGGCTTGGGGAAGGGACGGTTGCCCCTGGGGGCATTGTGCAAGCCGCCTCTGGCCTCGAGGACAAAGGTGTCTCGAGGCCGTGGCTCGCTGTGGTTTCCTCTCTTGGGACGCTTGAGGGGGTCCCTAGCCTCCCAATCAGCGGGGGCAGGGGCCCCCTGGTTCTTCTTCCAAAGGTCTTCCTCCTCCGCCCAAGTGTATTTCTCGAGCACGGTGAAGAGCTCGTCGACGGAGGAGGGGCAGCTCCGGGAGAGTCTCCGATGGAGCTCCCTGGGAGGATCCCGCTCTTGCATGCCTCAATGACTGTAGAGTCAGGGACGTGGGCTACTTTGCTCTTGACCTGAGAGAAGCACTTGAAGAAGCTGTGGATGGTCTCCCTTGTCCTCTGCCGGACGGTGTAGAGTTGTGATGAGTCTAGGGGATGCACGTAGTTCCCCTGGAAGTTTACGCAGAATTCGCACTTGAGCTGCGTGAAAGACTTGATGGAGCCGGCCTTCAGGTTGTAAAACCACGAGTGGGAGATCCCGGTGAGGTAGAGGGGAAAGACATTGCACTGCACTTTCTCATCCCCCCAACCACTGAGATGGCCGTGGAGTACACCTGCACAAACTCGTAAGGATCGGCCTCACCATTGTAATGCTCGATATGCGGCGGGTGGTAAGGCCGCGGCCAGCGGATGCATCGGAGACGGCGGCACAGCGGCTGATTAGCCCCCTCAACCTCCTTGGGAGATTCTCGGTCGCTGCCCCCTTTAACCGGAGATGAACGCTCATTATCGGAGTCGGGGAGGGGTCCCAGCGGTCCGCCGGCGCGACGGTAGCGCCTCTTCTCCTCAGGGTTAGTTGAGCTAACCTCCTGGATGTCCAGGCGTCCCCCAAAGGCGGCAGTCACTTCCTCAGCCTGTCTCTTCCCCCAGTCGGGACGGGAGCGTGCCTCACCACGACCGTGGGCCGGGGGGAGTTCCAATCGATAGCGGGAGGGGGCCTCCCCAGACTTTGTGGTGTGCATTCGCTCGACCTCCTCTCGGGTGAAGCGGGTCTGGTCTGCCGGGGGAGCCCTCGGGGGCGGCCCCGGGGGACGAGGGAGCTCATGCGCAACGGTCGCCAGCTCGGGGGAGGCCACCGGTGCATGGGAAGGGCCCGGCGCGGGGTGAACTCCCGAAGTGGCAACGGGGGCAGGTGCAGGGGTGGCGTAAGGCCCCGGAGGTGCCACCAGAGTGGGTGCCAGGGCGCTCCCGGGTGTTAACCCGGGGAGGCCTCCAGACACGTGGGCGACAACGAATGCGGGGAAACCTTCCGGCGTGGGGGGGACCCCCGGCGCACAGAAAGCCTCCGCCTCCGGCGCTTGCGCAGCCATCCGGGGCTCGGTGCCGGGTATTGGGGGTTCCGGAACGGACGCCGGATAGCCCCCCACGAAGGGGAGTGTCTCGGGCACAGGCCGAGTTACGAACGTGGGGAACATCCCCGGCACGGCGAAGGCCCCGGACGCGGTGAAGCCTCCCGGGACCGGAAACGCTCCCGGCACGGGGACAGCTCAGGATGTTCCCGGCGCAGGGGAGGTGGCCGGAAGCCCCACGAAGAACGGTGATGGTCCCCCCATAAACGGATATGGGGGCGAGTAAGCAAGAGCCGGGGGGCGCGCTAAGACGCGTAACAACTCCTCCAGTGTGTGCTGGGTACGGAGTTGGCCCTCGACCAAAGCCCCAAGCAAGGGGTTTCCGGGGGTCCGGGCCATCGGTTGGGGGACACTAGGCCCTGCAAGTACAGTTGGGGGAATACCTGCACCAGGGATTTCGGGAGTTGGGGGAAGTACCTCTCTCCGGACATCCCCAGCCGGTAGTGTTGTCACAGCGCCGTCTTCTCGCATGGGCGGCGCCGGGTCACTGTGTAACACCCTGAGTTTATGGGTGAAAACTTTCCTTTTCATGAACAGCATGCATGCATGTATCTGTAGTAGTAGCCATATCAATAACTATCTCAAACCCTAAATCCCCAAATCTTTCCTGTGAACCCCAAATCAAGATCAGATTGTTCAGATGTGATTTATCAGTTACTCTGAACCTAAAAGCCTTCAGAACCCAGATTCAATTCTATCTCTAACTTCCAGATTAATCAACTCCTTTTTGTTTTCAAAAATAGAAATATTTTATATTACCCAATTACCCTAAGTTTCAGAAATTCAAATTTAATCAAAACCTTGACCAAGTTCAGACCAGATTATTATTGGATTATGATCAAGGGTATGCCAATACCTTAATCCAAAAAGTTGGCAGTCAGATTTCATCATCTAAACTTTTTTCGCAAATCAGTCCAAGAGTATCGCAGATCAGTCCTTTTCCAGATTATCTAGAAGCCGGAAAAGGCAAAATGATGCAAATCATCTCCAAATCCAAATCTGATTCAGGGAACACCTCCAAAATGCTTTTCAACACAAAATCTTCTTATATGAGTATCTCAAAATCAAATCATAAATCCCAGAATTCCAGCATTTGACAAAATCCAGATTTCAAATACCCTAATCTACTCTATTTTCAGTTTATATCAAAAATCATTCAAACATCTCAAATTTTATCTTCAATCTATGCCAAATTATCTGTTGAATTAAGTGTGCCAAATCAGCAGAATCAATTTCAGATTAAATCTTCTAAATCCCCAGAATTACAGATCAGTCCAAAACCAATGAAAAATCATCACAAATCAGTCCAGATTCGACCAGGGCAGCAGCTAGTTTCGACCAGAGCTCGCCGTGATTCTTGCGCCGTGTTTGCTCGCCGCCGGCCAAGCCTTGCCTGCGTTTGTGACAGTGCATGCTTGTGCGCACGCGTCCACGCCTCAACCATCGAAGTGGCAACGCCGTTGCAACGTTAATGACCAAAACCTGCTCCCGTGCGCGACCAACAGCAGCAATAGCGACCATTGTCAGCACCACGCCACGTTGCCTTGCTTTGCCAGCCATTGTCGCCACCGCTTTGTACCGCCCGACATCGTTGAGTCCCGATGAAGAAACAACTTGATCAGTAGTTACATCGCCTGTGCGCCATCGCATCACCGTTCACCGTTGTCGCGCCTGCGCCCGGCCAATCAAGTCACCAGCACCAATTTCCTTACTGTTTCATCTTCGCAAGCTCCGTCCCTGGTCTATTTAAGTAGCCAACACTCTGTATCATCTTCACTTCACCAGAACTTAGCTAAATTCCAAATCTCCTCCACTGTCGTCTTCTTCTCCGGCGAGTCCAGCTCGGGGGCTCATGGTGCCAGCTCCAATCACTGAACCTCTTGCCAAATTGAAGCCAGCAGTGAGTATCTCTCATCCTCCTGATCGTTCTGTTGCATCCAATTGCTCTCCGGTGGACCCTAACGCCGGTGATCGCCGGAAATGCCAAATGCCCTGTTCCGGCAATGCAGCCCGATTTACCCCAAATTAGCTTTCGATTCTGTGGAAGAAAATGATCAATGAGCTATTTGAAGCAAGCCTGTGCATCCAGATTTCAAAATTGAACCCTAATTGAAGTTTTCCCCAAATTTGAACTTCACCAGTCGCCGGCGACCGTCGCCAAGCTTTTCCGATGATCCTCCTGCCAAATTAACCGTGCCAATAGCTTCCTTATACTTCTTAGATACTCCCTGAGCAAAGAATTGAGATCATTTGACCTGTATCAAAAATCCCCAATTACAGTGCCATCTTCTCCGGCGCTGGCCACCGGAAATCTATTCCCGGCCAATCTAGCTTCAGCCACCTTGTCCACCAAATGTGCGTCAACCTCTTGAGCATTTTTGTCTTCTAGCCCGATCTCTGAAACTGTCCAGATTGCAAGTTATAGCTATGCCAAGATCATGTCCAGTGGCTTCACTGTGCCGTGTCACCACCACACTTCTTCACTGATTTTCATCACCTTCCAGCCATCTTCAGCCCTGGAACCTATTGAATCATTTGTTACTGTTATCAAGGCCTACCTCCTAGACAAAGTGGTGCATCAATTGGAGCCCTAGATCAAAAGTTATGGCAAGCCCTACTTTCTGGCCATGCCAGTTCAATGCCAGGCTGTGTCAGTCAGTGGCATTAGCCCTTTTCACTTCCTTCCAGATGTGCATTTTGAGCATAACTTTGTCCCTTAGATTCCTGAGGTTGTGATCTACAATTTCTTCTTCTATCACAACTTGATTTGAGCCCTTGAACTGTATTTTATGCTTAACCCTACATTTTGACATTGTCAGCCCTATGCCAGAGTGTCGTGGTATTGCGAATACCCCGGCAGGTTTTGAGAATGATCCTAGCGAAGATTACGCGGCGCGGGTTGACCGGATGACCGGTCCTCCCCCGCCGGACAAGCACAAAAAATGACACACGGGTTTATACAGGTTCGGGTCCCGGTGGGGGCCCTAGTCCTGTCGACGCGCTCCCGACCGGAGTCGGCTGGGGAGGCTCTCTCCGGGGGAGAGGCTTCCGGAGCACGTCTGTGAGTTTAGCTATTCCAATAAAAGAACCGATCCCTTACAACAGAGGGGTACAAGGGCTATTTATAGCCCCAAAAAGAAGCAAAAAACCTAAACTACCCCGGAAGCCACCGTCGGATTGAAGGGTAGGACCGTCCTTCTCCCGGTCAAATGCCTTGGTTGCTTGACAGGTGGTCGCTAGTTCCCGAGGCGCTCCTCGCGTGACCTGCACGTGATAAACAGTTCAAGACTTTACCTTTAGGAGGGCGATGAGGCCCGGGACGGCGCCGGAGGCCAGGTCCCGGGGGCCAAAAGGCGGCGCCCGGGGAGGCCCCGGAGGCCACGTCCCCGGGCCAATGGCGGCGCCCGGGGAGGCCCCGGAGGCCACGTCCCCGGGCCAATGGCGGCTCCCGGGCCGGCACCGGAGGCCGCGTCCCGGGAGCCAAACGGCGGCGCCCGGGGAGGGGCCAGAGGCCAGGTCCCCGGGCAAATGGTGCCGCCCGGGACGGCGCCGGAGGCCGCGTCCCGGGAGCCAAACGGCGGCGCCCGGGAGGGCACCGGAGGCCACGTCCCGGGGGCCAAAAGGCGGCGCCCGGGAGGGCACCTTAGGCCCTGTCCCGGGAGCCAAATGGCAGCGCCCGGGAGGGCACCGGAGGCCACGTCCCGGGGGCCAAAAGGCGGCGCCCGGGGAGGGGCCGGAGGCCAGGTCCCCTGGCAAATGGCGGCACCCGAGACGGCACTGGAGGCCGCGTCCCGGGAGCCAAATGGCGGCGCCCGGGAGGGCACCGGAGGCCATGTCCCGGGGGCCAAAAGGCGGCGCCCGGGGAGGGGCCGGAGGCCAGGTCCCCGGGCAATCGTGATACATCTTACCTGGACTTAGTCCCGCGGAGATTTCCCCCGACAGCAGCCCCCCATGCCCGCCGGGGACGATGCTCGTGTCCCCGGTGGGTATGGTTCTGGTCACCGGGAAGATCTCCGGGCCAAGTCACCGGAGCCGCGGCGCTTCGGTTTCCGTGCCCCACGCTTAAAGCCGCGCCGTTTCGCCATAAATGCGCGCGCGGTTCGAACTGGCGCCTCGATTCACGCGCCCGTCCCTTCGTTTCCCGCGCACGGTTTGAACTTCTACGGTCCAGATTGATCCGCGGGTGCCACGTGGCGTGCATCTAGACCACGGCCCGCCCCTATAAATAGGACCTTGGGGGGTCCGGAAGCTCATTCCAAATTTTCAGCCTCAACGATGTTTGCTCTTCCGGTAGCCCTCTTCCGGTAGCTTTTTCCGGTAGCCCTTTCCAGTAGCAGACGTCCGGGAGTTTTTAGTAGCAGCCTCCTGCAAAGTTAGCCACCGAAAAAGAAGACTAACCTCATGGCACCCAAGGGTCGAGCGAAGACCACGGAAGTGCCCCCGGAGGAAATCTCCTAGAATTTCCTCTGGGCGTCGGAGTTCACGGCCGAGGACGCCGAGTCCTTGGTCGAGAGATGCATCGTCGCGGACGGGGACATCCGAGTCCCCGTGAAAAAGGACGGAGCCCCCCGCCCCAGGCCTGGAGAGGTCGTGGCTTTTGAGGCCTTCCTGGAGGCGGGGCTCCGACTCCCGGTGCATCCCATGCTCCGGGAGTTTCTCAAGGTGTACGGGGTGGCTCTCAACCACCTTACCCCCAACGCGCTCGTCCAGATGGGCCTTTTCATTTGGCTCTACGAGACAGCGACCGGGCGGGAGCCCAACCTTCGCGCCTTCCGGTACTTCTACGAACCGGCGGCGCGGACCTCCCACCTGGTGAAGGGGGGCCCCAAGTCCCCCTTCGGTTCGGTGATGGTCCAAATGTTGCCATCCCGGGTAATCGACTACCCGACGGCGGCCTCCCGGGACCACTGGGGGGACTGGGTCCGGAGGTGGTTCTACCTCCGGGTCCGGGACGACGCTGTGGTGTACGCCCCGGAGGCCCCCACCTACAGCCGGTCATCCGCGCCGAAGCCCCCGGGTCGAGGAGTTCGAGCTCCTCGGCAAGGTGATCCTCTCCAAGAAGACCCGCTCGATGCGGGACGCCGCCGAGGAGATGGCTCTCCTCCGGATCTCCCCCTTCACCGGCGGGAAGAGGGGGATCGGAATGGGCCCCGAGCAGCAGCCCCCGGTGAAGCCGGTGACGCGACGTAAGCTCCGGGAACCCGCTGCATTGTACTTACCAATTTTTAAGAAATTGACTAACTCTTTACCTCTTTCAGTCCGGCCATACCCGGCGGTGCGGGAGAAGGCGGAGAACCTCCTAGGGAGGTATTTCGCCGATGAGCACGAGCGCGTCGTGCGCGCCGTGGGGGAGGGCCCTCCCAAGAACTTGGTGGCGGCGGCCTACGGGCTGAAGCTGCCGGAGAGGAAGCCTCTCCCCACCCCCGGGTCGCACAAACGGGGGAAGGAGGCGGCCGGGGGCTCGGAGCCCAAGAAGGCCCGGGTTCAAAAGACCCCCGGCCCATCGACGACTCCGGTGGCGACACCGGCGAAGCCCCGGGATGAGACCCCCGGGAGCGAACGTGCCCGGGCACCGTCCCAGAAGGAAGCAACACCTCCTCCCCCGAAGGGCCCCGTCGAGGCACGGGGGAAGGAGGCTACCGCGGGCGGGGCGGCGTCCGACTAGGCGAACTACACCCCGTCGCCGCTCATGGTGGAGCCCCTCCCGCCCCTTCCGGCTTCTTTGGAGCCGGAGAGGCTGGAGGTGAGATTCGCGGGGGCCTCGCCTCCGCGGGTTTGGCCGGTGGACGAGGGGGGGAGCCCCTCGGTCTATGAGGTTCCTCCGGAGGAGGAGGCCCCGAGGACCTTCCGGCCCGGGGCAGGGAAAGGCCTGATGGTTCCCCCCCGGGCGGAGGCTCCCGCCGAGAGCTCCTCGGCCACGTCTTCGAGGGGCACTACCTCGTCGACGAAGACACCGGTGACACCGGCCGCGTTACCGGACCTTGAGGTCCGGGGACCCCCCGCCGGCCGCGCTGGCGGCGCCGTGCGGGAGACCCCTTTGCTTCCCGCGAGGGAGGTCGCCCGCTACTCGGAGGGCCTGCATACCCGGAAGGTGCAGGCCTTCGTCGCGGGAGGGATGCTCCATGAGCGTTTCGAGGGGCTTCAGTCCCTCGGGGCCCAGGTAACCCGAGTCGATGACGTCTTCATTCGTCCCCTGCACTTCGAGATTTTTCTAACTATATATTTTGTAGGTGGTAGCTGTTACCTGGGGCCTTGAGCAGCGGGTCGCCCGGCTGCTTCAGGAGGCGGAGGGCCGGGCCGCAGCGTCCGTAGGGCAGCGCGAGGAGGCCCTCCGGGAACGCGACGAAGCCCTCGCGGAATTGACCCAGGCCCGGGCCCAGGTTCATATTTCCGAGGCCATCAACGCCCGCCTCCGGGAGGAGGCCAAGGCGAGGGAGGAGGCGCTCCGGGAGCTCGAGAGCTCGAGCGTCCGGGCCGTGGCGGACGCGGGCCGCTCCGTCCGGTCGGCCCTCGAGGGCCTTGGCGTAAGCCTCGGCTCTGGGAGCAGGGAGGTGCCGCCGGCGACCCTCGCGGAGGCTGTGCGTTTTCTCAACGCACAGGTCTCCGCCATCCCGGAGGCTGCCGACGTTCGGGTGCGGGGCCGGCCGATCCCCGTCGTCGCGGCCGCTGCGGGGCTCGTCGAGTTCCGGGGGGTCGGCGCCGGGGCGATCGGGGGCCGCATCCCCCGAAGCTTCCTGGACTACTTCGAGCCTTCGCGCCGGGAGGTGGAGCAGCTTGCCGGAGGGTTCTACGACCGGATCATCCGGGCGTGGTTCCCGGCTCCGGTGCCTCCGGCGGGAGACGCCCCAGCCCCGGCCTTGGAAGAAGCCCCCCGGGGGGAGGACGCCAACGAACATGTATGAGCCTCCCCCCGGGTCTTAGCTAGGGCCCTTTTTTGCTTTCTTAGGATTTTGATCCCGGTAGCTTCTTAGAAGAAGCCCCGGACACTTGTAACAAAACATTTTGAATGCAATGAAGTTAGAATTTTTTCTAAGTCTTTGAATTGAATTTACTGTTACCAGGGTTCCCGGGAGGCTGCTCCCGGGCGAAGGTCCGGGAGGGGCTCCCCAGGGGACGCCCAAGCGGCCTTGATTTTGCTAAGCCCACTACTACAGAAATGCTTTTCACTATCGGTTAAAAATCCACTCTACTATCGGTTCTCTTACCGATAGTGGTCGGCACGATAGTAGAGGGCAGCACACTTCTATCGGTTCAAAAACCGTTAGTAAAACATCTACAATCCCAACGTTCACTAATCGCTATCGACTATTTCTTCTATCGGCTCGGTTTTAAACCGATAGTATTGTATAAGTTTTTTCTATCGGCTCGTATAAAAACCGATAGTATTGTTTAGGCCTTTTGTATCGGCTAGGATCTAAACCGATAGTAATCTAAACATTTTTTTCTATCGGCTCTTATATAAACCGATAGTATTGTTTAGGCCTTTTGTATCGGCTAGGATCTAAACCGATAGTAATCTAAACATTTTTTTCTATCGGCTCTTATATAAACCGATAGTATTTTGTCGACACATTTAGTACTGGAAACTTTATTCTATCGGTTGTTATATATAAACCGATAGTATTGTGTGGACACAGTCAGTACTGGAAAATTTATTCTATCGGTTATATTATATAACCGATAGTATTTTGTAGACTCGTTTAGTACAGGAAACTGTATTCTATCGGTTTGTAAATATGAACCGATAGTATTGTGTGGACACAGTTAGTACTGGAAACTTTATTCTATCGGTTGTAGTATATAACCGATAGTAATATTAGTTTTTCCTATCGGTTATGTAGTTGCACGGTTAGTACTAAATATTTACAAATATACATACAGCAATACAGAGATACATACAGCAATACAGAGATACATTGGATCATTCACAAATACACCAATATTTACAAATATTCACCAATATTCACATATTGAATTTGTTCACAAATACACTAATACAGTAATATACACATGCATTTGACAGACTAAATTTATGCACATATTGATCGAGTTTATTCACAAATACATCAATGAATCTATTCACATATATTCACATATATTCACAAATCAATGAATCAACACATTCAATATATATTCACAAATACAACAATCAACACAAGTCAGTTACTATCGATCGTTGATAGCCACTTCTTCGATGACATATTGAGCCCAAATTGTTCGCAGCTCCTTCAATTGAGGCAACTCATATTGCTCTTTCAACATGGTGCTCTGCATATATGCGTGTATGAAGTTAGGATCGTACGTCACATCCAATTAAAGTTCGACTTTGAGTCAGGAAAAATAGTTACCTTAGGGAATTGGGCAAAGTTTCTCCTGATCAGGTCATACATGAATCTCATGACATAGAAGCCACATTCCCACGATTGTGGCTGCTGATGGCACTGGAAAAATTGCATATGCAAAGACATAAACCCACATTAACTCGAAAGAACTAATTAAGCTTAAATTAAAAGACTCATCATGAGTACTTCCATCCGTATTAATTACCTCATATTCTTTCCAAGAAATTGTTGTGCCCTTCGACGCGTCATGCCTCCCTCCAGCACTAGCATAATTTTTGAAAGCCCTATATTTAATTTAGCATTGTCGATTAATATCTTATCATTAATTAGCTAGTCAGAGAAAAATTTAAGACAACTATGTTACTTACGCGTCTATGTGCCATGTGAGGGTGAAAACATGCGCCACCTTGTCGCTCATCGAATCGAGGTAATAGACCTCATTCATCCATGGGCAAATGACGGCGAGGACCCAGTGGCCCCTACATTGCATATATAAGCGAACCGTTTCATACATATGTTAGGCGTAACATACAAGAATGAGTTAAATTAGTAGGAAATGCACTAACCTTTGGTGGTACGGCGCAAGGATGAACTCTCGGTCCTGCTGCGCTAGTAGTGCCCTTGATATGTATTCCTCCGCATGTGCTTGGTCGTGCTCTAGCATCGTGAGGCTTATTTTCTCTGGGTCGAGGAAACCCACCTTGTCACATGCCCTCATCGACGCCAGCCTATACATGCACCTGGATGCAAAGTAGACATTAGTAAGTAGTGCATACAAAAAGTGATTGGATTTATGAAACGAACTGTGATAACTTCAGACAACAGCACACTCACAGGACTCCAGTCCGTATGATGGACATATCAAGCTCCCGCCAGTTGAGGAGGTCGAACAAATCCTCGTGGGCCACCGATATGCTCCCGGGCTCACGGTGAAAATGGGCTGGCCTGAAGTGAACCAAGAAGTTGATGTGGCGCCTAGACCGGGTCAGGTACCACTCGTGGAGACTTCTGGTTATTTGATCCATATTGCGCAGAAGGTACTCCGACACGAGTGGGGACCCGTTCTTGAACGTACCCGGCTGGCTTTGTTTGGCCTTGCCTTTGGCCTTGCCCTTGCCTTTGGGCGGGGAGCGAGTGTATACCTTCGAAGGTTGGGGTGTGGTGCCGTCGGCCTCATTTGATGGCGAAGGGTTTGAGGCCGTCGGAGGAGGCATGGGGGCCGATGGAGTTCGCTCACGCGTTGTGGCGGGGCTGGTGTCCTCAGGAAGTGTGCTGGTATCCATCGTCCACTTTAAGTACAAACGCTTAAATTAGATTTTGAAAATTAAATATATTAACTGAGTTGTAAGCTAGAATGGCTAGGGTTTACCTCCTGTAGTCTAACACCCTTCTTGGGCCACTGTATGTACGAGCCCAATGCCTCGCCAATTGTCCGCATTTCGTCCGTTGGGACGGGCAACGGAAAAGAGCTGTAGCCCGGGAGGGCCATGTCCACCTGTACCTTTGCGAATCCAGGCTCAAGAGGTACGCAGTGGATCCGGACATCCTCCCAAGACTGGTATACGACCCCGTTTGCAACCGCAACAGGTTTGTCGCCTATGTTGATCAATAGGGTACAGCTCTCCGGCTTCTGCAATTTGCAACAATTATAACAAGTTAGCGAAACAATTCTAACGTAACGGGAGTGGCATCAGCCGAACTGCATATATAGCTCAAGAGTTGCAATACCTCGATCAGGTCCACCGGATCCACGTGAACCTTCGAGCCAACACTACTCGGCCTGGCAGCGTCGACCTCGGCAGCTGGATCTAAACCCTTGGACTGCACAACTCGGCTTAGGCGTTCATATTTCTCGTTCATTTGAGCGAACATGTCCGCGAATTGTGCAGTCACATCTGCCCGTATCTTCTGAGATAGCTCCTCTTCCCTTTCCTTCCAGCTGCCAGGCTTCTTCGCCTTTTGCCCGGGGTCCGAGAAGCCTTCCTTCCATGGCACCACAGCCCCCACGGTTCGCGTCCGCCCTGGATGCTCCTTGTTCCCTAGAGCCCGGGTAAGGATGTCGTTCTCCCTATGGGGACTGAACAATCCCTCGGTCGCCTCCTTCGAGCAAGAGATCTGTTACATTGAAAGCTCTCCATTGTGAGGAAGAAATATATACAAAGTTGTGCGCACACTAGTGATCATAGTTAGGCAACTTACGAGTCGCTGCACGACCTCGACGTCCCTGGGGTTTGGGAACGCCACAGTCCCCGTGGCCGACACGGTCCCTCTGGCCAGCCACCAGCGCTTGCATCGCTGATCACGGATCTCGGAGAGTGGTAGGTCAGGGGAGTCGACGAAATGCGACGCCTCGTCTTCACCCTTCTTCCACTGCTCCTCCTTCCCCGCATAGCCGCGAGAACCGAGCCGGTGTGGGTGGTCGTTCCTCCTCTGGATTGCCCTGTTCTTCTCGCTGAGGGCCTTCGTACCAGAAACAAGAAAATTAATGCACCACTGCTTACTGCATACAATGGTGTAACCAAGCAAAGGAACCATTCATACCTTGAACTCAGGAGTCCCCTTCTGTTGGGCGAATTGCTCCCATACCTCCTCCGTTATGAAGGGGTACTTCTCGCATGGAGATTCGCCTTTAGCGAGGAAGGTACTGACGAGGACGCTCTTGAAGGTTTTCCACGTGTTGTTCATGTCCTTCAAGCAAGCTATCTTGGGACCATCGTCCGGGATGTTCCACTTGGCCTGTTTCAAATATAAGTAGGACTTACCTAATCTCTAGGATAAACCAAGGGAATGTGATCACTCAAGAGTTCAGTGATTTTGATTAATTTTACCTTCACTTCCGCCCACAGCCTATCCCTCTCGTCGGCCTTGACGTCCTTCCAGCTCTGGACGGTGATCTTCACCCTTTCCTTCGCCAACAAGCCAACATAGGCAGCATAGTGCCCGGCGTTCTTCCCGATCGGTCTCCCGAACTGGTTGAATTCACAGGAAAGATCCGCGCGTTTGGCCAAACGACCCAACATCGTCGCGCCTCGCGCCTTCCTCTTGCGCTGGGACGAGGCAGCGCCATCTACGTTCGCCCTCGCCGAATCACTAGTATCAGCCGAGGAAGATGCCGACATGGCTTTACCTAAAATACCATAAACAAACCATCCAATTGATATGAAGAAAGGTACATGACAAAGTAATTCACAGAATATTCAGATGAGCAGTGCAAACTAACAAATACTATATTTCCTATCAGTTTTAAAAGGAAAACCGATAATACTAAGGTCTATATTCAGGAAAATTTAAAAGATTAGCAGTGCAAACTATGCTAATCTCTCTGCTGGAAAATAAAGTCTATTAAAATTTAAATGAACCTAAATTTGAGATGAAAATTAGAAAATGGGAAGTAATTCACAGAAAATTCAAATTAGCTGTGCAAACTATGATGGCACTACTATTTACTATCGGTTTTCCAAGTCAAACCGATAGTAATCAAGTTAGCATTAGGAAAAATTTCAAAAATTGCTCAGCAGGAACATAAAGTAATTGCTCAGCAGGAACATAAGGTATGTTAAAAAATAAATGAACCTAAATTTGAGATGAAAATTAGAAAATGGGATATAATTAACAGAAAAATCAGTTTATGGTATTTACTATCGGTTCTGAGTAAGAAACCGATAGTGAACTACACTGTATGCTATGATTTTCATCAATTCTGTCATTCTCATAGCTATCAAGTTTGTAGTTCATGAATTTTGTAGTTCATGTATTAACTTAAAACGCATACACCTATTGACGGTATCAATGAATTGATCATGCAAGGAATTAACAAAGACCGCTCCCCAATAGCCTCTCAACTATAGCCTACACGGCAAATCCGGGGAACAAACACACAGACTCAAGATGATCGTCTCTCTCTCAAATAACCTCAAAGCCTAAACAACCAACCAATTTTAAGTTAATACAAGAAGGGTAGTCAAACCAATGCTGGAGAGAATTCAAGATAACAACTGATCAATCAGCTGTCTAGAATACGACTTGCTAATTTGGACGACACAAGTAAGGAGAGAACTGAAATAGAAACTTCAATCTCCCACCAACTCAGAAGAAAGCCAAAAGATCATATAATCAATTTCATTTCTTCACTAGCTCTACTTCAAGCAGCAATCACAGAATGCACAAGCAGTAGATAAACATTCAAATACGCAAGTGACTAAGAGCCAGACAAAGCAATCAATGACAGAATAAGACTTCAATTCATAGCTTCAATCACCCCAGTCCTGTCCATTCATACAGAAACAACACAAATTCTAGAAATTGAAGAATGGCGTAAGGCTCAGTCACTGAAATATCCAATTTAGCATTGCAGTTAGTAGCCAAAACACAGATTTTTGACACCAAAGTCTACACATAGTTCTAAATTTGCAATTAGATTAACTAAGAGCTTAGTTCCATACAAAAAGAACCCCAGTTTAATGCAAATGCAATTCAAACTATCTTCACCGAGCTTATCGGTTCATCCAATATTCAGGTTTGTTCTTTACAATCATCACAGGAAACAATTTCAGATAGGTGTATACCGTTCATGAATTTTACTCTAGGTTTCTATTTGTAATCCATGGAACGGGATATGAACCATTGCATACAGAATTAAGCAATACACGCGAGCGATTTGGTCAAGAACACTTACAGTGGATCGTGGAGTGGCCGGAGGCGGTGGCGCAATGCAATGCCGGAGGCGGTGGCGCAATGCAATGCCGGAGGCGGTGGAGAACCAGTGGCGCAGAGGAGCGAAGAAGCGAACGTCGGCGATTCTAGGGTTTTCCGCGCGAGTATTTTTCGATTTGGAATGTGATCAGTTGCACTGGAGGGAAAATCGTGCAGATTATAACCTATTAAATGAATATTTACTATCGGTTCATCACCACAAAACCGATAGTACAAACATGTAAGTTAGGGTTTTCGTAACACAGTGTAAATCACTATCGGTTGTAAACAGTAAACCGATAGTAAACTAAGTACAGGGGATCATAACACAGTGTAAATCACTATCGGTTGTGAACAGTAAACCGATAGTAAACTAAGAACAGGGGATCATAACACAGTGTAAATCACTATCGGTTGTGAACGATAAACCGATAGTATAGTTTAATTTCATATCGGTTTCACAGTTATAACCGATAGTAAAATACAATGCTATTGACCCTAAAGGATTTCCCTTAGAAGAATTACAGAGGATCTCAGTACATCATTTTGTATTGTATTTACTATCGGTTATGACAGTAAACCGATAGTATATGTTAATTTCATATCGGTTTGGAGGTTGAAACCGATAGTATAATACTGTTAAATTGATCTAAAGGTATTTCCTGAGAACAAATACAGATGGGTCTCAGTACATCATTTTGCACTTGTAAAGACACCTGAAACCCCATGCAAATGGCTTGCAATAATTTTGAAATAAAATAACAATAAAGACCAATCATGGAATGAAAATTTGCAGTTTTCATATATATTTGTGAAAAGAATCAATTATTGCTCAAATCAAGTATATACTCCAATTGAAATGAAAATTTGCAGAAATGATTCTCAATGCATCACGTATGTTTTCCCAAAGAATTTTTGAAAATTGATTTGAACATTCTTCGATCCAAGTAATATACGTCACTTACATATTGCAAATTAGTCAAGAATGGTTGTCCACCCATAATCCTTCTTCGTGGTCGTCTCGCAGGTAACTTGTTTCGTCAATATCTTCGGTAGGGACAGATTGAAGGATTCCATCTAAAAATGGAGGTAGTTCGTCGAACTGATCGTACTCTTCTTCATCCACAACGTCTTCGACCCCAACAATACGTCTCTTACTGTGAAGGACAACGTGCAACTTTGGGTTGGCTGGGTCAACGATGTAGAACACCTGTGTGGCTTGCTCAGCAAGTATAAATGGATCATCTTTGTGTGCGACTCTACTGAGATCGACTAGAGTAAACCCATAATTGTCGACTGTAACACCTCGAGGGATTTCGACCCATTGGCATCGAAACAGAGGAATCTTAAGTAATACATAATCGAGCTCCCATATTTCCTCAATAACACCGTAATATGAGTCGAGTGCTCTTACTGCCCTGGCATCCTCCGAAATAGCAAGTAGTGTCACTCCACTACATTGCATAGCACTCTTCTCGTCCTGAGTTTTTGTGTAAAATGAATAGCCGTTGATGTCATACCCCTGCCAAGTCCCTACAGTAAATCTAGGCCCTCTGGCCAACCATGTAACATCTTCATCTACATCGCCCTCAGAAGCTTGCAGGACTCTATTTTCGATCCACACAGCAAACTTCCTATTATGTTCTCTGGTGACCCAAATCTCTGGCTTCGAGGGATTCTGTTTCCGTAACATTTCCTTGTGCTCGTGTATGTATGGCTCCACCCCCGTCATGTGCTGTAAGACCCAAAAATGGGCTTTTGCATACAGATCACTAGAGGGGACGACTGCTTTAAATCCAATCGTTCCAATGCCCTGAAGCCTGCCCTCATGCCGAGACGTAGGAACGCCAATTGGGTCAACCCCGGACATATAGTTGGTGCAAAATTCGATCACCTCCTCCGCGGCATAACCTTCAATAATACTGCCCTCAGGCCGATATCGATTCCTTACATATCCCTTCAAGATACCCATAAATCTCTCAAATGGATACATGTAGCGCAGGAACACGGGTCCACAAAACTTAATTTCTCTGACAAGGTGAACAATTAGATGGACCATAACATCAAAAAAGGATGGAGGGAAATACATCTCCAGCTGACAAAGAGTGGTAGTCACATCGCGTTGCAAATCGTCCAGTCCATCCATATCAATTACCTGCAAGGACACAGTTGCAGCAAATATTCAGATCCAAAAAATCTGACAAGTTCCACGAATGGAGCTAATTAACTTGCTAGGAGTACACGCTTACGTACCTTGCCAGATATTGTGTTGAAGAAATAACATAGCTTTGTAATTGTCTCTCTGACTTTGACTGGGAGAATGCCTCTGATAGCAATGGGAAGCATTTGTGACATCAGTACATGACAATCATGGGACTTCATACCAACCAGTTTCAAGTCTTTCATGGACACAAGTTTTTTCAAGTTCGCAGAATACCCGCATGGAACTTTGACACCATGTAGGCACTGACAGAGTTCTGTTTTTTCTCTTTTTGACAAAGTATAGCAGGCCGGGGGGAGGTATGTCCGCTTTCCCTTCTCCAACGGTGCAAGCTCAGTCCTTATGCCCATGTCGAGCATGTCACGG
The DNA here is from genome assembly GCA_019359835.1 of Pharus latifolius. NCBI lineage: Eukaryota > Viridiplantae > Streptophyta > Magnoliopsida > Poales > Poaceae > Pharus > Pharus latifolius. The sequence continues at coordinate 60,814,037 of CM033319.1, read as the reverse complement.
CGAACGTTGATGCCATCTTTCGTCTTTCCTGGAATGTTCAACAACAAACCAATCAAACTGTCACAAACATTTTTCTCTACGTGCATGACATCAATGCAATGTCGAACTTGTAAGTGCTCCCAATATGGCAGATCCCAAAGAATCGATCTCTTCTTCCAAACATTTTTTCCTGGAGGTTTAGAACATTTACCGAACTCAACTTTGATGTCCTTCACGCGCAAGTAAAGCTCCTTACCAGTCACAAACACTGGGGCTGATCCTTTCTCAGGCTTCCCATTGAATGACTTCCTCTTCTTACGGTAGGCGTGATGCATCGGAAGGAATCTGCGGTGACCCATGTACACTGTTTTTCTGCAGTTCGATAACCACATGCTGTCAGTTTCATCCAGGCAAATAGGACAAGCCTTGACTCCTTTCGTACTATACCCCGACAAATTTCCATAGGCCGGGAAATCATTTATGGTACAAAATATCATGGCCCGCAACATGAAATTCTCTCGCTTATGTGCATCCCACACCCGCACCCCTTCGCTCCACAATTTTTGTAAGTCCTCGACTAACGGTGATAGAAACACGTCAATATCATTCCCGGGTTGTCTGGGTCCTGAAATTAGTAACGACATCATGATGTACTTCCGCTTCATACATAACCAAGGAGGAAGATTGTAGATGCATAAAAGAACCGGCCAAGTGCTATGTCGACTGCTCATATTTCCGTGTGGATTCATACCATCCGTACTCAGCCCAAACCTTATATTCCTCACTTCGCCGCCAAACTCACCGAATGTTCTGTTAATGTTTCTCCATTGAATGGAATCAGCTGGATGTCTTAGTTTTCCGTCTTGTTTCCGACCTTCAACATGCCAACGCAAGTACTTCGCATCTTTCGGATTTGCAAACAGCCGTTTCAATCTGGGAATCACAGGCAAATACCACACAGTTTTGGCCGGAGGCCCTTTCTTTACCTCATCACATCCATTGTGATAAATTTTGTCCCCATGCTTATACCGCGATGCACCGCATCTTGGACAAACATGCAAATCCTCGTACTCGTTACGGTACAGAACACAATCATTTGGGCATGCATGTATTCTTTCGATTTCCATTCCCAACGGACACAATAGTTTTTTGGCCTGGTAAACCGATCTTGGCAACTCATTTCCCTCTGGAAGCATGTCCGCTAACAGATCCAATAGCACCGTGAAACTCTTATCGCTCCAACCGTTGCTTGCCTTCAAGTTATATAATCTCAACACAGAAGACAACTTTGTAAATGTTTCACATCCGGGGAACAAAGGCTTCTCAGAATCAACAATTAATTTCTGAAATTTAGCTAAATCGTTTTCGCTGTAGTCCTCTTCTACATCACGTAACATTTCATCTAAATTGTCGTCATCTACATGGACTTCCGAATGAACATTATCAATGTTTTGATCATGATCATCATTACTGCAATCCACTTCCGGGTGCTGCTGAGTGGTAGCGGTAGTGCTCGTTTCCTCAAGATCTTCACCATGCCATATCCAACGGGTATAGCGTGCGTTAAAACCACGATGAATCAAATGACTCCTAATCTGATCAGAGTTGCCGAACCTTTTTAAGTTCATACAATCTATACAAGGACAATGCATATCTTTCTCTCCCTTCTTCGCCTTCTCTTGCTCAGCAAATTTAATAAATCCATTCACACCCTCCAAATACTCAACAGTAGTACGTTTTATTCCATACATCCAATATTCTCGGTCCATCTACAATTATTTCACAAAATTGACAAATCAAATAAATAATTAATGACTCAGGGCATGCATATATGAATGAAACATAATTAGCTAGGCCATATGTGTGTACATGCATGAGCTGTTTAATTACATTAAATGGATTTGTATATATGAAACCCTAATTAACTTGATGCATGCATTAATTGGAAGAGCCAGCTAGCTAGCTGCTTAAATTCAGCAAGCTATAGCTAGCTAGCCAACCCAGCCTTCTAGCTAGCTTGGAGATACATGTATCTAGTTTAATGAATTGCAAGTAGAGAGAGAGGGAGAGTGTGAAAGAGTGATAGAGAGAGAGAGAGGTGATGAGAAGATAACAATACCGAGGGGGATGGAAATATGATCAACCTCTCAGCTAGCTTCTCCAGATCACTCTAGCTTGGAGTTGTGCGCGGCTGAAATGATTCCAACATGTAGAGCGCAGAGCAGGGGTCGACCTAATTAAGCTGTCCAATTTTACTATCGGTTCAACAACATTAACCGATAGTAAAATAAGGTCCCCACTGTCATAACCATTAGTGTATATGAAGTCATTTTACTATCGGTTTGTGTTGTTGAACCGATAGTAATATGTAGTATATTGTATCGGTTAGTACAGTGATAACCGATAGTAAAAAGTCAGTAATTTCACTATCAGTTACCCGAGAAAAACCGATAGTACTATTCAATATATTATATCGGTTAATACAGTACCAACCGATAGTATAAAGTGAGTAATTTTACTATCTGTTACGAACGAAAAACCGATAGTACTATTGTAATATATTATATCGGTTGGTACAGTAATAACCGATAGTAAAAAATCAGTAATTTCACTATCAGTTAAAAATGGAAAACCGATAGTACTATTTAATATATTATATCGGTTTGTACAGTAATAACCGATAGTAAAAAGTATTTGCATTTCACTAACGTTGGATTAGTGTATAACCGATAGTAAAATGATGGTTTTCCGCCGCTGTCGTCCTATTCTATCGGATTTTTCCTAGATTGCTTACAACCGTTAGAAAATAAGGGTTAGTGGAATGCACTTCTGTAGTAGTGGCCTTGTCTCCGGGAATCGCGGCGGGGATGGTGTCCGGGAGCCGATCCGGTTAAGGTGGCGTCCGGTGTGGCATTTGGACAACTTTGATAATCATCGTGCCGAATTGTCCCCTCGGCGACCGGGGCTCCGGATGATCCCTCCCCTCTGAATACTTCCACCGGAGGGATACGAGTTCTGGCCTGAAGATGTGCTCCGGGACGCTCGGCGCCTCGTACGGGCATTGTACCGGGACTTGACCCGGGAGCTAGCGGAGAGCCTCCGGGAGTATTAGGTGTAGGAACCTTAGGGCTTAGAGAATCCCCCGGGTTAGAACCCGGGTTGTATCGTTTCCGAAGCCCACCGGAGGGGGAAGATGTCCTCCGGGTTTGATAATCAATAAAGCTGTTGCTGTTTCCTTTCATTGCCTCTTTATTTTCTTCTTCTTGGATGGTCTGGACGACTCATCTTAACAAGGATGAGCTAAGTTTCCTCGTGGGTGGTGCGGTCGACACCCGGGGGTTCCTTATCCCCCCCGCCCACAGCGGGTCGGAGAATAGCTCCGCGCGCTGTGGGGGTAACAAGGACCCCGGGATAGAAGTCAACTGTAGGATAGGAAATTTTCTAAGTTAGAAAACTTTAAAACGAGGTTTTCAAGGAGAAGACCTTCCGGGGGACAATCGTCCGATCGCCGTGAGAACGGAGAGCCGGGAATAAGGCCTCATGTGGAAGAAATGTCCAAGAGAACCCGATGAGATTTCCGAAGGTGAGCTTCCTAGGAGACATTCGTCCGGTCGCCGTGAGAACGGGGAGCCGGGAATAACGTCGCTGGGGACCAATCGTCCGGTCGCCGTGAAAACGGGGAGCCGGGAATAACGTCGACTCCCGGAGGAGGAAGATAGATCCAATCAAGCCGCAAGGGGCCGATCTTCCGGTCGCCGTGAAAACGGGGAGCCGGGAATAACGTCGACTCCCGGAGGAGGAAGATAGATCCAATCAAGCCGCAAGGGGCCGATCTTCCGGTCGCCGTGAAAATGGGGAGCCAGGAATAACGTCGACTCCCGGAGGAGGAAGATAAATCCAATCAAGCCGCAAGGGGCCGATCTTCCGGTCGCCGTGAAAACGGGGAGCCGGGAATAACGTCGACTCCCGAAGGAGGAAGTGCCCGAAGACGGGTCTTGAGTGTTTGGGCAGGGGACTAGTCTCCCAAAGTGACTCGTTACCATGGCCACTGTGACCGGGTTGCCGCTTACACCCTCAGTCCACGAGGGCTGATCGTAAGCCGCCCTACGGGAGTGGGACTCCCGTTGTAGGGACTTGTTGGGCCTGGCCCACTTCCTCGCGGGGAGGGCATCGCCGCTAGGGGCGGTAATGAGAGAGATCTGCAATGAGACAGTTTGAAAAGCAAGACCTATGTATTGCTAATAAAATGAAGTACAGGGCCTCCCCCTGCGAAGCCGCGAAAGGGGAGGAAAATACAGTGTCCCTCCTCCCCCTCCGGCGTGAACGCTCCGGGGGAGGGGACAGGCCCGTAAGGCTAAACATAGAACTTGCGAAGTAAACGCAAGTTCCACGTGTGCTTCAGCTCCTGCTCTTGAAGGTTGGAGAGCTTGTAGGCCCCCGAGCCCAGGACTGCGGAGATCCTGTAGGGGCCCTCCCATTTGGGGGAGAGCTTACCCTGGGCCTGGGGGTCCGTCACGCGCTTGAGGACAAGGTCCCCAAGGCGGAAAGCTTTCTCGCGCACGCGTTGATTGTACGCGCGCGCCATTTCTTGCTCGTAGATGGCGTGGCGGAGGAGCGCTCGGTCGCGTTCCTCCTCCACGAGGTTGATCTCCAGACGCTGGTTGGCCTCGTTGGCCTGGTACGCTGAGGGCGTAGCTCCCTCCAGGAGCTCAACCCGCAGTGACCGGAAGCTGATCTCCGGGGGGAGGACTGCCTCCGCCCCATAGACCAGGGAGAAGGGAGTACGCCCCGTCGCCCGGGAAGGGGTCGTGCGCATGGAGCAGAGGATGCTAGGGAGCTCCTCTGCCCATGCACCCCGCTTAGAAGCGGTTTGCTCGAGTCTCCGGTGCAACCCCTGTAGGATCACGCCATTGACCCTCTCGACAGCCCCATTGCTCCGGGGATGGGCCACCGAGGCGAAGTGGATGACGAGCCCCAGGCCTTCGCAGAATTCCCGGAAATAAGCCGAGTCGAATTGGGTCCCGTTGTCCACGGTGATTTCCCGGGGGGCACCAAAACGACATACGACGTTTTTCCAGAAAAAGCGCTGAACGGCCCGGGACGTGATGCTGGCCAAAGGCTCCGCCTCAACCCACTTTGTAAAATAGTCGACTGCGACTACCACATACTTGTATTCCCCGGGCGCTGGGGGGAAGGGCCCTAAGAGGTCCATCCCCCAGCGCACAAAGGGCCAAGTGATGGGGATCGTCTGCAGCGCTATAGGGGGGAGGATCGAGCCCTTGGCCATCTTCTGGCATGCCTCGCACGCGGAGACAAGGTCTCGCGCGTCGCGCATGACCGTGGGCCAGTAGAAGCCCTGCCGGAAGGCCTTGGCCGCGATAGCACGCGGGGCTAGGTGAGAACCACAGCTCCCCGCGTGGATGTCTTCGAGAAGTTGAAGTCCCTCTGGCCGGGGGAGGCAGCGCAGGAGGGCGGAAGCCCCCCGCTTGTAGAGCCTCCCCTCCAGCAGGAGATATGCCCGGGCTTTAGCCCGGAGGCGTTTAGCCTCGGTCTCACTAGGAGGGTCCCCCTCCCCCTTGATGAAGGAGATGAGGGGGTCCATCCAAGATGGAGTCCGGGCGATCTCGGCGACCTCCAGGACATGAGGCTCGTCGCCCGTGTCCGGGGAGGCCACCGAGGGCTTCGTGATGATCTCCAGGAAAGCCCCCTTGGGGAGCGATTCCCGGGCGCTTGCTGCCCGGGCCAAGGCGTCAGCCCGGTCATTGTCCCTACGTGGGATATGCCGGGCCTCGAGGCCGTCGAAATGCCTTTCCATCTTTCGCACTTCCTGCAAATAAAGACTTAAGTTTGCGTCATGGCACAGGTAAGACTTGTCCACTTGGCAAACTACGAGCTGAGAATCTCCATTGACTAGGAGGCGCCGAATCCCCAGGGAGCGCGCGAGGCGCATCCCGAGGAGCAAAGCCTCGTATTCGGCGACGTTGTTGGTTGCGGGGAACTCGAGCCGCGCGGCGTACTCGAGTTCCTTCCCCTCGGGGCTCCGGAGGACTACTCCCGCACCAGCCCCGGCGAGACCCAGCGACCCATTGACCCATTGAACATGAGGGTCCAATGATCACTGCGTCGGGGCGGCACAGGGAGATCTTCGTCCCCGGACCCAGAGGCGGGAGTCCACTCTGCGACGAAGTCGGCGAGGACCTGCGACTTGATGGCAGAGCGGCCGGTAAGGGACAGGGAGAAGGGCGCGAGCTCGGCCCCCCACTTCCCGATCCGGCCGGTGGCTTCTTTGTTCCGCAGTACCTCCCCGAAGGGGAGGGACGACGGGACGGTGATGGGGTGCCCCAGGAAGTAATGCCGAAGCTTCCGGGACGCCATGAGGAGGGCGTAGCAGATTTTCTCCATTTCCGTGTGCCGAGTTTTGGCCCCTTGGAGGGCCTCACTCACGTAGTACACCGGACGCTGCTGCCCCCTTGCTCCTTCACCAAGACCGCGCTGACGGCGACTGGGGTCGCGGCGAGGTAGAGGAGCAAGGGTTCTTCCGGAGACGGACTCACGAGCATTGGGGGGCTTGTGAGGTATTTCTTGAGGTCGTTGAAGGCTTCCTGGGCCTCGGGGGTCCAGCGGAACCCCTCGAGCCCTCGGAGGATCTTGAAGAACTGGAGGCCCCGCTCCCCCGACCGGGAGACAAAACAGCTGAGTGCGGCTAGACAGCCGGAGAGCCGCTGGACATCCTTGACGGAGCGCGGCGGGGGCATATCTAGGAATGCCCGGATCTTCTCGGGGTTTGCCTCAATGCCCCGCTGGGACACGAGGAAACCTAGGAGCTTCCCCCCGCGCACCCCGAAGGCGCACTTCTCCGGGTTGAGTTTGAGCTCGAACGCGCGGAGGTTGCGGAAGGTTTCAGCCAGGTCGTCGATGTGGGAGGCTGCGCGGCGACTCTTGACAACCGCGTCGTCTACGTAGACTTCAACGTTGCGGCCGACTTGCTCTTTGAAAACCAACGTCATGAGGCACTGGAAGGTTGCCCCCGCGTTCTTGAGCCCGAAGGGCAATGGACGTAGCAGAAGGTTCCGAGGGGAGTAATAAAACTCGTCTTCTCCTCGTCCCCCTCCGCCATCCGGACTTGATGGTAGCCAGAGTAGGCATCTAGGAAGCTCATGAGCTCGCACCCCGCAGTGGAGTCGACGAGCTGATCAATCCGCGGGAGCGGGAAGTTGTCTTTGGGGCAGGCGCGGTTAAGGTCGGTGAAGTCCACGCACATCCGCCACCTGCCGGTTGATTTCTTGATGAGGACGGGGTTCGCGAGACACTCGGGGTGCAGGACCTCCCGAATGAACCCCGCCTCTCGAAGCCGGGTGATCTCCGCCTTGATTGCCTCTTGGCGCTCGAGGGAGAGTTTCCGCAGCTTCTGTTTGACCGGGGGGTGACCGGGGGCCACTGCAAGCTTGTGCTCAATGACCTCCCGGGCGACGCCCCGCATGTCTGAAGGCTTCCACGCAAAAACATCGGAGTTTTCACGCAGAAAAGCCTCAAGTTGCGCTGCGTGTTCCTCGGGGAGCTCCACCCCGATCCGGACGGTTTGGTCTTCGTTGCCTGGGGACAGCAGGACCTTCCGGAGGCCCCCTTCTGGACGCGGCTTGAGGAGGGGCCTCCCGGGCGGTGCCGCAGCAACATCTAGTTCCGGGGGAGAAGCCTCCCCCCCGGGCGTCTTTATGAAGTTGACGCTTCCGATTGTGGCCGCAGCGCGCCCATATAGAGCACGGGCCATGTCTTGGTCTCCCCGGACGTTGATCACACCATGCGGCCCGGGGATCTTCATGCAGAGATAGTTTTGATGGGTGGCAGCCCCCAGCCGGTTGATTGACGTCCTCCCCATAATCGCGTTGTAGGAGGAGGGGAGGTCCACTACATCAAAGCGGACCAGGTCGGTCCGGTAGTTCTCGGGGGTGCCGAAGGTCATTGGAAGATCTACCTTGCCCACGGGGTGAATTGCCTTCCCCGGGAAAAAACCTTGCAGGGGCCCGACAGCGGGCTGCAGGAGCTTCTCATCCACCTGCATTTCTTTGAAGGCCTTCAGGAATAAGACATCGGTGGAGCTCCCGCCGTCCACCAGGATCCGGGCCAGATGGCAGTTGTAGATGGTCGCGGAGACAATGAGCGCGTCGTCGTGGGGGAAGCGAACCCCCCGCGCGTCTTCTGCCGTGAAGGTGAGGGGGACGTCTGACCACTTCGGTGGCGGGGACGCGTGTAGCACACCCACAACCTTGACCTCGCGCGCGTACTCCTTACGCTGGCGCTTAGAGTCCCGCCCGGAGGCAGATCCTCCTACGATGACGTTGATGTGCCGCTGCGAAGTTTGAAAGGGGAGAGCTTCTGAAGGCTCCCCCTCCTGCGTCTGCTGACCCCCCGTGGGAGCGGGAAGGGCCGGAACAGCTGGCCGAGGGAGCAAGGAGGCCGGAGTCCCCCCCTGCCCGCGCTGGTCGAGGAAGTCCGCGAAGTGCTGCAGCAGCTGGCTACAATCTCGGGTAGCGTGGTTATTGGACCTGTGGAGGCTGCACCACGGTCCTTCCCGCCTTCTCCCCGCGGGGCCTTCCCGGGCGCGCGAAGACTGTCCTCCCCCATGGCCCTTCGGTTTGGGGAAGGGGCGGTTGGCCCTCGGGGGGTCGCGCGAGCCCCCTCCGCCCTCGAGGACAAAGGTGTCCCGAGGCCGTGGCTCGCTACGCCTCCCTTGTCTGGGGTGTTTGGGGGGATCCCTAGCCCCACGGTCGACGGGGGTGGGAGCCCCCTAGGTCTTCTTCCAGATATCGTCTTCCTCCGCCCGAGCGTACTTCTCGAGCACGTTGAAGAGCTCGTCGGCGGAAGAGGGCCAGCTCCGGGAGAGCCTTCGGTGGAGCTCCCCCGGGAGGATGCCGCTTTTGCAGGCTTCGATGACCGTAGAGTCGGGGACGTGGGCCACTTTGCTCTTCATCTGAGCAAAGCGCTTGAAGAAGCTTCTGATGGTTTCCCTAGTCCTCTGCCGGACAGTGTATAGCTGCAAGGAGTCCAGGGGACGCACATAGTTCCCTTGGAAGTTGGCACAGAACTCCCGCTTGAGCTGCGAGAAAGACTTGATGGAGGCGGCCTTCAGGTTGTAGAACCAGGAGCGGGCAATGCCGGAGAGGTAGAGGGGGAAGACGTTGCACTGTACTGTCTCGTCCCCCCCGGCCGTGGAGATGGCAGTGGAGTAGACCTGCACAAACTCGTAAGGGTCTGCCTCACCGTTATAGTGCTCGATGTGCGGAGGGCGGTAGGGCCGCGGCCACCGGATGCTGCGAAGTCTTCGGCACAGGGGCTGGTTAGCCCCCTGCACTTCCCGGGGAGAGCCCCGGTCGCTATCTTCTTTCACGGGACCTTCGTTGTCCGAGTCTGGAAGCGGTCCGAGAGGTCCGGCAGAATGGCGGTGGCGACGCTTTTCCTCCGGACCGGGACTGAGTTCCCGGACGTCCGGGCTCTCCGCCGGACAGGTTGGCTCTTCAGCGGGTCTCTTCCCCCGGCCGGTGCGAGAGCGAGGCTCCCCACGCCCACGGCCGGGGGGAAGTTCTTCCCCGCGCTCTGGTGAACGCATTCGCTCGACCTCCCCCAGGGCGAAGCGGACCTGTCCCGCCGAGCGAGGAAGCTCGTGCGCTGTAGCAGCCGGCCCGGATGCTTCCGGGGCCGGTAGGGGGGAGCCCCCTGCGACGACCCCCGGGACCAGAAAGGGGGAAGCCCCTGTGTCATCCGGAACCGGGGAGGGGGCACCCGCGGCAACGACTGGAATCGAAGTGGAGGGGGCCCCAGTGGCCACGACCAGAACCGGGAAGGGGGCAGGCCCTGTAACACCCGGAACCGGCAAGGGGGGAGCCCCCACGGTGACGTCCGGAACCGGGGAGCCCAAGCGGGGGGAAGTCCGCTGCGGCACGGGGGCTGCTCTGTCAACTGCCCCCGGTGCGGTAAACGCGACGCGGGGGGCGGGACTGGCTCCCGGCGCAGGGTAAACCCCCGGCAAGAGGTGGGCTCCCGGCCCCGGGAACAGGCCGGGGACGGGGTACCCCCCTGGTGCCACGAAGGGCCCCGGCATGAAATAACCTCCCGGCACCGGGACGGGCCCGGGTGCCGGGAAGGGTCCGGACGTATATCCCGCAGGGGGAGGGAACCCCCCGGCAGGATCATACGGGGCGGACAACCCCCCGGAGGCCGGAGGGGCCGCCGGGTAACCCATAAACGGGGGCATGTTCCCCGGATACGGGTGTGACGCAAATGTGGGGGCCGGAGGCCGCGCCAGCACGCTAAGGAGCTCGTCCATAGAGCGCTGAGCGCGGAGCTGGCCTTCCACGAGAGCTTCGAGCAGGGCGTCCCGGGGAGCCGGGGGGCTGTCGGGGGGAGACTGGTCCCGGCCGAGGTCCCCGCGGGCGCCGGGAACGACCTGGAGGTGGACGCACCTAAGTTAAGAGGAAAGGAGGGAGGCAGTACCTGGGCCAGGTCGCCTCCGGAAGGGACCGCCGGGACAGCAGTGTCCCGGGCGGACGGCGCCGGGTCTCTGAGACCCGGATCACCGGGAAGGGTGCGAGCCCTTGTTCTTGGGGGAGCCATGGCGTCTTGTCACGAGTCCCCACGGACGGCGCCAACTGTCGTGGTATTGCGAATACCCCAGTAGGTTTTGAGAATGATCCTAGCGAAGATTACGCGGCGCGGGTTGACCGGATGACCGGTCCTCCCCCGCCGGACAAGCACAAAAAATGACACACGGGTTTATACAGGTTCGGGTCCCGGTGGGGACCCTAGTCCTGTCGACGCGCTCCCGACCGGAGTCGGCTGGGGAGGCTCTCTCCGGGGGAGAGGCTTCCGGAGCACGTCTGTGAGTTTAGCTATTCCAATAAAAGAACCGATCCCTTACAACAGAGGGGTACAAGGGCTATTTATAGCCCCAAAAAGAAGCAAAAAACCTAAACTACCCCGGAAGCCACCGTCGGATTGAAGGGTAGGACCGTCCTTCTCCCGGTCAAATGCCTTGGATGCTTGACAGGTGGTCGCTAGTTCTCGAGGCGCTCCTCGCGTGACCTGCACGTGATAAACAGTTCAAGACTTTACCTTTAGGAGGGCGATGAGGCCCGGGACGGCGCCGGAGGCCAGGTCCCGGGGGCCAAAAGGCGGCGCCCGGAGAGGCCCTGGAGGCCACGTCCCCGGGCCAATGGCGGCGCCCGGGGAGGCCCCGGAGGCCACGTCCCCGGACCAATGGCGGCGCCCGGGCCGGCACCGGAGGCCGCGTCACGGGAGCCAAACGGCGGCGCCCGGGGAGGGGCCGGAGGCCAGGTCCCCAAGCAAATGGCGGCGCCCAGGACGGCGCCGGAGGCCGCGTCCCGGGAGCCAAACGGCGGCGCCCGGGAGGGCACCGGAGGCCACGTCCCGGGGGCCAAAAGGCGGCGCCCGGGGAGGGGCCGGAGGCCAGGTCCCCGGGCAAATGGCGGCCCCCGGGACGGCACCGGATGTGGGACCCTCATTTGAGGATTCCAGTGGCAATCGCCCAGGTGGATTGCACTCAGAAAAGGGCACATTACAGCTCACAACAATAGAATGCATTATATGAAAATGCGAGTAATTAAAAACAAGAGCTGATCACAAGGACCAACATCACAATAACTTAGCGCCGAAGTGACGCATTTAATTGTTAATACAAATTAAGGAGTTTTCGACACAAAGGTCGGCACAAAATAAAACAGCAACGATAAACAAAAGGGCTCCATCAGTCTTCTTTCTCTGCAGCGGCGGTATTGCATGGGCCTTCTCCACATCGAACTCCACCTTGGTGCATAACCCTTTAACCAGATGGGTCCTCAGTTTCTTCTTCTTGTTCCACATTGGGTTCAAGACCATAAGATTCAGGGTCGGCGAATCCTTCCTCTAAATTTGTTTGAAAAGCAAGGGTGAGCACATTGTCCATATGGTGCTCAACAAGTCCCAAGTAACAATGCATAAATATATAGATGATGGGGAATTTCTCAAAGAACAGCTCTTTGGCTCTGTGTATAAATATATAATAGATTTTCACATGTAGCCTTAAAGAAAGGTCTTTATTCTCGAAAGCGGGACTTTTGAAATCCTAAGCTAGATTTTCAGAAATGTTGTGTGTGGCGGTCTTTCATGAGTCACCACTTTACTCAGATTTTGCGAAAAACTTCCAAAAGCTACTTGTGCTGCATCGACGTGAATAGGATTCACAGCGCGCAGACTCCATGACCTGGGAGCTCAGAGTATCCGATACTTTTTAAACTTTGCAAAGGTGTACCACCTTAATCCACCAATCATTCGGCTTTCAAGTCGGATCAGCTTCATGCGACTTTTACGCATGTGACAAGGCCGAGATGACACAACAATTTACAGTCCTAGTATTAACCATTTCCCTGCCCGGTAAATAGACAGTTAAGTCTCAAGTACCGTTGTGGGTCCTCCCCACTGCCTTACTTCCTAGCCTGGGCCTATGTTCTCGCAAGACACATAGCCTCTCTTGATTACAGTCGCGCACGACTTAATCTGGCTTAGGGCGTCTTCCTTCTTTCCACCTTTTCCTCTCATGATTTTTCTGAACTCACATCACTCATGGCCTTCTGCGGCCCACCAGTTCTCGCAAGAAACTGGACCGACAACCATTGCAGGGAAAAGCTAACACTAAAGAAAGCTACTAAGTTGCGCCCGTCCCATAAACAGGCAGGTGGTTGGTACGTTTTTCATGCCGCATAGAAGCACAACACAAGGTTCTAGTCCTTATGAATCTTTAGTGAGGAGTCTTTCACATTCCCAGTGCGCACACAGCACCATCCAATCAAACCATCCTCACTATCGATTCCAATCACATTTTCTTTCACAAAAAGGGGTTTGAACATGCTTTTCTCATATGTGACCATTCAACATTTATCATATAATCTTTAAGCATAGCATAGCCCAAGCATGATAATCTAGGGTGACAAGGGTGCAGGGATATTCAATGTCAAAAGGGGCTTTACAATCATTTAGGTCATATCTAGTCATCTTTATGGAAGCATAATTCTTATTTGAATCTAAGGCATGCATATACTTGAAAACAGTTAAAACATACTTCATTTCAAAATAGTAGGCGAGACATGATCAAGGGTTTGAGACTTGCCTTGCAATGACGGGTCTAGGTGCTCAAATGAATCTTCAGGGATCTCCTCTGCTCCTTCAACGTCTGGTTCCACGACGGGTACAAACAACACATACACACTATATAAGCACACAAGCACTAGAAAATAATACGTAAATACATCATGCATGCAGGGGAATTGGTTTAGACAAGGTCACTTGACATTGGTTGAAGAGATGGGTTCAAAGGGCTTGAATATCGAAGGGCCGACATTCGACTCATGGCTCGACGTTGCCCTAAATCGGTCCTAGGTTTGTTTTCTGGAGATGTGATAGTAGGGAATATTGTAGAACATGGCTCAAAAGGCTTAGTGGACAAAGTGGCATTTCAATAGCTCAAAAGTAACAAGCCTAAATCATCCAATGCCACAGGTGGACATGCACTGACATAGTGTTTGACATGGCCAGAAACTAGGGCATTGCATAACTTTTGACTCAGGACTCCAATTGATGCACAACTTTGTCTAGGGTTTAGGCATTGACATTAGCTACAAAACTCTCAACAGGCTCAAGGGCTGAAAGTGGCCGGAGGGTGGCCAAATCCGGTGAGCAAACACGGTGGCCTGGACATGAACTGAGCCACTGGACAGCAACCTTGGCATGGCTATAACTTTTGATTCAGGTCGATTCAGAGGTCGGGCTAGTAGACAAAATTACTCAGGGGGTTGAGATCTATCTAAATGACAAAGGTGAGCGAGGCTAGATCGGCCGGGGATAAATTCCGGCGACCGGCGCTGGAGAAGACGGCCTCCAGATTGGGCATTTTCGTTTTGAAGGGTTTGAGCTTGTTTCCTTGCTCAGGGAGTGAGAGGGTGAGGTAAGGGATCCATTTGCGGGGTCAATTTGGCCGGAGAGTGGCCGGAGAAGCTTGGCGACGAGGAACAGCTCACTGGTGGCGCGCAAACTTCGGAAAGGCCGTGATTCTTGCTCAATTTTGAAATCCAAGCTTGCAGGCTTGCTCAAAAAGGTGCACTGGTCAATTCCCATCATAGGCACGAAGGCTAATTTGGGCTAAAACGCTAGGCATTGCGGGAACAGGGGTTTTTTCGGTTTTCCGGTGATTGCCGGCGGTGAGGTGCGCCGGGGACCAATTAACGGCTATGAAACGGACAGGGGGATGAAAGGAACTTACTGGTGGCGTTGGTTTGGAGGGGGAAGCTTCGGGCGAAGCTGGCGCCGTAAGCTTCAACGGTTGCTCGCCGGGGAAGATGAGCTTCGCGGCGGCGCTGAAGGCTCGGTGGCTCTCTGGTGCTAAGACTAACGCAAATGAGCTAAGGGGTGGTGCGAGGCAATGCTGGGCAAGGGAGGGGGCTTATATAGCCGCGGGTGAGGCGCTCGGGAGCAACAGCAATCGCCGGGGAGATCTTCTTCTGACGCCGGGACGGTCATCGATGCTCTTCGGGACGCGGCGGGGCTCTGCCAGAGGCGGTGAATCGCGGGATAGCAGGATACGGTCAGGGAGATGGCGAAGATCTACGGGATGGTGGCCAAGTGGCATAAAGCTCCTGGCAGCAGCAGCAGCAGCAGCACGCGCGCGCGAGGAAGACGATGGCACGGTGGAGCTTGAGCGCTCCACGGTGGCGGTACAGGTGCGCACGGCTGGGGGCTACGTGGCTGTGAGGTGGCAACGCGAGGGCTTCGCCGGCGACGAGTTCAACGGCGCGGCAAACTGGCGGTTTTCCTGGTTGAAAACTTCTCAGGGGCCCATTTGCGAACTTTGGGCTGATTTGCAACGATTTGGACTGATCTGTGAAGGTTTTGGTTCGGGAAATTGGGCCTAAATGCAAATCTGAAGATCTGAAGGGCTGATTTGAATTCTGATTTTGCAGATGGGTCCTACTAAATGTCTTGGACTCATCCAGCAGGAAAAATGATGAAATCCGATAACATTTGGTGGTTTTGACAAAAATCGAAAACAGGGTAATTAGGGTAATTAGGGTTTGAACTTTTGTCGAAGCTGAAACTGGGGTTTTGGTCGAGATTCTGGGATTCTTCCAGAAGGGAAAAATGTTCAGAAAAATGAAAGAAAGGTTATCACTTGATCAGATTTGGATTCTGAGATGATCTGGGACTTTTAGCCTTTTTGGGTTTTCTGAAACTTCTGAAAAGGACTAAATTGAAACGCTTTTGGACTGAAATGTGAAAATGATCTGGGGAAAGAGGTTTAGCAGCCAACTTTTTAGGTTAAGGTAGTGGCATACCCAAGATCAAGATAGGGTTAAAACATCAGGGTTTCCAAAGAAGTTATGCTGATTCGTAAGCAGAAAAGATAATCAAAAACTGGGGTGTTACAGGCGGTACCTGGGCCAGGTCGCCTCCGGAAGGGACTGCCGGGACAGCAGTGTCCCGGGCGGACGGCGCCGGGTCTCCGAGACCCGGATCACCGGGAAGGGTGCGAGCCCTTGTTCTTGGGGGAGCCATGGCGTCTTGTCACGAGTCCCCACGGACGGCGCGAACTGTCGTGGTATTGCGAATACCCCGGCAGGTTTTGAGAATGATCCTAGCGAGGATTACGCGGCGCGGGTTGACCGGATGACCGGTCCTCCCCCGCCGGACAAGCACAAAAAATGACACACGGGTTTATACAGGTTCGGGTCCCGGTGGGGGCCCTAGTCCTGTCGACGCGCTTCCGACCGGAGTCGGCTGGGGAGGCTCTCTCCGGGGGAGAGGCTTCCGGAGCACGTATGTGAGATTAGCTATTCCAATAAAAGAACCGATCCTTTACAACAGAGGGGTACAAGGGCTATTTATAGCCCCAAAAAGAAGCGAAAAACCTAAACTACCCGGGAAGCCACCGTCGGATTGAAGGGTAGGACTGTCCTTCTCCCGGTCAAACGCCTTGGATGCTTGACAGGTGGTCGCTAGTTCCCGAGGCGCTCCTCGTGTGACATGCACATGACAAACAGTTCGAGACTTTACCTTCAGGAGGGCGATGAGGCCGGGACAGTGCCGGAGGCCACGTCCCCGGGTCAAAGGCGGCGCCCGGGACGGCACCGGAGGCCATGTCCCGGGAGCCAAAAGGCGGCGCCCGGGGAGGCCCCGGAGGCCACGTCCCCTGGCAAATGGCGGTGCTCGGGGAGGCCCCGGAGGCCATGTCCCCGAGCGAATGGCGGCGCCCGGGAGGGCACCGGAGGCCACGTCCCGGGAGCCAAAAGGCGGCGCCCGGGAGGGCACCGGAGGCCACGTCCCGGGAGCCAAAAGGCGGCACCCGGGGAGGCCCCAGGGGCCACGTCCCCGGGCAAATGGCGGCGCCCGGGAGGGCACCGGAGGCCACGTCCCGGGAGCCAAAAGGCGGCGCCCGGGAGGGCACCGGAGGCTACGTCCCGGGGAGGCCCCGGGGGCCACGTCCCCGGGCAAATGGCGGCGCCCGGGAGGGCACCGGAGGCCACGTCCCCTGGTCAAAGGCGGCGCCAGGGACGGCCCCGGAGGCCATGTCCCGGTAGCCAAAAGGCGGCGCCTGGGGTGGCCCCGGAGGCCACGTCCCCAGGCAAATGGCGGCGCCCGGGAGGGCACCGGAGGCCACGTCCCGGGAGCCAAAAGGCGGCGCCCGGGGAGGGGCCGGAGGCCAGGTCCCCGGGTAATCGTGACACATCTTACCTGGACTTTTTCTCGCGGAGATTTCCCCCAACAAAAACGCCTAAGCTTTTGCTTTATTGGTCGCTGTCCAGGTCGAATTGCTAACCTGTGCTCGATTATTTTCCTTCGTTCACCGGGCATGTCAGACGGTTTCCACGCAAACACATCTGTGTTAGCCCGGAGGAAAGTAATGAGCTCGAGTTCCTATTTGTTATCTAGGCCTGATCCGACCCGAATTGTCTTGGATGGATCATCTGGGTACAATGGAACTAGTTTGATTTTCTCATCTGGTCGAGGAGCAGCCTTGATCGCATCGGTGGCGACAGTGGCGACCTGAGCGTCCCGGAGGGGAAGTTAGTCGACCATCTCCAGAGATAGCCGGTCGCACGTGAGCGCCACATTGCGACTGCCTCGGACCGAGATGACACCTTTGGGGCCAGGCAATTTGCCGCACTCTTAAGCATAGTGCGTTGCCATCATGAACTTAGCAAGAGTTGGCCTACCAAAGATTGCATTGTAAGCCGAATCACAATCAATTACGTCAAAAGTAACCAAATCTGTTCGGAAGTTATCCGGTTCTCCCAGTGTGACCGGGAGGACCACCTGTCCCAACAGCATCATGGAGGTACCAGGGATTATCCCATAAAATGGATGGATTATGGGCTTAATCTTCAAATGAGGAATTTGCATCTCGTCGAGTACCTTGACCAATAAAATGTCAAGGGAGCTCACTCCATCGATCAGAACCCTTTTGACTCTCGCATTACTGATGATCGGGGTAATCACCAGAGGGAGCCTCAATGGCCGAGTAAGCCCCGCAGGACAATCAGTGCGATCAAACATCAAAGGTGTATCCGACCAATGGGGGTACTGAGGTTCACCAAGGGATGTCTCCGTTTGGTTAACCTCTCGGTAAAAGGCCTTAAACTACCTTTTGGAAACAAAAGAGGAGGAACCCAGAAAATAACATTAATGTGATTATGAGGTACCTGGTAGGACATCTCTTCGTCTCCGTCGGCGTCTCTAAGTCCACATGCTTGTTCTTTAGCCGGTAAGGTCGGCATTGGTCCAACTCCCTGGTAGAAGTCAACCAACTGCTTCAACCAACTCCTGTAGTTCTTGAGGTCGTGGCCTGCGGAGTTGTGGAGTGGACACCACTTATTGCCTTCCTTTTGTCAAAGAAGGCTTCTCTGCAACTGCAACCTCGCGGTATTGTCCAGAGCGGTTCCTCTTCGACTTTTTTGACTTCCCGCCCGACGAAGATTTCGGCTTCTTGGTCGAATCTTCTTTCCTAGCGTCCTTGACACCCGGTTGAGGCGGTAGGTCACCCTTATCGACCATCCGGTTCCATTCGACCACTTCGGCCGCGTCGGAGTATCGATCGGCCATATCAAAAAGATCAGCCACTGATCGAGGAGGATGGATGAGCAAGTCTTCGGTGAATCTCCGATACCGAACGGCATGTTTAAATGCCCTGATAACAGAGCTGTCAGATATGTTCGGGATGGTATTTCTCACCCCGACAAATCTCATGACAAACTGACGAAGGGTTTCGGTCAAAGTTTGTCGCAGTCGATGGAGGTCGTCCTCTTTACCCGGCTTTTGATAAAAATTTTGGACATTGATAAGGATAGTGTCGCGCCCCGTGACTGGGACAACGACTACTCCTGTAGAGACCTAGCTCGCTGCAGCTAGTCTCAACCACAACCCTTTGACTTCCCAGGATGAGTCAAACACAGGAGTATATTACATTGCAACAGAGTACTTACAAAATATTAAGCAGTGTGGCCTGCTGGCCTTAATATTACATAAAGAGGATTACAATGCCTGCAAGGCATTCAGGGTTTAACAAAATATTTAACTACACAGCAGAAGATAGGTGACCCTCCCACAAAAGAAGTTGACGGCGGAACAACACACTTCAGGGTTCTGGCGGAACTGATTCTCCTCCTTCTGGATCCACGTAGTACTCCGTGCCATCATCTTGATCAAGGTAGGCTCCATCTATTGAGTTGAATGTTGCAAGGGTGAGCACTTACGTACTCAGCAAGTCATAGGTAAGAGTAGATATATATATAGTAGTGATGATATGAACCTAGACTAGTCAAGAATTATGGATATTTGTAAAATAATCCTTTTTCTTTCATACCTCATCTCATGGCAGCACTTTTTATAATATAACATCATCACTCATGTTCACTAGATTATAGCACTACTGCGACACGTCGACACACGACAGCCCACGGTAGCACTCCTTATCATGACAACACATGTCATTTGGGTAATCTTGATTTAAACATATTTTATTTAGAAAATAGTACTTGTGTCACACCCCGTGGATTTAATCCACCGCAGCAGACTCCTATAAAACCCGGGAGCTCGGAGTATTCGAATACATTTTTAACTCTGCAGAGAGGTACCAATTTACCCGCAAGATATTCCACTTTCAAACCTTTCCTATCATAACAAAATGATTGGACCCCTGACTCACTTCATACTGTGAGCGGCAAGGTGGAAATAACAAGAACTTTTGTTATGTATCACTTACAATTCACCCCCGACCCTGTGGCTCTCAGCGAGGCACAGTTGTGGCAGGTTGTATCCAAACCTCCACCCCATTGCTTATTCCCATTACTGGGTCAGCGTGCTTGATCACCTTCAGTGATATGTGTGGGAGCCGCGCTCCGTGTTTATCGTGCATCACAACACATCTCATGCAGGGGTTTCATGTGCGATCCACATAATTACTTGTTCAGGCCTGTCCCATACCAGGCTTGCGGTTAGCACGTTGTTCATGCCACTAGACGCACAACACAAGGTTCTAGTCCTTATATGCCAGTGACCAGACCATCCACAACCCTGCACCTTCAGTGCCTGCATTCCTTTGCAGTCTAGCACCTCCAGTGCTACAGCCATCCATATCATTTTTCTGGTCACGGCTAGGGGTTTTATTTCATGAATATAAGTATATAAATACATATAATAGTTCATGGCTCAAAACTTGTTTATTTCACATTTCACCGATAACCAGTCTAGTACTGCCAATTCATAAATCAACCATTCTCAATCTTTCACATGCAATATTGCCTATATTCAAGGTTATGTTTTAGCAACATTTAAAATATAGGTTCAAGATGACCAAGGATATGACTTGCCTTCCGCGTCGTAAAATGCAGCAGTCGACGTCGGATCCACAGTGAAGTCCTCGAACTCGGGCTCTTGATCTGCTCTCAAATCAAACAAACAACCAATAATCATAATCTTTTCAATACATTATTATACTATATGCAATGATGCAAAGATGAAGTCTTGATGATTCTGAAATGATTGGGTTAAGAGGCTGATTAGGGTTAAGTTAAGGAAACCAATGTTAAGATTAGCTGTCAAAGGTTTACAAGGTTCCAAATGTCTCAAAATATCAGAATGATGTCAAGGTTGCGACTGGTTCGCTCAAAAACAGCGAACGTCTTTAGATCGACATTCGGTTCAAAGCATCGACATAGGGTCGATGAATGATAGAGGGGTTATTTTAACTTGTGGTAGTAGAATAAAATGTAGATCACAACTCTACAAATTTAGTCGACAAAGTGATTTTCAAATTACACAAACAGAAGTGGGTAAACAAGGTCAATGCCACTGGCTGACAAGCTCTGGCATAGAGCTGACAATGTCAAAAACTAGGGCTTAGCATAACTTTTGATCTGGAGCTCCAAATGATGCACCACTTTGTCTGGGAGGTAGGCATTGATAACAGGAATAAATCATTCAATAGGATCTAGGGCTGAAAATGGCTGGAAAGCAAGAAATTTGATGATGAACAGAGATGAACTGGCTGCACTGGAGCAGTTCTGGACACAAACTTGGCATGGCTATAACTTCCAATCTAGGCCGATCTAGGTGTCGAGCTAGAAGACAAAAATACTCAGGAGGCTAAGGCACATCTAAATGACAAAGTTTTGAGGGCTGAAATGGCCGGAATCACTTTTCCGATCATCGGCGCCGGAGAAGAGACACTGCCAGTTGGGGTTTTCTGTTACAGGCCGAGAGAACTAAATTCCTTGCTTGGAGAGCATCTAGGAGGTATAGGGAAGCTTCTGGTACAATTGTATTGGTCGGAGGATCACCGGAGAAGCCTGGCGACGATCGCCGGTTTTCTGGTAGAGCTTGAATTTGGGAAAAGCTTCGAATGATGTTTAATTAGGGATTCTAAGCTTACAGGCTTGCTTGAAATAACCCACTGATCAATTTGCTTCACAGGTTCGAGGGCTAATTCGAATTGATTTGGCCTGCATTGCCGGAACAGGGCAATCTTCAATTTTCAGCCATTTCCGGTGATCACCGGCGACTGGATGCAATATAGCTCAATTAAATGGTACAGCACGATGAGGGAGATGAGATATACCTTCTGGTGCTGTTAAGTCGGTGAGGAGTGCAGCAGGGCGTGCTGGCACCGTGAGGCCTCAATCTGGACTCGCCGGAGAAGAAGACCAGGACAGGAGAATTTTGAGACTTAGCTGATTTCCAGTGAAACAAGAAGTTGCTGGGGGACAGTGGTGTATAAATAGGCCAGGCGAAGCAAGCAAGAAGGAGACAACGAAGTAATTGGCAGCCGGTGACTTGACTGGTTGCGTGCTGGAGCAACAGCGGCGAAGACACAGCGAAGAACGGTGATGCGACGGCGACAAGCTTGCAGTTGATCACAGTGTCGCCTCATCGGGACCTGGCAAAGTTGTAGCAAGCGGTGGCGACAACACTGGCGCGGCAAAGCGACGTGGCGAGGAGTTGCTGACAAAAAGCCGTTGATCGCGCGCGGGAGCAGCACTGGTCGTCGACGTAGCAGCGGCCTTGCCACAGCACTAGCTGGAGTGGGGACACGTGCGCACCGGCATGCATGGTCACGAGCGCGGGCGAAGCCTCACCGGCGATGAGCAACCACGGCGCACAAGCACGGCAGTTCCTGGTCGTGCGCACAGTAGCTAGCCTGGTCGAAATTGGGCTGATTTGCAATATTTAATTTTCACAATTGGGCCAATCTGTAATTCTGGAGATTTGGAAGGTTAGAGTTGAATTTGATTTCACTAATCTGGTAGATTATATTCAACAGGTTAATTGGCAATGATAATTGATAAAATATGATACGTTTGAATAGTTTTTGATACAAACTGAAAATAGGGTAATTTAGGGTAATTGAAATCTGAATTTCATTTGGTTTTGAATTCTGGTACTTAGGATGAGATTTTGGAATTTGAACAGAAGAGAAACTTGTGACAAATAGCATTTTGAGAAGATTTGCCGAAGAAATTTTGAATTTGGAGTTAATCTGGAGATTTTAGCCTTTTTGGATTTTCAAATAACAAATAAGGACTATTTTGCGATAATTCTTGGACTGATTTGTGAAAAGAATCTAAATGGTGAAATATGGCTGTCAAATTTTTATATTAAGGTATTGACATACCCATGATCATATTCCAGGAATAATCTGGTCTGAACTTGGTCAAGATTCGGATTAAATCTGTATTTTTGAAACTTAGGGTATTTAAGTAATAGAAGGTATTTCTGTTTTCGAAAACAGAAGGAGCTGATAAATCTGAGAGTTAGGGATAGAATTGGATCTAGGTTCTGAAGGCTTTTAAGTTCAAAGAAACTGATAGATCATATCTGAACAATCTGATCTTCATTTGAGGTCACAGGATAGATTTTGGAGATTTCAGGGCTTGAGATAGAAACTGATCTGGCTATTACTACAGATATATGCATGCATGCTATTTATGAAAAAGGAAATTTTCACCCCTAACTCAGGGCGTTACAGATAGCGTCGCACAGCATTTCCCAATTGTAAATAGAGCCTTCAGGCTGATTAAGCAGCCAAGTTCTAGCCGGTCCTTCAAGTACTGTAGGCAGGTAGTTGGCCATGACCCGGTCATCACCTCCTGCCGCTTGGATGGCAGTGATATAGATCTGAAGGAACTCGGATGGGTTCTGAGTTCCGTCGAACCTTTCTATGGCCCCTGGTCGAAACTTATCAGGCCAAACGACCGCACGAAGGCCGGGCGAGAAAGCTTTACAACCAACATAGGGACCGTGAACTGCCCTGTGACTCTTGACCGGATTACGAGCGACTTCACGCAACGGTGTAGTTATCCGTGATCCCAGATGAGAGTGGACAGGGAGGGTACAGGCGGCGGGTAACTTCCTCGACCAGAACCAGAGTGAGAACACTCTCGTTCGCGGGAACGTGTTACCGACCGGGAAGAGGCCGTTGGGGTCGCCTCAGATGCGACCTCATCCAGCCTCTCCGCCAGGATTCTGGTGATGGCCGGTTTCTGCGAATCCGTGACCGCAGGAGGAAAATTACGCATGACTTCCGCTATAGATCGCAGTCGACCATGTGTACTTCTCCTTGGGGCACCAGGTGTTACCGTTTCTTCGTCCACCGGGAAACGCTCCGGGGGCAAAGATGGGGTTTGGTCGCGTTTGCGACCACATGATCGTCGGGAAGAACTCGGAGCAGCATCGTAACGAGCCTGCGCATCTTGAAGAGCCTCGAGGGCCGTTCTGCGTAGTTCGTTGTTTTGTTGCTCGAGATCTTGATCCTCCTTCTGTTTGTGTTCCTGTTCTTCCCTAGCAGCCCGTTGATCAGGAGTTTCCTCTGATAAGGCAGCAAACTGTCTAGGGAGAGAGGTCGCCGATGGAGAAAACATCTCGGTTTGTTCCAAGTCGGACTCGAAATCAAAGAGACGGTGGAGGTTGTCAGGGTCGAATCTACCCAGGCAAATTTCCAAGTCGATATCGTCCTTCCCCTCAGCGGGGTCGTATGATGGACCGGACTCACCCTCTAGCGCATTAAGAACCTCGGTGGGTTCTGACCTTGCACCAGTCGCTCCCTGGTCGATGGACATGACCTAGAGAGACGATTCGACCCCTGGAAGATTTTCGCCTCCAACTTCCTCCATCGGAACAGGATCGCTTGGAGAAGGCATTGGACTGTGAGCATAATCCTCGAGATCGAAATCGTTCTCGGAACCATATACTCCAGCCATATTTCAGCGAACCTCCGGATGAAAATTAGGACGCCTTGAGAAAGGCCCCACGGTGGGCGCCAGCTGTCGACGATTCAGACTCGGGGTCCTTAGCCGAACTTATGCAGAATTTATAAATAGTGAGACCTTTCAGGGTGACCCTCCTGGAAGGTATGTAGAATTATGGAGAACTGGAGCACAGAGAAGTTTATACAGGTTCGGGCCCTCGATGGTGGGAGTAATAGCCCTACGTCCTATTGGGATTGCACTATGTGTGGTAAAGAGTTACAAAGTGACGGGAAAAGACCTTCACAGGTGAAAGTTTTCCCTGTATGAGTGTACAAAATGAAGCCTGGGAGGCTTGTGGAAGCTATCTAATCTAAGCCGTAGCCTTGGTTGTTCGATTCTTCAAGTGAGATATGTTGTGTCTTGATCTCCCCTTTTGTTTGATACACCATGCCGCATTTTTATATTGGTCGAAAGGGCGCTAAGTCGTAACGGCATCAAACGGTTGCTTGGATGCGGTTTAGAGAACCGCTCTTAACCTCCACAAAGGTTTAACATGTGTTATTCGTGGATAACCGCACGTATTAACCTCCTGACGGTTGTTCCTCTACGTGGAAGAATCTTTGGGATACTTGGGATATTCTTGTTACAGGGACAAAATATTCCCACGTTCCCTGGTCGAAAGAATTCTGACCGCGCGATGTTGGCTTACCGCGCAACATCTTCAGCCTTCTGTCCGTGCACAACATACGGACTCCTGACCACGCACTAGCTGCGGTCTGATCGTGTAAAGACTGCGACCTCGGGCTGGTACCCCTCAGAATGACTTGAGTTCGCACCACCAGGCACGTGTCTGGTTCGAATCTATCTTGAACCAGTTGCGCATTCATTTGCACTGACTCGGGTGTCAATCCTCGTCACTACCCATATCTCATTTTTGGAGAGTGAACTCAAGAAACTACGATCAGAGCTCTCTTGTAAGCATATCTCTGTCCAGAGTACATTGACTTCTTTATATGAATCACTTGTAATGACCTTTTGTCGCAGCACGAGATGTCCAGATAAGCCGGCTCGATCAGGAGAAAGCTACACTCCAAGCGAACCTTGATTCTGTTCGCAGGGAGAACAAACATTTGAGCACATCAATCTCTTCCTGCAGTAGTGCTCAAGGGAACATCTTCGAAAAACTGAAGATGGTGTCCAGTCTACTAAGGGCTGATGTGGTCAAAACCGCGGTGGACGACCTTAGCCTTAGCGACTGGACAACGCTAGTCACGACTCAAGCGGAATCACTCCTCGAATATCTTCCTGAAGATACTAGGCGGCAAAAAGAGGCGATTAAATCCAGGGTTTGATCAACTGCCTCCAACATCCTCTGCCGACTTTGTCTTCTCGATGGCCCAGATCTAGATCTGAACGCAGCGGTGGAAGAAGCAGAGGTCGAGAGTGAAGACCAACTTGGGTCTATTATGGAGGAAGTTAGACCTCTGGCGAACAACTCTTAAACAATCTCGGCATACTATAAACTCTTGTACCTGTATAAACACAGTTTATAGAATGCAATGCATGCATCTTTCGGTTTTGTTTTGAAGGAAAACACTTCTTTTTGTTTCATATTACAACCATATTCCCCTAGCCCCCGCCTGTGATTATATATACTGAAGACTTTGTATTATAAGCACAGGAAAGATATGGGTGTAATGATGACCAGGGATATTCGACCAGACCAACAATTATATTCGGTACAATGCCCAACCTTGTTGCAAACCGGCAGCCACTCTGATGACCAAGGACATGCCAGCAAGCCCCATGTGCGTTGAGAAACGGCTTATTGAGGGGTGTCTTGTCTGGAAGTGATCATGAGATCGACCAGCGAATCCGATTAGGGTATTGTGGCGATATAACCATTGGCGACCAGCCCCCGAGCCAAACTCGTAACACATGGGCATGAAAGAGAATACTTTACATATGAAACAACCAAAAGCACTTGTTTTATTAAATCATGGTAATCGAAAAGGAAAAGGGATTGAATACTTACATGTAAAACTTGCGTAGTTGATCGATGTTCGATGTATTAGATAAGATCCGACCATCCTCCATTGCTAACCGAGCTGCTCCTGGTCGCGGCACCGAAACAACAGTATAAGGGCCTTCCCATTTCAGGGAGAACTTATTGCGACTAGATTGGTCTTGAATTTTACGTAAAACCAGATCACCCACGTGAAGACTACGTGGTCGCACCCTTTTGTTATGGTGCTTGCACAAAGATTGCAAGTATACCGCGGATTTGATCAAAGCTCGATCACTCTTTTCTTCTAGGAGGATGAGATCCCGTGATCGCTGTTCATTTTGATCAACTTGTTCAAATTGATCTGTCCGAACAGATCTAATACTGATTTCCATAGGTAACATGGCTTCAGCCCCATATACCAGATGGAAAGGAGTATCACCGGTTGCTCGACTAGAGGTAGTTCGTAGTGCCCATAGAACGGTGTAGAGCTCGTCTGCCCAAGCCCCTGAGCGTGTCTTAAGGCGATTGAAAATACGTTTCTTGATGCCTTGTAACACTTGCCCGTTGGCACGTTCCATGGCACCATTGCTCTGCGGATGAGCTACAGAAGCAAAACACACCTTGGTTCCAATCTGATCGCAGTAATCTAGAAAAAGACCACTAGCAAACTGGGAACCGTTATCTGTAATGAGACGATTTGGAACACCGAATCGAGCGACAATATTCTTATGGAAGAACTTTTGTGCTGCAGCAGCGGTAATATTGCGTACCGGCTCGGTATCAATCCACTTTGTAAACGTGTCGATGGCTACGAACAGGAACTTGTATCCATTGACCGCTTGTGGCATAGGGCCAACAATGTCCATCCCCAAGACCGCAAAAGGCCATGCGAGGGGAATGGTTTGTAACGCATAGGCAGGTTAGTGAACCTGTCTCGCATGAAACTGACACTGTGGACACATTTTGACCATATTCTTGGCATCATCGAGTGCCGAAGGCCAGTAGAATCCTTGTCAGAAAGTTTTTTCGACCAGTGTACGATATGACGCGTGCGCACCGCATACACTGTCATAAATTTCTCTCAAGAGGGATTTGCCATCTTCCTGGGATATGCAACGCATGAATACGCCCTGAGTACCCTTTCTATACAAAACTCCTTCGATGAGTTTGTACAGACGCGCTTTTCGAATCAACCGATCGCTTTTAGTTTCATCCTCGGGCAAGGTCCCATGTTCAAGATAGACCCTCAATGGATGAGTCCAATCTTGTTCCTGTCCGAGGTTGGTAACGCAAACTGTTACCGGATCATCCTCGACCAAAGTCATAATCGAAGGATGTTCCAAGAGTTCAACGAACACTCCTGCCGGAGTGGATGTGCGTGAGGACCCAATTTTGGATAATTGGTCTGCGAGAATGTTGTCCTTTCGCAGGATGTATTGGACTTCGAAATGACTGAAGTGTTTTTCCAATCTCCTCACTTCCCCCAGGTAATGAGCCATTGTCTCATCGGAGGTGCTGTACTCCTTGTTTACCTGGTTTACGACCAGCTGTGAGTCTCCCCTCACCACTAATCAACGGACTCCGAGGAATTTTGCTGCCCAGAGCCCTGCAAGAAGACCTTCGTACTCTACTGCGTTGTTGGTCGCAACAAAGTGTAGTTGAAAAACAAACTTTAGCTGCTCGCTCTAAGGCGTAACTAAGACCACTCCAGCCCCCGAGTGTTGAAAACTACGAGAGTCGTCAAAATACATTGTCCAGTAATCGGGGCATTCCAGTTCTTCGGACACCTACACGGGTGGCTCAGGATTAGTCCATTCGACTACGAAATTGGGCAGGACCTGAGACTTAACCGCAGTGCGGGTGGCGTAATGGATATCGAAAGTACCGAGTTCGACAGCCCATTTGGCGATCTGACCAAACTTCTCCGGATTACGGACAATATCCCCCAACGGAAAAGATGAAGGTACTGTGATCTTGTGTGCTTGGAAGTAATGTCGTAGCTTTCGGGAAGCCATCCGTAGTGCGTAAAGTATCTTCTGGACCTCAGGGTACTGCTCCTTAGGGCCATGAAGTACTTTGCTTACATAGTAGACGGGTCTGTGAAAACCTTCCCTATCCGCGATCAGGACAATGCTGACCGCGTGTGGCGTGGCCACCAAGAAGAGAAGTAATGGTTCTCCTTTGTCGGGAGACACCAAGACCGGTGGACTGGATAAATACGCTTTCATCTCCTGAAATGCCTTTTCGGCCTCATCGGACCATGTAAAATTGTGATGTTTGCGCAGGGCTTTGAAGAAAGGTAGTCCCCTTTCGCCTAGTCACGATATGAACCGGCTTAAGGCCGCCATGCGAACTGCTAGGCACTGAACATCCTTGATGGTCGAAGGAGACCTCATCTGTTCGGTAGCCCTGAATTTTTCAGGATTGACTTCAATGCGTCTGGAACAAACAAGGAAACCAAGAAGTTTTCCTGAAGAAACCCTGAAAGAACATTTCTCCGGGTTTAATTTTATTCCAAATCGATTTAAATTACAGAAGGTTTCAGCGAGATCATCTAAATGAGACAATCTTTTGGTGCTCTTTACAACCAAGTCGTCTACGTAAGCTTCAAGATTACGCCCCATCTGGGAAAGAAAGGTCTTTTGCATCAAATGCTGGTACGTGGAACCTGCGTTCTGGAGACCGAATGGCATTCTGACATAGTAGTAGGTGCCGAACGGGGTGATGAAGGCAGTATTCTCTTCATCTTCTTCTGCCATGATAATTTGATGATATCCTGAGTAAGCGTCCAAGAAACTCATCAGTTCGCAACCCGCGGTAGAATCGACCAGCTGATCGATGCGGGGAAGGGGAAAGTCGTCCTTCGGACAGACACTATTGAGGCTGGTGTAGTCGACGCACATGCGCCACTTACCATTTGACTTGCGAACCATGACCGGATTTGCAAGCTTTTGCTTCCTGCCGATCAACAGCAAAGCGCCTGAGCTTTTGCTTTATAGGTCTTTGTCCAGGTCGAATTGCTAACCTGTGCTTGATTACCTCCCTTGGGACACCGGGCATGTAGGATGGTTTCCACACAAACACATCTGCGTTAGCCCAGAGGAAAGTAATGAGCTCGAGTTCCTATTTATTGTCCAGGCCTGATCCGACCCGAATTGTCTTGGATGGATCATCTGGGTACAATGGAACTAGTTTGAGTTTCTCATCAGGTCGAGGAGCAGCCTTGATCGCGTCAGCGGCGACTGTGGCGACCTGAGCGTCCCGGAGGGGAAGTTGGTCTACCATCTCCAAAGATAGCCGGTCACACGTCAATGTCACGTTGCGACTGCCTCGGATCGAGATGACACCTTTGGGGCCAGGCAATTTGCCGCACTGGTAAGCATAGTACGTTGCCATCATGAACTTAGCAAGAGTTGGCCTGCCAAAGATTGCGTTGTAAGCCGAATCACAATCAATCACATCAAAAGTAACCAATTCTGTTCCGAAGTTATCTGGTTCTCCCAGCGTGACCGGGAGGACCACCTGTCCCAATGGCATCATGGAGGGACCAGGAATTATCCCATAAAATGGATGGATTATGGGCTTAATTTTTGAACGAGGAATTTGCATCTCGTCGAGTGCCTTGACCAATAAGATGTCCAAGGAGCTACCTCTGTCGATCAGGACCCTGTCAACTCTCACATTACTGATAATAGGGGTAATGACCAGAGGAAGCCTCAACAATCGAGTAAGCCCCGCAGGACAATCAGAGCGATCGAACATTAAAGGTGTATCTGACCAACGGGGGTACTGAGGTTCACCAAGGGAAGTCTCCGTTTGGTTAACTCTAGATAAAAGGCCTTAAACTTCCTCTTGGAAACAAAAGAGGAGGAACCTCCGAAAATAACATTAACATGATTACGAGGTACCTGGTAAGACATCTCTTCATCCCCGTCGGCGTCTCTTAGCCCGCATTCTTGTTCCTTAGTTGGTGAGGTTGGCATTGGTCCAATCCCCTGGTAGAAGTCATCTAATTGCTTCAACCAACTCCTGCAGTTCTTGAGGTCGTGGCCTGCGGAGTTAGTCGACTTTTCTGGCTGGTCGGCGCTACGACCACCAGAGGCAGTTTTATTTTTAAATGATGGCTTGTTACCTTTAGTCGAAGGAGGCTTCTCTGTGACCGCGACCTCTCGGTATTGTCCAGACCGACTCCTTTTCGACTTCTTTGACTTCCCGCCTGATGAAGATTCCGGCTTCTTGCTTGAGTCCTCCTTTCTAGCATCCTAGAGACCTGGTTGAGGCGGTAGGTTACCTTTATCAACCATCTGATTCCATTCGACAGCCTCGGCTACGTCGGAATATCGATCAGCCATATCAAAGAGATCGGCTACTGATCGAGGAGGATGGATGAGCAAGTCTTCGGTGAATCTCCGATACCGGACGGCATGTTTAAATGCCCTGATAACGGAGCTATCAGATATGTTCAGGACGGTATTCCTTACCCCGACAAATCTCTTGACAAACTGATGAAAGGTTTCGGTTGAAGTTTGCCGTAGTCGATGGAGATCGTTCTCTTTACCCGGCTTCTGATAACAATTTTGAAAATTGCTGAGGATGGCATCGCATAGCATTTCCCAGTTATAGATTGAACCTTCGGATTGGTTAAACAACCGGGTTCTTGCCGGTCCTTCGAGGACTGTTGGTAGGTAGTTGGCCATGACCCGGTCATCGCCGCCTGCCGCTTGGATGGCAGTATTGTAGATTTGGAGGAACTCGGATGGGTTGTGAGTTCCATCAAACCTCTCTATGGCCCCTGGTCTGAACTTGTCTGGCCAAACGACCGCGCGAAGGCCGGGCGAGAAAGCTTTACAACCCACGTAGGGACTGTGGATTGTCCTGCAGCTCTCGATCTGTTCACGGGCAACCTCACACAATGGAGAAGCTACTCGTGGCCCCAAACGAGAGTGGACAGGAATTCGATCCCTATCACGTGAATCCTGCGCCCATCTGGACTTATCCTGTCGAGATGGTATAGGTGGCGGGTGACTCCTCCTGCAGGAACCAAAGTTAGAGTGGCCTCGGTTATGGGAGCGTGTCACTGACCAGGAAGAGGCCGTCGGAGTCGCCTCTGATGTGACCTCATCCAACCTTTCCGCCAGGATTCTGGTGAAGGCCGATTTTTGCGCATCCGTGACCGTAGGAGGAAAATTGCGCATGACCTCCGCGATAGATCGAGCCGGCCATGCGTACTTCTCCTAGGGGCACTAGGTGTTACCGTTTCTTCGTCCGCTGGGAAACGCTCCGGGGGCAAAGACGGTGTCTGGTCGTGTCTGTGACCACGTGACCGTCGGGAAGAACTTGGAGCAGCATCGTAATGAACCTGCGCATCTGGAAGAGCCTCTAGGGCTGTTCTGCGAAGTTCGTTGTTTTGTTGCTCACGATCTTGATCTTCCTTTTGTTTTTGTTCCTGTTCTTCCCTAGCAACACGTTGATCGGGAGTTTCTTTTGATAAGGCAGTGAACTGTCTAGGGAGAGAAGTCGCCGAGGGAGAGAACATCTCTGTTTGTTCCGAGTCAGACTCGAAATCAAAAAGGCGGTGGAGATTATTAGGGTCAAATCGCCCCAGGCTGATTTCCTAGTCGACATCATTCTTCCCCTTAGCAGGGTCGTATGATGGACCGGATCCAACCTCTAACGCATTAAGAACTTCAGTGGGTTTTGATTCTACGTTGGTCGCCTCCTGGTCGATAGACATGACCTGAATGGTCGAATAGACCTCTGGGACGTCCTAGCCTCAGATTTCCTCCATCGGGACAGGATCGCTCGGAGAAGGCATCGAAATGTGGGCATAATCCTCGAGATCAAAATCATTCTCAAAATCATATGCTCCAGCCATGATTCAGCGAACCTCCGGATGAAAATTAGGACGCCTTGAGAAAGGCCCCACGGTGGGCGCCAGCTGTCGACGATTCGAACTCGGGGTCCTTAGTCGAACTTATGCAAAATTTGTAGGTTGTGAGACCTTTCAGGGTGTCCCTCTGGGAAGGTATGATGAATCAAGGGTAACTAGAACACAGAGAGATTTATACAGGTTTGGGCCCTCGATGGTGGGAGTAATAGCCCTACGTCCTATTAGGATTTCACTATATGTGGGAGAAAAGAATTACAAAACTAGGGGAAAGATCCTCACAAGCGAAGATCTTTCCTGTATGTTTATACAAGATTGAATTTGAGAGGCTTATGAAAACTAACTAACTTAGTCTAGTGTCTTCGGTTAATCTTTTGATCTTCTGATTCTTCGATCCCCCTCGTCCGACCTGATGCACTGGCTTACCCTTTTATACTGGTCGAAAAGGTGCCAGGGCATAACGGCATCGAACAGTTGCTCGGGTGCAGTTTTGGCAACTACCCCTAACTCCCACGCAGGTTTAACACGTGTTATTGAGGAATAACCGCATGCATTAACCTCCTGACGGTTGTATCCATACCTGGAAGAACCTTCAGGATACTCGGAATATCCCTGCTGCAGGAATTAAGTAATCCCGCGTCTCCTGGTCGAAGGTGTTCTGACCACGCGTTCGCTTGTAATCATCTGACCGCGCACTATCTGCAGCCCTCTGTCCACGTATTCGCATACGAGCTCCTGACCACGGACTGTCTATGGTTTGATCGCGTAAAGCCTGCGATCACATGTCTGTACTTCTCAGAGTAACTTGAGTTCGTGTCAACAGACACTTGCCTGGTTCGAATCTGTCCTGAACCAGTCGCGTATTTATTTGAATTAGCTCGAGTATAAATCCTCGTCAAAGTTCTTTAAAAAGAACATTGGGACATGATTTGGTGTCCCAAGTCATCTCATAACAGACAATGGGTCCCAATTTATTAGTGGTCTTTTTCTGAATTATTGTGAAAACGTTGGGACTAAAATTTGTTTCACATCCGTTGCTCACCCACAGAGTAATGGTACAGTTGAATGTGCCAACGGGCAGATAATACATGGGGTTAAGAAACGAGTTTTTGATCGCCTGAAATTACGATCGGGGGCTTGGGTGGAAGAACTTCACTCCGTTATATGGGCATTACACACTACATCTAGTAGGCCACAGGCGAAACATCTTTCCAACTGGTTTATGGTGCAGAAGCCATGCTGCCAATTGAAATCAAACTTGGCTCTGCTCGCACAGATCACTTAGATACTATAAATAAAAGTGAAAGACACGAAGACGATATTACCTTCCTCGAAGAAAAATGTGATCAAGCACTGATCCGCTCAGCGGCATATTTACAAGCTCTGCGTAAATTCATAGTTAAAGGGTGCGACCACGTACGCTAAACATGGGAGACTTGGTTTTGAGAAAAATCCAAAACCAGTCTGATTGCAATAAATTCTCCCCTCAATGGGAAGGTCCCTTTATTGTGGTCACAATCCCGCGACCAGAATTAGTTCGATTGGCTATGGATGATGGAAGAATATTATCAATCTCCTGGAACATAGACCAGTTATGTAAGTTTTTTGTGTAAATTCTTTCTCATTCCCATTTTTAAATTCCTTATCATTAAAGAAGTATATTTATCACTCTATGTTATGGTTGCATTCCCATTCTTAGCCTTACTTTTAACCAGGTCACACCCGGGGGCTAGTCATGACATATGAAAAGTACCATGGTTTGATGTGTAAATGATTTGCTGGCCAACTCATGATCGCATCTAGCTAAGACATCCCTTTCTAAGACGATTCTTGCTGCATAAGGGACTTACTAGTATATTCTGATCATTCAAGTAGCTGTCAGTTACAAAAAAACTCACACATTTGAACTAGGCCAATTGTCTCTGCGACCATAGTTGTCTCCTTACTTCAAGTGAGTTATCATGCGACCGCTATACTAGGTTTTCAGTATAACTGGACGCAAGAGGGTGCTAGGGGAATATAACTATAGCACTGAGTCAGAAAACTAAGTACTTCGCATTTATAAGGTATAAAAAAAGATTTTACTGCAACAGTAAGGTAAATATTTGCATTCTTTTTTCATTTCATCGTAATAATTGTTTACATGAGAGGAGATACATTGTCTTCAAGAAAGGCCAAGGTCGCACAGCAATTTTTCAATTAAAGGCCTGACCTCGGCCATGGTTGCCTCTAGCTGGTCTTGGCTGTCAAAGGTCGTGTCTTCCCCATTGGATTCAGACTCAAATTTGGACCATGGTGAAGCCTAAGTTTGCAAAGGATGGCAAAGGCTACAGATATAACATTATTCTTTAGCACCTCTTTATGCCTCCTTGCAATTTCAGGAACATTTGCGACTAGGAGTTCAGCTTGAGCCACGACCAGTTTGCAGGACTCACCAAAGGAAAAATTGTCCTTCTTAGGATCGATAACATCCACCTTCAGTGAGTCCGCGACCACCCGCAACTTTGCGAATGTTTCCTTTTCTATCAGACTACCGCTCTTGATAATTTCTTTTAAAGTGCCCTTCTCATTGAGGGCAAGCTTTACGGTCTCTTCAGCCTTCTCTTTGGCAATCCTGAAGTGGCTGATTAGCCTTTGGATATTATCTAGATCTTCTCCACACTCAATGCTCTTCTTTTCATAGTAATATTTTTCTTCAGCCAGCTTCAGGTTCTCCTCTCTTTGTTCTGAGCAAAGGAAGAAACAAATTCAATTGAGTTCATAAAATTTATAAACTTCATAAAGGCAATGGAAATTTATGCCAAAATGAGCTTACCATCCACTCTGGTCTGCAGTTGGCTCCAAATCATCTGAAGGCGCTCGGCTTTGCCTAGGAGAGAATTGGTTAACATAACCTTCTACTGTAAGGTCGCATTTTGCTCTTCAGTGCCCTTCAGTTTGGCCCCAAGCACCAGAGTTTTTGTAAGCCTTTCGCTGCTTACTTTCTGGGCTTCGACCAATTCATTCTCTAGAGAAGATCGCTCAATGATCGCAACCTCTTTGTTGTTGCATTCATTGGCGACCTCATCTAGTAAGGTAGATTTCTCCCTACAACAACATAAATTGTTATTCAAGTATATAAAGGGAACTGAGTTTAAAGCAAGATAGTTACTGCTTTAATTTGTCACATCCTGCTTGAGCAACCTTGACCTACTCCACCAGTAGGCCAAACATGGCCTCATCACGAGCAGTGTTCTGAATAGAATGAAAGGGGAAATGCATAAAGAAGATTCCAGAAGAAACAAGTGAAGTCATGAAGTAAAGATTCTTACTTACTTCCAAAAACTTCTCGAAGTACTTCTCTGAGAGGTCCCCGAATCCAACCGCTTGGCAGGTCGATGCCAAGTTTTCCCGCACCTACCTATCTTTGTCAAGGAATTGAGACTGAATGCTCAAGTCCAGGGCAGGGCGCTGGATTTCAGTGGGTTGGACTGCCATCTCATGTGTCCTCTCTTCTCCTTGTTTTTTTGAACGGG
Source organism: Pharus latifolius (assembly GCA_019359835.1). Taxonomy (NCBI): domain Eukaryota; kingdom Viridiplantae; phylum Streptophyta; class Magnoliopsida; order Poales; family Poaceae; genus Pharus; species Pharus latifolius. The sequence continues at coordinate 60,778,871 of CM033319.1, read as the reverse complement.
AGAGAGGGACAACTTCTTTGACCAAAGGGGGAGCAAATGTACTTGCTTGTTCGTTCGTCCCCATGGTCATGGTCGCAGCTACAACCTTAGCCTCTTCATCATTGGTAGGTTCAGTAGACTGCTGTTGGGGGAAATCTCCACGCGGTCAAGTCCAGGTAAGTTCATGATTGCCCGGGGACAGTGGCCTCCGTTGCCGGCCCCGGGCGCCGCCTTTTGGCTCCCGGGACGACGCCTCCGGGGCATGTCCCGGGCGCCGCCTTTTGGCTCCCGGGACCCTGCCCCCCAGGCAAGACCCGGGCTCCGCCATTCGCCCGGGGACAGTGGCCTCTGGTGCCCGCCCCGGGCGCCGCCTTTTAGGCTCCCGGGACCGTGCCTCCGGGACATGTCCCGGGCGCCGCCTTTTGGCCCCCGGGACCGTGCCCCCCGGGTGAGTCCCGGGCGCCGCCATTCGCCCGGGGACAGTGGCCTCCGGTGCCCGCCCCGGGCGCCGCCTTTTAGGCTCCCGGGACCATACCTCCGGGACATGTCCCGGGCGCCGCCTTTTGGCCCCAGGAACCGTGCCCCCCGGGTGGGTCCCGGGCGCCGCCATTCGCCCGGGGACAGTGGCCTCCGGTGCCTGCCCCGGGCGCCGCCTTTTGGCCCCCGGGACCGTGCCCCCCGGGTGTGTCCCGGGCGCCGCCATTCGCCCGGGGACAGTGGCCTCCGGTGCCCGCCCCGGGCGCCGCCTTTTAGGCTCCCGGGACCGTGCCTCCGGGACATGTCCCGGGCGCCGCCTTTTGGCCCCCGGGACCGTGCCCACCGGGTGGGTCCCGGGCGCCGCCATTCGCCCGGGGACAGTGGCCTCCGGTGCCCGCCCCGGGCGCCGCCTTTTAGGCTCCCGGGACAGTGCCTCCGGGACATGTCCCGGGCACCGCCTTTTGGCCCCCGGGACCGTGCCCCCCGGGTGAGTCCCGGGCGCCGCCATTCGCCCGGGGACAGTGGCCTCCGGTGCCCGCCCCGGACGCCGCCTTTTAGGCTCCCGGGACAGTGCCTCCGGGACATGTCCCGGGCACCGCCTTTTGGCCCCCGGGACCGTGCCCCCCGGGTGAGTCCCGGGCGCCGCCATTCGCCCGGGGACAGTGGCCTCCGGTGCCCGCCCCGGACGCCGCCTTTTAGTCTCTCGGGACCGTGCCTCCGGGACATGTCCCGGGCGCCGCCTTTTGGCCCTCGGGACCGTGCCCACCGGGTGGGTCCCGGGCGCCGCCATTCGCCCGGGGACAGTGGCCTCCGGTGCCCGCCCCGGGCGCCGCCTTTTAGGCTCCCGGGACCGTGCCTCCGGGACATGTCCCGGGCGCCGCCTTTTGGCCCCCGGGACCGTGCCCCCCGGGTGGGTCCCGGGCGCCGCCATTCGCCCGGGGACAGTGGCCTCCGGTGCCCGCCCCGGGCGCCGCCTTTTAGGCTCCCGGGACCGTACCTCCGGGACATGTCCCGGGCGCCGCCTTTTGGCCCCAGGGACCGTGCCCCCCGGGTGGGTATCGGGCGCCGCCATTTGCCCGGGGACAGTGGCCTCCGGTGCCTTCCTCGGGCGCCGCCTTTCGGCCCCCGGGACCGTGCCCCCCGGGTGAGTCCCGGGCGCCGCCATTCGCCCGGGGATAGTGGCCTCCGGTGCCCGCCCCGGGCGCCGCCTTTTAGGCTCCCGGGACTGTGCCTCCGGGACATGTCCCGGGCGCCGCCTTTTGGCCCCCGGGACCGTGCCCACCGGGTGGGTCCCGGGCGCCGCCATTCGCCCGGGGACAGTGGCCTCCGGTGCCCGCCCCGGGCGCCGCCTTTTAGGCTCCCTGGACCGTGCCTCCGAGACATGTCCCGGGCGCCGCCTTTTGGCCCCCGGGACCGTGCCCCCCAGGTCAGTCCCGGGCGCCGCCATTCGCCCGGGGACAGTGGCCTCCGGTGCCCGCCCCGGGCGCCGCCTTTTAGGCTCCCGGGACCGTCCCTCCGGGACATGTCCCGGGCGCCGCCTTTTGGCCCCCGGGACCGTGCCCCCTGGGTGGGTCCCGGGCGCCGCCATTCGCCCGGGGACAGTGGCCTCCGGTGCCTGCCCCGGGCGCCGCCTTTTGGCCCCCGGGACCGTGCCCCACGGGTGAGTCCCGGGCGCCGCCATTCACCCAGGGACAGTGGCCTCCGGTGCCCGCCCCGGGCGCCGACTTTTAGGCTCCCGGGACCGTGCCTCCGGGACAAGTCCCGGGCGCCGCCTTTTGGCCCCCGGGACCGTGCCCCCCCGGGTGGGTCCCAGGCGCCGCCATTCGCCCGGGGACAGTGGCCTCCGGTGCCTGCCCCGGGCGCCGCCATTTGGCCCCCGGGACCTTGCCCCCCAGGCGGGTCCCGGGTGCCGCCATTCGCCCGGGGACGGTGGCCTCCGTTGCCTGCCCAGGGCGCCACGTCATCGCCCTTCTAAAAGGTAAAATCCCTGTTTGCTTATCACGTGCAGGTCACGCGAGGGACGCCTCGGGAATCAGCAACCACCTGTCAAGCATCCAAGACGTTTGACCGGAAGAAGGACGGTCCTACCCTTCAATTCGACGGTGGCCTCCGGGGTAGTTCAGGCTTTTTGCTTCTTTTTGGGGCTATAAATAGCCCTTGCACCCCTCTGTTGTAAAGACGAGCTCATTATTATTTGGAATAGCTAAACTCACAGACGTGCTCCGGAAGCCTCTCCCCCGGAGAGAGCCTCCCCAGCCGCCTCCGGTCGGGAGCGCGTCGACAGGACTAGGGCCCCCACCGGGACCCGAACCTATATAAATCGTCGTGTCTTTTCTTGTGTTTGTCCGGCGGGGGGGGACCGGTCGCTCAGTCAACCCGCGTCGCGTAAATCCCGCTAGGATCGTTTTCAAAACCTGCCGGGGTATTCTTAATACCACGACAGTTGGCGCCGTCCGTGGGGAATCCATGACAAATCGCCATGGCTCCTCCGAGAACGAGGGCCCGCGCCCTCCCCGGTGACGCCGGTCCCGGTGACCCGGCGCCGCCCGTCCGGGACGCTGCTGTTCCGGCGCTTCCGTCCGGAGGCGACCATTCCTAGGTACCGCCTCCCACCTTTCCTCTCCATCTAGGTGCCTCCACCTCCGGGTCGCTCCCGGCGGCCACGGGGACCTTGGCCGGGACGAGCTTCCCCCCGAAGGCTCCCCCGGGATGCCCTGCTGGAGGCTCTCGTGGAGGGCCAGCTCCGCGCCCAGTGCTCTATGGACGAGCTCCTCAGTGTGTTGGCGCGGCCCCCGGCCCCCACATTTTCGTCGCATGCATATCCGGGGATCATGCCCCCGTTTATGGGATACCCGGCGGCCCCTCCGGTTTCCGGGGGGCTGCCTACACCGTATGATCTCGCCGGGGGGTTCCCTCCCCCCGCGGGACATACTTCCGGACACTTCCCGGCACCCGGGCCTGTCCCGGTGCCGGGAGGCTATTTCATGCCCGGGCCCTTCGTGGCACCAGGGGGTACCCCGTCCCCGGCCCGTTTCCGGGGCTGGGGGGTCATTTCATGCCGGGGGTTATTCCTACGCCGGGAGCCAGTCCCGCCCCTCGCGTTGCGATTACCGCACCGGGGCCGGTCGACAGAGCAGCTCCCGTGCCTCAGCGAATTTCCCCCCGCATTGGCTCCCCAACCCCGGACGTCGCCGAGGGGGCTCACCCCCCACTGGTTCCGGATGTCGCAGGGGTTTCCCCCTTTCCGGTCCCGGTCGTTGCCGCAGGGGCCCCCTCTTCGGATCCAAACGCCGCCCCGGGCGCCCCCTCCCCGGTTTCGGATGGTGCAGGGGCTCCCCCCTTTCCGGTCCCGGGGGCCGTCGCAGGGGGCTCCCCCCAGCAGGCCCCGGTAGCTTCCGGGCTGGCTGCTACAGTGCAGGAGCTCCCTCCCCCGGCGAAGCGAGTCCGCTTCTCCCGGGGGGAGGTCGAGCGAATGCATTCTCCCAGCCGCGGGGAAGAGCTTCCCCCCGGTCGTTGTCGTAGGGAGCCTCGCTCTCGCACCGGTCGGGGGAAGAGACCAGCCGAAGAACCATCCTCCCCGGAGGGAAGCCCGGACGTCCGGGAAATCAGTCCCGACCCGGAAAAGAAGCGTCGTCACCACCACTCTGGCGGCCCTCTTGGGCCGCTACCCGACTCGGATAACGAGGGGGCGTCCCCCGTTAAAGAAGACAGTGACTGGGGCTCCCCCCGAGAAGTGCAGGGGGCGAACCAGCCTCTGTGTCGAAGACTCCGTAGCATCCGATGGCCGCGGCCCTACCGTCCCCCGCACATCGAACATTATAATGGCGAGGCGGCCCTTACGAGTTCGTGCAGATCTACTCCACAGCCATCTCCGCGGCGGGGGGGGACGAGAGCGTCCAATGCAACGTCTTCCCCCTCTACCTCACCGGCATTGCCCGCTCCTGGTTTTACAATCTGAAGGCGGGCTCCATCAAGTCTTTCTCGCAGCTGAAGCGGGAGTTCTGCGCCAACTTTCAGTGAAACTACGTACGTCCCCTGGATTCTTCACAGCTATACACAGTGCGCCAGAGAACCGGGGAGACCATCAGAAGCTTCTTCAAGCGCTTTGCCCAAGTAAAAAGCAAAGTGGCCCACGTCCCGGACTCCACAGTGATCGAAGCCTGCAAAAGCGGGATCCTCCCGGGGGAACTCCACCGAAGACTCTCCCGAAGCTGCCCCTCCTCCGCCGACGAGCTCTTCAACGTACTCGAAAAGTACGCTCGCGCGGAGGAAGAAGACATCTGGAAGAAGACCCAGGGGGCTCCTGCCCCCGCCGAGCGGGGAGCCCGGGATCCCCCCAGGCGCCCCAGGCAGGGGGGACGTAGCGAACCACGGCCTCGGGACACTTTTGTCCTCGAGGGCGGAGGCGGCTCGTGCGACCCCCCGAAGGGCAAACGCCCCTTTCCCAAGCCGAGAGGCCATGGGGGAGGACAGTCTTCGCGCGGCCGCGAAGGCCCCGCAGGGAGAAGCCGGGAAGGACCGTGGTGCAGCTTCCACGGGTCCAGTACCCACGCCACCCGAGATTGCCACCAGCTGCTGCAGCACTTCGCGGCGTTCCTCGACCAGCGCGGGCAGGGGGGGGGACTCCGGCCTCCTTGCCCCCTCGGCCAGCTGTTCCGGCCCTTCCCGCTCCCGCGGGGGGGCAGCAGGTGCAGGAGGGGGAGCCTTCAGACGCTCTCCCCTTTCAAACTTCTCAGCGCCGCATCAACGTCATCGTAGGAGGGTCCGCTTCCGGGCGGGACTCCAAGCGCCAGCGCAAGGAGTACGCGCGAGAAGTTAAGGTAGTGGGGGTGCTACACGCGTTCGTGCCGCCCAAGTGGTCGGACGTCCCCCTCACCTTTACGGCGGAAGATGCGCGAGGGGTTCGCTTCCCCCATGACGACGCGCTCATTGTCTCCGCGACAATCTACAACTGCCACTTGGCCCGCATCCTCGTGGACGGCGGGAGCTCCGCCGACGTCCTGTTCCTCAAAACCTTCAAGGAAATGCAGGTGGATGAGAAGCTCCTGCAACCAGCAGCAGGGCCTCTGCAAGGGTTTGTCCCGGGGAAGGCGGTCCACCCCGTGGGCAAGGTAGATCTCCCGATCACCTTCGGCACCCCGGAGAACTACCGGACCGAGCTAGTCCGCTTCGACGTAGTGGACCTCCCCTCCTCATACAATGTGATTATGGGGAGGACTACGATCAATTGGCTGGGGGCTGCCACCCACCAAAACTACCTGTGCATGAAGATCCCCGGGCCGCATGGCGTGATCAACGTCCGGGGGGACCAAGACATGGCCCGTGCTCTATACGAGCGAGCTGCTGCCACAATAGGAAGCGTCAACCTGATCAAGGCGCCCGGGGGGGAGGCTCCCCCCCCGGACGTAGGCATCGCTGCGTCGTCCCCTGGGAGGCCCCTTCTCAAGCCGCGTCCGGAAGGGGGCCTCCGGAAGGTCCCGCTGTCCCCGGGCAGCGAGGACAAAACTGTCCAGATCAGGGCAGAGCTCCCCCAAGACCATGCAGCGCGACTCGCAGCCTTTCTGCGCGAAAACTCCGATGTTTTTGCGTGGAAGCCTTCGGACATGCGGGGTGTCTCCCGGGAGGTTATTGAGCACAAGCTCGCGGTAACCCCCGGTCACCCCCCTGTCAAGCAGAAGTTGAGAAAGCTCTCCCTCGAACGTCAAGAAGCCATCAAGACGAAGGTAGCTCAGCTCCAAGAGGCGGGGTTCATACGGGAAGTCTTACACCCTGAGTGGCTCGCAAACCCCGTCCTCGTCAAGAAATCAAGTGGCAAGTGGCGCATGTGCGTGGACTTCACCGTCCTTAACCGCGCCTGCCCCAAAGACAATTTCCCGCTCCCGCGGATCGACCAGCTCGTTGACTCCACCGTGGGGTGCGAGCTGATGAGCTTCCTAGACGCCTACTCGGGATACCATCAAGTCCGGATGGCGGAAGGGGACGAGGAAAAGACGAGTTTTATAACTCCCCTCAGAACCTTCTGCTACCGCCACATGCCCTTCGGGCTCAAGAATGCGGGAGCCACCTTCCAGCGCCTAATGACGCTGGTCTTCAAAGATCAAGTCGGCCGCAACGTCGAAGTCTACGTAGACGACGCGGTCGTCAAGAGTCCCCGTGCAGCCTCCCACATCGACGACCTCGCAGAGACCTTCCGCAACCTCCGCGCGTTCGGGCTCAAGCTAAACCCGGAGAAGTGCGCCTTCGGGGTGCGCGAGGGGAAGCTCCTGGGTTTCCTCGTGTCCCAGCGGGGCATTGAGGCAAACCCTGAGAAGATCCGGGCCTTCCTAGACATGCCCCCACCACGCTCCGTCAAAGATGTCCAGCGGCTCTCCGGCCGCCTGGCCGCGCTCAGTCGCTTCGTCTCCCGTTCGGGGGAGCGGGGCCTCCAGTTCTTCAAGATCCTCCGAGGGCTCGAGGGGTTCCGCTGGACCCCCGAGGCCCAGGAAGCCTTCAACGACCTCAAGAAGTACCTCTCGAGCCCTCCAATGCTCGTGAGTCCGTCTCCGGGAGAGCCCTTGCTCCTCTACCTCGCCACGACCCCCGTCGCCGTCAGCGCGGTTTTGGTGAAGGAGCAAGGGGGGCAGCAACGTCCCGTGTACTATGTGGGTGAGGCCCTCCAAGGGGCCAAGACTCGGTACACGGAGATGGAGAAGATTTGCTACGCTCTCCTCATGGCGTCCCGGAAGCTCCGGCACTACTTCCTGGGGCACCCCATCACCGTTCCGTCGTCCCTCCCCCTGGGAGAGGTGCTGCGGAATAAAGAAGCCACCGGTCGGATTGGGAAGTGGGGGGCCGAGCTTGCCCTCTTCTCCCTGTCCCTTACTGGCCGCTCCGCAATCAAGTCGCAGGTCCTCGCCGACTTCGTCGCAGAATGGACTCCCGCCTCTGGGTCCGGGGACGAAGATCTCCCCGTGCCGCCCCAACGTAGTGACCATTGGACCCTACTGTTCGATGGGTCGCTGTGTCTCGCCGGGGCTGGCGCGGGGGTAGTCCTCCGGAGCCCAGAGGGAAAGGAGCTCGCGTACGCCGCGCGACTCGAGTTCCCCGCAACCAACAACGTCGCCGAATACGAGGCTCTGCTCCTTGGGATGCGCCTTGCGCGCTCCCTGGGGATCCGACGCCTCCTAGTGAAGGGAGACTCTCAGCTCGTTGTCTGCCAAATGGACAAGTCTTACCTGTGCCATGACGCAAATCTAAGTCTTTACTTGCAGGAAGTACGGAAGATGGAGAAGCACTTCGACGGCCATGAGGCCCGGCATATCCCGAGGAGGGAGAATGACCGGGCCGATGCCTTGGCGCGGGCAGCAAGCGCCCGAGAAACGCTCCCCAGGGGGGCCTTCTTGGAAATCATCATGAAGCCCTCGGTGGCCTCCCCGGATGCAGGCCCTGAGCCCCTGGTCCCAGAGGTCGCCGAGATCGTCCGGCCTTCATCTTGGATGGACCCCCTCATCTCCTTCATCAAGGGAGAGGGGGACCCTCCCAATGAGACTGAGGCTAAGCGCCTCCGGGCCAAAGCCCGGGCATATCTCTTACTGGAGGGAAGGCTCTACAAGCGGGGGGCTTCAGCCCTCCTGCGCTGCCTCCCCCGGTCGGAGGGACTTCAGCTCCTGGAAGACATCCACGCGGGGAGCTGTGGTTCTCACCTAGCCCCGCGTGCCATCGCCGCCAAGGCCCTTCGGCAGGGTTTCTACTGGCCTACAGTCATGCGCGACACGCGAGACCTTGTCTCCGCGTGCGAAGCATGCCAGAAGATGGCCAAGGGCTCGAACCTCCCCCCTGTAGCGCTGCAGACTATCCCCATCACTTGGCCCTTCGTGCGCTAGGGGATGGACCTCCTAGGGCGCTTCCCCCCAGCGCCCGGAGGATATAAGTATGCGGTAGTCGCGGTCGACTACTTTACAAAGTGGGTTGAGGCGGAGCCCTTGGCTAGCATCACCTCCCGGGACGTCCAGCGGTTTTTCTGGAAAAACGTCGTTTGTCGTTTTGGTGTCCCCCGGGAAATCACCGTGGACAATGGGACCCAATTCGACTCGGCTTATTTCTGGGAATTCTGCGAAGGCCTGGGGATCGTCATCCACTTCGCCTCAGTGGCCCATCCTCAAAGCAACGGGGCTGTCGAGAGAGTCAACGGCGTAATCCTACAGGGGTTACGCCGGAGACTCGAGCAAACCGCTTCCAAGCGGGGCGTATGGGCAGAGGAGCTCCCTAGCATCCTCTGCTCGATGCGCACGACCCCGTCCCGGGCCACAGGGCGTGCTCCCTTCTCTCTGGTCTACGGGGCGGAGGCAGTCCTCCCCCCGGAGATCGGCTTCCGGTCGTTGCGGGTCGAGCTCCTGAACGGAGCCACGACCGCAGCGTACCGGGCCAACGAAGACAACCGGAGGCTGGAAATCGACCTCGTGGAGGAGGAACGCGACCGAGCACTCCTCCGCCACGCCATCTACGAGCGCGAGATGTCGCGCGCATACAACCAGCGCGTGCGCGAGAGAGCTTTCCGCCTTGGGGACCTTGTCCTCAAGCGCGTCACAGACCCCCAAGCCCAGGGTAAGCTCTCCCCCAAGTGGGAGGGCCCCTACAGGATCTCTGCTGTCCTAGGCTCGGGGGCCTACAAACTCTCCAACCTTCAAGAGCAGGAGCTGAAGCACACCTGGAACTTGCGTTTACTTCGCAAGTTCTACGTCTAGCCTTACGGGCCTGTCCCCTCCCCCGGAGCGATCACGCCGGAGGGGGAGGAGGGACACTGTAGCTTCCTTTCCCCCCCCCCTCGCGGTTTCGCAGGGGGGGGCTTTGTATATTTTGTTAATGAATGCATAGCCTTTGTTCTTCAACTGTCTCGTTGCAGGTTTTTCTCATTACCGCCCCTAGCGGCGATGCCCTCCCCGCGAGGAAGCCCTCTTCGCGAGGATGCCCTCCCCGCGAGGATGCCCTCCCCGCGAGGAAGTGGGCCAGCCCCAACAAGTCCCTACAACGGAGCCTGCACTCCCGTAGGGCGGCTTACGATCAGCCCTCGTGGACTGAGGGTGTAAGTGGCAACTCGGTCGCAGTGGCCGTGGTAACGAGTCACTTTGGGAGACTAGTCCCCTGCCCAAACACTCAAGTCCCGTCTTCGGGCATTTCCTCCTCCGGGAGTAGACATTATTCCCGGCTCCCCGTTCTCACGGCGACCGGAAGATCAGCCCCTTGCGGCTTGATTGGATCTTTCCTCCTCCGGGAGTCGACGTTATTCCCGGCTCCCCGTTCTCACGGCGACCGGAACATCAGCCCCTTGCGGCTTGATTGGGTCTATCTTTGTAATGCCCTGAGTTAGGGGTGAAAATTTCCTTTTTCATAAATAGCATGCATGCATGTATCTGTAGTAATAGCCAGATCAGTTTCTATCTCAAGCCCTGAAATCTCCAAAATCTATCCTGTGACCTCAAATGAAGATCAGATTGTTCAGATATGATCTATCAGTTACTTTGAACTTAAAAGCCTTCAGAACCTAGATCCAATTCTATCCCTAACTCTCAGATTTATCAGCTCCTTCTGTTTTCGAAAACTGAAATACCTTCTATTACTTAAATACCCTAAGTTTCAGAAATACAGATTTAATCCGAATCTTGACCAAGTTCAGACCAGATTATTCCTGGAATATGATCATGGGTATGTCAATACCTTAATATAAAAAGTTGACAGCCATATTTCACCATCTAGACTCTTTTCACAAATCAGTCCAAGAATTATCGCAAAATAGTCCTTATCTGTTATTTGAATATCCAAAAAGGCTAAAATCTCCAGATTAACTCCAAATTCAGAATTTCTTCGGCAAATCTTCTCAAAATGCTATTTGTCACAAGTTTCTCTTCTGTTCAAATTCCAAAATCTCATCCTAAGTACCAGAATTCAAAACCAAATGAAATTTAGATTTCAATTACCCTAAATTACCCTATTTTCAGTTTGTATCAAAAACTATTCAAACGTATCATATTTTATCAATTATCATTGCCAATTAACCTGTTGAATATAATCTACCAGATTAGTGAAATCAAATTCAACTCTAACCTTCCAAATCTCCAGAATTACAGATTGGTCCAATTGTGAAAATCAAATACTGCAAATCAGCCCATTTTCGACCAGGGAAGCAGCCAGTGCACGACCAGAAGCTCGCCGTGTTTTCTTGCGCCGTGCACGCTCGCCGCCGGCCAAGCTTCGCCGCACTTGTGACCGTGCATGCCAGTACGCACGTGTCCTCACCTCAGCCGTCACCTTGGCAGCGCCGTTGCTACGTCGACGACCAGCGTTTGCTCCCGCGCGTGATCAGCAGCAACTTTGTCAGCAATCCATCGCCACGTAGCCTCGCCGCGCCAGTACTTGTCGCCACCGCTTGCTACAAGCTTCGCCAGGTCCCGATGAAGCGACATTGTGATCAGCTGAAGGCTTGTCACCGTCGCATCACCGTTCTTCGCTGTGTCTTCGCCGCTGTTGCTCCAGCACGCAACCAGTCAAGTCACCAGCAGCCAATCTCTTCATTGCTTTCTCTTCGCATGCTTCGCCTGCCTATTTAAGCATCCCTGTGCTCAGCAGCTCCCTCAAACCTCACTGGAAATCATCCACGTCTCAAATTTTCTATCTTAGTCTTCTTCTCCGGCGAGACCAGTTCGAGGCCTCACGGTGACAGCCTCAACCGCAGCCTCAACCACCAAATTGACAGCACTAGTAAGTTCCCCTCACCTCCCTCATCGTGCTGTACTATTTAATTGCTCCCCGATGACCCCTAACGCCGGCGATCACCGGAATTGACTGAAAATCGAAGATTGCCCTGTTCCGGCAATGCAGGCCAAATCAATTCGAATTAGCCCTCGAACCTGTGAAGCAAATTGATCAGTGGGTTATTTCAAGCAAGCCTGTAAGCTTAGAATCCCTAATTAAACATCATTCGAAGCTTTTCCCAAATTCAAGCTCTACCAGAAAACCGGCGATCGTCGCCAGGCTTCTCTGGTGATCCTCCAGTCAATTTGATGTTACCAGAAGCTTCCCTATACCTCCTAGATGCTCTCCAAGCAAAGAATTAAGTTCTCTCGGCCTGTAGCAGAAACCCCCAACTGGAAGTGTCTCTTCTCCGGCGACGATGATCGGAAAAGTGATTCCGGCCATTTCAGCCCTCGAAACCTTGTCATTTAGATGTGCCCTAGTCTCCTGAGTATTTTTGTCTTCTAGCTCGACACCTAGATCAGCCTAGATTGGAAGTTATAGCCATGCCAAGTTTGTGTCCAGAACTGCTCCAGTGCAGCCAGTTCATCTCTGTTCATCATCAAATTTCTTGCTTTCCAGCCATTTCTTGCCCTAGATCCTATTGACTTAATTATTCCTGTTATCAATGCCTACCTCCCAGACAAAGTGGTGCATCATTTGGGGCCCTAGATCAAAAGTTATGCTAAGCCCTAGTTTCTGGCCATGTCAAGATTAATGCCAGGCTATGTCAGTCAGTGGCATTAGCCCTTTTCACTGTCTTCCAGATGTGCATCTTGAGCATAACTTTGTCCCTTAAATTCCTGAAGTTGTGATCCACAATTTCTTCTTCTACCACAACTTGAGCTAAGCACTCTAGCTTTTCTTAAAGCTATGTCGATGCTTTGAACCGAATGTCGACCTAAAGACGTTCGCTGTTTTTGAGCGAACCAGTCGCAATCTTGATATCATTCTGATATTTTGAGACATTTGGAACCTTGTAAACCTTTGACAGCTAATCTTAATATTGGTTTCCTTAACTTAACCCTAATCAGCCTCTAAACCAAATCATTTCAGAATCATCAAGACTTCATCTTTGCATCATTGCATATAGTATAATAATGTATTGAAAAGATTATGATTATTGGTTGTTTGTTTGATTGGAGAGCAGATCAAGAGCCCGAGTTCGAGGACTTCACTGTGGATCCGACGTCGACTGCTGTATTTTACGACGCGGAAGGCAAGTCATATCCTTGGTCATCTTGAACCTATATTTTAAATGTTGCTAAAACATAACCTTGAATATAGGCAATATTGCATGTGAAAGATTGAGAATGGTTGATCTATGAATTGGCAGTACTAGACTGGTTATCTGTGAAATGTGAAATAAACAAGTTTTGAGCCATGAATTATTATATGTATTTATATACTTATATTCATGAAATAAAACCCCTAGCCGTGACCAGAAAAATGGTGTGGATGGCTGTAGCACTGGAGGTGCTAGACTGCAAAGGAATGCAGGCACTGAAGGTGCAGGGTTGTGGATAGTCTGGTCATTGGCATATAAGGACTAGAACCTTGTGTTGTGCGTCTAGTGGCATGAACAACGTGCTAACCGCAAGCCTGGTATGGGACAGGCCTGAACAAGTAATTATGTGGATCGCACATGAAACCCCTGCATGAGATGTGTTGTGATGCACGATAAACACGGAGCGCGGCTCCCACACATATCACTGAAGGTGATCAAGCACGCTGACCCAGTAATGGGAATAAGCAATGGGGTGGAGGTTTGGATACAACCTGCCACAACTGTGCCTCGCTGAGAGCCACAGGGTCGGGGGTGAATTGTAAGTGATGCATAACAAAAGTTCTTGTTATCTCCACCTTGCCACTCACACATGGTTGTGAGGAGGGGTCTAATCATTTTGATAGGATGGGCTTGAAAGTGGAATATCTTGCGGGTAAATTGGTACCTCTCTGCAGAGTTAAAAACGTATTCGAATACTCCGAGCTCCCGGGTTTATAGGAGTCTGCTGCGGTGGATTAAATCCACGGGGTGTGACACAAGTACTATTTTCTAAATAAAATATGTTTAAATCAAGATTACCCAAATGACATGTGTTGTCATGATAAGGAGTGCTGCCGTGGGCTGTCGTGTGTCGACGTGTCGCGATAGTGCTATAATCTAGTGAACATGAATGATGATGTTACTTTATGAAAAGTGCTGCCATAAGATGAAATGTGAAAGGAAAAGATTATTTTACAAATATCCATAATTCTTGACTAGTCTAGGTTCATATCATCACTACTATATGTATTTACTCTTACCCATGACTTGCTGAGTACGTAAGTGCTCACCCTTGCAACATTCAACTCAATAGATGGAGCCTACCTTGATCAAGATGATGGCACGGAGTATTACGTGGATCCAGAAGGAGGAGAATCAGTTCCGCCAGAGCCCTGAAGTGTGTTGTTCTGCCGTCAACTTCTTTTGTGGGAGGGTCACCTATCTTCTGCTGCGTAGTTAAATATTTTGCTAAACCCTGAATGCCTTGTAGGCATTGTAATCCTCTTATGTAATATTAAGGCCAGCAGGCCACACTGCTTAATATTTTGTGAGTACTCTGTTGCAATGTAATATACTCCTGTGTTTGACTCATCCTGGGAAGTCAAAGGTTTGTAATTTGGGACTAGCTGCAGCGAGCTAGGTCTCTACAGGAGTAGTCGTTGTCCCAGTCTCGGGGCGCGACAATCTTCCTCCTCCGGGAGTCGACGTTATTCCCGGCTCCCCGTTCTCACGGCGACCGGATGATTATCTCTCGAAGACCTTATTCCCGGCTCCCCGTTCTCACGGCGACCGGACAATTGCTTTACGAAGATATGGATTTCTCGGATATATTTTCCGCCGGAAGCATTATTCCCGGTTCCCCGTCCTCACGGCGACCGGACGAAGTCTCCCGGGAAGCTCCCCTCCGGAGGTCTTATTGGCTTTTCATGAGCCCCTTCCGCGCCTTGTTCCCTGTTCCCCGCTCTCCCGGCGGCCGGATGAACCTCTCCTGGTGCCCCTGGGCACCCCGGAAGGTCCCTCCCTTGGAAATCCTGTTTTTACAAATTTTCTAACTTAGAAAGTATTTCTCCTACAGGTTATGCTCCCCCCGGGGACCCTGTTACCCCCACAGCGCGTGGAGGCCTCCCCCCGCCCGTTGTGGGCGGGCGGGACAGGGGGCTCCCGGGTCACCCACAAAGATACTTAGCTCATCCTTGTTAAGATGAGTCGTCCAAACCATCCAAGAAGAAGAAAATAAAGAGGCGCAATGAAAGGAAACAATGCGCTTTATTGATCAGCAAACTCGGAGGACATCTTCCCCCTCCAGTGGGTTTCAGAAATGATACAACCCGGGCCCTAACCCGGGGGATTTTCTACGAGCCTAAGGCCCCTACGCCTAAAGCTCTCGGAGGCGCTCCCTCAGCTCCCGGGCCAAGTCCCAGTACAGCGCCCGGACGCGACGCTGAGAGTCCCGAAGTACGTCTTCGGGCCAAAACTCGTACCCAGCCGGCGGAAGTATCCGGAGAGGAGGTATCATCTGGGTCTTCGGGCACGGGGGAGTTAATTCAGCACGGCTGTTGTCAAAATTATCCAAGTGCCACTCCGGGCGCCACCTCAACCGGACAGGCTCCCGGGCAGTACCCACGTCGCGCTCCCCGGAGACAAGGCTCAGCAAAATCAAAGCCGCTTGAGCGTCCCCCGGAGAGCCTCTCCCGGACCGTTGCTCGGGAGTAACCCCCCGGGAACCCTGGTAACATTTCATTGCAAAGACTTAGAAAAATTTCAAATATATTTCATTGCAAAATGTTTTTGTACAAGTGCCCGGGGCTTCTCCTAAGAAGCTACCGGAATCAAAATGTCTAACAAAATAAAAAGGGGTCCTAGCTAAAGACCCGGGGGAGGCTCATACTTTAGCATTGGGGTCCTCCCCCCGGGGAGCTTCCTCCGTGGCCGGGGCAGGGACATCCGCGGCCGGAGGCGCCGGTGTCGGGAACCACGTTCGGATAATCCGGTCGTAGAACCCCTCCGCCAGCAGCTCCACCTCCCGGCGCGTTGGCTCGAAGGCCTCCGGGAAACTCCGGGGGATGCGCCCCCCGATCGCCCGGGCGCCGACCCCACGGTAGTCAACGAGCCCCGCGGCGGCCGCGATGACGGGGATCGCCCGGCCCCGTGCCCGGACGTCCGCAGCCTCCGGGATGGCGGAGACTTGTGCGTTAAGAAAACGCACAGCCTCCGCGAGGGTCGCCGGGGGCACCTCCGGGCCGCTCCCGGAGCCCAGGCTAACGCCAAGGCTTTCCAAGGCCGAGCGGACGGAGCGGCCCGCGTCCGACATCGCCCGGATGCTGGAGCTCTCGAGCTCCCGGAGCGCCGTCTCCCGCACCTTGGCCTCCTCTCGGAGGCGGATGTAGGCGCCCTCCGAAAGGTGCACCTGCGCCCGGGCCCGGGACAGCTCATCAAGAGCTTCGTCCCGCTCCCGGAGGGCCGCCTCCCGCTGCTCCACGCAAGCTGCGGCCCGGCTCTCCGCCTCCTTGAGCAGCCGGGTGACCCGCTGCTCAAGGCCCCAGGTAACAGTCGCTACCTACAAAATACATAAAGAGTTAGAAAAATCTCAAGTGTAGGAAAAAAGCCGAAGTATTAAGAGCTCGGGCTACCTGGGCTCCGAGGGACTCGAGCCCCTCAAAACGCTCATGGAGCGTTCCCCCCGCTACGAAGGCCTGCACCTTGCGGCTGTGCAGGCCCTCCGCGCAGCGGGCCACCTCCCCGGCGGGAAGCAGAAGGGTATCTTGCCCGGTGCCTCTGTTGTGGCCGGGAGAGGGCCCCCGGACCTCGGAGTCCGGTAGCACGGCCGTCGTCGCCGGCGTCTTCGTCGACGAAGTTTCCTCCGAGGACGATGAAGACGAGACTTGGGCGGGGATCTCCGCCCGGGGGGGATCATCGGGCCTTTCCCCGCCCCAGGCCGGAGGGCCCTCGGAGCCTCCTGCTCCGGGGGGACCTCGAAGACTGAGGGGCTCCCCCCCTCCTCATCAACTGGCCAGAGGCGCGGAGGCGCCGCCTCCGAGAACGTCACCTCTAGCCTCTCCGGCGCCAATGCCGCCGGGAGAGGCGAGAGGAGTGTCACGCGAATTGGCGACGGGGCGTAGTCCGCCGAATCGGACCCCGCCCCATCGACAACAACCTCCTTCCCCCGGGCCTCGACGGGGGCCTCCGGGGGCGGAGGCGTCGCCTCTGCCCGGGGCGCCGCCCGGGCATGTTCGGCTCTGGGAGCCGCGTCCCGGGCCCTCACCGGCGTCGTTGCCGGCGTCGTCGTCGGGGCGGGGGTCTTCTGCACCCGGGGCCTTTTAGGCTCCGAGCTCCCGGCCGCATCCTTCCCCCGCTTATGAGACCTGGGGGTGGGAAGGGGCTTCCTCTCCGGAAGCCTGAGCCCGTAGGCCTCGGCCACCAGGTTCCGGGGAGGCCCCTCCCCCACGAGGCGCACGATGCGCTCGTGTTCGTCGGCAAAGTACCTCCCCAGGAGGTGCTCCGCCTTGTCCTTCGCCGCCGGATACGGGCGCACTGCAAGAGGTAAAGAGTTGGTCAATTTTCATAAAAAACTGCAAGTGCAAAAATGCGGGGGACTTACGCCGTGTCACCGGCTTGACCGGAGGCCGCTGCTCCGGGCCCATGCCGATCCCCCTTCCCCCGCGTGAGAAGGGGGAAAGCCGCAGGAGCGCCAGCTCCTCCGCGGCGTCCCGCATCGAGCGGGCCTTCTTCGTCAGCACCACCTTCCGGAGGAGCTCGAACTCCTCGTCCGTCCACACCGGCGGCTTCGGTGCGGATGACCGGCTGTAGGAGGGAGGCTCCGGGGCGTAGACCACCTCCTCGTCCCGGACCCGGAGGTAGAACCACCTCCGGAGCCAGTCCCCCCAGTGGTCCCGGGAGGCCGCCGCCGGGTAGTCCGCCACCCGGGAGGGCAGCATTTGGACCATCACCGAGCCGCAGGGGGACTTCGGTCCTCCCTTCACCAGGTGGGAGCTCCGCGCCGCCGGTTCATAGAAGTACCGGAAGGCGCGGAGGGTGGGCTCCCGCCCGGTCGCTATCTCATAGAGCCATATAAAAAGGCCCATACGGACGAGCGCGTTCGGGGTGAGGTGGTTGAGTGCCACCCCATACTCTTTGAGAAACTCCCGGAGCATCGGATGCACCGGGAGCCGGAGCCCCGCCTCGAGGAAGGCCTCGAAGGCCACGACCTCTCCGGGCCTGGGGCGGGGGGCTCCGTCCTTTTTTAGGGGGACCCGGATGTCCCCCTCTTCAACGACGCCCTTCTTGACCAGGGACTCCGCGCCCGAGGCCGAGAACTCGGAGGCCCAGAGGAAATCCACTGGGATTTCCTCCGGGGGCACCTCCGTGGTCTTCGCTCGACCTTTGGGCGCCATTAGGTCAGTTCTTTCTTTTTTCGGTGGCTAACTTTTCAGGAGGTTGACTAAAGCTCCCGGACGCTCGCTACCGGAGGAAGCTACCGGAAATGCTACCGGGAGAGCTGAAGCTGGAGTTGGAAAATTTGGAATGAGCTACCGGGGCCCCCTAAGGCCCTATTTATAGAGGCTGGCCGAGATCTGGATGCGCGCCACGTGGCCCCCACGGAGCAATCTGGACCACTGAAATTCAAACCGTGCGCTGGAAACGAAGGGACAGGCGCGTAAATCGAGGCGCCGGTTCGAACCGCGCGTGCATTTATTGCGAAAACGGCGCGGCCATGAAGTGCCCGGCACAGAAACCGAAGCGTCGCCGGGGGTCCGGTGATTTTCGTCCGGAGGTTTCGCCCGGAGATTTTCCCGGTACCGTAACCATTCCCTCCGGGGGCTCAAGCTTCGTCCCCGGAGGGCATGGGGGGCTGCTGTTGGGGGAAATCTCCACGCGGTCAAGTCCAGGTAAGTTCATGATTGCCCGGGGACAGTGGCCTCCGTTGCCGGCCCCGGGCGCCGCCTTTCGGCTCCCGGGACGACGCCTCCGGGGCATGTCCCGGGCGCCGCCTTTCGGCTCCCGGGACCCTGCCCCCCGGGCAAGACCTGGGCGCCGCCATTCGCCCGGGGACAGTGGCCTCCGGTGCCCGCCCCGGGCGCCGCCTTTTAAGCTCCCGGGACCGTGCCTCCGGGACATGTCCCGGGCGCCGCCTTTTGGCCCCCGGGACCGTGCCCCCCGGGTGAGTCCCGGGCGCCGCCATTCGCCCGGGGACAGTGGCCTCCGGTGCCCGCCCCGGGCGCCGCCTTTTTGGCTCCCGGGACCGTACCTCCGAGACATGTCCCGGGCGCCGCCTTTTGGCCCCCGGGACCGTGCCCCCCGGGTGGGTCCCGGGCGCCGCCATTCGCCCGGGGACAGTGGCCTCCGGTGCCTGCCCCGGGCGCCGCCTTTTGGCCCCCGGGACCGTGCCCCCCGGGTGAGTCCCGGGAGCCGCCATTCGCCCGGGGACAGTGGCCTCCGGTGCCCGCCCCGGGCGCCGCCTTTTAGGCTCCCGGGACCGTGCCTCCGGGACATGTCCCGGGCGCCGCCTTTTGGCCCCCGGGACCGTGCCCCCCGGGTGAGTCCCGGGCGCCGCCATTCGCCCGGGGACACTGGCCTCCGGTGCCCGCCCCGGGCGCTGCCTTTTAGGCTCCCGGGACCGTACTTCCGGGACATGTCCCGGGCGCCGCCTTTTGGCCCCCGGGACCGTGCCCCCCGGGAGGGTCCCGGGTGCCACCATTCGCACGGGGACAGTGGCCTCCGGTGCGTGCCCCTGGCGCCGCCTTTTGGCCCCCGGGACCGTGCCCCCTGGGTGGGTCCCGGGCGCCGCCATTCGCCCGGGGACAGTGGCCTCCGGTGCCTGCCCCGGGCGCCGCCATTTGGCCCCCGGGACCTTGCCCCCCAGGCGGGTCCCGGGCGCCGCCATTCGCCCGGGGACGGTGGCCTCCGTTGCCTTCCCCGGGCGCCACGTCATCGCCCTTCTAAAAAGTAAAATCCCTGTTTGCTTATCACGTGCAGGTCACGCGAGGGACGCCTCGGGAATCAGCAACCACCTGTCAAGCATCCAAGACGTTTGACCGGAAGAAGGACGGTCCTACCCTTCAATCCGACGGTGGCCTCCGGGGTAGTTCAGGCTTTTTGCTTCTTTTTGGGGCTATAAATAGCCCTTGCACCCCTCTGTTGTAAAGACGAGCTCATTATTATTTGGAATAGCTAAACTCACAGACGTGCTCCGGAAGCCTCTCCCCCGGAGAGAGCCTCCCCAGCCGATTCCGGTCGGGAGCGCGTCGACAGGACTAGGGCCCCCACCGGGACCCGAACCTATATAAATCCTCGTGTCTTTTCTTGTGTTTGTCCGGCGGGGGGGGACCGGTCACTCGATCAACCCGCGTCGCGTAAATCCCGCTAGGATCGTTTTCAAAACCTGCCGGGGTATTCTTAATACCACGACAACTGATTATCTTGAACCATCTCACCAATGATGATCGCAGGGTCCTCTTCGATGTCCTACGAAGGCACAGCATCAGCCGAAGTGGTAGTAGCGGCCTCCTCAGTGGCCGCTGGCTCAGCAGGAACCTCCACCATAATAGTCACCACCACCTCTTTGGGTGTGGCAACAGACAGTTCAATTGCGACCATCGGAGCCCTGCATATTCAGTTCAAAGATTGGAAAACTATTTATAACTGTGTATCAAAACTCGGTTAAGGCAAATGCTTACTTGATGCTGAGTCCCAGAGGTTTCGGGAACTCGAAGCTTCTCCTCTTGGAGACAAGAGTGAAGAAATTGCCATGGGAGAAGACTCATCAGGAGCCGCTGATGACCTCCTCCTCACAGCAAACAAGGAGGTTCCTTGTTCCTCCTCCACGTCGCTCCCCTCTCCCTGTACGACCATGAGATAATTCCTAGTCATATTTGGAAAAGTTTGAGGGGTAGGAACCCTTACCGTAACAACATGTGTGGTTACAACCAGAGGGTCGGCTGGGGTCTGGACCATAGCAGGGACCGGATGGCTCACCCCCGCAGTCGTAGGAGCTTCCATAGCTGCGACAGTAGTCGTGGTCGTAGGGACTCTTGTGGGTGCAACCGAAGCCGTGGTCACCACAGCTACTGCGGTCACCGCCGTTGCTACGGGAGGAGTGATGCCAAGGCTCCAGTCTTAGACAAACCACTTGATGTGGAACCACTTGAGGATCCTACATCGTCGCCGGTTCACCTTTTCTGGGCCGCTGGGCGCTCGAACATTTGATACAAACCAAAATGAATTAATTTGGTAACTTTTGCCCAGAATCAAATCTAAACAGATCATTCGAAAGAGAAATACCTTTTGACACGCCTAAGCCCAGTTGTCTATGTTGCAACCATGCTCTCCGGCCTTGGCGCATTGGCCACACCTTTGATGGCCATGTTATATGCCTTCAGGAGGAAATCCATCCTCATGATCACATCAGAATAGGCAAAACTGTGGAAGAAAAAAGTCAATCAAGATTGTCCAAAAGAATTCAGTTCGGGGAAATCAACAGATGCAAAGGTTGTACCAATTCCAATAGTTTGGCCATTACCCAGCACATAGTCCCTGGTGTCGTCCTCCATAAGCCTGACCTCCTAAGCTGGGTGCTCCCTCTTCTTCAGAGGGCCGATCTGGTTCTACACAAAGTCCTGAATCACGTCGTGGGTAGTCAAACCCTCATTTGCTGGTATTGGATTACTTGGGCTTGCTTGTTCTACTTGTCGTCCAGGGGAGGAGTAGAATCTTTGTCTCCACTTTTCTCTGGTCAACGATCCTCAAACCAGAGATGGCTCTCAGTGGGAGCCAAGCAGTAGAACCACCATTGATACCATCCATGGATGGAATCACGGAGGAGGAGATACGGGTATTCCTTCTCCTAGAGATGGAAGTAGACATACCCGCAAGCATTGGATCTTTTCGACCATGCCAAGAAATAATATTGGCGGAAGAGAGGTATGCTAGTCAAAACCCCAACATATACCTCGCACAAATGCTGGAAGACAGCAAGAATCAAAATGGAGTTGGGGTTGATCTTTGCCAACTCCAGATCGTAGTGTGGGAGAATGCTCCAGAAGCGATCACTCTCCAGGAGGCAAAACCCGCAACACAAGAAGTCTTCAAAAAGCACCAACTCGCCCAGTTGCACAACGGGGCTTTCTTCTTCATCCCCGATAAGGTGCCATGGGATTAGCGCCCCTGAGGGGTGATAACCCTCCTTTTCCAAGGCCAGCATGTTCTCAATAGTATGGTGGTGAGAATGGGTCCAAGAAGCCATCGAATCAAGATTGGGGAAGAAGAAAGAGCTTGGAGAAGGAAAACTTGGAGGATAAGGATGCTAAGTCTCAGAGAAGGATTTTTGAGTTATCGGTCGTGGGTTGCATTCCATAAAAGACAGCCTTTTATCACAACAGAGATCCCTTTCATTTAATGCCTCTCATGATGGGTATGACAAATGCACCCAAAGGTTTTCTTGGGCTTTGTTAGAATCCAAAAAAAAAAAGGTGCCTTTTTGAGAAACCGAAATGACACTTAATTTAAATAACCTTTTTGTTTCATATTCGAGGGCTAGATGATGAAGATAATTACCCACATAATCTATTTGTGTCTTTCCGTGGCCGCCCACAACCACAGAGAGAGATCGTGTGATAGTCCAAGATCTTCTGGACTTAATCAAAAGTTATTTGTTTGTACCTTTCCATGGTCGCCCGTGACCACGGAGAGAGATCATAAGATAGTTCAAGATCTTCTAGATTATATATGGCATGTCTTGTCAAACAAGGCCGATCACAAATCTGTGGTCTCAATGATTGTGGCCGCAACCTTTGTGGTCGCAATACTCAAATAAAGGATCTTTGGGTCTGCAAATAAGTCGAAAACAATAGTACATGGAGGAAGCTCCTGATCACTAAAAAATTGATCCAGCCATTCAGAAATTGTTATTAAACTTGAGGTCTTCTATATAAATTCAGGGCATAAGGAAGCATAAAAAGCTTGAAGAGTCTTCACGATGCCATGAGCTATACCCAAAGGTGGTGTGAATTCATCATATGCTCAGCTGGTGATCAGAATGCCTATCACGTCGTATACAGTATGAAGATGGTAATCCATCTTACCTTGGTCGGTTACTATAGTGTTCTCTTCTATGTTCCATAATGTAAGTTAATGGGAACGGGGATGCCCGAACTTCCGTCAGGTGGAGGATAAGTCGATTAGGCGGCGCGAGACACACACGATCCGGCTTCTTGATCGGCACGATCAAAACCCCTGCAATCGTAGCACCACGCGTCCTCTGGTTATCAACCGTGCGCTGCCCGGTTGACCTCGCCACGAAGGCTAATCCCTGCCAGTGAATCGAGAACACAAGCAAGAACAAGAAAGATGCAACTGAATTTGCAATTGTCGGGGGAAATCTCCGCGGGACTAAGTCCAGGTAAGATGTGTCACGATTGCCCGGGGACCTGGCCTCCGGCCCCTCCCCGGGCGCCGCCTTTTTGGCTCCCGGGACGCGGCCTCCGGGGCCTCCCCGGGCGCCGCCTTTTGGCCCCCGGGACGCGGCCTCCGGTGCCCTCCCGGGCGCCGCCATTTGCCCGGGGACGTGGCCTCCGGGGCCTCCCCGGGCGCCGCCTTTTGGCCCCCGGGACGCGGCCTCCGGTGCCCTCCCGGGCGCCACCATTTGCCCGGGGACGGGGCCTCCGGGGGCTCCCCGGGCCCCGCCTTTTGGCCCCCGGTACGCGGCCTTCGGTGCCCTCCCGGGCGCCGCCATTTGCCCGGGGACGGGGCCTCTGGGGCCTCCCCGGGCGCCGCCTTTTGGCCCCCGGGACGCGGCCTCCGGTGCCCTCCCGGGCGCCGCCATTTGCCCGGGGACGGGGCCTCCGGGGCCTCCCCGGGCGCCGCCTTTTGGCCCCCGGGACGCGGCCTCCGGTGCCCTCCCGGGCGCCGCCATTTGCCCGGGGACGGGGCCTCCGGGGCCTCCCCGGGCGCCGCCTTGTGGCCCCCGGGACGCGGCCTCCGGTGCCCTCCCGGGCGCCGCCACTTGCCCGGGGACGGGGCCTCCGGGGCCTCCCCGGGCGCCGCCCTTTGGCTCTCGGGACCTGGCCTCCGGCGCCGTCCCGGGCCTCATCGCCCTCCTGAAGGTAAAGTCTCGAACTGTTTATCACGTGCAGGTCACGCGAGGAGCGCCTCGGGAACTAGCGACCACCTGTCAAGCATCCAAGGCGTTTGACGGGGAGAAGGACGGTCCTGCCCTTCAATCCGACGGTGGCTTCCGGGGTAGTTTAGGTTTTTTCACTACTTTTTGGGGCTATAAATAGCCCTTGTACCCCTCTGTTGTAAGGGATCAGATCACTTTTATTGGAATAGCTAAACTCACAGGCGTGCTCCGGAAGCCTCTCCCCCGGAGAGAGCCTCCCCAGCCGACTCCGGTCGGGAGCGCGTCGACAGGACTAGGGCCCCCACCGGGACCCGAACCTGTATAAACTCGTGTGTCATTCTTTGTGCTTGTCCGGCGGGGGAGGACCGGTCATCCAGTCAACCCGCGCTGCGTAATCTTCGCTAGGATCACTCTCAAAACCTGCCGGGGTATTCGCAATACCACGACAGCAATTGAGGATGAAACTCATGAGTTGGGGTCTCACAAACCGATGAACGGCGACACTGTTCAAAGACAGAATTGATCTAAGCAAAACCCGCCTCAACCCTAGCGGCGGCTACTGAACATAAGGTCTATGGGACGTCCTAGAGACCCTAGACGCGTCCGTGATGGGCTCCAACACGATACATGGGCCAACGGCCCAAATTGGTGACGCAGCACCCTGGGACAGATTCTGTCCGCCAACTTGCAACGTGAATTCCCGTCGACTCCGAAGTCCAAATGACCTGAAACCTGTGCCATTGGAAAGGTTATCTCCTTAGCTTTCCAG
The DNA here is from genome assembly GCA_019359835.1 of Pharus latifolius. Taxonomy (NCBI): domain Eukaryota; kingdom Viridiplantae; phylum Streptophyta; class Magnoliopsida; order Poales; family Poaceae; genus Pharus; species Pharus latifolius. The sequence continues at coordinate 60,754,718 of CM033319.1, read as the reverse complement.
GAATTTGTGGATCATCGAAATCGGAGCCCGTTTGTGGCCTGGGAAATGATTTTAGTGAACACTGCTCCTGGTGGCCGAGGTAGTCGACTCCGAGATGAATTGGCCTCCAACTTGACTTGGACGCCCTCCTTGCCTCCCTCCTGGCCCTTGCTGGTTCCCAAGGCCTTCATGATCCTCTCCAAAGTTCCTAAGTACAATATAATCAATAATATCATTAGGTAGCATACCATCCTCACAAGTATATGCACGGGCACTTAGGAACGAGCTCACCTATTGATTCAATTGCCGTGCTCGTGCTCTTGTGATGGGTCCTTGCATCACAACTGGAGGAGTCTCGGGCGTATGCATAGGAGTGATGTCCTCATCATAAGTGTTGGGGGAAATCTCCACAGGATCAAGTCCTGGTGAGAGGCGTCGCCATTTGCCCGGGGACAAGGCCCACCGGTGCCTTGTCCCGGGTGCCGCCTTTTGCCCAGGGACAAGGCCCACCGGTGGCTTGTCCCAGGCATCACCTTTTGCCCGGGGACAAGGGCCCCCCCCGGTGGCTTGTCTCGGGCGCCGCCTTTTGCCCGGGGACAAGGCCAAGAGGGTCCCCGGTCCCAGGTCACGTGAGGATCATGCGAGAGGCACCTCGGGAACTGGCAGACACCTGTCAAGCGTCCAAGGCTTCTGATTGGAAGAAGGACGCTGGTACCCCTCGAGCCAACGGTGGCAAGTGGGGTAGTTTAGTCTTTTTGCATCTTTTGGGCCTATATAAGCCCTTGTAACCCCTCATGTAGGGGGGCGAATTTTCATTTTTACTGTAATAGACAATCAAACAGGCGTGCTTTGGAGCCACTCTCCCCCAAGAGAGCTCCCCTAGCCAACTCCAGTTGGGATCACACCGACAGGACTAGGGCCTCCACTGAGGCCTGAACCTGTATAAACCTTCGTGTCATTTGCTGTGTTTGCCCGACGGGAGAGGACCGGTCACGCAGTCAGCTCGCGTCATCTTTTCTTCGCTAGAGACTTCAACAAAACCTGCCATGGTGTTCGTAATACCCCGACAGTTGGCGCCGACCGTGGGGATGCGTGACGAATCACCATGGCTCCCCCAAGAACGAGAGCTCGCACCCTTCCTGGTGACGCCGGTCCCAGTGACCCGGTGCCACCCCTCCAAAGTGCGGCCATCCCGGCGCTGCCGCCCAGACACGGCCAAACCCAGGTACCACCACTAACTCTCCCGGTAATTTCTGGTGGATAGTGCTCTGGGTCCAATCTGGCGACCTTGGAAGCTCCCGGGGGGACTGGATTTCCCTCGGTGGCTCTGCCGGCTTCCCGGGACGCGCTGCTCGAAGCTCTTGTGGAGGGCCAGCTCTGCGCCCAGCGCTCGATGGACGAGCTCCTCCGCATTCTGGCGTGGCCGCCGGGCCCCATCTACCCACAGTTCCCATTCATGGGGGCAATGCCCCCGTTTATGGGACATCCGGTGGCCCCTCCTATCCTCGGAGGTCAAGTCGCTCCCGGGGCTTGTGGTCCCAATGGGTTTTACCCTCCGACAGGCCTGTCATCCGGAACCTTTCCGACCTCGGGGGTGTTCCCGGTGCTAGGGACTTACGCATTCCCCGGGGTCTTCCCTATGCCAATGATTCACTCCGAGCCAGGGGACTTCCTGAGACTAGACGCCGGCCTCTTTCGGCCGGTTATGCCCGTCGCTCCGGTGGTGGCCCACCGAACGACTCCCGCGCCGTTGCCAGACCTTCCCCGTCCGGGTCCCCACTCTCCGGTTCTGGACAGAACCCCCGGGGACTGCCCGATAAAAGATTCAACCTGTCGGGGGAAATCTCCGCGGGACTAAGTCCAGGTAAGATGTGTCACGATTGCCCGGGGACCTGGCCTCCGGCCCCTCCCCGGGCGCCGCCTTTTGGCCCCCGGGACGTGGCCTCCGGTGCCCTCCCGGGCGCCGCCGTTTGGCTCCCGGGACGGGGCCTCCGGTGCCCTCCTGGGCGCCGCCTTTTGGCCCCCGGGACGCGGCCTCCGGTGCCCTCCCCGGCGCCGCCGTTTGGCTCCCAGGACGTGGCCTCCGGTGCCGTCCCGGGCGCCACCATTTGCCCGGGGACCCGGCCTCCGGCCCGTCCCCGGGCGCCGCCGTTTGGCCCAGGGACGTTGCCTCCGGGGCCTCCCCGGGCGCCACCATTTGCCGGGGGACCTGGCCTTCGGCTCCTCCCCGGGCGCCGCCCTTTGGCCCCCGGGACGTGGCTTCCGGTGCCTCCCCGGGCGCCGCCATTTGCCTGGGGACCTGGCCTCCGGCCCCTCCCCGGGCGCCGCATTTTGGCCCCCGGGACGTGGCTTCCGGTGCCCTCCCGGGCGCCGCCATTTGCCCGGCGACCTGGCCTCCGGCCCCTCCCCGGGTGCCGCCTTTTGGCCCCCAGGATGTGGCTTCCGGTGCCCTCCCGGGCGCCGCCATTTGCCCGGGGACATGGCCTCTGGCCCCTCCCCGGGCGCCGCCTTTTTGCCCCCGGGACGTGGCCTCCGGTGCCCTCCCGGGCGCCGCCGTTTGGCCCCCGGGATGCGGCCTCCGGTGCCGTCCCGGACGCCGCCATTTGCCCGGGGACCTGTCGCCCGGCCCCTCCCCGGGCGCTGCCTTTTGGCCCCCGGGACGTGGCCTCCGGTGCCCTCCCGGGCGCCGCCGTTTGGCTCCCGGGATGCGGCCTCCGGTGCCGTCCCGGGCGCCGCCATTTGCCCGGGGACGTGGCCTCCTGGGCCTCCCAGGGCGCCGCCTTTTGGCCCCCGGGACCTGGCCTCCGGCGCCGTCCCGGGCCTCATCGCCCCCCCTAAAGGTAAAGTCTTGAACTGTTATGACGTGCAGGTCACGCGAGGGGCGCCTCGGGAACTAGCGACCACCTGTCAAGCATCCAAGGGGTTTGACCGGGAGAAGGACGGTCCTGCCCTTCAATCCGACGGTGGCTTCCGGGGTAGTTTAGGTTTTTTGCTTCTTTTTGGGGCTATAAATAGCCCTTGTACCCCTCTGTTCTAAAGGATCGGTTCTTTTATTGGAATAGCTAAACTCACAGACGTGCTCCGGAAGCCTCTCCCCCGGAGAGAGCCTCCCCAGCCGACTCCGGTCGGGAGCGCGTCGACAGGACTAGGGCCCCCACCGAGACCCGAACCTGTATAAACCCGTGTGTCATTTTTTGTGCTTGTCCGGCGGGGGAGGACCGGTCATCCGGTCAACCCGCGCCGCGTAATCTTCGCTAGGATCATTCTCAAAACCTGCCGGGGTATCCGTAATACCACGACACCACCCACGCCCCGATTGCGCCTCCCGCACCCGCAGTCGACGCGCATGAGCTCGGTCCTCCCCTGGGGCCGCCCCTGAGGGCTCCCCCGGTGGATCATGTATGCTTCACTCGGGAGGAGGTCGAGCAAATGCGTACTACCAAATCTGGGGAGGAGCCTCCCCCGGGTCGTGGACGCAGGGAGCCCCGCTCTTGCTCCAGCCGGGGGAAGAGACCCGTCGAAGAACCAACCGCCCCGGAGGGGTGCCCGGACGTCTTGGAGGTCAGCTCCACCAACCCGGAGGAAAAGCGGCTCTACCGCAACGACGGTGGACCTCTTGGGCCCCTTCCCGACTCCGACAATGAGCGCATGTCCCCTGTCAAAGGGGACAGCGACCGGGACTCTCCCCGAGAGGTGGAAGGGGCTTACCAACCGCTGTGCCGCAGACTCCGGTGCATTCGATGGCCGCGGCCTTACCGCCCACCTCACATCGAACACTAGAACGATGAGGCCGACCCTTACGAATTTGTGCAGGTATATTCCACAGCCATTTCAGCGGCTGGGGGGGACGAGACAGTTCAGTTCAACGTCTTCCCCCTCTACCTGACCGGGATCGCCCGCTCATGGTTCTACAACCTGAAGGCCGGCTCCGTCAAGTCCTTCGCGCAGCTCAAACACGAGTTCTATGCAAACTTCCAGGGGAACTACGTGCGCCCCCTAGATTCCTCGCGACTGTACACTGTCCGATAGAGGATGGGGGAGACCATCTGTAGCTTCTTCACGCGCTTTGCTCAGGTCAAGAGCAAAGTAGCTCACGTCCCTGGCTCCACAGTCATTGAGGCATGTAAGAGCGGGATCCTCCCCGGGGAGCTCCACCAGAGACTCTCCCGAAGCTGCCCCTCCTCCACCGATGAGCTCTTCACTGTACTTGAGAAGTATGCTCGGGCAGAGGAGGATGACCTCTGGAAGAAAAACCCGCCCCATCGACCGGGAGGCCAGGGACCCCCTCAAGCACCCCAAGAGGGGCAATCGTAGTGAGCCACGGCCTCGAGACACATTTGTCCTCGAGGGTGGAGGCGGCTCGCGTGATGCCTCCAAGGGCAACCTCCCCTTCCCCAACCCAAAAGGTCGTGGGGGGGCAGTCGTCCCGCGGCCGTGAAAGCCCCGCGGCCAGAGGCAGGGAAGGCCTGTGCTTTACCTTCCACAAGTCTAATACCCATGCCACCCGGGAATGCCACCAACTGCTCCAACACTTCGCCGCATTCCTCGACCAGCATGGGAAGGGGGGGCACCCCTACCTCCTTGCCCCCTCAGCCGGCCATACCGGCCCTTGCTGCCCCCACGGGGGGACAGCAGGGACAACCGCGGGAAGGGGATCCGTCAGAGACTCTCCCCTTCCAAACCACCCAAAGGCATGTCAACGTCATCATGGGAGGGTCCGCGTCCAGGCGGGACTCTAAGTGTCAGCGGAAGGAATACGCGCGCGAAGTAAAGGTGGTGGGGGTGCTGCATACGTCCAGGCCACCCAAGTGGTCGGAAGTCCCCATCACTTTTACGATAGAAGACGCGCGTGGGGTTCACTTCCCTCATGATGACGCACTCATCGTCTCCGCTACCATCTACAACTGCCATCTGGCCCGAATCCTCGTGGATGGCGGGAGCTCCACCGACGTCCTCTACCAAAAGGCGTTTAGGGAGATGCAGGTGGATGAGAAGCTACTGTAGCCCACGGTAGGGCCCCTGTAGGGATTCGTCCCGGGGAAGACAATCCACACTGTGGGGAAGGTGGATCTCCCAATGACCTTTGGTACCCCGGACAACTATTGGACAAAGATGGTCCAGTTCCTGGGAGAGGCCGGAGACCACGTCCCCGGGCAAATGGCGGCGCCCGCGACGGCGCCGGAGGCCTGGTCCGGGGAGCCAAAAGGCGGCGCCCGGGGAGGCCCCGAAGGCCAAGTCCCCGGGCCAATGTGATGCGACTTACCTGGACTTAGCGCCGCGGAGATTTCCCCCAGTAGCAGCCCCCCATGCCCCCCAGGGACGATGCTCGAGTCCCCGGAGGTTATGGTACACATCACCAGGAAAATCTCCGGACCAAGTCACCAGAGCCGTAATGCTTCGGTTTCCGTGCCGGGCGCTTATGACCGCGCCGTTTCGTCATAAATGCGCTCGCGGTTCGAACCGGCGCCTTGATTCGTGCGCCCGTCCCTTCGTTTCCCGCGCACGGTTTGAACTTCAATGATCCAGATTGCTCCGCGGGGTGCGACGTGGCACCCATCTAGACCACGTCTCGTCCCTATAAATAGGGCCTTGGGGGGCCCGGAAGTTCATTCCAAACTTTCACAGCCTTAGCGATTTTTGCTCTCCCGGTAGCTCTCTCCCGGTAGCTAGCGTCCGGTGCCTTTAGCCGTAGCCTCCTGAAAAGTTAACCACCGAAAAAACAAACCTGATGGCACCGAAAGGTCGAGCGAAGACGACCGAGGTGCCCCCGGAGGAAGTTGCCCCGGACTTTCTCGGGGCGTCCGAGTTTACGGCCGAGGACACCGAGTCCATGGACGAGCGCGTCGTCGTTGCGAACGGGGACATCCGAGTCCCCGTGAAGAAAGACGGAGCCCCCCGCCCCAGGCCCGGAGAGGTCGTGGCCTTCGAGGCCTTCCTGGAGGCGGGGCTCCGGATGCACCGGGTGTTTCTGAAGGAGTACGGGCTGGCCCTCAACCACCTCATGCCGAACGCCCTCGTCCGGATGGGCATCTTCATCTGGATTTTTGAGACGGCGACCGGGAGGGAGCCCACCCTACGCGTCTTCCGGTACTTCTACGAACCGGCGGCGCGGAGCTCCCACTTGGTGAAGGGGGGACCCAAGTCCCCCTTCGGCTCGGTGATGGTGCAGATGCTGCCATCCCGGGTGGCCGACTACCTGGCGGCAGCCTCCCAGGACCATTGGGGCGATTGGGTTCGGAGGTGGTTCTACCTCCGGGTCCGCGACGACGGGGTGACGTACGCCCCGGAGCCCGCCTCTTACAGCCGGTCGTCCGTGCCGAAGCATCCGGTTGCTCAAGGACGCGGAGGACAGGGCCAACTCCTTCCTGGGCCAGCGGGACGAAGCTCTCCAGGAGCTGGCCCGGGTCCGGGCCCAAGTTCACGTCTCGGAGGCGGTGAATGGCCGCCTCCGAGAGGAGGTGAAGGCGAGGAATCGAGCGTCCGGGCGGTGGCGGACGCGGGCCGCCCCGTCCGTTCGGCCCTCCAGAGCCTTGGCGTAAGCCTAGACTCCGGGAGCAGCTCGGAGGTGCCCCCGGCGACCCTCGCGGAGGCCATGCGTTTTCTCAATACGTAGGTCTCCGTCATCCCGGAGGCGGCTGACGCTCGTGCTCGTGGCCGGGCGATCCCCGTCGTTGCGGCCGCGGCCGGGCTCGTCGAGCACCAGGGAGTGGGCGCCCGGGCGATCGGAGGCCACATCCCGCGGAGCTTCCCCGAGTTCTTCGAGCCATCACGCCGGGAGGTGGAACAGCTCGCCGGGGGCTTCTACGACCGGATCATCCAGGCGAGATTCCCGGCACCGGCACCTCCGGCGGTGGACGCTCCGGCCCCGGCCTCGGAGGAAACCCCCCGGGGGGAGGATGCCAATGAAAATGTAAGAGCCTCCCCCCGGGTCTTAGTTAGGGCCCTTTTTGTTTTCTTAGGTTTTGCTCCTGGTAGCTTCTTAGAGGAAGCACCGGACACTTGTACAAAAACATTTTGAATGCAATGGAGTTGGAATTTTTTCTGAGTCTTTGAATTGAATGCATTGTTACCAGGGTTCCCGGGAGGTTGCTCCCGGGCGAAGGTCCGGGAGGGGCTCCCCAGGGGACGCCCAAGCGGCTTTAATCCTGCTAAGCCTTGTCTCCGGGAAGCGCGGCGGGGACTGCGTCCGAGAGCCGATCCGGTTGAGGTGGCATCCGTAGTGGCACTTGGACAACTTTGACAATCATCGCGGCGAATTGTCCCCTCCGCGACCGGGGTTCCGGATGATACCTCCCCTCCGGATACTTCCACCGGCGGGATACGAGTTCTGGCCCGAAGATGTGCTTCGGGACGCTTGGCGCCGCGTGCGAGCATTGTACCGGGACTTGACCCGGGAGCTAGCGGAGAGCCTCCGAGAGTATTAGGCGTAGGAGCCTTAGGACATAGAGAATCCCCCGGGTTAGAACCCGGGTTGTATCGTTTCCGAAGCCCACCGGAGGGGGAAGATGTCCTCCGGGTTTGACAATCAATAAAGCTGTTTGTTTACTTCTCTTGTTGTCTTTTCACTTTTTCTTCTTGGATGGTCCGAACGACTCCTTTTCTCAGAAATAAGCTAAGTTTGCTCGTAGGCGGTGCGGTCGACACCCGGGGGTTCCTTATCCCCCCCGCCCACAGCTGGCCGGAGGGTAGCTCCTCGCGCTGTGGGGGTAACAAGGCCCCCGGGGTGGGTGTGACTTGTAGCATAGGAATTTTTCTAACTTAGAAAAAATTTAGAACGAGGTTTCTTGGGAAAAGACCTCCCGGGAGACAATCGTCCGGTCGCCATGAGGACGAGGAGCCGGGAATAAGGCCTCTAGTGGGAGAAACATCCAAGAAAGACCCGATGAGATTTCCGGAGTCGTCCGGTCGCCGTGAGAATGGGGTGCCGGGAATAGGGTCTCCGAGAAGGAAATGTTCGATAAATCCATAACTTCTCCGGGAGACAGTCGTCCGGTCGCCGTGAAAACGGGGAGCCGGGAATAGGGTCTCCGGGAGGCATTCATCCGGTCGCCGTTAGAACGGGGAGCCGGGAATAAGGTCGCCGGGGACCAATCTTCCGGTCGCCATGAGAACGGGGAGTCGGGAATAAGGTCGCCGGGGACCAAATATCCAAGAATGCCATTAGACGTCCCTGTGGGGAGAGCGTCGAACGTCGACTCCCATAGCAGGAAGATAGATCCAAGAAGGCCATTAGACGTCCCACTGGGGAGAGCGTCTACTCCCGGAGGAGGAAGTGCCCGAAGACGGGTCTTGAGTGTTTGGGCAGGGGACTAGTCTCCCAAAGTGACTCGTTACCACGGCCGCTGGGGACCGGGTTGCCGCTTACACCCTCAGTCCACGAGGGCTGATCGTAAGCCGCCCTACAGGAGGGACTTGCTGGGTCTAGCCCACTTCCTCGCGGGGTGGGCATCCTCGCGGGGAGGGCGTCCTCGAGGGGAGGGCATCGGCGCTAGGGGCGGTAATGAGAAGAACATGCAAAGAGGCAGTTGAAAAACAAGACCTATGTATTGCTAACAAAATGAAGTACAGTGCCTCCCCCTGCGAAGTCGCGAAAGGGGAGGAAAATACAGTGTCCCTCCTCCCCCTTCGGCGTGATCGCTCCGGGGGAGGGACAGGCCCGTAAGGCTAAACATAGAACTTGCGAAGTAAACGCAAGTTCCACGTGTGCTTCAGCTCCTGCTCTTGAAGGTTGGAGAGCTTATAAGCCCCCGAGCCCAGGACCGCGGAGATCCTGTAGGGGCCCTCCCACTTGGGGGAGAGCTTCCCCTGGGCTTGGGGGTCTGTGACGCGCTTGAGGACAAGGTCCCCAAGGCGAAAAGCTCTCTCGCGCACGCGCCGATTATATGCGCGCGCCATCTCTTGCTCTTAGACGGCATGGCGGAGGAGCACTAGGTCGCGTTCCTCCTCCACGAGGTCGATTTCTAGGCGCTGATTGGCCTCGTTGGCCTGGTACGCTGCGGGCGTGGCTCCCTCCAGGAGCTCGACCCGCAGTGACCGAAGGCCGATCTCCGGGGGGAGGACTGCCTCCACCCTGTAGACCAGGGAGAAGGGAGTATGCCCCGTCGCCAGGGACGGGGTCGTGCGCATGGAGCAAAGGATGCTAGGGAGCTCCTCTGCCCATGCACCCCGCTTAGAAGCGGTTTGCTCGAGTCTCCGGCGCAACCCCTGCAGGATCACGCCGTTGACCCTCTCGACAGCCCCATTGCTCCGGGGATGGGCCACTGAGGCGAAGTGGATGACGAGCCCCAGGCCTTCGCTGAATTCCCGGAAATAAGCCGAGTCGAATTGGGTCCCGTTGTCCACGGTGATTTCCCGGGGGACACCAAAACGACATACGACATTTTTCCAGAAAAACCGCTGAACGGCCCGGGACGTGATGCTGGCCAAAGGCTCCGCCTCAACCCACTTTGTAAAATAGTCGACCGCGACTACCGCATACTTGTATCCTCCGGGCGCTGGGGGGAAGGGCCCTAAGAGGTCCATCCCCCAGCGCACGAAGGGCCAAGTAATGGGGATTGTCTGCAGCGCTATAGGGGGGAGGTTCGAGCCCTTGGCCATCTTCTGGCATGCTTCGCACGCTGAGACAAGGTCTCACGCGTCGCGCATGACCGTGGGCCAGTAGAAACCCTGTCGGAGGGCCTTGGCCGCGATTGCACGCGGGGCTAGGTGAGAACCACAGCTTCCTGCATGGATGTCTTCGAGAAGTTGAAGTCCTTCCGGCCGGGGGAGGCAGCGCAGGAGGGCGGAAGCCCCCCGCTTGTAGAGCCTCCCCTCCTGCAGGAGATATGCCCGGGCTTTAGCCCGGAGGCGTTTAGCCTCGGTCTCACTAGGAGGGTCCCCCTCCCCCTTGATGAAGGAGATGAGGGGGTCCATCCAAGACGGAGTCCGGGTGATCTCGGCGACCTCCGGGACATGAGGCTCGTCGCCCGTGTCTGGGGAGGCCACCGAGGGCTTCGTGATGATTTCCAGAAAAGCCCCCTTCGGGAGCGATTCCTGGGCGCTTGCCGCCTGGGCCAAGGCATCGGCCCGGTCATTGTCCCTCCGCGGGATATGCCGGGCCTCGAGGCCGTCGAAATGCCTCTCCATCTTTCGCACTTCCTGCAAATAAAGACTTAAGTTTGCGTCATGGCACAGGTAAGACTTGTCCATTTGGCAAACTACGAGCTGAGAATCTCCCTTGACTAGGAGGCGCCGGATCCCCAGGGAGCGTGCAAGGCGCATCCCGAGGAGCAAAGCCTCATATTCGGCGACGTTGTTGGTTGCGGGGAACTCAAGCCGCGCGGCGTACTCGAGTTCCTTCCCCTCGGGGCTCCGGAGGACTACTCCCACACCAGTCCCGGCGAGACACAGCGACCCATCGAACATGAGGGTCCAATGATCACTGTGTCGGGGCGGCACAGGGAGGTCTTCATCCCCGGACCCAGAGGCGGGAGTCCACTCTGCGACGAAGTCGGCGAGGACCTGCGACTTGATGGTGGAGCGGCCGGTAAGGGACAGGGAGAAGGGGGCGAGCTCAGCCCCCCACTTCCCGATCCGGCCGGTGGCTTCTTTGTTCCGCAGTACCTCCCCCAGGGGGAGGGACGATGGGACGGTGACGGGGTGCCCCAGGAAGTAATGCCGAAGCTTCCGGGATGCCATGAGGAGCGCGTAGCATATTTTCTCCATCTCCTGTACCGAGTTTTGGCCCCTTGGAGGGCCTCACTCACGTAGGACACGGGACGCTGCTGCCCCCCTTGCTGCTTCACCAAGACCGCGCTGACGGCGACGGGGTTTGCTGCGAGGTAGAGGAGCAAGGGCTCTTCTGGAGATGGACTCACGAGCATTGGAGGGCTCGTGAGGTACTTCTTGAGGTCTTTGAAGGCTTCCTGGGCCTCGGGGGTCCAGCAGAACCCCTCGAGCCCTCGGAGGATCTTGAAGAACTGGAGGCCCCGCTCCCCCGACCGGGAGATGAAGCGGCTTAGCGCGGCTAGGCGGTCGGAGAGCCGCTGGACATCCTTGACGGAGCGCGGCGGGGGCATATCTAGGAAAGCCCGGATCTTCTAGGGGTTTGCCTCAATGCCCCGCTGGGACACGAGGAAACCTAGGAGCTTCCCGCCGCGCACCCCGAAGGCGCACTTCTCCGGGTTGAGTTTGAGCCCGAACGCGCGGAGGTTGCGGAAGGTTTCAGCCAGGTCATCGATGTGGGAGGCTGCGCGGGGACTCTTGACGACCGCGTTGTCTACGTAGACTTCGACGTTGCGGCCGACTTGATCCTTGAAAACGAGCATCATGAGGCGCTGGAAGGTCGCCCCCGCGTTCTTGAGCCCGAAGGGCATATGGATGTAGCAGAAGGTTCCGAGGGGAGTTATGAAACTTGTCTTTTCCTCGTCCCCTTCCGCCATCCGGACTTGATGGTAGCCCGACTAGGCGTCTAGGAAGCTCATGAGCTCGCACCCCGCAGTGGAGTCGACGAGCTGATCAATCCGCGGGAGTGGGAAGTTGTCTTTGGGGCAGGCGCAGTTAAGGTCGGTGAAGTCCACGCACATCCGCCACCTGCCGGTTGACTTCTTTACAAGGACGGGGTTCGCGAGCCACTCGGGGTGCAGGACCTCCCGAATGAACCCCGCCTCTCGGAGCCGGGTGATCTCCACTTGATTGCTTCTTGGCGCTCGAGGGAGAGTTTCCGCAGCTTCTGTTTGATCGGGGGGTGACCGGGGGCCACTGCGAGCTTGTGCTCAATGACCTCCCGGGCGACGCACCGCATGTCTGAAGGCTTCCACGCAAAAACATCGGAGTTTTCGCGCAGAAAGGCCGCAAGTTGCGCTGCATGCTCCTCGGGGAGCTCCACCCGACCCGGACGGTTTTGTCTTCGTCGCCCGGGAACAGCAGGACCTTCCGGAGGGCCCCTTCCGGACGTGGCTTGAGGAGGGGCCTCCCGGGCGGTGGAGCAGCGGCGTCTAGTTCCAGGGGAGAAGCCTCCCCCCCGGGCATCTTTATGAAGTTGACGCTTCCGATTGTGGCCGCAGTGCGCTGGTATAGAGCACGGGCCATGTCTTGGTCTCCCCGGACGTTGATCACACCATGCGGCCCAGGGATCTTCATGCAGAGGTAGTTTTGATGGGTGGCTGCCCCCAGCCGATTGATTGTGGTCCTCCCCATTATCGCTTTGTAGGAGGAGGGGAGGTCCACTACGTCGAAGCGGACCAGCTCGGTCCGGTAGTTCTCTGGGGTGCCGAATGTCATAGGAAGATCTACCTTGCCCATGAGGTGGATCGCCTTCCCCGGGACAAAACCTTGCAGGGGCCCGGCAGCGGGCTGCAGGAGCTTCTCATCGACCTGCATCTCTTTGAAGGCCTTCAGGAATAGGATGTCAGCGGAGCTCCCGCCGTCCACGAGGATGCGGGCCAAGTGGCAGTTGTAGATGGTCGCAGAGACAATGAGCGCGTCGTCGTGGGGGAAGAGAACCCCTCGCGCGTCTTCTGCCGTGAAGGTGAGGGGTACGTCTGACCACTTAGGTGGCGGGGGCGCGTGTAGCACCCCCACAACCTTGACCTCGAGCGCGTACTCCTTACGCTGGCGCTTAGAGTCCCGCCCGGAGGCGGACCCTCCCACGATGACATTGATATGGCGCTGAGAAGTTTGAAAGGGGAGAGCTTCTGAAGGATCCCCCTCCTACGTCTGCTGACCCCTCGCGGGAGCGGGAAGGGCCGGAACAGCTGGCCGAGGGAGCAAGGAGGCCGGAGTCCCCCCCCTACCCGTGCTGGTCAAGGAATGCTGCGAAATGCTGCAGCAGCTGGCTGCAGTCTTGGGTAGCGTGGGTACTGGACCCGTGGAAGCTGCACCACGGTCCTTCCCGCCTTCTCCCCGCGGGGCCTTCACGGCCGCGCGAAGACTGTCTTCCCCCATGGCCCTTTGGTCTGGGGAAGGGGCGGTTGCCCCTCGTGGGGTCGCGCGAGTCGCCTCTGCCCTCGAGGACAAAGGTGTCCCGAGGCCGTGGCTCGTTACGCCCCCCCCTGCCTAGGGCGCTTGAGGGGATCCCTAGCCCCCCGGTTGGCGGGGTCGGGAGCCCCCTGGGTCTTCTTCCAGATGTCATCTTCCTCCGCCCGAGCGTACTTTTCGAGTATGTTGAAGTGCTCATCGGCGGAAGAGGGGCAGCTCCGGGAGGGCCTTCTGTGGAGCTCCCCCGGGAGGATGCCGCTTTTGCACGCTTCGATGATCGTAGAGTCGGGGACGTGGGCCACTTTGCTCTTCACCTGAGCAAAGCCCTTGAAGAAGCTTCTGATGGTTTCCCCAGTCCTCTGCCGGACAGTGTACAGCTGCGAGGAGTCCAGGGGGCGCACATACTTCCCCTGGAAGTTCACGCAGAACTCCCGCTTGAGCTGCGTGAAAGACTTGATGGAGCCGGCCTTCAGGTTGTAGAACCAGGAGCGGGCAATGCCGGAGAGGTAGAGGGGGAAGACGTTGCACTGTACCGTCTCGTCCCCCCCGGCTGCGGAGACGGCTGTGGAGTAGACCTGCACAAATTCGTAAGGATCTGCCCCACCGTTATAGTGCTCGATGTGCGGAGGGCGGTAGGGCCGCGGCCATCGGATGCTGCGAAGCCTTCGGCACAGGGGCTGGTTAGCCCCCTGCACCTCCCGGGGAGAGTCCCGGTCGCTGTCTTCTTTCACGGGACCTTCGTTGTCTGAGTCTGGAAGTGGTCCGAGAGGTCCGCCAGAGTGGTGGTGGCGACGCTTCCCTCCGGACCGGGGCTGAGTTCCCGGACGTCCGGGCTATTCTCCGGAGGGGCTGGGTCTTCCGCGGGTCTCTTCCCCCGACCGGAGCGAGAGCGATGGTCCCGATGTCCATGGCCAGGGGGAAGTTCTTCCCCGCGCTCAGGTGAATGCATTCGCTCAACCTCCCCCCGGGCGAAACGGACGTGTTCCGCCGGGGGAGGGAGCTTATGCACTGTAGCTACCGGCCCGGAAGCTTCCGGGGCCGGCTGGGGGAGCCCCCAGCGACGACCCCCGGGACCGGAAAGGGGGAAGCCCCTGTATTATCCGGAACCCGGGAGGGGGCGCCCACGGCGACGCTTGGAACCGAAGTGGAGGGGGCCCCAGTGGCAACGACCGGAACCGGAAAGGGGGAAGCCCCTGTATTATCCGGGACCGGCGAGGGGGGAGCCCCCGCGGCGACGTCCGGGAGCGGGGAGCCGATGCGGGGGGAAGTCCGCTGAGGCACGGGAGCTGCTCTGTCGACCGCCCCCGGTGCGGTAAACGCGACGCGAGGGGCGGGAATGGCTCCCGGCGTAGGGAATACCGCCGGCATAAAGTGGGCTCCCGGCCCCGGGAATAGGCCTGGGACGGGGTACCCCCCTGGTGCCACGAAGGGCCCTGGCATGAAGTAGCCTCCCGGCATTGGGACGGGCCCGGGTGCCGGGAAGGGTCTGGACGTATATCCCGCAGGGGGAGGGAACCCCTCGGCAGGATCATACGGGGAGGACAAACCCCCGGAGACCGGAGGGGCCGCCGGGTAACCCATAAACGGGGGCACAGCCCCCGAGTACGGGTGCGACGCAAATGTGGGGGCCGGAGGCCGCGCCAACATGCTGAGCAGCTCGTCCATTGAGCGCTGGGCGCGGAGCTGGCCCTCCACTAGAGCCTCAAGCAGGGCGTCCCAGGGGGCCGGGCGAGCCGTCGGGGGGAGACTGGTCCCGGCCGAGGTCCCCGCGGTCACCGGGAACGACCTGGAGGTGGAAGCACCTAAGTTAAGAGGAAATGAGGGAGGCGGTACCTGGGCCAGTCCGCCTCCGAGCGGAAGCACCGGGACGGCAGTGTCCCGGACGGGCGGCGCCGGGTCTCCGAGACCGGCGTCACCGGGAAGGGTGCGAGCCCTTGTTCTTGGGGGAGCCATGGCGTCTTGTGACGAGTCCCCACGGTCGGCGCCAACTGTCGTGGTACTGCGAATACCCCGGCAGGTTTGGAGAACGATCCTAGCGAAGATTACGCGGCGCGGGTTGACCGGATGACCGGTCCTCCTCCGCCGGACAAGCACAAGAAATGACACACGGATTTATACAGGTTCGGGTCCCGGTGGGGGCCCTAGTCCTGTCGGTGCGCTCCCGACCGGAGTCGGCTGGGGAGGCCCTCTCCGGGGGAGAGGCTTTCGGAGCACACCTGTTAGTTTTTTAGCTATTCCAACAAATGAATCACACACACACAACTGAGGGGTACAAGGGCTATTTATAGCCCCAAAAAGAAGCAAAAAGCCTAAACTACCCCGGAAGCCACCGTCGGACTGAAGGGTAAGAACATCCTTCTCCCGGTCAAACGTCTTGGATGCTTGACAGGTGGTCGCTGATTCCCGAGGCGCTCATCGCGTGACCTGCACGTGACAAACAACTCGAGACTTTACCTTTAGGAGGGTGATGAGGCCCGGGACGACACCGGAGGCCAGGTCCCGGGGCCCAAAAGGCGCGCCCGGGGAGGGGGCAGGAGACCACGTCCCCGGGCAAATGGCGGCGCCCAGGACGGCGCCGGAGGCCAGTCCTCGGGAGCCAAATGGTGGCGCCCGGGGAGAGGCCGGAGACCACGTCCCCGGGCAAATGGCGGCACCCGGGACGGCGCCGGAGGCCAGGTCCCGAGAGCCAAATGGCGGCGCCCAGGGAGAGGCCGGAGGCCACGTCCCCGGGCAAATGGTGGCGCCCGGGACGGCGCCGGAGGCCAGGTCTCGGGAGCCAAATGGCGGCTCCCGGGGAGAGGCCGGAGACCACGTCCTCGGGCAAATGGCGGCACCCGGGACGGCGTCGGAGGCCAGGTCCCGGGAGCCAAATGGCGGCGCCCGGGGAGAGGCCGGAGGCCACGTCCCCGGGCAAATGGCGGCGCCTGGGACGGCGCCGGAGGCCTGGTCCCGGGAGCCAAAAGGCGGCGCCCGGGGAGAGGCCGGAGGCCATGTCCCCGGGCAAATGGCGGCGCCCGGGACGGCGCCGGAGGCCAGGTCCCAGGAGCCAAATGGCGGCGCCCGGGGAGAGGCCAGAGACCACGTCCCCGGGCAAATGGTGGCCCCCGGGACGGCGCCTGAGGCCAAGTCCCCGGGCCAATGTGACGCGACTTACCTGGACTTAGCGCCGCGGAGATTTCCCCCAACAATCTGGGACTTTTAACCTTTTTGGGCTTTTTGAAAATTCTGAAAAGGACTAAACTGAAACACTTTTGGACTGAAATGTGAAAATGATCTGGGAGATGATGTTTAGCTGCCAACTTTTTAAGTTAATGTAGTGGCATACCTAAGATCAAGATAGGGTTGAGACATCAGGGATTTCAAAGAAGATATGCTGACTCGTGAGCAAAAAAGATAGCCAAAAACTGGGATGTTACAGGGGACAAGACCATCAAGATCGGGGCGGATCTCCACGAGGAGCACGAGGAACAACTCGTGGCTTTCCTGCGCAAGAACTCTGAAGTTTTTGCCTTGAAGCCCTCCGACATGTGAGGTGTTGCCCAGGACGTCATCGAGCATAAGCTCGCGGTGACCCCCGGTCACCCCCCGGTCAAGCAGAAGTTGAGGAAACTCTCCCTTGAACGCCAAGAGGCGATCAAGGTCGAGATCGCCAAACTCCGAGAGGCGGGGTTCATTCGGGAGGTCTTGCACCCCGAGTGGCTTGCAAACCCCGTCCTCGTGAAGTCGAACGGTAAGTGGCGAATGTGCGTGGACTTCACCGACCTCAACCGTGCTTGCCCCAAAGACAACTTCCCGCTCCTGCGAATTGACCAGTTGGTCGACTCGACCGTGGGGTGCGAGTTAATGAGCTTCCTAGATGCATATTCAAGCTATCACCAAGTCTGGATGGCAGAAGGGGACGAGGAAAAAATGAGTTTCATAACTCCCCTCGGGACCTTCTACTACATCCACATGCCCTTCGGGCTAAAGAACGCTGGAGCGACCTTCCAACGACTCATGACGCTGGTCCTCAAGGACCAGATCGGTCGCAACTTCGAAGTCTACGTCGACGACGCAATCGTCAAAAGTCCCCACGCGACTGCTCACATCGACGACTTAGCGGAGACCTTCCGAAACCTCTGGGCATACGGGTTGAAGCTCAACCCAGAGAAATGCGCCATCGGCGTACATGGGGGGAAGCTCCTGGGCTTCCTCGTGTCCCAGCGGGGCATAGAGGCCAACCCCGAAAAGATCCGGGCATTCCTGCACATGCCCCCATCGCGCTCGATCAAGGACGTTCAACGACTCACCGGCCGCTTGGCCGCGCTGAGTCGCTTCGTCTCGCGGTTGGGGGAGTGCGGCCCCTAATTCTTCAAAATCCTCTGGGGGCTCGAAGGGTTCCGGTGGACCCCTGAGGCCCAGGAGGCCTTCGACAATTTGAAGAAGTATCTCACGCAACCCCCGATGCTCGTAAGCCCGTCTCTGGAAGAGCCTTTGCTCCTTTACCTCAGTCGCCGTAACTACGGTAGTGGTAAAGGAACAGGACGGGCAGCGACGTGCCGTGTACTACATAAGTGAGGCCCTCCAAGGGGCCAAACCTCGGTACACGCAGATGGAGAAGATCTGCTACGCCCTTCTAATGGCGTCCCAGAAGCATCGTCATTACTTCCTAGGGCACCTGATCACTGCCCCGTCGTCCCTCCCTTTTGGGGAGGTGCTCTGGAACAAGGAAGCCACCAGCCGGATAGGAAAGTGGGGGGCCGAGCTTGTCCCCTTTTCCCTTTCCCTCACGGGGCACTCCGCCATCAGGTCACAAGTCCTCGCCGACTTCGTGGTGGAGTAGACTCCCTCCCCCGGGCCCGGGGATGAAAACCTCCCTGCACTGCCCGACACAGCGACCATTGGACACTCATGTTCGATGGCTCCCTATGTCTCGCCAGGGCCGGCACGGGAGTAGTCCTTCGGAGCCCCGAGGGGAGGGAATTGGAGTACGTGACGCGGCTCAAGTTCCCCACCACGAACAACGTCGCCGCATACGAGGCCTTGCTCCTTGGGTTACACCTCGCGTGCTCCCTGGGGAATCAACGACTCCTAGTAAAAGGAGACTCCCAGCTCGTAGTTTTCCAAGTGGACAAGTCCTACTTGTGCCATGACACAAACTTGAGCCTCTACTTGCAGGAAGTGCGCAAGATGCAGAAGCACTTCGATGGCCTAGAGGCCCGACACATCCCGCGGAGGGACAACGATCGGGCCAATGCCCTGGCTCGGGCACGAGCGCCCGGGGACCGCTCCCAAAAGAGGCTTTCTTGGAGATCGTCGCGAAGCCCTCGGTGGCCTCCCCGGACGTGGGCGATGAGCCTTGCGTCCCAGAAGTCACCGAAATCACCCAGGCTTCATCTTGGATGGATCCCCTCGTCTCCTTCATCAAGGGGGAGGGAGACCCTCCCAACGAGACCGAGACCAAGCGCCTCCGAGCCAAGGCTCGGGCATACCTCCTACTGGAGGGGAAGCTTTACAAACAAGGGGCTTCCGCTCTGCTCCACTGTCTTCCACGACCAAAAGGGCTCTGACTTCTTAAGGACATTCATTCGGGAAGTTGCGGGTCTCATCTAGCCCCGCGCGCCATCGCGGCCAAGGCCCTTCGCCAGGGTTTCTATTGGCCCATGGTGATTCGCGATGCGCGAGACCATGTCTCCGCGTGCGAGGCCTGCCAGAAGATTGCCAAGGGTTCAAACCTCCGCCCTGTAGTGTTGCAGACTATCCCCATCACATGGCTCTTGGTGCACTGGGGGATGGACCTCCTTGCTCCCTTCCCCCCAGCGCCCGGGGGCTACAAGTATGCGGTGGTCGCGGTCGACTACTTTCCAAAGTGGGTAGAGGCCGAAACTGTCACGTCTGCCACGACAGTGACATCACCTGTGAGGAGCCCAGCTCGGTGCAGCTGGTCCCCTAACCACTTGACTTCCCAGGATGAGTCAATCACAGGATTACATTGCAGCAGCAAAATAGTACAATAGTCATAATTGTATGGCCATCAGGCCTTAGTACAAAACGAGGTACAGTGCCGTACAAGGCACAAGGGTCTAACAAAATAATACATCTAGTCGGCGGAAGCTAGGCCCAAAAGCAATCCACAGGAAACAGAGGTTGACAGCAAGACAGCACCACATCAGGGCTCCGGAGGAAACTGCTCGTCATCTCCTGGGTCCGCAGCATCTTCAGGGTATCCTCCAAGGTCGTAGAACGCTCCATCTAATGATGAGTTGTTGCAAGGGTGAGCACTTACGTACTCAGCAAGTCATAGGGAAGGTAGAGATACATATATATATATGACATGAACCTATGCTATTGGGGAAAGAGTGAAAGGTTTTTCCCAAAATACATTTCTTTCTCAATTCTTACTCAACTTCTGATCATACCCATGGCAGTAAATAAATCATATTGATGGTGATACATATATCCCATATCCAAGGCGATATATCCTCATATCACATTATTTTCATTCAAGCCTTTCAATCATATACTCTTAGCAATATTTCATAACTTAGGACATAAACCACATGCCTCTTAATTATCATATGTTTGCTAGATTATGGTATTACCGCGACACGTCAACACATGACAGTCCACGGCAACGCCCCTTATCATGACAACACATGCCACTTGGGTAATCTTGAGCTAACAAATTTTAGTTTATAAAACAATACTTGTGTCACACCCCATGGATTTAATCCACCGCAGCATACTCCTAAAACTCGGGAGCACGAAGTATTCGAATACATTTTTAAAACTCTGCAGAGATGTATCTCTTTTTAAATCCACTTTTTCACTCGACTTCCAAGTCGGGCCAACTCCATGCGACTTATACGCATGTGACAAGGCCGAGATCACACAATGTTTTTGCAGTCTAGTATTAACAGTATCCCTGCCCGGTAAATGGACAATACCGTCCCAAGTACCGTTGTGGGTCCTCCCCACTGCCTTACTTCCTAGCCTGGGTCTATGTTCCCGCAGGACACATAACCTCTTTTGATTACAGTCGCACACGACTTAATCTGGCGTAGGGCGTCTTCCTTCTTTACACCTTATCCTCTCATAATTTTTCTGATCTCACATCACTCATGGACGAACTGCGTCCCACCAGTTTCCACGTGAGAAACCGGATCGACAAGCCATGCAGGGAACTGATAATACTAAGAAAGCTACTAGGTTGCGCCTGTCCCATACCAGGTAAGTGGTTGGTACGTTTTTCATGCCACTAGACGCATAACACAAGGTTCTAGTCCTTACATGCCAGTGACCAGATCATACCACAACCATGCACCTTCAGTGCCTACACCTTCAGTGCAGCCAGGCACCTCCAGTGCTACCACCATTCCATACCAAAATACTGGTCACGGCTAGGGGTTCTATTTCATGAATATAAATGTACATGTTTATACTTTTATTAGTTCGTGGCTTGCTATCAAGTTCACCTTTCTCAAGTATTCAATCTACCACTGCCATAATATCATTGATCTCAACACATGCAATATTAACGAGATATCTACTCATGGAATAGCATAGCAATTCATAAAATATGGGTTTCAATATGATCAAAGTATGACTTGCCTTCCGCGTCGTAAGTATCAGCAGTCGATGACGGTTCAGCGACGAGATCTTCAACCCCGGACTCTTGCTCTGAACAAGATCAAACAAGCAAACAGGCATTACAATCAATCCTATTCTTACTAATTCACTACATGCAAGATGCAAGGAGAAAATACTCTGGTGATACAAGGTTTGAAAGTGATGTGGATTTAATTATGGAAACCAGGGTTAAAATTAGCTGTTAAGGTTTACAAGGTTCCAAAATATCAGGGTAATATCAAGGTGGTGACTGGTTCGCCCAAAAACAGCGAACGTCTTTAGGTTGGCATTCGGTTCGAGGCATCGACATACGGTCGATGGGTGATAGAGGGCTCAACTCAAGTTGTGACAGTAGAGAAAAGTGTAGATCACAACATCAGGAGTCTAAGGGACAAAGTTATTTCCAAAGTGCATGGCTGGAAGTGGGTGAAAAGGCTCAATGCCACTGGCTGACATAGTCTGGCATAGGGTTGACACGGCCAGAAACTAGGGTTAGCCATATCTTTCACTCAGGGCTCCAAATGATGCACCACTTTGTCTGGTGGTTAGGCATTTGTAACAGGAACAAGTGTCTCAACAGGATCTAGGGCAGGAGATGGCCGGAAAGTGATGAAAACTGGCGAAGAAGTTGGCTGGCCTGGAGCACATGTAGTGTGAACAGTACAGCAAACTAGGGCATAGCTATATCTCACAATCTAGGCCGAATTAGAAGTCATGATAGAAGACAAAGTTGCTCAGAATGGTCCAAAACATCTAGATGGCAAGGTTTCCATGGCTGGATTGGCCGGATTTAGGAGATATTGGCCGGAGAAAAGATTAACTCAAGCCTGATTTGGGCATTTCTGATCTAGGGCAAATAAACTTAATTCCTTGCTTGAGGATGGTCTCTGGGGCATAAGAGTGCTACTGGTGAGGTTAGATTAACTAGAAATGCACCAGAAAAGCTTGAACAGCAAGCTCAGTCCACAAGCAAAGTTCCAATTTGGGGTTTTTCATATTTCAGCAAGCCTGTCGATTTTGGTTGCTTAGGGATGTTAAGCAAGGTCTAGTGAGCATATTTGATTACTAGTTCGAAGGTTGAATCGATCTGGTTGAGGATTAATTGCTCGCCGGAGCTACTGGAGTAAAACTGAAATTGCCGACGACTGAGGGTATTTAGACTAAATTCCAAGCTCGAGAAGCATGAGGGGGATGAGAGGAGCTCACTGGGGGTGTTGGATTGGAGAATGAAGCAGTGGAGAAGCTTGGCACCGTGCTCCCCCTTTGCTGCTCGCCGGGGAAGAAGAAGACACAGCGAGTTTGAGGGCTTAGGTGTTTCTGGTGGGTGTGTGATGTTTCACTGAGACCAGGGACTATTTATAGAGGATTCGGAGGTGTTGCAACGGCTAGAAGCGCACGGGGAGTTGAAGCCGGCTTGAATTGACTGGGAAGTGACCGGCGGCGAAGACAGGCGGCGAAGCGACGTCTTCACCGGTCGTGTCGGCTGCGCTGCTGCTCTGGTGGAGGTGAAGGCGAAGTGATGCTCCCCCAAGGCATGCTTGCGACGTGGCACCATGCTTCTGCAGTGGCTGCAGCGATGGCGTGCGTGCGCGGGCAAAATTGGCGATGCTGGTGCGGTCGCGGTGGCTCCACGGTGGCGAACGGCGTGCGCACACGTGGCAGGAACGCGGTGGCAGAGGTGGCGACCACGGGGCTTCACCGGCGACGAAATTCCTGGCGTGGCAGCGCGGCGGTCGCGGTCGTGCACAGCCGCTGGTCGTGCACAGCGTCTCTGGTCGAACCAGGGACCAAAATGCAAGGATTCTTATTTGAAATCTGGACTGATTTGTAATTTCTGTCTTAGAGATGGTTAATTTGAGATTTGATTTCATGGCTGAGTATAACATTTCTATTAGTACTCATCCAACTCAAATTTAGAGAAAATTTGATAAGATTTGAGGGATTTCACCTATTTTCGAAAATAGGGTAAAATTAGGGTAAAATAAATCTGGATTTTGTCGATTTCGAATTCTGGTGATTGGAGAGAGATTCTGAAGTCTGATCAAAAGGGAGATCTGTATCAAATAGTATTTGGAAGGTGTTTCCTGAAGAAATTCTGGAGTTGGAATTAATTTGCAGATTTTAGCCTTTTCAGGCTTCCAGGTAAACAGAAAAGGACTTATTCGCAGTAAAATTTGGACTAAGCTGCGAAAAGTGTTTAGATGAATTAATTTGGCTCCCAACTTTTTGAAGTGAGTTGAGGCTGAACCTAGGAACATATTCCAGGGGTTACTTGAGTCTGAATAGGGTTAAATCAAAATAATTCAATCATCTGGAAACTGGGGTACTTAGGGTAAATCTGAATTTTCCTGTTTTCGAAAACAGAGAGGGGCTTAGGTACTGAGAGTTAGGGTCAGAATTTGATCTGGCTCCTGAAGACTTTTATCTTCAGGGTAACTGGTAGGCTAAATCTGGATGGTCAGATCTTGATCTGGATCTAGAGAATAGATTTGGAGGTTTTTAGGGTTTGGGAGAGATTAAAGTTCAACTGATCTGGCTACTACTACAGGGATACATGCATGCAGGATTTTCATGCAAAACTTTTCACCCCCAAAACTAGGGTGTTACAGAAACTCTAGCCAGCATCACGTCCCGAGCAGTACAGTAGTTTTTCTGGAAGAATATTGTATGTCACTTCGGGGTCCCCTGAGAAATCACCGTCGATAACGGGACCGAATTCGACTCGGTATATTTTCGAGAATTTTGCGAAGGCTTGGGTCTCACCATCCACTTCGCCTCGGTAGCTCACCCCCAGAGAAACAGGGCCATCGAAAGAGTTAACATCATAATCCTATAGGGGTTACGCCGGTGGCTCGAACAAGCCGCCTCCAAATGGGGTGCGTGGGCGGAGGAGCTCCCCAGCATCCTCTGTTCCATGCGTACGACCCCGAGCCGAGCGACGGGGCTCACCCCCTTCTCCCTTGTATACGGGGCCGAGGTGGTTCTCCCTCCGAAGATTGGCTTTCGGTCACTGCGAGTCGAGCTCCTAGACGGAGCTACGACCGCAACCTACCAAGCCAACGAAGCAAATCAGCGACTGGAGGTCGACCTCGTGGAAGAGGAACGTGACCGAGCGCTCCTGCGCCACGCCATCTACGAGTGCGAAATGGCTTGCGCATATAACAAGCGCGTCCGCGAGAAAGCTTTCTGCCTCAGGGACCTTGTCCTCAAGCGCGTGACTAACCCCCAAGCCCAGGGGAAGCTCTCCCCCAAGTGGGAGGGCCCTTACAGGATCTCAGCAGTCCTGGACTCGGGGGCTTACAAGCTCTCCAACCTTCAAGAGCAGGAGCTGAAGCACACGTGGAACGTACGCTTGCTTCGCAAGTTCTACGTCTAGCCTACAGGCTTGTCCCCTCCCCCGGAGCAATTACGCCGGAGGGGAGGGGGACATTGTACTCACCATTCCCTCCCCCATTGCGGTCTTGCGGGGGGAGGCGTTGTGTCTTGACTCATTATCAATACAACTGGTTTTTCCTCAGCTTTAGCTCACTGCAGGTCTTTACATTACCGTCTCACAGGCGTTGCCATCCCCGTGAGGATGCCCTCCCATGAGGAAGTGGGCTATTACGACCCAAGAAGTCCCTACAACGGGAGTCCCACTACAGTAGGGTGGCTTACGATCACCCCTCGTGGACTGAGGGTGTAAGCGGCAACCTAGCCCTCAAGGACCATGGTAACGAGTCAATTTGAGAGACTAGTCCCCTCCTCGAACACTCAGACCCGTCATCGGGCACATCCTCCTCCAGGAGTCGATTGTCTCCTTAGCGAGACGGAATTCTCGAATATTCTTTCTCGGAGATCTCATCCTCGGCTCCCGGTTTTTACAGCGACCGGAGGGTTTTCTCCCAGAAAAATTATTCCCGTGAATTTCAGAGATTTTCTCCCGGAAAAATTCCCAGAAATCTCGGACACTGTCTCCCGAAAAACTCATTCCCGTGTCCCCGTTCCCACAGTGACTCGAGGATTTCTCACCAGGATTTTTGAAAAATTGTTCCCGGAAGTTTTACCCGGCCCCCCGTCTGCACGGCGACCGGGAAATTTCTTTCCTGAATCTTTGGAAAATTTATGGGAATTCTTACCCCGAGGCCTTGTCACCTCCACAGCACGCGGAGTTACCCTCCGACCCGCTATGGGGAGGGGTAACCTATACCTTGGTATCACCATGTTCCGGACCATTTGAGAATTCACAAAGTACACAAGCAAACATAGCTTTATTAAAAACATTTAACCGGAGGACATCTTCCCCCTCCGGTGGGCATCGTCACATTAAACATGGTACAACCCAGAGTGCAACCCGGGAAGCTCCTACGCCTAATAATCCCGGAGGCCCTCTAATAGCTCCCGGGCCAAGTCTCGATACAAGCTT
Organism: Pharus latifolius; assembly: GCA_019359835.1. Lineage (NCBI taxonomy): Eukaryota > Viridiplantae > Streptophyta > Magnoliopsida > Poales > Poaceae > Pharus > Pharus latifolius. The sequence continues at coordinate 60,729,769 of CM033319.1, read as the reverse complement.
CGTATACGACGTTGGGCCTCCCGAAGCAAGTCTCCGGGACAATTTTCATAGCTTGCCGGTGGAAGTATTCGAAGCGGAAGAACCCTCCGGGACCCCAGTCGCGGAGGGGATAGTTCAGCGCGGTGGTTGTTGAAGTTGTCCAGGTGCCACTCCGGATGCCACCGCAACCAAATTGGCTCTCGGGAAACACCCCTACCATGTCCCCCGAAGAGGAGACATAGCAAAATGAAGGCGGCTTAGGTATCCCCTGGGTGACAACCGCCGGAGCCCGGGGTCCCCACCCCCAGGGACACCCGCCGCAGCATCGGGGCGCCTGGGGGCTCTTTCCCGGGAGCGACCTCCCGGGGTGCCTAGTAAATTCTATTCAAAGACTTAGCAAAAAATCTTTCATTCTATTGCATCAAAATATTTTTGTACAAATGTCCGGGGCTTCTTCTAAGAAGCTACCGGGAGCAAAAACCCTAAAGCAAATAAAAAGAGAGGCGTCCTAGCTAAAGGCCCGATGGGGAGGCTCATACTTGTTCATTGGTGTCCTCCCCCCGAGAGGCTCCCGCCAGAGCCATGGCGTCCGCCTCCGGAGGCGCCAGCGCCGGGAATCGCACCCAAACGATCCGGCCGTAGAAGCCACCGGCGAGCTGCTCCACCTCTCGCCGGGATGGCTTGAAGAACTCGGGGAAGCTCTGGGGGAACCGGTCCCCGATCGCCCGGGAGTCGACCCCCCGATGCTCTACAAGCCCCGCCGCGACAGCTACTACCGGGATCGCCCGGCCCCGTGCTCTGGCATCAGCGGCCTCTGGGATCACGGAGACTTGCGCGTCAAGAAAACGTACAGCCACCGTGAGCATCGCCGGCGCCGCCTCAGAGCTGCCTCCCAGGCCAAGGCTCACCCTGAGCCCCTCGAGGGCCGACCAGACGGAGCGGCCCGCGTCTGTCACCACCCGAACACTAGAGCCCTCAAGCTCCCAGAGGGCTTCCTCCTTGGCCCTCGCCTCCTTCCGAAGCCGATCGTTGGCGTTCTTGGAGTCGTGGAGCTGGGCCCGGACTCAGGCTAACTCCCGGAGCGCGCTGTCCTGCTCCTCCAAGAAGGCGGCGGCCTTCCCCTCCACCTCCTTTAGTGCCTCGATGCCCCGAACGCGAGAGTTAGTCAAAACACCAGGCGAAATCCAAGAAAGAACCAACCGCCGGTTGGAGGACGAACCTGGATGTGGAGAGATTGCAGCTCCCCGCAGCATTCGCGGAGCGTCCCTTGCGAAACATAGTCCTGGACCTTCTGGTTCTGGGCCTCTCCGCGAAATGGAAGACCTCCCCCACGGACAGCAGGGGGGTCTCCCTCCTGACGACTTCGGACCCATCAGGACTGGCGGCGGGCCCCCTCACGAAGGTCGTGGGGGTGATGAGGACTGGAGTGGACGAGCTCTCCGAAGAGGTGTCCAAGGAGGAGGCCGACGAGCTCTCCGAGGGGGTCCCCCCCTGGGGAGGATAAGGAGCCCTTTCCCCTTTCCGGGCCGCGGGACCCCCGGGACCTCCGTCACCAAGGGGACCTCGTAGACCGAGGGGCTCCCCCCCTCGTCTACCGGCCACTCGACGCGCGGAGGCGAAGCAACTGCGAATCGAACCTCCAGCCTCTTCGGCTCCAGTGGAGCCGAGGTCGCTAGAAGAGCACTCGCCGAAGGCGGCGAGGGGGTATAATTCGCCGAGTCGGATGGCCCCCCATCATCAGCTGGCACCTTTCCCTGAGCCTCTCCGGAGGCCTCGGGGAGGCGCGCGAGCTCCTGCGCCTCCACCGCCCCCCCAGAGTTCTCTGGGTGGGGCGGCGTCACTTCGTGCCGAGAAGGCGCCCGCACGCGCCCTGACCCGGGGGTGGCGTCCCGGGCCTTCATGGGCGTGGAACCCGGCGTCATCGCTTGACCCGGGGCCTTCTGAGCCTTGGCCCGATTTGGCTTAGAGCCCCCGACGACCTCTTTCCCCCGCTTTTGATAGCCGGGGGTGGGGAGAGGTGTCCTCCGGTAGCCTCAGCTACCAAGTTCCGGGGAGGAACCTCCCCGATAACGCTCACGATGCGCTCGTGCTCATCGGCATAGTACCTCCCGAAGAGGTTCTGCGCCTTCTCCCTGGAGGCCGGATATGGCCAGACTGCAAAAAGCAAAAGAGTTAGGAAAATCAACAAAATAGCGAGCGGAGTAGCCAAAAACTTACGTCGAGTCACCGGCTATTGCAGGGGCCGCTATGCCGAGCACATCCCGATCCCTCTCCTCCTATGCGAGAAGGGGGAGATCTTCAACAATGTCAGCTCCTCGGCGGTGTCCCTCATGGAACGGATGCCCCAGGAGCCGACTACTTTGCTAAGGAGCTTCAGCTCCTCCTCGGTCCACACCGGGTGCTTGGGGGCGGACGATCGGCTGTAGGAGGGGGGCTCCGGTGAGTACGTCACCTCGGCGTCCCGGACCCGGAGGTAGAACCACCTTCAAACCCAGTCCCCCCAGTGGTCCCGGGAAGCTGCCACCGGGTACTCCGCCACCCGGGATGGCAGGAGCTGGATCATGACAGAGCCGAACGGGGACTTCGGCCCTCCCTTCACCAAGTGGGAGCTCCTCATCGCCGGCTCGTAGAAGTACCGGAACATCTGGAATGTCGGATCCTGTCCGATGGCTGTCTCGAACAGTCAAATGAAGATGCCCATCCGAATGAAGGCGTTCGGCGTCAGGTGGTTGATCGCCACCCCGTACTCCCGGAGGAACTCCCAAAGCAACGGATGCACCGAAAGCCAGAGCCCGGCCTCGAGAAAAACCTCAAAGACCACTACTTCCCCGGGAATTCAAGGGACGGGCACGCGAAATGATGCGTCGCCGGTTCGAGCTGTGAGCCGCCATTATGGTCGAACGGCGCGCTCCAATCGAGACGGGACCTTAATGAACGACGGCGCCGCCATAAACGCTTGACACGGTGATCGAAGCATCATGGCTCCGGAGATCCATCCCAGAGGAGATGTTCCCGGTAATATGAACCATCCCCTTCGGGGACTCGAACAACATCCCCGGAGGGCATGGGGGGCTGCTGTTGGGGGAAATTTCCACAGGATCAAGTCCTGGTGAGAGGCAAGAATCCCGTGTGCCGCCATTTGCACAGAGAAAAGGCCCCCGGTGGCTTGTCCTAGGGTGCCGCCTTTTGCCCGGGGACAAGGCCCCCCGGTGGCTTGTCCCGGGAGCCGCCTTTTGCCCGGGGACAAGTCCCGGGCGCCGCCATTTGCTCGGGGACAAGGCCCCCCGGTGGCTTGTCCTGGGTGCCGCCTTTTGCCCGAGGACAAGGCCCCCGATGGATTGTCCCGAGCGCCGCCATTTGCCCGGGGACAAGGCACCCGGTGGCTTGTCCCGGGCGCCGCTTTTTTCCCGGGGACAAGGCCCCCCCGGTGGCTTGTCTCGGGAGCCGCCATTTGCCTGGGGACAAGGCCCCCGGTGGCTTGTCCTGGGAACCGCCATTTGCCCGGGGACAAGGCCCCCCTGTGGCTTGTCCCGGGCACCGCCATTTGCCCGGGGACAAGGCCCCCCGGTGGCTTGTCCCGGGCACCTCCTTTTGCCCGGGGACAAGGGCACCCGGTCCCGGGTCACGTGAGGATCCCGCGAGAGGCACCTCGGGAACTGGCGGACACCTGTCAAGCATCCAAGGCTTCTGACCGGAAGAAGGACGCTGGTGCCCCTCGATCCAACGGTGGCAAGTGAGGTAGTTTAGTCTTTTTGCATCTTTTGGGCCGATATAAGCCCTTGTAACCACTCATGTAGGGGGGAGAATTTTCATTTTTACTCTAATAGACAATCAAACAGGCGTGCTTTGAAGCCATCTCTCCCCTAAGAGAGCTCCCCTAGCCAACTCCAGTTGGGAGCACGCTAACAGGACTAGGGCCTCCACTGAGGCCTGAACCTGTATAAACGTTCGTGTCATTTGCTGTGTTTGCCCAACGGGAGAGGACCGGTCACGCGGTCATCTCGTGTCTTCTTTTCTTCGCTAGAGACTTCAACAAAACCTGCCGTGGTGTTCGTAATACCACGACAGTAAGGAATGCCATAAATAATGAAGACTTGACCTCACACTGAGAAAGTGAGGCTAATACACTAGTGCTAACTTCAGCTTCCAGCAGCCGATCACAGTTCAATTTGCTTCTTATCATCATATGGGCCGAGAGCAATAATTTGTCATGGACTTGCACCTTCGCATGAAAGGCTGGCTGGCGATAATTTGCCCATCTGTTGAAAGGAACAGAAAAAACTCCACAGCAAGTGCACTATGGGGACCCACATTTGAGGAATCTAGCGGCAACTACCCAGGTTAAGTTGCACACAGAATGATGCACCACAGCACATGTAATTAAAACGAGTACAATATTACAATAACATAGCATCAAGAATGGTGCAATTTAGAGTTGATGCAAATTAAGAAGTTTCATCAATAGGAAGGTCAGCACAAAAGAAGACAACACTCATAATCATAAACAAAACAACTACAACAGTCTTCAACGTCTTCATCATCTTCAGTAGCAATGGTACAGCATGGGCGCCCACCACATCGGGCTCCACTAGGCGAATGACCCTGTACAGTGCTCAACAAGTCTCAATAATGAATGTGGGTATATAAATGACGGGGAATTCCAAGAAACAGTCTCTTTGGTTTATAGGTAAGAATATAATAGATTCTGACTCTAAAGTTCTAAGGAAAGGTTTTAATTTCAAAAGCGAGGCTTTAAAATCCTAAAGTAGATTGTAGAAAACATTATGTGTGGTGGTCTTCCATGAGGCACCAATTTTATCCAATATTACGAAAATCTTCCAAGTCATATTTGTGCTGCATTGACGTGGATAGAATCCACCACATGCAGACTTCAAAACCTGGGAGCTCAGAGTATCCGATACCTCTTGTAACTTTGAAAAGGTGTACCACTTTGACAAGGATATTATCTAAGTCCTTTGTCTGTGCCTTTCCAAGATCGCAAGAGACCACAAAAAGAGATCCAAGTCCTTTGTCCATGCCTTTCCAAGATCGCAGGAGACCACAGAAAGAGAACCAAGATATTCGTTTATGCCTCTCCATGGTCGCAAGAAGGCATGGAGAGAGATCACAGGATAGTCCAAGATATTCTAGACATAACCTTACCCATCACGAGTGAATATTACTTGTGGCCACAGACATCCGTGGTCGCAATTATTCATTATTTTACTACCCAAGACCACTCTGATCACAGAGATATCTGCCCATGGTCATCCTGGTTGCGGAGATATGATAATCCCCAATCCGTAGTCGCAGTTTGTGCACGACCAATGAATAAAAGAATTATTAGAACTGGAAATGCCTCTGAGTTGAGGGGGTCTAGTCGAGATTTGCTGACTGTGGTCTAAGAGTTGTACGGTTCCCTCATAACCACACTCTGGCCAATATTCCCAGAATAATACTCTTTTCATTGACAGGATAAGGACAATTACGCGGTTGTTCATGACTGTGCAGTTATCAATAAGCCATCAATCCATAATACCGTTGTGGAGCGCACCCCACAGCCAAATTCGCTTAGCGTTGGTGCATGGTCCCGCAAGACTCGTAGCTTGTGGATCCAATTACGCACGACTCGATATCTAGGTCTAGGGCGCCTTCCTTCCAAACTCCTAATTCACTCAGTCACTCTCACAACTCAGCCTTCCATGGCACACCAGTTTTCCTCGAGAAACCAGACCGACAACCATTGTAGAGAAAAGCTAATACCTAGAGAACTACTTGGCAACACCCGTCCTATACCTGGCCGATGGTTAGTATGTTGTTCATGCCACTTGGAAGTACAACACAAGGAATCGTCCTTATGAACCGTTAGTAAGGAGTGAATCACATTCCCATTGCGCACACCACGCCAACCACACAAACCATCCTTACTATTGATTCTAACATTACACTTTTACAAACAAGGTTTTAAATGCACTTTTTATATGACCATTTAGCATTTAGCACATATTGACGAAGATTGATACCCGAGTCAGTTCAAATAAATGCACACCTGGTTCAGAACAGACTTGAACCAGACAAGCGCTTGGTAGTGTGAACTCAAGTCATTCCGAGAAGCACAGGCATGAGGTCGCAGGCTCTACACGATCAGACCATAGCTAGTGCGCGGTCAGGAGTTCGTGTGTCATACGCGGATAGAAGATTGCAGATGGTGCGCGGTCAGCAAACATCGCGCGGTCAGAACGTCTTCGACCAGAGGAAGTGGGATTATTCTGTCCCTGCGACAGGGATATCCCGAGTAACCCGAAGATTCTTCCACATAGGAGGACAACCGTCAGGAGGTTAATACGTGCGGTTATCCATGAATAACACGTGTTAAACCTGTGTGGGGGTTAGAGGCAGTTTTCTAAAACTGCATCCAAACAACTGTTCGATGCCGTTATGACTTGGCACCCTTTCGACCAGTATAAAGGGGTAGCCCAATGTGTCAAATAGGGGGATCGAACGATCGAACTACCAGATGATCAAATCATCAAACCAAAGCAACCAGAAGACAGTAGTCTAAGTTAGATAGCTTTAACAAGCTTTCCAGGCATTGTCTTGCACAAATACATAGGAAAAATCTTCGCCTGTGAAGATCTTTTCCATAACTCTGTAACTCTTTTTACCATACATAGTGAAATCCCAATAGGACGTAGGGCTATTACTCCCACCATCAAGGGCCCGAACATGTATAAACCTCTCTGTGCTCCAGTTCTCTTTTATTCATCATACCTTCCTAGAGGGACACCCTGAAAGGTCTCACAACCTACAAATTTTGCATAAGTTCGGCTGAGGACGCCGAGTCTGAATCGTCGACAGCTGGCGCCCACCATGGGGCCTTTCTCAAGGCGTCCTAATTTTCATCTGGAGGTTTGCTAAATTATGGCTGGAGCATATGATTCCAAGAACGATTTCGATCTTGAGGATTATGCTCACATTCTAATGCCTTCTCCTAGCGATCCTGTCCCAATGGAGGAAACCGGAGGCGAGAATCTCCCAGAGGTTGAATCAACCCTCCAGGTCATGTCTATCGACCAGGAGGCGACTAACACAAGGTCAGAACCCACCGAGGTTCTTAACGTGTTAGAGGGTGAATCTGGTCCGTCAAACGACCCTACTGAGGGGAAGGATGATATCGACCAGGAAATCAGCCCGGGGAGGTTCGACCCTGATAACCTCCATCGTCTCTTTGATTTCGAGTCTGACTCAGAACAGACCGAGATGTTTTCTCCCTCGGCGACCTCTCTCCCTAGACAGTTCGCTGCCTTATCGGAGGAAACTCTTGATCAACGGGATGCTAGGGAAGAACAGGAACGCAAACAAAAGGAGGATCAAGATCTCGAGCAACAGGACAATGACCTACGCAGAACTGCCCTAGGGGCTCTTCAAGATGTGCAGGCTCGTTACGATGCTGCTCCGAGCTCTTCCCAACGATCACGTGGTCGCAAACGCGACCAGACCCCTTCTTTGGCTCCTGAGTGTTTCCCGGTGGATGAAGAAACAGTAACACCTGGTGCCCATAGGAGAAGTACGCATGGCCGACTTCGATCTATCGCGGAGGTCATGTGTAATTTTCATCCTACGGTCACGGATGCACAGAAATCGGCCTTCACCAGAATCCTGGCGGAGAGGTTGGACGAGGTCGCATCTGAGGCGATGACTATGGCCTCTTCCCGGTCGGTGACACGTTCCCACAACCGAGAACGTTCTCACTTTGGTTCTGGTCGACGAAGTTACCCACCGCCTGTACCATCTCGCCAGGACAATTCTAGGTGGGCACAGGATTCTCGTGATAGGGATCGAGTCCCTGTCCACTCTCGTTTAGGACCACGAGTGGCTTCTCCATTGCGTCAGGTCGCCCGCGATCCGGTCGAAAGTCACAGGACAGTTCACGGTCCCTACGTTGGTTGTAAAGCTTTCTTGCCCGGCCTTCATGCGGTCGTTTGGCCAGGCAAGTTTAGACCAGGGACCATAGAAAGGTTCGACGGAACTCAGAACCCGTCCGAGTTCCTTCAAATCTACATTACTGCCATCCAAGCGGCAGGAGGCGATGACCGGGTCATGGCCAACTACCTGCCAACAGTCCTCGAAGGACCGGCAAGGACCTGGTTGTTTAATCAACCCGAGGGTTCAATCTATAATTGGGAAATGCTGTGTGATGCTATCCTCAGTAATTTCCAAAATTGTTATCAGAAGCTGGGTAAAGAGGACGACCTCCATCGACTATGGCAAACTTCCACTGAAACCCTTCGTCAGTTTGTCAAGAGATTTGTCAGGGTGAGGAATACCATCCCGAACATATCTGACAACTCCGTTATTAGGGCATTTAAACATGCCGTTCGATATCGGAGATTCACCGAGGACTTACTCATCCATCCTCCTCGGTCAGTAGCCGATCTCTTTGATATGGCTGATCGGTATTCCGACGCAGCCGAGGCTGTCGAATGGAACCGGATGGTCGATAAAGGTAACCTACCGCCTCAACCAGGTCTCAAGGACGCTAGGAGGAAGATTCAAGCAAGAAGCCGGAATCTTTGTCGGGCGGGAAGTCAAAGAAATCAAAAAGGAATCGCTCTGGGCAGTACCACGAGGTCGCAGTTGCAGAGAATCCTCCTTCGACTAAAGGTAACAAGTCTTCGTTCAAAAATAAAACTGCTTCTTGTGGTTGTAGTGCTGACCAGCCAGAGAAGTCGACTAACCCACAGGAAGGCGAGAAATGGTGTCCACTCCACAACTCCGCAGGCCACGACCTCAAAAATTGCAGGAGTTGGTTGAAGCAGTTAGATGACTTCTACCTGGGAGTTGGACCGATGCTGACCTTACCGACTAAGGAACAAGCATGCGGGCTAAGAGACACTGACAAAGACGAAGAGATGTCTTACCAGGTACCCCATAATCATGTTAATGTTATTTTCGGAGGTTCGTCCTCTTTTGTTTCCAAAAGGCAGTTTAAGGCTTTTTATCGAGAGGTTAACCAAATGAAGACATCCCTTGGTGAACCTCGGTACCCCCGTTGGTCGAATACACCTTTGACATTTGATCGCTCTGATTTTCCCGCAGGGCTTACTCGACCATTGAGACTCCCTCTGGTCATTACCCCAATCATCAGTAATGCAAGAGTCGAAAGAGTCCTGATCGAAGGAGGAAGCTCCTTGGACATTCTATTGGTCAAGGCGCTCGACGAGATGCAAATTCCTCGTTCCAAGATTAAGCCCATAATCCATCCATTTTATGGGATAATCCCTGGTCCCTCCATGATGCCGTTGGGACAGGTGGTCCTCCCGGTCACACTGGGAGAAACGGATAACTTCCGCACAGAATTGGTTACTTGTGATGTGATTGATTGTGATTCGGCTTACAATGCAATCTTTGGCAGGCCAACTCTTGCTAAGTTCATGATGGCAACGCACTATGCTTATCAGTGCGGCAAGTTGCCTTGCCCCAAAGGTGTCATCTCGATCCGAGGCAATCGCAACGTAGCACTCACGTGTGACCGTCTATCTTTGGAGATGGTGGACCAACTTCCCCTCTGGGACGCTCAGGTCGCCATAGTCGCCGCTGAAGCGATCAAGGCTGCTCCTCGACTAAATGAGAAACTCAAACTAGTTCTGTTCTACCCAGATGGTCCATCCAAGACAATTCGGGTCGGATCAGGCCTGGATGACAAATAGGAACTCGAGCTCATTACTTTCCTCCGGGCTAACGCAGATGTGTTTGCGTGGTAACCATCCGACATGCCCGGTGTCCCAAGGGAAGTAATTGAGCACAGGTTAGCAATTCAACCTGGACAACGACCAATAAAGCAAAAGCTCAGGCATTTTGCTATTGACCAGCAGGAGGCCATCCGAGAGGAGTTGGACAAGCTCCTAAAGGTAGGGTTTATTCGCGAGGCCGATCACCCGGAATGGCTTGCAAATCCGGTCATGGTCCGCAAGTCAAATGGTAAGTGGCGCATGTGCGTCGACTACACCAGCCTCAACAGTGCCTGTCCGAAGGACGACTTTCCCCTTCCCCGCATCCACCAGCTGGTCGATTCAACCGCGGGTTGTGAACTGATGAGCTTCCTGGACGCTTACTCAGGATACCATCAAATTAGCATGGCGGAAGAAGATGAAGAGAAGACTACGTTCATCACCCCGTTCGGCACCTACTGCTACGTCAGAATATCGTTCGGTCTCAAGAACGCAGGTTCCACGTACCAGCGCTTGATGCAAAAGATCTTTCTTTCCATATAGGGCGTAATCTTGAAGCATATGTAGACGACTTGGTTCTAAAAAGCACTAAGAGATTGTCTCATTTGGATGATCTCGTTGAAACCTTCTGTAATTTGAATCGTTTTGGAATAAAATTGAGCCCGGAGAAATGTTCTTTCGGGGTGTCTTCAGGAAAACTTCTGGGTTTTCTTCTCTGTTCCAGAGGCATTGAAGTCAATCCTGAAAAAATCAGGGCTATCGAACAGATGAGGTTCATATCATGAAAGATGTTCAACGCTTGGCAGGTCGCATGGCGGCCTTAAGTCGGTTCATATCGCGACTAGGCGGGAGGGGACTACCTTTCTTCAAAGTCCTGCGAAAACATCACAATTTCACATGGTCCGATGAGGCCGAAAAAGCATTTTAGGAGGTGAAGGCATCTTTATCCAATCCGCCAGTCTTGGTGTCTCCCAACAAAGGAGAACCATTACTTCTCTATTTGGCGGCCACATCGCATGCGGTCAGCGCTGTCCTAATCGCGGATAGAGAAGGAATACACAGACCCGTCTACTATGTAAGCAAGGTACTTCATGGCCCTAAGGAGCGATACCCTGAGGTCCAGAAGATACTTTACACACTACTGATGGCTTCCCGTAAGCTACGACATTACTTTCAAGCACATAAGATCACAGTACCCTCCTCTTTTCCATTGGGGGATATTGTCCGCAATCTGGAGAAATCTGGTCGGATCGCAAAATGGGCTGTCGAGCTTGGTGCTTTCGATATCCATTTCACGCCCCACACTGCGGTTAAGTCTCAGGTCTTAGCCGACTTTGTGGTCGAATGGACCAATCCTGAGCCACCCGTGCGGGTACCCAAGGAATTGGAGTGCCCCGATCACTGGACAATGTACTTCGACGGCTCCCGTAGTTTTCAACACTCGGGGGCTGGAGTGGTCTTAGTTACGCCTCAGGACAAACAGCTTAAGTTTGTCTTTCAACTACACTTTGTTGCAACCAATAACGCAGTGGAGTATGAAGGTCTTCTTGTAGGGTTCCGGGTAGCAAAATTCCTCAGAGTCCGTCGATTAGTGGTGAGGGGAGACTCAGCTGGTCGTAAACCAGGTAAACAAGGAGTACAGCACCTCCGATGAGACAATGGCTCATTACCTGGGGAAAGTGAGGAGATTGGAAAAACACTTCAGTCATTTCGAAGTCCAATACATCCCGCGAAAGGACAACATTCTCGCAGACCAATTATCCAAAATTGGATCCTCACGCACATCCACTCCGGCAGGAGTGTTCGTCGAACACTTGGAACATCCTTCGATTATGACTTCAGTCGAGGATGATCCGGTAATAGTCTGCGTTACCAACCTCGGTCAGGAACAAGATTGGACTCATCTATTGAGAGTCTATCTTGAACATGGGACCTTGCCCGAGGACGAAACCGAAAGTGATCGGTTAACTCGAAAAGCGCGTCTATACAAGCTCATAGAAGGAGTTTTGTATAGAAAGGGTACTGAAGGAGTATTCATGCGCTGCGTATCTCAGGAGGAAGGTAAATCCCTCTGAAAGAAATACATGACGGTGTATGCGGTGCGCACGCGTCATATCAGACACTGGTCGGAAAAGCTTTTTGACAAGAATTTTACTGGCCTTCGACACTCGATGATGCCAAGAATATGGTCAAGTTGTGTCCTCAGTGTCAGTTTCATGCGAGACAGGTTCGTCAACCTGCCTATGCGTTGCAAACCATTCCCCTTGCATGGCCCTTTGCGGTCTGGGGGATGGATATTGTCGGTCCTATGCCACAAGCTGTCAATGGATACAAATTTCTGTTCGTAGCTATTGACACGTTTACAAAGTGGATTGAGGCCGAGCCGGTACGAAATATTACCGCGGCAGCAGCACAAAAGTTCTTCCATAAGAACATTGTTGCTCGATTTGGTGTTCTGAATCGTCTCATTACGGATAACGGTTCTCAGTTCGCTAGTGGTCTTTTTCTGGATTACTGCGATCAGATTGGAACCAAGGTGTGCTTTGCTTCTGTGGCTCATCCACAGAGTAATGGAGTCGTGGAACGTGCCAACGGGCAGATACTGCAAGGCATCAAGAAACGTGTTTTCCATCTCCTTAAGACTCACTCGGGGGCTTGGGCAGATGAGCTCTACACTGTCCTATGGGTGCTACGAACTACTTCTAGTCGAGCCACCAGTGAGACGCCCTTCCATTTGGTCTATGGGGCTGAGGCCGTATTACCTATGGAAGTTAGTATTGGATCTGTTCTGACAGAACAATTCGAATGAATTGATCAGCCCGAACAGCGATCACAAGATCTCATCCTCTTAGAAGAAAAGCGTGATCGCGCTTTGATCAAGTCCGCGGTATACTTGCAAGCTCTGCGCAAGTACCATAACAAAAGGGTGCGACCACGTAGTCTCCACGTGGGCGATCTGGTTTTACGAAAAATTCAAGACCAATCCAATCGCAACAAATTCTCCCCGAAATGGGAAGGCCCTTATACTGTTGTTTCGGTGCCGCGACCAGGATCAGCTCGATTAGCTATGGAGGATGGTCGAAACTTGTCCAATACTTGGAACATCGATCAACTATGCAAGTTTTACGTGTAAGTACCTAATCCCTTTTCCTTTTCAATTTGCATTGTTTAATAAAACGAGAGCCTTCTTGTTTCATACGATGAATATTTCCTTTTATGCCCACATGTTATGAATTTGGCTCGGCGGCTGGTCGCCGGTGGTTATATCGCCACAATGCCCTAATCGGATTCGCTGGCCGATCTCATGACCACTTCCAGACAAGACACTCCTCAATAAGCCGTTTCTCAACACACACAGGGCTTGCTGGCATGTCTTTGGTCATCCGAGTGGCTGCCAGTTTGCAACAAGGTTAGGCGTTGCACCGAGTATAATTGCTTGCCTAATATCATACCCCTGGTCGTTACACCCATATTTTTCCTGTGCTTATAATACTAAGGCTCCAGTATATATAATCACAGGCGGGGGCTAGGAGAATTTGGTTATATGAAACAACAAAAAATATATTTTCTTTCGGTGTAAAACCAAAAAATTGCATGCATTGCATTCTATAAATTGTATCTATACAGGTACAAGGTTTACATAATCCCGAGCTCGGTCAGGAGTTTATCTACGAGAGGTCTAATTTTCTCCATCATAGCCTCAAGTTATTCCTCACTCTCGATCTCTACCGTTCCTACCAACGGATTCAGATCCAGATCTGGGCCATGGTGGAGACAAAACCAGCAGAGAATGGCGGAGGCTGCTGATCAGACTCTATTTCTGATCGCATCTTAATGTCGCCTGGTATCTTTAGGAAGATACTCGAGGAGTGATTCCGCTTGGGCTACGACTAGTTTAGACCAGTCACTTGGGCTAAGGTCGTCTGTTGTGGTCTCAACCACATTAGCCCTTAGAAGACGGGTTACCATCTTCAGCTTTTCGAAGATGGATAGGCTCAAGTCTCTATTCGCCCTCCAGATAGAGTCAATGGTCATCTGGAGGAATACCTTCTCTTGTCCAAGCTGGTTTATTTGACTTGCTTGAGCTGCAATAAGGAGATCACTATAAACAGTCCAAATGACAAAGTTAGGTCGTTCTGGTCGGAAGTTGACTTACATGAGAGCAGTGATCACAGTTCTTTGAGCTCGGCCTCTAGATGTGAAATCATGGTGGCTGCCCTGAGCTCGTCATTTTCCCGATCGACAAGGCTCTTGTTCAGGGAAGCGACTTCCTTGCGATAAAAAAGACAATGGTTATAGCAAGTTTGTATTCAAGCGGACTAAAGCGCCTTTTTCTTACTCTTGCAAGCAATTCTTCTCCTCTTGTATGGCCTCGATGCTTTCTACCATAGCTATCGATCTGGCCGTTATACGGGTCAGTTCCTGTGACATAGAGGGAAGTCAGTTGCAAATTCTGAGTATTCTATGCAAAACTCAGATATCATGAGGGATGTCCAACATACCTCAGTATACTCCCGGAATGACTTGTCCTTCGGGCTGGCTGGAGGCCTAGTCGATGGACTCGCCACATCCTTGGTGGGAGCAGCAGACGAATGTCCCTGCTGAGCCCCGGTTGCAGGTCTCAATGCCTGCGATTGGGTCTCCGCACCCAACTCGTCCCTAACGGCCCGAACGACTTCCTGGACCGGAGGGATAGAGCTTTCTTCGCCGGAGGCTTCAGCACCAGCAGGAACTTCAACCCTCGCCGAGGCTGTTGGAGGGTTCGGCGCTGAATCTCTACTCCTAAGCAAGAAACAAAATTGTCAGTTTCTCCGATTGTTTCCACAACTTGATCCGATATAAACAGAAGGGAATTCTTACCATAACTGAAATCCCATTGGCTTCTGGGACTTCGAAGATGGTTACCCAAGAGAAAGAGGGCAGCCGTTGTCTGTCTTGGTCTTTCTCTTCATAAACAAGACCTTTTCTCCCTATGTATATGTAACATCCCAATTTTTGTTATCTTTTCTGCTTGATAGTCAGCATATCTTCTTTGGAATCCCAGATATCTCAACCCTATTTTGATCTCTTATCTCAAAATCACGATCTTAGGTGTGCCACTACCTTAACTTAAAAAGTTGGCAGCTAAACCTCATCTTCCAGATCATTTTCACTTTTCAATCCAAAAGTATTTCATTTTAGTCCTTTTCAGAATTTTCAAAAGCCCAAAAATGCTAAAAGTCTCATATCACCTCCAAATTCAAATCTGATCCTATGATTGTCTTCCTTTTACTTTTCTGAACGTTTTTCCCTTCTGGAAGAACTCGAAAATCTCAACCAAAACCCTAATTTCAGCCCCACCAAAAATGTCAAACCCTAATTACCCTATTTTCAATCTTTGTCGAACCATCAGATTTTATCTGATTTTGCCATTTTTCCTGCTAGATGAGTCCAAGTGTTTTGGTAACACTCATCTGCAAAGTCAGATTTCAAATCAGCCCCTCAAATTCCCAAATTTGCAAACAGGTCCTAAATCCCAAAAACAATCATCACAAATCAGTCCAAGACTTCACGAACTAGTCCCTGGCCCTTATTCAACCACGACCAGGGCTAAGCCCGCGTGCACGACCATGACCAGAGGTCATCTCGACCGCAGCTGTTCGCCGTGAGCCACCACCACAACCTTCACCGTCGGCCAGCTGTGCCTCCAACGGCCATATCCTACGTGTCCGCACGTGTTCACATCAGGCCAAAGGAGCTCCACCGTGTCGATAACCGGGGACCGCCAGCAACACCGTTCGCGCGCGTGTGCCTGCTGCTGTCAGAGCTTTTGTGCCACTTCGCTGCCATGCCGAGGCTTGCCATCCCGTCGAACTGCAAAACCGGATATCGCGCGATTTCTTCTCCTCTGGCAGAGCTACCGCTGTGTCCCAGTGCCACCTCGATGCTGCTCCGGCACCAGACGAGTATCCCCGCTCGATTCACTGCAACTCCCGAGGACCCAGCAGCCCTGGCTATATAAAGCCCCCTCACCCAGAGCTTCACTCCACACCACAGCTCACCAGCAAACCCCGTAGCTTAGCTCTAGAGCTTGCCATCGTCATCTTCCCCGACGAGCTACCGAAGGAGCTCTCGCCGCCAACCCAAGTCTCAGCTTCTCTCTTCGACCCGAGTTCACCGGTGAGTTCCCCTCACCTTCCTGTCTGTTTCATACCAATTAATTGAACCACAACGAAACCTAGCGCCGACAACCGCCGGATTTCTCCTTTGCCCTGTTTCCCCAATGCCGAGCGATTCAAGCCAAATTGAACCTCATGCCAGTAGGGTAAAGTGTCCAGTGAGCCAAGAGAAGTGAGCCAAGAGAAGTAAGCCCGCAAGATTGGAATCCTCAATTTTGCCCCGAGTGTCGAATCCCCAATTTTGAACTTCGGTAGTTCGCCGGAGATCGCCGCCGAGCTTCTTCAGTAATTCCCTGGCCAAATTGAACCCCCCAGTAGCTTCCTGTTGTCCCCAGGATTGTTCACAAGCATGGAATTGAGCTCAAACGCCTTCAATCGAAAACGCCCAAATATGTGCCATCGTCTTCGGTTCCGTTCATCGGAGTTCACTTTCCGGCCGATCTAGCTGATGCCACCTTGTCATTTAGCTAGGCCTCAACCCCCTGAGTATTTTATTCCACTAGCCCGAACCCTGAATAGGCCTAGATCAAAAGTTATCCCTTTGCCAAACTCCTGTCCAGAACTTTATCTGTGCCGTGTCGCCACCGTGGTTCATCGCCGCCGCTCATCGCCTTCCGGCCATCTTTTGCCCTGAAACCACCGCCAATGTGTTCCTGGCATCCACGCCTACCTCCTAGACATAGTTGGCGAAGAGTTTGAAGCCCAGAACCAAATTTAACCCTCTGCCCTAGTTTTTGACAGTGTCAGTGCAGTGTTAATGTATGTTAGTCACTGACATTGACCCTACTTAACACTTTCCATTTGAGCAATTAAAATGCCACTTTGTCCACTAAGCCTTTGGAGCCATGTTCTACAATATTCCCTACTGTCACATCTCCAAAAAACATACCTAAGACCAACTTAGGGCTATGTCTAGCTGTGAACCGAATGTCAGCCCTTCGACATTCAAGTCCTTTTGAGCCCATCTCTTCAATCAACACCAAGTGACCTTGTCCACACCTTTTCCCCAGGATGCATAATATATTTACTTATTATTTTCTAGTACAACTATTTATGTGTGCTTATATAGTGTGTATGTACTATTTGTATCCGCCATGGAACCAGAAGTTGAAGGAGCGGAAGAGATCTTCGAAGAATCATCTGAGCAGCTAGACCCATCACTGGAAGGCAAGTCTCAAACCCTTGATCATGTCTAGCCTAATATTTTGAAATGAAATATGTTAGCCGTTTTCAAGTATATGCATGCCTTATATTCAAATAAGTGTTATGTTCAAATAAAGAGATTAGATATGACCTAAGTGATTGTAAAGCCCTTTTTGTGATTGAATATCCATGCACCCTTGTCACCCTAGATGATCATGCTTAGGCTATGCTATGCTCAAGATTATATGTTAAGTGTTGAATTGTCGCGCCCCGAAACTGGGACTACGACTACTCCTGTAGAGACCTAGCTCGCTGCAGCTAGTCCCATTCTCACAAACCTTTGACTTCCCAGGATGAGTCAAGCACAGGAGTATATTACATTGCAACAGAGTACTAACAAAATATTAAGCAGTGTGGCCTGCTGGCCTTAATATTACATAAAGAGGATTACAATGCCTACAAGGCATTCAGGGTTTAGCAAAATATTTAACTACACAGCAGAAGATAGGTGACCCTCCCACAAAAGAAGTTGACGGCAGAACAACACACTTCAGGGCTCTGGTGGAACTGACGCTCCTCCTTCTGGATCCAAGAAGTACTCCATGCCATCATCTTGATCAAGGTAGGCTCCATCTATTGACTTGAATGTTGCAAGGGTGAGCACTTACGTACTCAGCAAGTCATAGGTAAGAATAGATACATATAGTAGTGATGGTATGAACCTAGACTAGTCAAGAATTATGGATATTTGTAAAATAATCTTTTTCTTTCATACTTCATCTCATGGCAGCACCCTTCATAATATAACATCATCATTCATGTTCACTAGATTATAGCACTACCACGACACGTCGACACACGATAGCCCACGGCAGCACTCCTTATCATGACAACACATGTCATTTGGGTAATCTTGATTTAACATATTTTATTTAGAAAATAGTACTTGTGTCACACCCCGTGGATTTAATCCACCGCAGCAGACTCCTAAAACCCGGGAGCTCGGAGTATTCGAATACGTTTTTCACTCTGCAGAGAGGTACCAACTTACCCGCAAGATATTCCACTTTCAAGCCCATCCTATCAAAATGATTAGACCCCTCCTCACAACCATGTGTGAGTGGCAAGGTGGAGATAATAAGAACTTTTGTTATGCATCACTTACAATTCACCCCTGACCCTGTGGCTCTCCGCGAGACACAGTTGTGGTAGGCTGTATCCTAACCTCCACCCCTTTGCTTATTCCCATTACTGGGTCAGCGTGCTTGATCACCTTCAGTGATATGTGTGGGAGCCGCACTCCGTGTTTATCGTGCATCACTACACATCTCATGCAGGGGTTTCATGTGCGATCCACATAATTACTTGTTCAGGCCTGTCCCATACCAGGCTTGTGGTTTGCACGTTGTTCATGCCACTAGACGCACAACACAAGGTTCTAGTCCTTATATGCCAGTGACCAGACCATCCACAACCCTGCACCTTCAGTGCCTGCATATCCTTTGCAGTCTAGCACCTCCAGTGCTACAGCCATTCCACACCATTTTTCTGGTCACGGCTAGGGGTTTTATTTCATGAATATAAATATATAAATACATATAATAGTTCATGGCTCAAAACTTGTTTATTTCACATTTCACAGATAACCAGTCCAGTACTACCAATTCATAAATCAACCATTCTCAATCTTTCTCATGCAATATTATCTATATTCAAGGTTATGTTTTAGCAACATTTAAAATATAGGTTCAAGATGACCAAGGATATGACTTGCCTTCCGCGTCGTAAGATACAGCAGTTGATGACGGGTCAACAGCAAAATCTTCAAAGTCAGCTTCTGAATCTGCTCGATGACAAACAAACACACAATGATTACTTATAATATTAAAATGTTTTATGACTTATATGCAGAAATGCTCAACAAGAATGATTGAACTATACTGAAGATAATTTGAACTGCAAACTGAACTGAGTCGAGATTCTAGGGTTTCAATGAATTTGGGCTAAGGATGGTGATTAGATAATCTTAGGGTTTCAGGATTACAATAGGGATAACAATTTTGTGGCTGGTTTAATCAAAACAGCGAATGTCAACAGATCGACATTCGGATCAAGGCTTTGACATAGCTTTAAGAAAAGCTAGAGTGCTTAACTCAATTTGTGGTAGTAGAAGAAAATGTAAATCACAACTCTACAAATTCAGTGGACAAAGTGGTTTTCAAATTATACAACCAGAAGTGGGTATACAAGGCCAATGCCACTGGCTGACAAGCTCTGGCATAGAGCTGACAATGCCAAAAACTAGGACTTAGCATAAAATGCTGTTCAAGGGCTCAACTGATGTGCTAACTTTGTCTAGGAAGTAGGCTTGAGTAACAGGAACAAAAGTTACAATAGGATCTATGGCTGAAAATGGCTGGACAGCAAGAAATCTGATGATGAACTGAGATGAACACACTGCACTAGATCATTTCTGGACACAATCTTGGCAAAGCTATAACTTTTGAACTAGGCCGATTTAGGTGTCAGGCTAGAAGACAAAAATGCTCAGGAGGTCAAAGCACACATGCTGGACAAGGTTTCAAGGGCTGAAATGGCTGGAACAAGCTTTCCGGTGATCGGCGCCGGAGAAGAAGCACTGCCATTTGGGGGTTTCTGCTACAGGCCAAAAGAACTTAATTCCTTGCTTGGAGAGTATCTAGGAGGTATAAGAAAGCTTCTGGTAACATCAAATTGACCGGAGGATCATCGGAGAAGCCTGGCGACGATCGCCGGTTTCTGGTGAAGCTCGGGTTAGGGAAAAACTTCGATTCTTGCTCAATTTCGAAATCTAACTTCACAGGCTTGCTTGATTTGGTTCACTGATCAATTTTGTTTACAGAATCGAAGGCTAATTCGGGGTAAATCGGGCTGCATTGCCGGAACAGGGCATTTAGCAATTCCGGCGATCACCGGCGTTAGGGTCCACCGGAGAGCAATTCGGTGCAACAGTACAATCAGGAGGATGAGAGGTACTCACTGCTAGCTTCAATTTGGCAGGAGATGCAGTGAAGTGAGCTGGCACCGTGAGGCCTCGAGCTGGTCTCGCCGGAGAAGAAGACGACAGCGAGAGAATTTGGAAATTGGCTAAGTTCTGGTGAAGTGAAGCTGTTACAAGGCATGGGGTTGCTTATATAGGCCAGAGGCGGAGCTTGCAAGGAGGTAGCAACAAGGAAATTGGCGCCGGGGACTTGACTGGCCGGGCGCAGGCGCGTCAACAGTGACGGTGAAGCGATGGCGCACAGGCGATGGAACGGTTGATGGAACTGTTGCTTCATCGGGACGCAATGGTGTCGGGCGGTGCAAACAGTGGCGACAACGGCTGGCAAAGCAAGCAACGTGGCGAGGAGTTGCTGGCAACGATCGCGCACGGGAGCAAGGCTGTGCAACGGCGCTGCCACGATGATGACTAGTACACAGACGCGTGTGCACATGCAAACTCAAGTGAGCACGAGCTCAGGCGCAGGCGAGGCGTGGCCGGCGGCGAGCGAGCACGGCGCAAACGCACGGCGAGGCTTCTGGTCGTGCACTGGCTGCTTCCCTGGTCGAATTAGGGGCCTGATTGCAATATTTGATTTTCACATTTGGACCAATCTGTAATTCTGGAGATTTGGAAGGTTAGAGTTGAATTTGATTCTGCTGATTTGGCAAACTTAATTCAACAGAAGATTTGGCACAGATTGAAGATAAAATCTGGCATATTTGAATAATTTTTGATACAAACTGAAAATAGGGTATTTTATGGTAATTGAAATCTGGATTTCAATTGATTTCGAATTCTGGCATTTAGGATGAGATTTTGGAATCTGAATAGAAGAGAAACTTATGACAAATAGCATTTAGAAAAGATTTGCTGAAGATATTTTGAGTTTGAAGTTAATTTGGAGATTTTAGCCTTTTTGGGTTTCCAGATATCAGATAAAGGACTAATTTGCAATAACTCTTGGACTGATTTGTGAAAAGAGTCTAGATGATAAAATCTGGCTGCCAACTTTCTGGTTTAAGGTATTGGCATACACATGATCATAGTCCAGGAATAATCTGGTCTGAACTTGGTCAAGATTTAGATTAAATCTGGATTTCTGAAACTTAGGGTATTTAGGTAATATAAGATATTTCTGTTTTCGAAAACAGAATGGAGTTGCTAAATCTGGTATTTAGAGATGGAATTGAATCTGGGTTCTGAAGACTTTTAGATTCAGGATAACTGATAGATCACATCTGAACAATCTGATCTTGATTTGAGGTTAACAAGAGAGATTTGGAAATTTTAGGGCTTGAGAAAGATACTGATCTGGCTATTACTACAGATACATGCATGCATGCTATTGATGAAAAAGGAAATTTTCACCCCTAACTCAGGGTGTTACAGATCTACCCACCTTAAAGAAATCTCGCCCCGAGATTTACCTAAGACAGAAAAAGATAAGGATAGGCTTGCTTAAGATCTTCTTCCTTCTCCCAAGTGGCCTCTTGCTCTGAATGATTTTTCCATTGAACTTTACACAATTTGATTTTCTTCCTTCTGAGCTGACGTTCATCAGTGGCTAGGATTCTAATTGGGTGCTCAAGATAAGTGAGATTCTTCTGTAATGGCACATCTTGTACATCTATCTGGTCAGTAGGTTCCTTCAAACATTTCCGGAGCTGAGAGACATGAAACACATCATGCACTCCTGCCAATCCCACAAGTAATTCCAATTTATATGATACTTCTCCCTTTCTCTTGATTATCTTAAATGGTCCAATGTATCTTGGAGATAACTTTCCTTTCACTTGGAATCTTTGTAATCCCTTGAATGGTGTGACCTTGAGATACACAAATTCTCCTGGTTCAAATGATAATTCTCTCCGTCGTTTATCTGCATAACTCTTTTGTCATGACTATGCTGTTTTCAACCTTTCTCTGATGAGTCTGACATGAGTTTCTGCTTCTTCTACTATCTCTGGTCCTATGACCTTTCGTTCTCCTGGCTCATTCCAATGCAATGGAGTTCTGCATTTACGTCCATATAAAGCTTCAAATGGTGCCATCTGTATACTAGCTTGATAACTGTTATTATATGTAAATTCTGCAAATGGTAAACATTTATCCCATGATGTTCCATAATCTACTATACAAGCTCTTAGAAGATCTTCTAGGATTTGGTTGACTCTTTCTGTCTGTCCTCCTGTTTGCGGATGATATGCAGTACTGAAATCCAACTGGGTTCCTAGGGTTTCATGCAATCTATTCCAAAATTTGGAGGTAAACTATGTTCCACGATCTGAGACTATCTTCTTAGGAATACCATGCAATGCCACTATTCTTTGCATGTATAACTCTGCTAATTTACTGCCATCATAAATCTTTTTGACCGGTATGAAATGAGCTACTTTAGTAAGTCTGTCCACAATAACCCATATGGAATCATATCCTCCTTGAGTTTTAGGTAATCCTGTAATGAAATCCATACCAATTTCTTCCCATTTCCATAATGGTATTGGTAGAGGTTGTAGCTTTCCTGCTATTTTCTGGTGTTCTGCTTTAACTCGCTGACATGTATCACAGTTTGCAATGTACTCTGCAATCTCTCTCTTCATATTATCCCACCAGAATTGGGTCTTCAAATCTTGATACATCTTTGTGTTACCAGGGTGTATTGAGTATGGAGTTTTATGAGCTTCATGGAGAATTATTTCCTTAAGATCTGCGTTTTGAGGTACACAGATTCTTCCTCGATACCATACAATCCCTTGGTTATCTTCAGTAAAGCCTTGAGCCTTTCCTAACTTGATTCGACTCTTGATCTTACAAATTTCTTCATCTTCTTTCTGGGCATTTCCTACCTGTTCTTCAAGTTGAGATTTTACTGTTAAGGTAGCTACTGTTCCCTGCGGTACTATTTCCACTTGATGATTCTGCAACTCTTGTTGTAGGTAAGGGTTCTTCAACATAACCATTCCTTGTAGGTTATAAACTTTTCTGCTTAGGGCATCAGCCACTACATTAGCTTTCCCTGGATGGTACTGAATACTAAGATCATAATCTTTGATCAATTCCAGCCATCGTCGTTGACGCATGTTGAGCTCTGTCTGTGTGAAAATATACTTGAGGCTTTTATGATCTGTAAAGATCTCACACTTATGTCCAATGAGATAATGCCGCCATATCTTTAAAGCATGTACTACTGCTGCTAACTCCAAATCATGAGTCGGATAATTTTCCTCATGTGGTCTCCATTGGCGTGAAGTATAAGCTACTACTCGACCTTGCTGCATTAACACACAGCCTATTCCTTGCTTTGAAGCATCACAGTAAACTACGAAGTCTTCCTTGCTGTCTGGTAAAGTGAGGACTGGTGTTGTTGTCAATTTCTGCTTCAGCTTCTGAAAACTTTCTTCACACTTGATGGTCCATTCAAATGCAACATCCTTCTTTAGCAGGTTCGCAAGAGGTTTGGCTATTTGGGAAAATCCTTCAATGAATCTCCTATAATAACCTGCTAATCCCAAGAAACTTCTAATCTCTGAAACTGAGGTAGGTTGTTTCCACTCTTTGATTGCAGAGATTTTAGCTGAATCCACTAAAATTCCTTCTGCTGTCAACACATGTCCAAGAAATGAAATTCTTGACATCCAAAATTCACATTTGTCAAACTTGGCATAAAATTGCCTCTCTCATAGCCTTTCCAAGACTAGGTGTAAATGTTGCTCATGTTCTTTCGTACTCTTGGAATATATCAGTATGTCATCTATGAATACTATGACAAACTTGTCAAGAAAATCCATAAATGTACTGTTCATGACATTCATGAAAGCTGCCGGAGCATTGGTCAAGCCAAAAGGTACTACTGTAAACTCATATAAACCATATCTGGTAGTGAAAGCTGTCTTCGGTATATCCTCTTTCTTGATCTTCAGCTGATGATATCCAGATTTCAAATCTATCTTGGAAAATACTTTGGCTCCTCGAAGTTGATCGAACAAGTCATCAATTCTTGGTAATGGATACTTGTTTTTAATAGTGACTTCATTCAAAGCTCGGTAATCTACACACATTCGTAAAGTTCCGTCTTTCTTCCTCACAAACAAAACTGGGGCTCCCCATGGCGAAGCACTGGGTTTGATAAACCCCTTGTTTTCCAAGTCTTCGAGTTGATTCTTGAGCTCCTCCAAATCTGTAACTGGCATCCTATAGGGACGTTTTGCTATAGGTGCTGCTCCTGGTTTAAGCTCAATAGTGAATTATATTTCTCTGTCAGGTGGCATTCCTGGAAGTTCTTCTGGAAACACATCAGAATATTGTTGCACTACAGGCACTTGTTCCAGGCATAATTTTTGCAATGCTGGAACAGATCTTAGTGGTTTACTAACTGATGATCTTTCTGCATAGAATAGAACTCTCTTCCCTTGGCTACTGACAAGACTTAAGGTTTTCTCTTCACAGTCTACTAGACCTTTATGTTGGGACAACCAATCCATTCCCAAAATAATGTCTAGACCTTGCAGTTCTAGAACTAGTAGATTTGTCTCAAATTCTACCCCTTCTATATTGAAGGTTACATTTGGGCAGATTGAGTAAACAGATAATCTAGCCCCTGGAGTTTGTACAACCATAGAGTACTCTAGTGGTACTTGCTCCATATGCATTTCAACTTCAGATGCAAATGCTTTTGACATGAATGAATTTGTAGCACCAGGATCAAACAATATTAAGGCAGATGCAGATTGAATCAGAAATCTACCTAGAAGAATGTCGGTGGCGTTGCCTGCTTCTTGAATTGAAGTATAGTTTAACCTTCCTCCTTGGGTTATAGCTGGTGATCTACCTCTTCCTCTTCCTCGATTAGCCATGTTTCCTCCTCTTCCTGCTGAATTTCCTCTAAAATTCTGTGATGGTGATGCTCTCGTTACTACTGGCTGTGTTCCTGCCTGAGATCTGGCAATGGACATCGGAAGTTGTATCCAAGGACAGAATTCTTTGCGATGCCCACGCTGTCCACAATGATAACACTCAACAGGAGTGCCGCATCCCGCCCTCACATGGGGACACGACTACTCCCATGGGGACCCAGCTTACTGCAGCTGATCCCTTACCTTTTGACTTCCCAGGATGAGCCAAACATAGGAGTATATTGCATCAGTTTAACTTGCATTACATTGAGCAGTATGGCCAATTGGCCTCATTACAACATAATAAATTACAAGCCATCACGGCGTAAATAAGTTTGGTTACAGAAGAACAACTACTCGGCAGAAGCTAAGTGAACCCCCACAGCAAGAAGTTGAAAGCAGAGCAACACTTTTCAGGACTTGGGTAGAACTGACTCTCTTCCTCCAGGGATCCAAGAAGTTATCCAGGCCTTCGTCTTGATCAGGGACATTCCATCTATTGGATAGTGAATTGCAAGGGTGAGCACTTACGTACTCAGCAAGTCATAGATAAGAGTAGATACATATAGTAGAATGATATGAACCTATGCTATTAGGGAAGGAGGGAAGGTTGCAAAATACTTTTCCTCTTTCCAAATCTATGGCAGTGCTCATCATGACATATCATTAATATCTTTTATAAACTCTTAGAAGCTCTACCATAGCACGACAACACATGTCTGCCCATGTTAGCACTTCATTTCATGACAACACATGTCAAGCACACATGAGCTAAGTCTAGCCATATTTTATTTAGAAAACATACTTGTGTCATATCGACGTGGATAGGATCCACAGCGCGCAGGCTCCTATAGACCCGGGAGCTCGGAGTATTCGAATACGTTTTTAACTTTGCAAAGGTGTACCACTTTAATCCACCAATCATTCGGCTTTCAAGTCGGTACCTCTCCATGCGACTTTTACGCATGTGACAAGGCCGAGATGACACAACATTTTACAGTCCTAGCATTAACAATTCCCTGCCCGGTAAATAGACAGTTAAGTCTCAAGTACCGTTGTGGGTCCTCCCCACTGCCTTACTTCCTAGCCTGGGTCTATGTTCTCGCAAGACACATAGCCTCTCTTGATTACAGTCGCGCACGACTTAATCTGGCATAGGGCGTCTTCCTTCTTTCCACCCTTTCCTCTCATGATTTTTCTGAACTCACATCACTCATGGCCTTCTGCGGCCCACCAGTTCTCGCAAGACACTGGATCGACAACCATTGCAGGGAAAAGCTAATACTAAAGAAAGCTACTAAGTTGCGC
This sequence comes from Pharus latifolius, assembly GCA_019359835.1. Lineage (NCBI taxonomy): Eukaryota > Viridiplantae > Streptophyta > Magnoliopsida > Poales > Poaceae > Pharus > Pharus latifolius. The sequence continues at coordinate 60,703,536 of CM033319.1, read as the reverse complement.
CCGTCCCATAAACAGGCAAGTGGTTGGTACGTTTTTCATGCCGCATAGAAGCACAACACAAGGTTCTAGTCCTTACATGCCCATGACCAGTGCATTCCACAAACCCTGCACTCGTCAGTGCCACCACCATTCCATACCAAACTCTGGCCACGGCAAGGGTTCTATTTCATGAATATACATATATACATATATATTAGTTATGGCTCTCGGTTTGATCATTTTATAAGGAATCTCCTCAACTTTTGTCGGCATACAGCCTAGTACTGCCATATCATACCTTTGTCATTTCATCAAATGCAATACTGCTTATAATCAAGGCAATGTCTTAACAATTCATAAAATATAGGTTCAAGATGTCCAAGAATATGACTTGCCTTCCGCGTCGTAAGGTACAGCAGTTGATGTCAGTTCTGACGAAATCTCTGTACTCAGGCTCTTGTTCTAATCAAAGATCAAACAAACAAACAGGAATCACAATCCATTAATAATCTATATGCAACATGCAAGGGAGAAATACTCTCGGCGATACTGGAACTGGTAAGCTTGAAAGCTAGAATTGAGTTAATCTTGGAGATTTATGGAATTAGGGTTCAGGACGAATGCTAGAGACTCTCAGGGTTTCAAGGCTGCGATATGGACATCAAGTCTGCGGCTATTTTGCTCAAAAACGACGAACATCAAAGGTAGACATTCGGTTCAGGGTTTTGACATAGCTTCAGAGAATGCTAGAGAGTTTATCTCAAGGTGTGGTAGTTGAATAAAATGTAGAACATGGCTCTACAAGTTCAATGGACAAGGTGGTTTTCAGGTTGCACAACCAGAAGTGGTTAAAAGTTGCCCAATGCCATTGGCTGACATGAACTGACAAGGGCTGGCATTGTCAAGGAATGGCATTGATGTGGTTTGGATAATTTCCAGTGGGAAGAATGTGATTTGATCAAAGCATTAGATGCAAAATGTAATAAGGTAGCTATTTGACAAGATGGTTTTCACAGGAAAGTCCAGAATTTAGGCAATTTGCAAAGAGGCCCCTGGACACAGAGAATTGAATGTCAGTGCACGGCCAGATTCTAGGGCTTGAGTGTTTGATCGATCCTCTTGAGCTTTGCTTCGCCAACTATGTCTAGGAGGTAGGCGAAGACAACAGGAATCCAGTGGTGGAGGTTTCAGGAACTAAGGTGGTCGGACGGTGATGAACGGCGATGAGAAATCACGGTGCCGACACGGCAAGACACAGGTACTGGACGGATCTTGGCACGGCTATATCTTGCGATTTGGCACATCATCGGAGGGCGATGCAGTGGAGTGATATGCTCAGTAGGTTGAGGCAGATCTACAGGACAAAGTAGATTGAACAACGACGATGAAACGACGGCGAACGGTGAGGTTGAACTCGTCGATTTTCAGGAACTAAGGTGAGCTATGGTGGGCACAAGCTACAGGCGATGAAACTCGAAATTGGTTGAGGATTAACGCTTCTGGGATGCTGCTGATCATTCTCCAGCGAGGAACTGGGTTGCAATCAAACACTGGAGCTCGCCGGCGTTGATGCCGGACTCGAAGAAGACGGCCACTGGGGCGCCGCTGATACAAGGTAGCTCCGGTCAATTTGGTTTGGCTACACCATCTACGGAGTTCAAGGATCACAATGCTACAGTCAATTTGGTCAGAGGTGAAGCTATTCGGGCCGGCGACGTGTACAGCTCACGGTGGCGCACGAAAACAGGGGAAAGGCTCCGTCCGAGCTTCAATTTGAAATCCAACCGCAAGGGCTTGCAAGGAAGGATCTACTGATCAATTGCTTCTACGAAAAGGAGCACTAATTTTGGCTAAATCGGGTTACAAGGCTGGAACAGGGCAAAAGCAAATAACGGCGATCACCGGCGACAGGAACCACCGGAGTTCAATTACTTGGTACAGCACAGAGAGGTGAGGCAGAGACACTTACTGGCGAATTTGGATCGGAGGTTGATGCAGCGAAGCTCCCTGTCGTCGTTCTCCCCTTCGGCGGCTTGTCGGAGACGAAGAAGAAGACGAGAAGAAGCAGGAGGAAACGAGACTTGCTGGCTCTGGTGAGGAGTGAACTGCTGCGAGCTACGGGGGGGGGGGGGGGCTTAAATAGTGGAGGATGGGGCTCTCGAGACTTGGAGCAATCGGGAGGATATCCAACTGATTAGCTACGGTGGCGGTGTTCAGCGGTCTCAACGGCTTTTCACACGGTCATCGCGTGCACTGGCAAGTGCAGTGGTAAAGTGTCTGGCAGCTCCGGCATGGAAGCAATGTGGCACAAAGCTTCTCACATTGCTGCAGGCGAGCGCGCGCGTGCGAAGGAAGGATTCGGGAGATGCTGGTGCTGCTGCAGCGCTGCTACGGCCAATCTGGTGCGCGCATGTGGCGACGGGGTTGCGGCGAAGCTGGCAACGGTGAAGCTCCACTGGCGGTGAGGTTCGCGATGTAGTTGCGCTGCTGGTCGCAGCTAGGCCCGAGGTCGAAAATGGCACATCTACTGGTCGTGGCTTCCCTGGTCGAAGGTGATGCTGCTGGTCGAAACAAGAGGCTGGACTCGATTGCAATTTCAGTTTTCTGATTTGGACTAATCTGTAAAATCCGAGATATTGAGGATTATGGCTGATTTCGACTTCACAGATTTGAAGAACTTTATTCAACGGACGATTTGAGAGAATACCTGATGAAATCTGGGAACTCTTGATCAATTTTGAACTGAAGTGAAAACAGGGTAATTAGGGTATCCTGAGTCTCGGTTTTGTCAAAGTCTGGAAATCTGAGACTTAGGGTGGGATTTTGATGTTCTGACAAAAGGCGATTTTGTATTGAATAGCATTTAGGAGGCATTCCTTGAATCAAATTGAGATCTGGAGTTGATTTGTGGCTTTTAGCCTTTTCGGGCTCTTGGAAATTAGAAAAGGACTAATCTGCGATATAATTTGGACTGATTTGCAAAAAGGGTTTAAATGATGGAATCTGGCTGCCAACTTTTTGGATTAAGGTATTGGCATGCCCATGATTACAATCCAAGAATAATTTGGTCTAGATTTGATTAAGATTTGGTTAAATCTGAATTCTGAAACTTAGGGTATTTAGGGTAATTAGAATATTCAATTAATTCTTGTTTTCGAAAACAGAAAGAGATTGATAAATCTGGGAGTTAGAGATTGAATTCGATCTGGCTTCTGAAGGCTTTTATACTCAGGATAGATAGTAGATTATTTCTGGATAACCTGATCTTGAATTGGATCTTCAGAATAGATTTTGGGACTTTTGGGGCTCACGATAGATTAGAGTTGAACTGATCTTGCTACTTCTAAAGAGATACATGCATGCATGATTTTCATGAAAAGGAATTTTCACCCCCAAAATCAGGGTGTTACAAATCTACCCTCCTTAAAGAAATCTCGTCCCTGAGATTTACCTAGGAAAAGATAAGGGGGAGTGCTCCTGCTGAAGACTTTCTTCTTTCTCCCAAATGGCTTCTCGTTCTAAGTGGTTCTCCCACTGAACCTTGCACAACTTAATCTTCTTCACTTGTCAGTGTCCCGAATCTGTATTGGGTGCTTGAGATTTGAAAAGTTCTTCTCCAAAGATACTTCGTGAACTTCTGCTCGGTCGGTTGGTTCTCTTCAAAACACTTTCGGAGTTGCGAAACGTGGAATACATCATGCACTCCTGCTAATTCTGAGGGTAATTCCAACTTATAGGCCACTTCTCCTTCTTCTCTTAAGTATTTTGAATGGTCCAATATACCTAGGAGATAACTTCCCTTTCTCCTGTAACCTTCGCAATCCTTTGAAAGGTGTGACTTTAAGGTAGACCAGATCTCTTTACTTCAATTGACAGCTCTTCTCCACAGATTGTTCGCGTAATTTTTTTTTTTTTTTTTTTTTTTTCGAGACTAAGCTATCTTCAGCCTTTCTTTGATAAGCTTTACACGAGCTTCTGCTTTTTCCACTATCTCTAGTCCTATGATCCTTCGTTCTCATGGCTCATTCCAATGCAACGGAGTTCTGCGTGTTCATTCGCATACAGCTTCAAACGGTGCCATTTGTAAATTAGACTGATAGCTATTGTTGTAAGCAAATTTTGCAAGTGGCAAGCATTTATCCTATGGTGTTCCATAATCTAGTATGCAAGTTCTTAAAAAATCTTCCAAAATCTGATTTACTCTTCTGTTTATCCTCCTGTCTGAGGGTGGTATACAGTGCTAAAATTCAATTGAGTTCCTAGTGTTTCATGGAGTCTGCTCCAAAATTTTGATGTAAACTGTGCTCCATTATTTGAAACGATCTTCTCAGGGGTACCATGCAGTGTTACTATTCTTTGCATATACAACTCGGTTAATTTACTCCCATCGTAGTTCTCTTTTTAACTGGGATGAAGTGTGCCATTCTGGTGAGTCTGTCAATGATGATCTACATGGAGTCATATCCTCCTTGAGTTTTTTTGGGATAAAATCCATTCTGATTTCTTCTCACGTCCATAGTGGTACTGACAAAAGTTGTAACTTCCTGGCTATCTTCTGATTTTTTTCTTTAACTCACTGACAAGTATCACAGTTTGCAACGTATTCTGCGATCCCTTTCTTCATATTATCTCACCAAAACTGATTTTTCAAGTTCCGATACATTTTAGTGCTACCCAAGTGCATTGAGCACGAGGTTTTATTCGCCTTATGGAGAATTAATTCCTTAGGGTCTGTGCTTTGAGAAACACAGATCCTTCCCCGATACCATGCATTTTCCTGTTTGTTGATTTTAGTAAATCCTGAGCTTTTCCCAACTTGATTTGGCTCTTAATCTTGCAAATCTCCTTATCCTCTTTCTGGGCATGTCACGTCTGCCACGACAGTGACATCACCTGTGAGGAGCCCAGCTCGGTGCAGCTGGTCCCCTAACCACTTGACTTCCCAGGATGAGTCAATCACAGGATTACATTGCAGCAGCAAAATAGTACAATAGTCATAATTGTATGGCCATCAGGCCTTAGTACAAAACGAGGTACAGTGCCGAACAAGGCACAAGGGTCTAACAAAATAACACATCTAGACGGCGGAAGCTAGGCCCAAAGCAATCCATAGGAAACAGAGGTTGACAGCAAGACAGCACCACATCAGGGCTCCGGAGGAAACTGCTCATCATCTTCTGGGTCCGCAGCATCTTCAGGGTATCCTCCAAGGTCGTAGAACGCTCCATCTATTGATGAGTTGTTGCAAGGGTGAGTACTTACGTACTCAGCAAGCCATAGGGGAGGTAGAGATACAGATATATATATATAACATGAACCTATGCTATTGGGGAAAGAGTGAAAAGGTTTTTCCCAAAATACATTTCTTTCTCAATTCTTACTCAGCTTCTGATCATACCCATGGCAGAAAATAAATCATATTGATGGTGATACATATATCCCATATCACACTACTCTTATTCAAGTCTTTCAATCTTATACTCATAACAGTATTTCATAACTTAGGGCATAAACCATATGCCTCTTAATTATCATATGTTTGCTAGATTATGGTATTACCGCGACACGTCAACACATGACAGCCCACGGCAACGCCCCTTATCATGACAACACATGCCACTTGGGTAATCTTGAGCTAACAAATTTTAGTTTATAAAACAATACTTGTGTCACACCCCATGGATTTAATCCACCGCGGCATACTCCTAAAACTCGGGAGTACGAAGTATTCGAATACATTTTTAAACTCTGCAGAGATGTACCTCTTTTTAAATCCACTTTTTCACTCGACTTCCAAGTCGGGCCAACTCCATGCGACTTATACGCATGTGACAAGGCCGAGATCACACAACGTTTTTGCAGTCTAGTATTAACAGTATCCCTGCCCGGTAAATGGACAATACCGTCCCAAGTACCATTGTGGGTCCTCCCCACTGCCTTACTTCCTAGCCTAGGTCTATGTTCCCGCAGGACACATAACCTCTTTTGATTACAGTCGCGCACGACTTAATCTGGCGTAGGGCGTCTTCCTTCTTTACACCTTATCCTCTCATAATTTTTCTGATATCACATCACTCATGGACGAACTGCGTCCCACCAGTTTCCACGCGAGAAACCGGATCGACAAGCCATGCAGGGAACTGATAATACTAAGAAAGCTACTAGGTTGCGCCTGTCCCATACCAGGTAAGTGGTTGGTACGTTTTTCATGCCACTAGACGCATAACACAAGGTTCTAGTCCTTACATGCCAGTGACCAGATCATACCACAAACCATCCACCTTCAGTGCCTACACATTCAGTGCAGCCAAGCACCTCCAGTGCTACCACCATTCCATACCAAAATACTGGTCACGGCTAGGGGTTCTATTTCATGAATATAATTGTACATGTTTATACTTTTATTAGTTCGTGGCTTACTATCTTATCAAGTTCACATTTCTCAAGTATTCAATCTACCACTGCCATGATATCATTGATCTCAACACATGCAATATTAATGAGATATCTACTCATGGAATAGCATAGCAATTCATAAAATATGGGTTTCAATATGATCAAAGTATGACTTGCCTTCCGCGTCGTAAGTATCAGCAGTCGATGACAGTTCAGCGACAAGATCTTCAACCCCGGACTCTTGCTCTGAACAAGATCAAACAAGCAAACAGGCATTACAATCAATTCTATTCTTACTAATCCACTACATGCAAAGATGCAAGGAGAAAATACTCTGGTGATACAAGGTTTTTGAAAGCAATTTGAGTTTAACTACGGTAACTAGGGTTAAGATTAGTTGTTAAGGTTTACAAGGTTCCAAAATATCAGGGTAATATCAAGGTGGTGACTGGTTCGCCCAAAATAGCGAATGTCTTTAGGTTGGCCTTCGATTCAAGGCATCGACATAAGGTTGATGGGTGATGGAGGGCTCAACTCAAGTTGTGACAGTAGAGAAAAGTATAGATCACAACATCAGGAGTCTAAGGGACAAAGTTATTTTCAAAGTGCATGGCTGGAAGTGGGTGAAAAGGCTCAATGCCACTGGCTGACATAGTCTGGCATAGGGTTGACACGGCCAGAAACTAGGGTTAGCCATATCTTTTGACTCAGGGCTCCAAATGATGCACCACTTTGTCTGGTGGTTAGGAATTTGTAACAGGAACAAATGTCTCAACAGGACCTAGGGCAGGAGATGGCCGGAAAGTGATGTGAACAGTACAGCAAACTAGGGCATAGCTATATCTCGCAATCTAGGCCGAATTAGGAGTCGTGATAGAAGACAAAGTTGCTCAGAATGGCCCAAAACATCTAGATGGCAAGGTTTCTATGGCTGGATTGGCTGGATTTAGGAGATATTGGCCGGAGAAAAGATTAACTCAAACCTGATTTGGGCATTTCTGATCTAGGGCAAATAAACTTAATTCCTTGCTTGAGGAAGGTCTCTGGGGCATAAGTAAGCTACTGGTGAAGTTAGATTGACTAGAGATGCACCAGAAAAGCTTAAACAGCAAGCTCAGTTCACAAGCAAAGTTCCAATTTGGGGTTTTTCATATTTTAGCAAATTCTTCGATTCTGGTTGCTTAGAGATGCTTAGATAAGTTCACTAATCAATATTGATCACAGGCTCGAGAGCTAAATCGTTCTGGATAGAGTTTAATTGCTCGCCGGAGTTGCTGGAGAGAAACGGGAATTGCCGGCGACTGGAGAGGTTTGAAGTCAATTACATGCTCGAGTATGATGAGGGAGGTGAGAGGAGCCTACTGGAGTAGCTGGAATCGAGGAGGAAGCAGTGTAGAGGCTTGGCACCGTGAGCTTCTTCTCGAGCTCGCCGAAGAAGAAGAAGACGACGGCGTGGTTAGAGATTTTGGGTGGTTCCAGTGTGAGTGCCTTCGTGCTGGGCTGGGGCGTCTTTTATAGGCACAGTGAGGGCTTGCAACGGCTGGAATTGCACGGGGAAGGGAAGCTCAAATCGATGGCGAGTTGACTGGCCGTGCGGGACAGCAGCGAAGCGACGTGCTCCAGCGGCCGTGCCGGCTTTGCAGGCTGGCGTGCGCTGTCCCAGGTGATGCAACGGCGAACTGACGGGCTCCTCCGGCATGCTTGCAACGTGGCATCGAGCTCCTGCAGTGGCTGCAGCGATGGTGTGCGCGCGCGGGCAAAATTGGAGATGCTGGTGCGGCCGCGGTGGCTCCACGGTGGCGAACGACGTGCGCACACGTGGCAGGAACGCAGTGGCAAGGGTGGCGACCACGGGGCTTCACCGGCGACGAAGTTTCTGGCTTGGCAGCGCGGTGGTCGCGGTCGTGCACGGCTGCTGGTCGTGCACAGCGTCTCTGGTCGAACCAGGGACCAAATTGCAAGGATTCTTATTTGAAATCTGGACTGATTTGCAATTTTTGTCTTAGAGATGGTAAATTTGAGGATTGATTTCATGGCTGAGTATAACATTTCTATTAGTACTCATCCAACTCAAATTTAGAGAAAATTTGATAAGATTTGGGGGATTTCACCTATTTTCGAAAATAGGGTAGAATTAGGGTAAAATAAATCTGGATTTTGTCGATTTCGAATTCTGGTGATTGGAGAGAGATTTTGAAGTCTGATCAAAAGGGAGATCTATATCAAATAGTATTTGGAAGGTGTTTCCTAAAGAAATTCTGGAGTTGGAATTAATTTGCAGATTTTAGCCTTTTCAGGCTTCCAGGTAAATAGAAAAGGACTTATTCGCAGTAAAATTTGGACTTAACTGCGAAAAGTGTTTAGATGAATTAATTTGGCTCCCAACTTTTTGAAGTGAGTTGAGGATGAACCTAGGAACATATTCCAGGGGTTACTTGAGTCTGAATAGGGTTAAATCAGAATAATTCAATCATCTGGAAACTGGGGTACTTAGGGTAAATCTGAATTTTCCTGTTTTCAAAAACAGAGAGGGGCTTAGGTACTGAGAGTTAGGGTCAGAATTTGATCTGGCTCCTGAAGACTTTTATCTTCAGGGTAACTGATAGGTTAAATCTGGATGGTCAGATCTCGATCTGGATCTAGGGAATAGATTTTGAGGTTTTTAGGGTTTGGGAGAGATTAGAGTTCGGCTGATCTGGCTACTACTACAGAGATACATGCATGCAGGGTTTTCATGCAAAACTTTTCACCCCCAAAACCAGGGTGTTACAGGGCACTTCTCATCTGTTCTTCGAACTGGAGTTCTTCTACCAAAATGGTTAATGTTCCTTGTGATGTTATTTCCACCTAAAGATCTTGTATCTCTTGCTATAAGTATGGATTACTTGGCATGACTCTTTCCTGTAAGCTTTAAGCCTTCCTGCCCAAGGCATCTGCTGCTATGTTAACCTTTTCGAGATGGCAATGAATACTGAGCTCATAACCCTTGATCAATTTTAGTTACTGTTGTTGATGCATGTTGAGTTCTGTTTTTGTGAGAATGTACTCGAGGCTCCCTTGATCAGTGTAGATTTCACACTTGTTTCCAATTAAATGGCGTCACCATATTTCCAACGCATGAATGACTACTGCTAATTCCAATTCATGTGTGGGATAATTCTCCTCGTGTGGCTTCAGTTGACGTGAAGCATAAGTCACTACTTGGTTTTTTTTTTGCATCAACACATAGCCTATCCCTTTTTGCTTTAAAGCATCACGTTAAACTACGAAGTCTTCCTTGCTATCTGGCAATCTGAGGATTGGTGTTTTGCCAATTTCAATTTTAGCTTCTGAAAGCTTTCTTCGTACTTGGCGGTCCATTCAAATTCAACATCCTTCTTTAGCAGGTTAGTGAGAAGTTTGGCAACTTGGTAGAATCCTTCAATGAATCTCCTATAGTAGTCTCTCAAACCTAAGAAATTTCTAACTTCTGGAACTGTAGTGGGCTGTTTCCACTCTTTGATTGCAGTAATCTTAGCTGAATCCACCAAAATTCCTTCTTCAATTAAGATATGTCCGAGAAATGCAATCCTCGTTATCCAAAATTCACATTCGTCAAACTTGGCATAAAATTATAGTCTTCCCAAGACTAGGTGCAGATGTTGCTCATGTTCCTTCGGGATCTTTGAGTATATCAGAATGTCATCCACGAACACCATGACAAACTGGTCTAGAAAATCCACAAACGTGTTGTTCATGATATTCATGAAAGCGGCTGGGGCATTGGTTAAACCAGATGGTACTACTGTAAACTCATACAATCCATATCTTGTAGTGAAAGCGGTCTTTGGCACATCTTCTTCCTTAATCCTCAATTGATGGTATCCAGACTTCAAGTCTATCTTTGGAAAATACTTTAGCCCCTTGAGGTTGGTCAAACAAGTCATCGATCCTCGGCAATGGATACTTGTTCTTTATGTTCACCTCATTTAAGGCTCGATAATCCACGCACATCTGTAGCGCTCCATCCTTTTTCTTCACGAACAATACTGGTCTCCTCATGGTGAAGCACTGGGTCTGATGAATCTTTTGCTTCCTAAATCTTCCAATTGGCTCTTGAGCTCTTTCCAATTTGTGACTGGCATCCGATAAGGTCGTTTCGCTATGGGTGTCAATCCTGATTTAAGCTCAACAGAGAAACTCGATAATCCTATCGGGTATCATTTTCGGGAGTTCTTCTGGAAACACATTGGGGTATAGTTGTAACACCACTGTTTTTGCCAAACCCTAAAATAGCCAAAATCCACATCTGGACCCCAAACCCTAATCTGCTTTAGCCATTCCCTTCTAAATGTTGTTCAGAGCATTTTTCCCTTCGGGACCATCTCCAAAATCTCACCCTAAAGCTGAGTTTCAAGCCTTGCCATTTTAAAACCCTAATTACCCTATTTTACCCTAAATTGTTTTCCCCAATTTTGTCGAAACCCTTCAGATCTTGCCTGATCTTACCAAACTTTGGCCAGATGAGTTCTATTAATCTTTTGCAACTTAGCTGCGAAATCAGATTTCAGATCGGACCCTTAGATCTCCAGATTTGCAATCAAGTCCATTTTCTATTCAAACTTTCCTCACAGAACAGTCCCTGGAGCAAGTTTCAGAATTACAGAACAGCCCAAATATTCTTTTCAAGTCCATTCGACCAGCGCCTGGTCGTTGCTTACGACCAGTGCGAGTCGCCGTTGCCGCGCCGTGGATTTCGCCGTGCTTGCTCGCCGCCGGCCACCGCTTCTTGTCGCCTGCATTGTGAACAACTGAGCCACCCCGTGCGCACGTGCCAGCACAGTGCGTCGCCTTGCCCAGCGGATAAACGGCCGTGCTCCAGAGCTTTGTTTTCGCGCGCGCGCTCCCGTTGCCGTGGCAATTGCATGCGTGTACGTGTCGTTGCCGGAGCTACGCTGTCGCCTCCGCATCTGCGCCATCACTGGTGAAGTCCCAATGCAACTGGCAAAGCTGCAGCACCGCCTGAACGCGATTGCATCGCCGTCGCCGTCGTTGCGCCTGCGCCCGACAAACTTCTCCCCGGCGCAAGCAACCGTTGTCGTGTTTTCCCTCGCAAGCTCCGTCCCCGTGCCTATTTAAACTCCCTCAGTGCTGTGAAGAAGCACAACCTCAAGACTTAGCCAAATTTCCAGTTTCTCGCCGTTTTCGCCTTCTTCTCCGACGAGCCAGTG